>OY720637.1:79879217-81079217 GCA_963169105.1 Ceriagrion tenellum | reverse complement strand
AGGAGGAAGCATTCTCAGGTTCCATATGGCCTCCTCCTATGTCTTTCTTGGAATTGATAGGGTATATTGTAACAGTATTAATCTCACTCAGCATTAACTAGCTTGCTAGAGTAAGTTTTTACTACCTCATATGATTAATACTTGTCCTTTTATTTCTCTAAATTAAAATTTCTTTAAATTTATCAATGTTGGCTCTCAAAGGGTAATTACTCATGGTTATATACCATTATGGGAGATTGGAATGCCATTGTGGGAGAGGGAAGGGAAGGAATGATGGTAGGACCATTTGGACTGGGTGTGAGGAATGAGAGAGGAGATCGTCTTGTCGCCTTCTGCACAAAGCACTAACTTATAGTAAGAAACACATGGTTCCAACATCACCCACAAAGAAGATATACCTGGAAAGCACCCAGAGACAAAAGATGCTACCAGATCAATTATATTCTAGTCAAAGAAAAGTTTAAAAACCAAATAAAAGACTGTAGAAGCTACTCTAGTTCAGATGTAGACAGTGATCATAGTATGATGATAGGAGAGTGTGAACTCAAATTTAAGAAATTAAAGAAAAAAAATAGCTTTTGGCAGCTGTGGAGGAAGTGATCGGGATGGAAAAGCAACTGGCAAGGAAGGAGTGGATCGCGGATGAGATTTAAACATAATAAATCAAAGAAGGGAACTTAAAAACTCAAATATGGAAGAAGGACAAAGAATGTATGGATATATTTGAAGTAAAATCAATAGAGCCTCTAAACTGGTGAAGGAAGCACACCTGCAAGATCAATGTAGGGAAGTGGAAGAACATTTGAAACATGGACAGATGGAAGCAGCGTATTCTAAAGTGAAAAACGTTTTTGGAAACCCAAGAATCAAGGGGAATGTAATCGAAGGAGAGGATGGAGTATTTCTATGTGAGCAAAGGGATATGGCAATCAGATGGAAACAATATCTTGAAAAGCTATATTGAGGATCCGAAAGCATAAGTGAGGTGTTAGAAGAAATAGAGCTTGTAAATGAAGAACACCTGGGAGATAGGGATGAGTTGGATGTGGTGCTAAGAAGGCTAAAGGACAAGAAAGCTCCAGGAATTGATAGAAAACCTGCTGAGTTGCTAAAGGCTGCAGGAGAAGGAACAAGGAATGTTTTGTACAACCTGATATGTGAGATGTATGAGACTGGAGAGTTGCCGACCGATTTCAAGAAGTGTGTAATAGTACCACTCCCAAAAAAAGCAACAGCAAGAAAATGAGAACAGTATCATACCCTCAGCCTAGTTTCTCATGCCTCCAAAATACTTACAGCAATAGTTCTGCATCATGTGGAAAATAAAGTAGATGCCTTACTCACAGAATACCAGTTTGGATTTTGGAAGGGGAGAGAAACTTGAGAGGCAATACTAGCACTGCAATTGACTCTTGAGAAGAGACTAAGAAAAGGCTGGGAGACCTACACTGCCTTTGTGGATTTGGAGGCCTTTGACAATGTCAAATAGGAACTTTTGTTTCAGATGCTAAGAGAAGCTGGAGCTAAATGTAAGGACAGAAGGGTAGTGTGGAGCCTGTACAAGGAGGAATCGGCAACTATAACTTGCGGGGATCACCAACAGGAGGCTGACATCAGACAAGGAGTGAGACAGAGATGTTCTCTGTCACCTGCCCTCTTCAATCTATAAATCCAGAAAGTAATAGATGAGGTGAGAGAACGGATGGGGCATAGAAAAGGGGTACAGGTACACGGAACAAAGAGCGACATGATCAGATTCACTGGTGACATAGCAATCCTGGCTGAGAGTGAAGAGTAGCAACAAGAGATTTTGGAAGTATTGGAAGAAGTCATCAGAATCAACTACAACATGACAATAAACATGAACATGTACCTTGGTAGCAAGATAACAGCAGATGGACGGTGCCAGAAAGAGAGAGTGAGTTGTATCAGCCAGGCCAAGACAGCTACTAACAAGAAAAAGAAACTTCTCACCTCCACCAATATCAGTTTGAAATTGAGAAAAAAACCTTCTCAAGACGTTTGTGTGGAGTGTGCTGCTCTATGGCAGTGAAACATGGACATTTGGTGAATCAGAGAGAAAAAGGTTGACTGCATTAGAAATGTGGTACTACTATAGAATGCTGAAGATTCCCTGGATAGAAAGAGAAAAAAACAGTGAAGTGACGACAAGGATAGGGGAGATACCATGTTTGCTTGAGACAATTAAAAGAAGGAAAACAACGTGGATCGGCCATATTATCCGACATTCAGGGTATATCGCTGACATACTGGAAGGCACAGTGGAAGGGAATGACTATAGGGGCAGACCTAGATTGGAATACACTGGACAGATAATGGAAGAGCTGGGATGTACCTCATACCACCTGATGAAGCAGTTGGCCCAGGACAGAGATGAATGGAGGAGAATTGCTGCTGCTAACCAATCCTAGCTTTGTAACCAGAAGAGAGAGGTGTACCATTCAACTGACATTTTTTTCTGGAGTAATGGTCATTTGAGTCTAAACTAAATTTAAAAAAATTGAAATGAAGATGAACTTAAAGGACTTTCAAGCTGTTAATTTTCATCCTTTACTACCAAATTTAAAAAAATAAATGTTGTTTCCAGTTTGACTTGTACTTTGCTTATCATTGTAAATGATAAGAATTACTTGGCAATTCCACTTAAATTTATTTGGAATCAACATAGGTTACTATGTAGCATGTCATCATCATGTCTACCTACCTATGTACCATGTCATCATCGGTCATTCAATGTAGTACGTCATTATCGCCTGATGATGACGTGCTACATTGAATTATTGAATTTAAATTCGTTCACTGGAACATTCCTTCTACCACAGATACATTTTGCAATAATAGCATAATCTGTAAGGTTATTTAAAGCATGCTAATGTGAGAGCATTAATTTATTCATCTCCCCTCTGGTAAAAAAGGGTCAGACGGGGTTCCCATGGATTGATGCAATCATGGCACAGCTGAGAGAGGAAGGCTGGATACATCACATAGCCAGACATGCAGTAGCATGTTTCCTCACCAGAGGCGACCTTTGGATTTCTTGGGAAGAAGGAATGAAGGTTAGATCCATGTCTATAAATATGAACTAGGTCCTATTTATAAGTTCTGAGTTGAGAATTCCCCATTCAAATTGATTGTCATTCGGGTTTCTCATTTAAACATTGGCCAGTTTTCAACAGAGCAACAATGTCCATTTGGCATCAGTTTATCTTTTATTTTAATTTTTGGAGAGAAGCCCCACTAGCACATCCTTAATCCAGACATCTCCCAACAAGTTCCCTTTTTTTCCAAATAGTCCATCACAACCAATAAAAAACAAAACATTCCTAAAAATAGCAGCTTCCCTACACAAACGAGAATTTAGTTTTCAAATCAAAATGAAATTAGCATGAGCAAGTGTATGGATTCAAAAATACTTTTTTCTGGAGCCAGGCATTGAATTGTAACTGAATTCTCTCACAAAATTCTTTAAAAAGCAGCCTCAAATATGGTGTCTTTGTGAGAGGACATGTTCTCATTTGGGAGCTTAATTTTTACATTTCTGTTTTTGCAGTTTGACTCTAATTTCAAAATGGCTGATGCTAGGGAGCAAGAATTGGCTCTACATTTGCCTTAAAATTTGATAACATTGCAGCAGACAGCCCTCCCAATGCTAAATAGGGCTGGGACTATGTCAATGATGTTTAGCATTTAGATCAACCATTGATGCTTACTACTCCTGCCACAATTGATAACATTTTTGTAAGTCAAGGAACTGAGCCTAGGTAGCTAGTTCTATCAGGCCAAAGGGAACTTTCATCATGATATTTTGAATAGTTTGTTTTAAACTGTGAAATGAAAACAGCAGCTACTAGAAAGAATAACAACTCACCCTCATATTGTGAAAATACCTCTTTACATGTCTATAATTGTCACAGTTTCTCGTAAATACAAATAGAGATGGGTAAACTACTATGGTAAATTATGATAATTTTAAAAAATAACTTTAATATTCCAAGAATTTTTAAATTTTCACAAAATTAGTAGCTGTAAAGGAGGATTAAATAGGAAAGCCAATAGCGATAGTAGAGGATTAAGGACATTTAAACATTAATTATTCTATGCTAATGTATTAGAAGTAAAGTACCTAAATGTAAAAACAAATACCTCAGGCCACATGCAATTTGGATTTTTTTCCTTAGTATGGGATATTTTCATCAGAACAATAACCCCACAAATACTCCAGAAGTAAAAATCATAAAAGTATTCCACAAATGAGTTGCACATGTCTTTATTTATATTTAAGCCTGAATAAACTACATATATTATTTTGACTTCAAAAACATGCTTGGAATATATCTGAATGAAAAATACCTGAAAAGTAAGTGAATATTCTAGAAAATACAGTAATTCCCAGGGGTTGTGGTAAATTATGAAAAATACCACAGTAATATATGAAAATTACCATGGTAATTTTCAGAATGGCCCAATTATGAATACAGGCATAATGACTGTCCCTCATCCATCCTACTCACTGCATGTTGACCAACGTAATTTCTTCCTAAACCATTAATGATAATTCGTCTAAAAGGCTAAGGCTTTGAGTAAATTGAAGATGTTCATACCAAATCACAGACAGTCCAGAAGACACTGACAAAAGAAGACTTTTAGGGTTCTAGATTTAGGTTTAGAGACTTCCAAGCACGTAAAAGTCACTAGGTTGATGATGATAGATGCCCATGGAGATAAAGGCAATGGTGGAAACTAGGTTGTACGGCTTATAATAATCTTCATGAAAGTGAATTCTCATAACTATTAGGTACACCTCACACTTCCACTTCCCCTGGAAATTTTCAGCATCCCTACTCTTCTGATTGAATCACAGTAGAAAAAATACAAGTTATCTATTCCTCTCATAAATTTCAAATTGAAATGGTGTTCTTACCTTAGAGATGATGCCATCAAATGAAGGTTCTTAGGACAAAGAAATACCAGAAGATCAATCACCACTTGATTCAAAACTTTAACAACACCTTTAACATTGTAAAAAGTTAAATTCAATTTTTTATCTGGTATCTGTTCTAAAACATACTGTAAGTATAAATGTACTTAAAACTCTTTATTACGGTCTATTTTATTCCCAGATTTCATATGGTGTTATATTTTGGGGTAATTCCACATTATCAAACAATGTGTTCTTAATCCAAAAAAAGTTGATGAGGACCATGTGTAATGAGTCTTATCGGGCTCATTGTAAACCTCTTTTCGGTAAGTTAGGGATCTTGACTTTTCCATCTGTGTATATATACCATGCTGTTCTGTATGTAAGAAAACATCTGTCAGAGTTTAAGTCAAATAACTGCTACCATTCTTATAAAACAAGAAGCTGCGATGACGTTCACATGCTGACATCTAACCTATGTACAACGATGAAAGGACCTTATTTAATGTGTGCAAAATTATATAATCATTTGCCGCAAGCTATAAAAAATGAAAAAAGATTGATGGCGTTTAAAAGGCTGGTTTTTTGTTATCTTGTGGAGAATTGTTTTTACAAAGTTAGTGACTATTTGACTTCCCGTGATTGATATGTATCTGCTTACTTTTTTCTCTTTTTTTAATGACGTGCCTTATGTACTTACATTTGTAATGGATTTTACCTTTTGTAATGTATCTATTGGGCAAATAAATCTATTCTATTCTATTCATTCTAAAATTCGTCTTTTTAACAATTTCCCCCAGAGGCCAGCCTTGCGAGTGAGCCAAAATTCAAAATTCTGCAAAAAGCCTTCTATTCTTTAAATGAATATTTTGAGTGTGACATAATTGTTTTGCCTTTTTGAGTTTGGGTGTAATCCTTGTGTTTGTTACTTGTATATCATATGATTAATTTATTTTGAATATTTGTAACCCTGATGAGGACCATTACAAATTGTATTTGTTTAACGTCCATTAAAAATTATTATTATCATTATTTAATTTTGAAACTTCAAGGAAAATAGTGAGAAAACTATGTAAGCCGGCTGTTTTTTTACCTCAGAAATGTTGGCAAAATCTAAGAGAAATTCCTTTGATCCCACACTCAGAAAATACTAGGTATCAAAGATTATGCTAGGTATTGCTGACATTCAAATGTACATGAAAATTTTGTGCAAATGTTCTAAAAAACCTTTTTTAGAACATTTGCAGGCTAACATTTAGAACAGAAAATACATCCAAATTACAACCTTGATTATTTGAATAATGACCCTTTTCAAGAGAGATGTAAATTCAACAGTCTATTAAAATGGAGGGAAAAGGAATGGAAGAGGGATAGCATAAAAAGTGAAATGTGTGTCCATGGCAGGTCTTTGTGTAACGCTATTTTTGTTTTAATCATTATAATAAGTATATTGATGAATGAGTTCAATGATGATATCTCATAATGAGTATACTGATGCATGGCAAGATAATTCTTTATTTAATCTGTATGGTGGTGTAGATTTCTGATTCCTCACTCACTTCTGTCAGATATTTATATTTGTAAAGAAGGGTTAAAAATTAATGCAAAATTGGCATAAAAGCATTAGCTACCTTAAAGGCATAGATTAATAATTTTTCGACAATACATAATAACTGCAGTTGCCTGGTAGGTATTTATTGCATCTAAAATTTCACCAACAGAAGCCAAAAATTTCACTTCCATTTTGCAGGTATTTGAAGAGCTACTACTGGATGCAGATTGGTCAGTAAATGCTGGAATGTGGATGTGGCTGTCGTGTTCATCATTCTTCCAGCAATTTTTTCACTGCTACTGTCCAGTACGTTTTGGACGCAAAGCAGACCCTAATGGAGACTTTATTAGGTAATTACCCATTTTAATTTTTCATCATCTCATTGAGCATTTTTGTATTATAATGCTAATCTAAAGAAACAAAATTACAAACTCTGCATACAAAGTTAAATCTCGGCATGAGCAGAGGCGGATTTGAAATTTTGCCACCCCTGGGCTATCCAGATAGTGCCATCCCCCCTCCCCCACACCACTCTGTTCTCCTTTGCCCCATTACTATTGTTTTCTTTATGTTAATCTTTACCTACTTTACTCATGCTCTCACTCACCTACTACTCACCACTTTCGGTCCTTGTGACGAAATATACTATTCAGTATTCAGTTTATATTTTTCTGAACTTCCCTCCCCAAAATTTGCCACCCCCAAAATTCTGCCGCTCTGGGCTATAGCCCTTTAAGCCCATATGTAAATCCAGCTCTGGGCATGAGAAGATCTTTCATATCATTCGGACAGTATTATGAAAGGTAAGTAAAAATATTGTTGCATGTGATATCAAATATTAATACAAAAGATCGCACAATCCAAAAGCAATATTCTGCTTAAGTTCTGTGTATGGGTATCTGTGGATGGTCACTGAGGGCATTTTGTAGTGACTCCACAAATGGCCACCATTGATTTAGTTTGATGTGTCACCACTCAAACAGCCCTAAAATAATTATGATATCCCATGATGAGCAGGATCAAAAATATGTAAACTTTAAGTGATGCTGATATAATTACACATATTCTATAATGATTAGTCTTTTTGCTAAAGTAATTACTTGGGGAAAACACAAAAATTAGATTCAAGTAATTATTTGGATACCTACATATGGGTTATTCCACCTCAATTAAAAAGATTGTCCCTTAGGGACAATAATTTGTTGAATTGAAGTGAATTGACCTCCATTTCATCTTAAATTTCATCTTTTTTGGGCTTATACTTTATTTTTAATTGTGTGCTATTTTATCTTTATTTATATTAAATTCTGTGCCTATGGTTCAATATTTTCATCCCTCAAGTCCTCCTCCATCCTCAAGTCATCTTCCATGCATATATACCTGCTATATGAATGTGATTTTGATTAATTCATATTTTATTACTTAAGTGATTCCTGCAAAAAGGCTAATGCCTTAACTCTCCATTGCTTGTTTCCTTACTTAATTTTACTTAAATTAAGTAAGTAATTTACGTAAATTAAAAACTTACAATACATCCTCTACAAACTACGATCTAATAAAGCTAGAGTCCGGCCGCGTTGAAATGGTCCTGTGCAAGAATTTGTGCACACCCCCTCTCTGTCTTCGGCTACCCCCACTCCGGGCTCCTTCCTTCCCCTACCTTGCATCCCCTACCAGCATCACTTCATCGTTATTGTCAGCTCTTGTCATTTCGGTTCTCTCTCGGTTTTCGCGCTTGACTTTTGATACTGTTTCGGGCATTCTTTTTGGATTTTGATTTAGATTTTGACTTGGATTATGATTTGAAATTCTTTCTGGTGATATTTGGACTTACGCTTTCGTTTCGGTTATTCTATTTGGTTTTCGACTTTAGTTTTTGTTAACAGATTTTGAGTCCTTAAATTCATGTGTGGCTTATTTGCAATGGCCAGCTCGTCGAAATCTTCATCTGCCCAAGGCAGGCCACTCAAAAGTCAGGCTCGAGAAATCGTCTACAAAGTTTGTCGATTTTTGAATGAGTTGAAATTGGAGGAAAAAATAAGTTTTAACGTGATGTCAGCTACAAGCCAGGCTATGGGAGTCGGTACCTCCTAGGTGAAGAGGGTTATAAACGAAGGGAAATTGTCTCAGGAGAAAGGTAAATTATCGTTCTCAACGCCTTAGAGGAAAAAGGGTGAAAGAAAGAAGCAAATAGAGCTGGATGACTTCGTAAAATGATGCATCCGTAGGAAGGTTCACGAGTTTTATGCAGTTCATAAAACATTGCCAACCGTGAAGAACCTTTTGGGAGCATTGGAAGACAATGTAAGAAATGTATCACAATGTATTTTGTCTTCCATTGTCAGAAATTATACATACAAATATGTGTTATTTAAAATCAACACTGATATGTTTACCTTGTAAACAGTGCGCCCGGTCATGTACCATAAAATAACATGCCTGCTGCTCGGTTAATTTCTCTCCGCCGGGATGAGGAAAACTGTCAACCTCCTCTGCCTCCCCTCCAGTGTGTGAGTGAGAGAGTATAAAAGGGGAGGTAAGGCTGGGAGGTGGGGTAGGTAGTCGTAGCTCCACCCACCATTCACCGAGAAGGACCTTTTCAACGCGGCTGAACTCTAATTAATGTCCCCAAAATTTATTCACCATGAAAAATCATTAAGAAATCCAACAGCCACCACTACCTTGATCAACAGTCATCTATGTACTTTACCATCAAAGATCTATGCTGCCCTACTAAGCTAAAAGACAACAAACAGTAATTGCACGCTTAAATTTTCACCTTTGAGTCTTCGATTCTCCATCTTTCTATTTTCAAAGAGATTACAATTTAGTTGATGCTTAGATTGTGAGTACAAAATGAACATAAATTATAAGTGAACAAAAGTAACGAGATTCTCTGGGAGAAAGACATTAGTTACTGTTATCTGGCCTAGAAAACTGAATCTAATCTAACTGTAATCTCAAAATGTTTAATTTTGTCAGTTACTGACTTTTGGCTTAGCAGGTCAGTAAAAATCCAGCCACCAACTCAACTCTTTGAGAACCATAAACTGAACTGGCATATTACACATGAGAGCATACGTGAGATAACAATCTTTGGTAGATTATTTTTTTGAAATCATACTTTCCAGATTTCATTCATAATCTGAACAAGACACAATGTAGAATGCATGCTATTTTAATGATTTACTGAGTGATCCCTGTGAAAATAGCTGAATAGAACTGGAACTTTGCAGTAATCATGGCATTTAGTAGAAAAGCCAGAGATGATGGTTGTGATTGGGTTCCTTCAGATGTGATTAGGTTCCTTCCCTTCAGAATTCTTACTTCAATACTTCATCAACTATGATCTGAGAAATCAGAAAGTGAAAGATGATTGGAAAAATGTATGTGCCATTACTTTTTACAATCTTTCAGAGATGGCATTAAAAAACTATTGGAGAACAAGCTACAATCTCTATACTCTCAGCTTTTTAAGTGCTTGCCAATATTGGTGAACTGGGATCATTCATTTATCAATCAACGCACACACTTGATAGTCTAATGCATTTCATACGTAAAATTTTGTCCCGTTGGGAGCATGGATATTATGGGAATCATTGATAATATATCAGACCTACTATATAATAATAATTACATGATGTATATTCTAAGGAGGTACATTCCGGCCCTGAAGAATTTTCCAACCAAATACATCCATGAGCCGTGGACGGCTCCAGAGTCGGTGCAGAAAGCAGCAAAATGTATTGTAGGAAAGGATTATTCAGTGCCGATGGTAAACCATGCAGGGGCAAGCAGAGTGAACATGGAAAGAATGAAACAAGTCTATCAACATCTCAGCAAATATCGTGGAGCTGGTATGTGAATCAACCAACACTTTTCTTCTCTTTCATGTATATCAAGCAACTAGATCTAGTAATTAAACCTGTCACATTTTGAGGGGTTTATGGTTAGATCTTTAAGTCATAACTCAGTCTCTGTGTTTCTATTTGATACACTTTGCTTTTTAAGGGCATGTGGAGTTTGGCAGTGCATGAATTCACAATGACTTGTAACTGAGATAGTTAATAACCTCACTAGTACTGAAGGTTACCTGTACATATGTTATTGGGATAACCCCCTTGCAGTTGCTGTTCTTTTCATGACAAGAAACTGATAATGGATGTTATACTATTGTATAGAGTTAGAATAAGAATTTATCTTATGGCTAGATATATTAGAGAAAGGTAAATTAATCCATTTGTACTGATTTAATCTCATGTATGAACTTCACATGAGGAATGATGGTACATTGGCATGTAGAAAATGTACCAATAAACCATTATGCATGGTTCTTTTGCATAGTTTACAGCTTACGTTATGGGCAGCAGAGAATACTGAGAAAACAAAACTTAAAAATTAAGTGAATGGAATACATAATAACCATTAGTCTCAAATATCACGAAAGGGAACCATTACCATCTTGAGCTTTTGAAACACAGCTTGAGAAGGCTCATTCCATTTGGAATGGTGAGGGAAGAGAACAAAATTCAACGATAGCCTTTTTATAGATATGTAAAATTTTTGTCATCAACGTATTAAAGGAGAAACATGAGATAAAACAAACAGTTTGAGTAATGAAATTTAGAACTATTCCTGCCACACAAGAAAGCACTAGGAAAATCTTCCAGCATTCGAAAAAAGACCCAAAATCCAAATTAAACGTAAATTTAGCTCATGGGTTGCTATGGATATCCATCCATCCTGGTGTGCTCTCACTTATCAGGGAGTATGCTAGCATTAGCTACAACTGTAATTGTTGAAAGAATTATTTTTCCTTTAATTATATGAATATAGTATGAATTAATAGGGATCAATTTGTGATGTGTTGATTTACCTCATTAAAAAATAAAATGATGAGATGGATGATTTATTGTTTCAACATAGGTAGAAACTTCAAAATGTATATCCGCGAATTCAGGAGATACAGCAAAAAAATCCAGCCATAAAATCACCAAATGAATAATAATCAACAGAAAGTTTGCAATTAGAATCAGGTCTACTATTTAACGTTATCAACAAGTTATCCAACCTTCACCTTTTACAATAACTATCTAAAAATCTAAAGTTCAGCTAAAATTAACAACTAAGCTAAAATCCAAGTAGTCCAAGTTCCTCAATAGACAAAGTTCATGGGCAACCAAAATTGTGAAATGAAGGAAATAGGATCTGTCTTTCTGAATTTTTCTATTACTGCTGGGCGTACTGAGAAGTAAATTTGACCCTCGCCAACTAAATCCAGCAATGGGATCCAGCTATTAACTATCATGAAAACTTGGGAATCATTTGGAAACCCAAAATATATGGCACAAGAAATGCATCCTTGCTCTTGTCTACTCTCACACAATGTGAGTTTAGGTGTAAGTTCGCATGGCAGAGACATACTTGGTATGCATTAAAAAACAATGACAATATACACATGTAATAAAAAGCCATTCATAATTAGCAGTACATGGCTTCATCTAAATATCTTTCCCTATCTTAAAAACCACACTGAAAATGGGGTAACCAGACAGAAATGGCATTTTAACATTTGTTGAAGCCAATAAATTTATCATATGTTTCTGCAAGGCTTGATGAATGGTTGAATTGAAGCTTTCCAAGTGAAATTGTTATTTTTAGCAAGAAAATAAACAATTACGGCAGTTTAAGCAATCACTCCACACACACTGATTCTGGTAGACAAGAAAGTTCTTTTTTTTAATTGCAAATGTTTTTTCCTTTCTTTTACATTCCGAGATTTTGATTTCCATGATTATAAACTTAAAATACTGTGAAAACAAGGATAAATGAACTTATAGATAAAGACAAATTGATGTGAGTTGCAAGGTTTGGACTGTCACAATACTTTATGGTCTTCTATTGCAATCATTTAGCCAACATTTTCCAGCCTTTAGGAATTGAGAGGACTTTGAAGAATGCCCGAACTCATATCATAAAGAGCTGCAATAAAGTGAGTCATTGACTCCAAGATGAACTTCAAGGTTTCCTTCAAGAATATATTTTGTGTTTCTTGACTGCTGCAGTTTTTGGCTCATTTCATGCAGTTTTTTCTAATTTTATTCAAATTATTTTCAGACATAATTGCTAATTTCAGTATGAATGAGTTTCTTTAGGCAGTAATTATCTGTGAGCCTACTATGGTATCCAAGAATTTGTGAGAAGCTGCCCTGTGCATTCCTATTGGGAGGCTGCCACTACCTTTCCACTCTTGACTTATTTTCAGTGATAAAGAAGTCACATTCAAGGGCATCTTTTATTTCCATTTGGCCAGTCTTGTCTTTTCTTGACCACTGAGAATTCATAGCACAAGTTAATAAGTTGTGACTAAGGCTACTGGTCTTAGGCAATAAGCTGGTCTGACTGTTCCATAATGTGTGTTCCAATTTTTCTCGCAGTTTCAACACAAAATTGCTTTCTTTCCAGCATGTGACTTTAATTCAGCCTTGTTTTTAAATGATTAATTAGATATCCTGATATTTTGAGCTTGTTAATAGTTTAATTAAAAACTAAATTTAAAGCTCTAGTAGAATCCAGAAGTTTTGGGATTTTTTTCAAATAGTAGAGTCGCAGTACAACAATAAAACTGAAGTTTTCTGAAGGAGTCATTGGGTGGCTGATCTTCACCAACTTTGGGGATAATTTTGTTGTTATATCGCCTCTTCTTCTAAAAGGTGAAGTCATCATAAAGAAAGGCTCCATATTGCCACTGATATTTTGCTGTTGATACGCATACCCAGAGTGGACGAGACACCATTGCTCTTACTTGCATCACCAATTTGATTAAAAATTTGACTTTTTTGCCTCACATTGGCAAAAGACATTACAGGGCAAGGCAACATCAGGCACGCCAGATGAAGATTTCCAGGAGATGAATGAAAACAAACTAAAATATGCCATTGACAATGGATGGTTAATTCGACATGGGTTTTGTTCCATTTTTATCATCTGCACCGTATGTACTAGGGATATATGACAACAAATCAGGTAATGTCCTGAGAGGTATGAATGAAACAGCATCAGCTGAGATACCAAGATGGTCTAAAAAAACTCTAATCTCTAAAGGGTACACATCTGCCAGCGGTAATTTAAGTGGGGCTAAAAATGATGCCCTCTTAGTGTTGCCTACCTTTGAGTGGTACTAGCAAAAAATGCAAAGGGTATCTAAATAAAATGCAACAACATGGCTAAAAAGTACAGTAAAACCATTTTAAAAGTATCAACTTGCAGTTTTTTTTTACCAAAAAGGAAATACTAGCTCTTTGAAATATTTTTTAAACCACTTGAAATGCACACTTAATTACTGCAATGTTATAACCAAAACCAGTATATTTTCTTAAAAGCTAGTACATTGGTCCATGGTGCTTCTTTCCCAAGAACCAAAAGCCGATATATTGACCTGTGGCATTAAGAGGGTTAAAACTGAGCATTGTGCATGTCTTAGATGGTACCTTCCAGGAATTAGAAAGGTAAAGAGACTGCATTTCACATTGAGTTTGATACTCATTAAAATGGGTTTCAGGGTGGAAAAGAACAGGAACTTGACTGAGCTGATTTGATCAAGTGCAACCACCTGAAATTAAACTGTTATAAATCTTAGATATGGAATTCATCTCAGCATCAACTATCAATCAATAATTAAACTTCTGAATATGTATCCCATAAGTTCATTCTGTTCCTCCATTGGTTCTTAGAATGAGACATTCAAGAATTGACATTTGAATCAGCATGAATATTCCCAGCATACTACATGAATATATGAGGTACATGCACTTGAAGTTACCGGAGAACAGAATATCAGCTCTCATAGCACATTCTTGAAACAATGACTTAAAGGGCAGGAGCACCAACTAAACATAATGGGCAAATTGTATGTGTTTCACACTTTCGACGTAAGGGGATTACATTAAAATATTCTCAGATAAGGTCTTGATTAGTTACAATAAGTATAGTGCATTCATCAACAACCAAAAAGGTCATTAAAGAGAAAAGATTAGGTGCTTTCCCAGCATATGCTGTAAATAAAATCTGTTGAGGTTTTCTAGCATGTCAAACTCAGCATTTCTACCAATGCTTTGATTCACAAGCCATTCATTGTCATCAGGGCAGATATATCACTAATTTCTTCACCAAACCCTAAAGAAAATGGACATGTGATGCATTGAAACACAGGCAGAGATACTAGTTTCACCCAGCAGAGACCCTGAACAGACTTGAACATCATCATCAAAGAAAAGCTGAGAGCTTTCAGATGCATGAAATGAAACTTCTGTTGATTTTCCATTGTTTGAAAATGCACTAACACAGAGAAATAACCTAAAATTAGCATTCTTCATCTTTCTACTGTTTACGGCTCTACTTGGTGGAATAACATATCGAGGGAGAATTTAAAACACTTAGTAATATTCCACAACCAATTTATTTTCCCAACCGGTTTCAACGCTAACGCGTCATTTTCAAGGGACAATTCTCAAAGTTCTTGGGAGGTGCGCCAAATATATATCCAATTCACAATGGGGGGGAGGGGAGGTTAAGTAAAAAGGGGAAAATTTTGTTAAAGAACTGTGTGGTGGCTGAGAAAAAAATTAGGCACTTTATTTTTGATTAAAAAAAATAATGCCATTTCTTATAAAAATGTTTTTAAGGGGGATGGATAGGGAGGGAGGGTGAGGGTATTGCGAGGAAGCAACCGTCAAGGTGAGGGAAGGGGCTGTGGGTGTAGCACAGAGGTGAATGGAGAATATTTAAAAACAGAACAGTCATTTAAAAGCACAACATCAGGGACACCTTGTCTCATACTAATTTCAAAATTCTCTAAAAAGTCCAGTTTAAAACCTTTGTCATTGACATGTAAAACCTTAGGTTTAAAATTACATTGGTGACCAGTTTCAATTATATGATTAGCAATACCTGATTTTGGGTCATTATTAAATATATATTTCATATGTTCTTTCGCTCTGGTAGCAAATTTGCGACAAATTTGGTTTTGGAATATTACTAAGTGTTTTAAATTCTCCCTAGCATTCTTCATATTATTTTAAAAATGTGTTGAATAATTCAGTCCAAACATGAAAAGAGCAGAGGAAGAAGGCCTCAAATTGATTACAACTTCTACTTAAGTTACTGCAGCAGAAATAATAACTTTTTAATATTCCTTTAGTGGATTTTATACCTTTTGCATTTACAGAATCAACCAGTCCAAAATAGCATTTAATGGAACAAATAATGAAAAATTAAATAAATTGCCATCTCAACTAATGTGCCAGAATGCGTGCGTAGAATGATGGCATATTGCCTCACACCCAACATTGCAAAAATGCAACATTAATACAAAATGATTGTAGAATAAGCATGAATGCTGGAGCACAGATGATTGGTTTTGTATTTCATTTGTAAAATTGAATCATAAGTAAAAAGAGTAAAAAATTGTTTCATCAATCTTATTTGCATATGCCTTGACTCAACTTAGACATGAGCATTCATCTTAAATTATGAAAACTATAAATCACGCATAATAAATTGGAAGAATGAAATATAGCAAATAAACATTAAAGCTGGCCAAGTAAAAAGGGTGACTAAAGGGCATTATTTACTAAACTTAAAAAATTAAGACCAGAAATATGTATTGCTAAACGTTTTTAAGAGTTTCCACTGAAGAAATAAATGAGTCAATATTGGGAAGAAAAAAATAACTGCTTCACAATGAAAACAAAAAAGTATCAGGGAAAAGTAAAGAATATTGAGAACTTAGAGAATAATTAAGGAATTTGTCATAAAAATCAATTCAAATTAGCATGATAGGCTACAATTATGTCAGTAAGCAATGAAATAAAACAACATCAAACAATTGTAGCTTTTGTAGTGGCCAACATTTTTTCATTACAATACGCCGGTAGATAAATAATTTCCAAGACTTTTCCCTTGTCTATAATGAAGCTAATCAAGATTCCAAACTCAACTTACACCTGAAAAAAATAAGCAAAGTGAATCTCTTTGAATATTCACAAGTAAAACCAATCTTGGTTTAAGTGTTTTATAGTTAAAATTGAATTAATCCATAAAGTATGAAGTCCAAATCTAGAGTGAACTTGGAAACAACAATAGTCCAGGCATATAGAAGATATTTTGGATAATATTACCTCATGAGTACAGAGAACATTGTAGTTTATCCTTTCAACAAACCTGCAGGTGAGCATGACAATTTTGAAGTGCAAATGGCATTGTATGATTAAGACATTTGAAATATCATTGTACATATGTACAGTAGCTTCTGAAAAGAACTCAGATTTCTATAGCATTCCATTCGCAATCTCTAAAGCAAATCATCTATGTCAGTAAAGGTCAGAGCAATAATTTACATACACAAATAGTGTACACTCAAATATGAACTGTCCAAAATGAACATTTCAAAAGTAATTTTTTAAGTTTGATTCATTTCGGAGAGATATTGGTAATATTATTTTGGTTTCTCTACATAACATTATTTTTTACAATGTACATCTGCATAGTGAAATCAGATATATCATTAGTTTAATTATATTAAAATATAAACTTCAACTAACAAACAATGTTGAAAATAACTCAGCATGCCAATATCAAGTCATCAAAAACCAACAATTACAAAAAAGTGCACTCATTATTAGCAAACCTAAATATAATATAAAATCATCAGCATCTTAACAGATTAATCATTAAACGGACTATAAATGCTATTTTTCACCCAACCATAAAACCACAAACAGAAGAGGACTGATTATCCATGCTAATGGAATGGAAAACCCAATTGGATAGTTGAAAGTGACAGATAATCTGATCATATTCCATTGGGTGGGCAGTTGTCACAGTAAAAGCCCTAGTTTTCAGTGACATGCTTTCTCAAAGGCTTTTGAGCATGTTGCGACAAAATACTCATCATCTAATGATAAAATTATGTTTATCAGACAATTTTTGGCAAGTAGTGGTCCCTGCAAGGGAGTTCAGAGTATATTATTTTCATGTTTACTAAGCCCTTTCTAGAAGTAAACTAGTCCGAGTTACTGACCACCCCGATTCAGTGGTTTGCTAACTGCATGCCACTGCAACTAAAGATCTCCCACCCTTTCAATTATCTTCAACTTCATGGAAATGTCTTACACTAAGTGCTACCTCTTTACCAAATAATTAGGCATTTTATATCAATCATATTGCAGAAGGGAACATAAATACAAAAATGCTAAAGAAGAAATATGAGCTCCCTCCCCTGAGTCATGCAACCAATGAGCAGTGATTCAGAAGACTCGCAACAATGAAATCTGTGTACTTATTTGAACACCCTGCTGCAGGAAAACTGTACATGTGGGGAAAATCCATCAACTTAGCACACTTGAACGCAGCAGCTGGCTGCGAGTGCCGACAAAAGTTGCATTAAGTAAAGAGAGAGACGGAAAGGCAGAGTGGGGGAGGGGGTTGCTACTGGGTGATAGTCAGAATATCCAACAGTCAGTTAATCAGATGTGATAGAATCGGCACTCTACTGTATCTACTTAATTATGGTGCAGGGATGTTTAAACACATACCTAAAGTAAGGTGGCCATATATGAGCAAACACTGGCCTTTTTGTTCATGGTTGATCAGTAAGACATGACATCACTCAACATTGATTCTTACATTTTTTTGCATCAAAAACTAAAACCTTTGAAAATGGCCTTTGTAAGCAAAAATACTAGGAAAAGAAACAGTATTCACTTTTATATAATTGAATCACTTCTTGATATGCATATTTAAGAATGGTAAGTATGCATCATTGCACCATTAATAAAAAATCTTATATTTTGTGCAAAATATTAGTATTGTTTTTAAATTTTCCAGTGAATTTTTTTCCTCAAGAAGCACTCTTGAACCCCATATCCTCACTTGATTTGGAATCTCCAAAAAATAGATGGTGTATGACACTATAACTTTGATCCTTAAACCAATACCACCAACATCATTTTGCTGGGATCCTCACTGCTTGTAAATGTAATTGTACACATATGCAGTACCAAAAAATGAGATATTGATGCCCTACTAGACCTCAGGCAGGTGAATCTCAGGAATATAATTTGCAGAAAATCTTGCCTTTTTGAGGTTTTCTTCCAGCTGCTTTTCCTTTGGCCATGTTTATTGGTTGGGGCAGATGCTATTGACACATCATCTTCATACATGTGCAACTGAATATAAATATAAATTAGGACAGTTCCTAATTTAAAGAGCTATCTCCCTTTGTTGATGGCATGTTTTATCCTACCTATATTCCTTTTCCCCTATTTAACCTGCTTCAGTTCCTTCCAAATCAGCATTTGGTAACTAATGATAGTTGCCAACCAATGGGTGCCACATTCTACATAACACTTAATTACAAGTCAGGTATATGCCACCCATGAGTAAGAACATGAAACATCTGAAAGTATAATTTACTCACATTTCACTTAACATGCCAGAAACAAGCCTTTTGTGTTCCACCAGGCGGCCCATATACCATAGGTTGCCAATTGCTGCCTTAAAGCATCAATCAACCCTATATTTGTCTTCCATCTTACCAATTAAGCCAACATACTCCCTTCCAATCCCACATCCTCTGAATGCATCACCCATCCAATTTGTCTCCCTCCTTCGAAGTCCTCCCAGTAATATTTCCTCTATTCTCTGCCTTCCACATCAACCTGCCCCCTCCAATGAGCTCCTTCTCAGTATTGTTCACGGCAGTATCACCTCCTTAGTCTCCAATGGAGATGGAAATGTATTGGTCCCATTGAAACCAGCAAGTCTTGGAAAAAATTGGCATTTAGGTTGTGTGATCATTAATGGAGGTTTCATGTAAAGTGGAAAGAAAATTAACTAGTTTTCCCCCACTGTAAGAACTTTGGCAATACAAGTAATAATGTTAGGAAACTATTGGGATAAGAGTGTTTCTCTTTCATTTATCTACACATTCATGCAGCAAGGCAAAAGATCAAAGGTTATCTTCCTGCTTTAGGTGAATTTATTTCTGGATAAACAAATTTGTATTTAATGAAACTTGTCATTTAATTTTCTCCAATACTTATGCATAGTTTACATGCTAACAGCATGATCTTTTATTGACAAAAGCTGCTGAAGAAAAGATTAAAAGTTATTTCCACTTGCTCAGAAATGCCATGAAATTCCATAAACCAATCAATTGGAGAAAGTTAGTCATTAGTGACAATTTACCATAGAGGCTACTTAGTAGGCTTCTCGCTCTATTAATACTCACAGTATTTGGGTTTAATGTTTCAACTACACAATGCTGATAACATTGTACGGAGTATTCTCAAAAAGATGATTCTTTTGTTTTCACCAGTGTTTCTTAACAAGCAAAGACATGTTCCAGAATACTGCACAGGCCTTTCTATTCATAAGCTTAACTCTTAAGCATGAGCATTTGTGAAAAAATAATGATAAGTAAGCCCTGAAAAGCAAGGTTTTTCCACCTATCTAAATGATCAGAAAATTCAACCATGTATTTGCTCAACTAACCTTAATAATGACCAACCTACAACTGCTGTTTTGCAGGGTCTGAGCATCAGCCTTCAGCAAAGGAGTGTTCTGTTGGTGAGCCGCTAATTGCGTAGTGGGAGGGAAGCTCTCTCAGGGGGACGAGATGAGGCAGGCTTGTCCACGCAGCTGAGTCTATGAATGGCCTCACCTTCATTTTTCTTTTAACCATTTCAGGGCTCATATTAGTAAAGCCAGTGCTTCTTGTAAGATAAACTTGAAAGAAGGGAGTATGGTTGAAATTTTACAGTACCCTTTTTTTGAGAATGCTTTTATTTTAATGTTTTTTTTAACTTTTGTTATTACCTAAACGATAATACCTAAAGGAACACCATGGAGCCACTACCACTTTGGATTCATTCACATAACATTGCTTATATAATGTAGTAACAATAGAAGCACTGGTACAACTAATGAGTCATTTAAAAAAGTGGTAGATATGTCCAAATATTTTATACGTGAGGAAATGAAATATTAGTTTTATGACTGATTTATGAGGTATTAGCATTAACTAGTGGGATTTCAAGATGAATCCACACATACTTGGGAAAATCTAAGACATCACCATAGTAATCTTAGCCAAGTACTGATTCTGAAATACAGGAATGATTGTAGTAATCTTAACCTCACAGTATAAAATGATGGAATCTACCTCAATCATGATTTTCAAGGACACCTAATAACTCAATTCAAACTATCATTTGACTGTGCCTGTTTCATAAAATGACATTCAGCCTAGGGGCTATCATGCAACACTACGTGGAATTATGATTTGCATGCGGCTGAGGTAAATTTTTTGGTTTTTCATTACCATTTCCATATGTTGGCATGCTACTTGCGACAAACCTTAAAAATTTCAAGCACTTAATAATGTATTTAACCTAATTCTTATGCAGATGTACAATTTTTATCTTTATAGTTTGTGCATCAAATTTACTTAAGTTTTGTACAAAAATTAAATATATTTTATAATATAAGACCAAGCAAATTTGCCATGAAGAAACTGAAGAATAGCATCAGAGTTATATTAATGTGCGGTATTTTCAGGTTTTCCAACTGTGTATGTTGACTTTGGCCGACAATGGTTTCGACAGCCATCCTGCTACCATCTTCAGATTGAAGGTCGTCCTTCGACCTGAAGAAAGAGCAGGATGGCTATTGAAACCGTTGTTGGCCCAAGTCAACATACACTGTTTGAAAACCCGAAAACACCGAACAGTAATGAACAATGCCGTGGAAATCTTCGCGAGGAATCAGAGTTATATTTAAAACAAATATAATGGCATGACAATTCATAAATTAATTTTGGACAAGTATTTGAATTCACTTATCATAAAAATCTACTTTTCCAGAACTCTTACAAACTTTCATTGGCAGATTAAAAACATTTACTTAATTGTTGCTTTTATTAACATCTCAAAGGGCTATTTCAATAACTGGTGAGGAGAATAATGTATTCTTCACTAGGATTCTTCTATTAAAAAAATCTCAAATCCCTGCATAAAAAGTTACTAAAATCCTTGGACTAAAAATTGCTTTTTTTCATTTTTTTTAGAGTAAGGCATATAACAACTTTATCCACAGAATATTATTGCCTTGGAAGTAAAAAATACTAACATTCAGCAGAAGTAAAGAAAAATGTCATTAGCTTTTCTACAAATGATTAGAGCTTATTGATGAAGGGAAGAAATCAGAAAGATCCATTTCTCTTGCTTATTTTATTTAGCCAATCAAAATTACCTTCTGTTCCTTCGCAAGACTCTAATGGCAATAAATTCTAAATTATGACTATTCATCTTAAACTTCAGCTAATCTCTGTACAGTATTGTGCAAATTTAATTCAACACTTGCGACTGCATGCAGGACTCACTTAGAGTATACTCTGAATTTTTACTGGTTTCATAGACAGGTTCTTGCAGAGGCCTCCACAACGTAATACAACAAAATGTTACATTTATTATGCGCAGGAGATTGTATCTCAACAGAAAACATTTTAGAAAATTTATATAATTCTTTATCCAACAAAAATATGTATCCCATGATTGCTATGAAATAATTCACCTTTGCTATCCTTCACTTCCCCAATCCCTATTTCATTTTATCAACAGGTCTACTAGCAACTGTGCCACTTGCTCCGAGTGCATGGACCATTCCAGTAAACAAAGAAGCAAAAGAAAATAAGCCTTTGATTCAAAATGTGAAACATGAAGTGAATGCACAAAAGTCACTGTCAACACCTCCCAAAATAACCATAACCAGTGGCATAGCATCCAGAGAGGTATGTACCGTTAATTTATTATTAATAAGTTAAACTACAGGTTGAAATAGAATTAAATGGATGAGAGTAAAAATCCTTTAAATTTTTAAAGGCACAGATCCCTTTCTAATCACAAAATTCTTTTATCCATTTCTACCTATATATCCTACCCTTCTTCAACCTGCCAATGAAACCAATTATATTTTTTCCTTTCTCTCGATTGCCGAACATCCTTCTCTCTATCACAGCCTTTGACATCCCTTTGTCCTCCATTACCTCGTACAACCACCTGATTTGCCAACCCATAATCTCATCCACCAGTTTCCTCCCCTAGCCAACTACAAAAAGTACTTCCTTGTTTGTCTTCCATTATGCCCACTACATCTACTCCATTTTCAACACCCACTTCTGAAGTGCTAGCAGTCTAATCTCGTCTTCTTTTCCAAGACTTCATTACTGCCCTAAAGAATCCTTCACTCTGTATCAACTCTTCTCCAGCATTATTTTTATATTCTAACTCCTGATCCCTATCATCAGCTCCCTTCTATAGCCAAATGCTTCCTTTGCCAGCACAATTCTCTTCCCAATGTCTTAATTTGAGCTGAGTGGCAATGACTGTAGAGGCTTTAGAGCACATGCCTCAAAAGAGGTAGACCCCCAGGAGTCAACACAGACTTAGGGCAATTGTAAGTCAACAGCAAAAAGGAAAATGTAAGTTATTTTGTTTTAAAAGCAACTGTGGAAGAGAAATTTTGTTCCCATTAGAATAATGAGTCCCATTTACCAAATGGAGATTAATGGACCACTTGGTTAAGTTTGTTTTGATTACATTTTTAATAACTAAGTATGTAACTAAGTAGAATATTTTTTATCTAAGAATTGTAGTACTTACGGGTAAAGTAAGAAATAAGAGAAATGGCACATCAACAAGCAACATCCCCCGATTGTAATCATTGTTCATTTGGCTAAATCAATGAAATTGAGATTTTTCATAAATAAATACTACATTTGTTTGAGATAGATGCATGAAAAATTAGGAATCTATGTCCTTAAATTATTTTATCATTGAATCTCACTGAGTTAGAATCAATGGGTGCCCATATCCATGCAACAAATTGGAATCATTCTGTTAATTTAAGATTTGGCTTGGAGAACACAAGGGGATAAGTATCTTAGAACATGCTAGATAATTATTCAATACTATCATCACCTAAGAAAGGACATGGGCATCTTTACATCTGAGCAA
The DNA here is from genome assembly GCA_963169105.1 of Ceriagrion tenellum. Classification (NCBI taxonomy): domain Eukaryota; kingdom Metazoa; phylum Arthropoda; class Insecta; order Odonata; family Coenagrionidae; genus Ceriagrion; species Ceriagrion tenellum. The sequence goes on along the minus strand of OY720637.1, from coordinate 81,055,651 downwards.
TGAGCTTCTTTTTCTAAAAACTCTAGAAGATGAATATTCAGTAATGTAGATTATTCATTATTATATTTTGAAATATTATTGGAAGACAATTTTTTATTGGTAATGAACAGTTCTCGAGCAAGATCTTGGTCATGTTTTGAAATTCTTTACAGCAGAGTACCAAAACAGTTACCATTGTCAGCACACACATGCAATTATATTGGCAAAATAATTGGTACATTATCCATATATTATTGTACCTGTTATTCAACATTTCTGTAATTTTTGCTGTACTTAAGTGTAATGAATTGTAACTGGGAGAGTGCATTTATTCCTTTAATTGTAATCTGTTTGAACCTAGAGTACGAAGAACTAGGTTCTAGAAATAAATTCTATTCTATTATTTAATTGATTTTTTGTGAGTTAATAAACAACAGAGCATTCAAGCAGGCTGATGCTAATGGTCAACTGACCATAAGTGGAGCAAAGAAAGTCTATGCGTTACTGCTAAGGTAGTTAGTGCATTGAAGTTGCAGATGAGTCATGGGTTCTACCTGCAACCCCTTAGTGGTAACAATACACAAACTTACACCATCCCAATCACAAAGACCGCTGATCCACCACCAGCTTTATCCTACTTATCCTCTGCTGTTTCTAAACTCACTATTAATTGAGTTTTTAATGAGTGTTAAAGGTGATACATGATCGTTTTGAAATACTGCAGTAAAAATCTTAAAAACAAGACTAAGGTCTTTTAGTACAATTTATTGCCAAAAAAAATTGTTTCATAAAATTGATGGTATCTTTAAGGCAAATTATAGATGACAAAAATTTTGGAGATATCTTTATGTTTTTTAAATGTTTTTAGTTTAAATGAATTTTAAATTTAGATGTTTTTCCAACAAATTATTCTCTCCGGAGAGAATGGAATTGAAGGTAAATACGTGAAAGACTAAAGTAGTAGTTTTTGATAAGGAGAATTGGGAGAATAACTGTATGATGAGGGTGAATGGTGAAGTAATTGAACAGGTGGATGATTTTGTGTACTTAGGTAAGATGTATGCAAAAGATGGAAGAATAGATGAGGAGATGAAGAGACGTGCGAATGCTGGAAGGAAAGTGGTAGGTAGCATGTGGAGCATATCAAGGAATGAGTGCTTGTCTAAGGAGGCAAAAAATGCCATGTACAAAAGTGTACTTCTTCCCATTTTACTATATGGTAGTGAAACATGGGTATGTCAGGATACACATAAGAGTAGACTAAACGCCGTGGGTATGAGTTATCTGAGGAGTATTTGCGGCAAAAGTAGGATGGATAGGGTCAGGAATGAGTGGGTCATGAATGAATGTGGGATGAATGCTCCAGTAATGGACGTGTATAAAAAGAGTGTGCTTCGTTGGTTTGGCCATGTTGAGAGAATGGATGAGAGTCAAATAACGAAACAGATATATGAGAGTAGTATGATTGGTGTGAGAGGTAGAGGTAGGCCGAGAAAGTTGTGGTTGAGGAAATTCTTAGGAGGAGAAATATTAACAGTTTAGTTTTAAAAACAGGAGGGCGAGTATGAAACAGTGTATGGGGGTAAATGAGGCAAAAGAGGTTTGCAAGGATAGGTCAGCATGGAGGAAATTATTGAAGCATAGTTAGGTGTACAATTAGGTATTAATGAGTGAAACATTTTGACTGTGCCTACCCTGGAAGGGAACGGCGTGATGGGTATGTATGTATGTCCAACAAACTATAAAAATTTCATCATGATTTAACATCAAGATCCTTCAATACCAAACGTCATGGGGTGTGTTCTGTTAGAAGGCACTAAAAACCTGGCACTTTTCTTGTTCTTTGATAAAAAATTTAATGAGAATAGTGAAAATAATCATCAACCATGGTTAAATGCTAAATAAACTAAGCTTATTTGATGTAACACACATTCATGAGGGTACCATAGTTCATTTTTAACCAGTATTCACACTTGAGTCTACATAATTTTTTTACCAACATTTGCAGCATTAATAATTCTACAGTAAAATGACATGAGTGTATACTACCATTATTCATAGTTTTATTTAGCGTCAGTGTATTCATCGTCTGAAGAGATGTTAAGAGGCTTGTTGCTGATATATATAACATAAAGCATAGCACCATCCAAGATGGATAATGATATTATTTTATTGTATGTACATTAGAAGTGTACTCAATGGCATTATTCATGCAGCCGTAAATATATTATTCATGAAAACTAAGCTATCATACAAATTTGAAAGAAGTTTCTTAAGGTGATTCAAAGATTACTCACCATAAAGTTTAGATTTAAAAAAATTGGTCATAAGCAGTAAATAATAGGTAATCTTTGCTTAATTATCTACTGTTCTGGAATCTACTTGCACCAGTTTACGAAAATACTGGACAATTTTAGTCAGATTTACCTTAATTTGATGCTAATAAAAATAAATAGAGAAAAATCTGGAATATAGATATTGTTGCATCAGTACTTTTGGTAACTGTAGTTACCGAAGTAGCATCAGTACTGTAACAAGTAGTGCCTCAAATCATCAGTTATCAGCCTCAAAAATCAGTTAAATACCATAACATTTTAAGGAAAAGCTCATGTCAACTGAGTTAATATTTTACATCGAGATGAGCCATGTATAAGGGAATTATATGGTGAACAACAATGCATTTAGACTGTTTGATAGGGGTAAAATTTAAGAAATTGATATTTATATGAAATTACCAGATGCCATACTGGACAGCAGTTTTACACATTTATCAAAGGTCAGAGAATAAATTCTTTGACAAAGAAAGTTGAATGGACCAAAAAAAGGAATCATGAGCTATCACAAGAGCCAGTATCTTAGATGGTTAATGCTGCTTCATTCAATTCAATGATAAATACAGTTGGAAGAAAGCGGATCAACACATCTTTCAATAAGATTTGAAATGGTTGAGAGTAATACATAATTTAAAAATTGGCAATGATTTTATAATGATTATTATTTTCTTATTCTCTCTTTCAGGCTTGAGGACTCTGGTGATACTTGAGATCTACTACTACAACAATTGTGTTCCCTTGATCGTCACAAGAGAAATTAGACTTTCTTGAAAGTAGACTCCATATTCAGAAGAGATTCTTAAGAGTGAGATGGATTCATGCAGTCTGCACAACTTTAAAAGAGAATGAGAGATACAAGAGACAACTTCAATCACCTCAATGACTGCTTCTTAATGGTAAAATCATTTGTAAACAAAAGCTATGTCTCTGATGTTCAATAATTCAAACTACGTAATGGATTGAGTTGTTTGGAGAGCCATCATGAGTGACAGATGTCATTGTAATTACTTCTCCATGTTATTCAATGAAATTATAGAAGTGAACGAAGTGTCTTTAGAGAACTTTTGGACATACTGAGAAAAAATCTAGAAACTATATACAGACGGTGTGAGTTTTAAAATGTGGTCGTGAGATTTTCAGCTCATTGATTTAAACATTGTAATGTAGCAGAAATGTATCCCTCCCAATTTGCCAGAGGCAGAATTTTTAGGAGAAAAATATGCTACATTCACTTTAAATGGGCAAAAAGGTCTTATGCTATCAGTATTTTTTTAATGTCGTCGTTTGAATGAGTATCACGTAATTCATTCTAATGCATTAGAAAAATCCATGTTAATACTAAAAGACCTGCAATGAGCTAAATCAAAATAGAGCATCTCCATCACAACAAGTTAATTTCTTTCTGTACTACAGCTTCACATAAATACATCAAAGCCTAAAATATCTATATTTTAAGTACTGGGATGTCCATCTACCAATGGATTAAACTTACAAAATCTTTCATTGCAGTTGTTAAATATTTTAATACTAACGACATATTTTTTTAAAGCACTTAAGTGCCAGCAACTAGCACAAAATGTGCACTTTAAATAGTAAATCTCAGTGCATTCAAACAGTAAGTCAGTAAAAATGGAAATACAAATAAAATAAACCTAATATGTTTTTCACTTTTGATTCTTCACCATTCTTCTCTTCCCAAAAAGCATCACAGTGAACAAAGAACTCTTGTCCAACCAGAGAACTATTATTTCTCTGCACCAATTACAAGCTGTAATTCCACAGCAATCCGGGGTGTGTCTCTCCCATAGGAATGTGATTGAAAGTAATGCTTTCTAAGTCTCCATAATACAATCTACTACATTTTCAGTCAAAAATAATAAACCAAAGAGAAAAGCCACTACCCCTACACCTTTAACTGAAACATCCAGGATGGCAATCAGAATATTGATTAATTTAGACATGCAAATTTAGATTGCTTTATTCATGGCACTGATCTCAGACATAATTAGCATGGCTCCATATAATTTGACATTACATATCTGGCAATCCACAGTAGCTAATGTGGCACACAAAATTATGGAGTTCATGGCAGGCAATGACACGTAATGCAAATGATTAACACGCTAGTTAAAAATGCAAAAATATCCTAGATTAACATAAATTTTCCAGGAAGCAATTCCAAAGGTTCAGTCCAGTACATAATTTCATTACGACCTTATCATGTCACAAGATATGGTGAGACAGAGAGATAGAGGGGTGAGGACAATTATAGGTGACAGCGAGAGATCTTCACTCAAGTGAAGTTGTGAGAATGAAATGGGCACTAAATAAGGCATTTTCATACTTAATCATTTCTGATGCTTCAACAATTAGCTGGTAGGGTACCCCTACAGTAACATTCATAACCTTCACCTAAAAGTATTAACAGGCACAAAACCTACAATCACTAACTCCCCCGGGGTTCCACTCCTTAACCATCTAGTTTTATTTAGGACTGGAAATAAATGAACCCTTAACCCCTTTTCTCAGTTTAATTAACAAAGCACATAACGATTTATCTCAAACAGATCAAACATGTTGCTAAGGCTTCACCTGTAGCACACAAATTCACGTGAATTAGCCAACCATTTAATAAGAACCCTGAAGTCCCCAATCTTTTACAATTAATTGCATATAATAATAATATTACCTGCATTAGCCACAGCTGTTATCAATTGTAGACAATTCTATACGCCACTCAGGGGATTTTGAACCCGCAACTTAAGGTTAGCAGCCAATGACCTGGTCTCACTACCAGCAGGGCCAACTGAATAGGCCCAAAGGCTAAATAGTTATTAGTAATAGTTATTAAGATTCCAGAAACTTTGGATGTGTGTGTCACAGAGTGAAGTCAAAAGCTGATCGATAGCAACGATATCCTTTCAACCAGGAGTTAACCTAACCTGCATTAGTTCACTCACATACTTATGCTATTATAAAAGAAAACTTGCCAGTATAAAAAGCTATTTAGAGTTTGAGAATGAATAAAATCCACTCAAAAACAATGTTGTTTACCTCCCTGCAAAAGTTGTATTTATTCAGTTTGGCTGATTTTCCTCATTCCCTCAAAAATGTAGCAGTTTCCTTAACCTAGTCATGGACACAGTTCAAAATCTTTACAATTCTTTAAATTAAAGAAAGCCATAAGATTGAGAGACAAAAAAAATCTTTAGTTACTTTTCTTAGGTGCCACTGGTTTTTATACTGAAATGAACACACACCAACAACGTCAAAAAATATCAATTACAGAAGAAAATCAAAAAAATATCAACTACAGAAGCAAAACCATTTTTTTGGACTTAGCTCTCTAAAAATTTGAAGCAGGATAGACATATGAGTCCTTAGAAGAATATGAGTCCTTAACTTTCTAGAGCAATCTGGAATTTTCTCACCACTATTTTGTTTATTCAATAAGCGAGCATTTCTATAATTTATAATAACAAAATATTTTTTGAGCTTGATCTTCCTTCTACAGAAAATGCTATACAACCAACTTCCCTTAAAATAACCTTAGTGTAAAATTTTTAGAATACATCACAAACCATGTTAACCATTAGTTACCATAATCACCCTAAACAGCTAGAACGAGAGGTAATACAAGAAACAATTCATAATGAGTGTTTCCTTCAAACTGCTCACTGATATGCTCCTGGTAGAAAGTTCTGCCCTTCGAGATATAATTTCTTCCTTGAAATACCTCTAAAAAGTGAAAGATTTCAATTAAGTTTTTACTGCCCAGAGTATCAGTTGAATCACAAAACGTTTAATGAGGAAAATTGCTTGATCTAGAGCTTATGCACATCATCTCTGCCTTGGACCCTCCCATCAATGATGAAGAATCAGAAATAAACAATTGTGAAAAAATACTGAAAATGCTGATTGATTTCAGAGTGACTGACATGAAGAGCCTTCATGTCAGATAAGTAGACAAGAAAAATGTAGGCTAAGAATGTACGTGATTTTCTCACCATATAGGCACTTTGTCTATACAGAGATGAAATACTGTGTTTTCCTTCCAGAATTGAATAATGTTTTCACTGCATAATTTATAACTTATTATGAGAGATTGTACTTAATAAATAACAAACTGTGGGTACCTTATACTGACCCTGTTATTTAAAAAAACACATTAAAAAAATTAACCACATAACTTAATGTATGCACTGCAAATGTATTCAGTGTATAGATATAAATACCTCAATTTTTTGTATAAAATAAAAAATCCTTTGTAGACAAATATTTGTTGTTTAATAAAATATGATTAACAAATAGAATCAAACACCCATATGCCTATGATTCAACAAGCGACTGGAATACATGAAAGTTCAATGATATTCAAGAGAACTAAATGATTCTGTGGCAAGGTTAGTTGAAAACCTTAGTTTTTATGAGTCAATAACAAACATTTCCTCACCAGGCATGTAAGACAGTGTGTGAGAATATAAAAACAATGAACTAAATGAATTTTTTACATTAAATAAAAAATTCTAGATTTGATTCAAATTGCGCACACAACTTACACATAAAATCTTCTCAGGATTTCAGCAGAGAGGAAGTTCTTTGGAGACGTGCCAAAGAACTATCTTTCCCAAGTATATCAAGCATCTCAGGTACACCAGGGCCTTCCTGTAAAAGTAATAACACCCTTCCATGTATATATTCCTTCAATAATAAAATTTTGGTTTTATTCCGATGCATCATACTACTGTTCCTACTGCCTCTGTAAGGATAACAACATGAAAACTTCAGAAGCCATACATTAACTCTGATGTTCCAAAGAGATCGCAAAGGTACAAACCTTTAATCCTGTAATTTGTTTCCTCATCAGCTTCATTATTTGCCCAAAAGGAAGTCCGTTTTCTTTTGCAAAACAATGAAGCTTGCTCTTAATTATTTCTTTGGTAAACTCTTCATCAGGTATACTCGCTAATTCACAGGAAAGTTTTTCAAACAAACCTGAAAATCACACAAAATGATAGATGAATGAATGGCAAAATTTAAAAAAAAGAAACCATCCATGCATTTATGCATTAAAATAACAACTACATACACGGGCATATCCCAGATTGTTAAGAGTTGTATGCTACGGGAGGGGCAGAACTAGAGATGGGTAAACTACCATAATTTTTATTTGAGGTAAATTATCATGGTAAATTAACCCTCTAGGAGCAGCAGGCCAATATATCCGCTTTTGATTCTCGGGCGAAAAGAGCAACGATGTAAACATCTTTTTGATTATTACCTAAGTAAATTTATACACAATAAGAAAATCCGCTGATGGATATTTTAAACAAAAACTTCATATTTTTTTTCCTAAAATGATACATTTCATTAAATTACCCTCCTCATTTCTCACTAGTACCACTGGCAGGAGTCAGCACTAATTGTAAGAGGGTTAAGGTAATTTTTGCAAATTATCATAATTTTTAATTTACTGCATTTAATAGCTGTTAGAGGATTATTAGGTAAGCCAATAGCAAGAGGTTAAAGGCATTTAAACCATTGTTATTGCTACACGAATGCATTAAAAATATAGAAAATTTAAAAACAAACATGGCACCCTATACGCAATTTGCCATTCTTTCTTTGGCATCAGAAATTTTCATTGAAACCGTTGAAAGTGATATTAACACAAATATTCCATAAGTAAATATATTTAACAAATGAGTTGTACGTGCCTTCATCAATAATTAAGATTACATTAAATGTATATAGACTTGACTTCAAATAATATTTGTAATATACCGGTTGAAAAATATACGTGACCCAGTGTGTCAGTACACCGCATACACCTCCTAGTGGTGGGTCGCGGGCAACAGTATGCTGGCTCTCAAGGTAGTCCTTTCAGAAGGGATCCTAGCTTGAGCAGAATAGGGTATTACTATGCTTTGGTTTCTCGCGTGGCATACTGGCGAAAATGTGCCAAAACTGACTGGTAGAGCGCCGTACCCGTTAGCAGGGAAAGCTGCACATGGTGTGGGTACTGCGAAGGCTGGTAACTTTGCATACTCTATTAAAACTTATTGCTAAAAGTCAAAATGTTGCCTCGGATAGCCGATGCCACAATGGGCGGCGGAAGCTGAATAAGGTTGGCCCATCAAGATACGGACTGGAAACGAACTGGACTCTCGGTACTTGGAATGTGAGAGGAGTGTATGGAAAGGAGCATGAGTTGCTGAATGAAATGAAAGTGAGACGAATGGATGTTTTGTGTGTATGTGAAACTAATTGTAAGTGTAAGGGGCAGGATGCTGTTACATTAGATGGCGGTAGTCTGGCATTGTGGTCAGGAGTTGAAGGTAATGTACATGCATATTAATGTTTCTATTTATTCAAACAGATACATTATGTTTTTAACAAGTCAGTACCAATACTCTAGCATACTTAATGCAAGTTGTAAAAATACCAAAAAAAATCTCCCTCACTGCCGAGGAAACTCTGTTTTGTAGATTAAGTCTTTCCTTAAATGAAATCAATGTATTTGATGGATACATATCCTTATTTAACTGTTCAAATGGAGCATATTAAGTTAACAGCATTCATGTACTTTAATGGCTGAAATTTTTAAGTCAATTGATCTCTATTTTTTTTATTTTTAGTTAGCTAGAGGTAGTTTACAAAGAGAAATCAATTGAAACTCACGAAATTATTTTCCTAATGGTAAATGACTCTTTGGTAGAGCCGTCATGAATATCAGAAAAACAACCATCTGCACAAGTTGTGATTAGTTTGAAGATCATCACTTTCACGAAAGTTAAAGCAATGGCCTCTTGTCACATCAGTCTATTTTGTAATTTTTGGCAAGTTTCATTTAAAACATAACATTAAACGTGTCATACGTGTGGCCCAGAGTTCAGTGGAAATTTTCGAGCTAAACAACTATGACGCATTCACCATTAACATGATGTATTGTGCAATGTCAACATCATGCACACTTTTCAAAGGCCCCGGTTATTTCTCTTCAATCTTTCGTGATAGATAGATAATCGATTTTTGGGTACTATTAATGAAAGTAGTCAATCAGAAAACCGCAGCTTCACCTCGAACGAAAAAGGGGTCGTTAAAGTTATCAGTATTCATGGGAAATGACCTAGTTGAATTATATCCGCCCGATAGAGAAATATTGTCTAGTTAACAGTTGAAAAAGAAAACAATGTTCTTTCGGGATAGTATTAATGTGCTTGAATTTGCTCGTTTTCTGACATAAATTAATTAACTGTTTGAAGCTGCGGTCTGAATTGTTGAGTTAAACAAATTCCTTATGATGCATTGTCGTATATATTATATAAAGTGCTGGGGATCAAAATAAATCATCAAATATTTGTTCATCCTGGCCATTTATGGTCAATGTTATTCATGAGTGAATACTGGGAGGAGATTGATGAGAGCATGATCACTCGTTTAAAATGAGAAAATTCGACAGAAAGGAAAAAAACTTTTTCGATTGAGCGGACATCAGATGTCTCAAGTAGTTCAACCAATTGAAAAGAGTCAAGAATATACAAGCATAAGCGGAGATAATATGCATCATATAATGGTTTTTAAGACATTAAAAATGATGAAAAAACTTATGAAAACCACTTTTTACACGCGACAATTAATCATATTGGTTGCATGGCAAAAACTGTATCGCACCACATGCAATGGCTCTTAATAACGTGAATTAAAAATATTTATCCCACCTAATTTCCTTGCGGCTACGTCAAAACGAGCGGGAGGGATTGCATTTTTGAAGTCATTAAATTGCATTTTTGAAGTCATTACATTCAATTGCAATGGATGAAGGTCATTGCATCCAAAAAAATAGTTGAGCAACCATGATTGAAACACTTGATATGGAACTTCTGAAAACAAATTAATTTTCCTTAATGTCTTTACGAGGGAGTTAACTGATTGGGTATCGGGAAAAATAATTATGTAGACTTCTACGCTTTTCTCCCAAGAATAGAAGTCACAATAATTTTGAAATAAGTATTTCACACAGCAATGCCCCTAAGGAATACCTAACTTTAAACATGAATTTAATTTAAAATTCATATTTTATGCTGGCGATTTATTAAATCCCTCCCATACAAGAGAGAACATGTTAGGTAGTTGAAATAAAAATACATCTATATTCTACCCTGCGAGCCACCGCACGGGCATGTGGCAGGGGTTGCTAGGACACCAGCCACATAAAGGTGTTTAGGAAAAGGTTTTAGGGAGATTAAGCGGTGAACTTTTTGAATGGAGATCAGTTTTTGTATTGATCACTTATTGCACAAATAAGGAATGGATTTTTGCACCTATATGTTCGGCTATGTATCTCTCTTATTTTATCGCTTCTGTCGGACCTAGAGATGCAGTATTGCGTCTAAATGATGTTCTTTCTTTTGGACTGAAAGACACTTGTTTCCTATTTTCTCAAAGCAAAGCCTAACGTCTAGCCTCCAAATCACTAATGGCTCCTTACCCAATTCCTTTAAACACTGTGAAACGCTCTAAGTTTGCTTTGAATATAAAGATTGGAGTGCATGAGAATTAAGTATAAAGCCATCTTTCAAGCATATTTTCGAATATTTTCTTAACTTGCTATAAAATATGCTCAAAACGCATTATGGTTAAAAAATGAGCATAAAAATGATACTTAAATCTCAGTGGAAAAGTTGTCGGCAGGAGCAGAGTACAAATTTCCCCGAAAACCACTCTTAGGTGGCTGAAAAAAATAAAAAGAACGCACTATGAAGCCTAGTTATTGCATTAGATAATTTGCTTTGAGTATGAAACAGTGTATGGGGATAGAGGTTTGCAAGGATAGGTCAGTATGGAGGAAATTATTGAAGCATAGTTAGGTGTACAATTAGGTAATTATGAGTGAAACATTTTGACTGTGCCTACCCTTGAAGGGAATGGCGTGATGGGTATATGTGTATGCATGTATGAAAAATATATGAGACACAAGTGAATATTACCAAAAATTATATTAATTTTCAGGAGCTGCAGTAAATTACGTGAAATATCATGGTAAATTTTGAAAATTACTGTGGTAATTTTCAGAATGGCCCATCTCTGGGCAGGGCTCCCACCTATAACCATCCTTCCTGGTTTCATAAAGTGGATTTCGAAAAATACATCGTATGAAGGGTGGGTTGGGGGAGATGCTATAGATGGAAAAATTACCGTAATTTTCATTTACAGTAAATTATGGTAATTTCTGAAAATCGGCATAATTTTCCAGTAATTTTTAATTTGCCATCATTAATAGCAAATTAGGGATATCATGGGAAAGGCAGTAGCAAATAGCACCGGAACGATTACATTTAAACCATTTGTATTTCTACATTGACGTATAAGGCATTGATTAAAAAAAGTAACAATAAAAACAGCAGCCAAAAGCAATTTGGCTGTCTTTTGTCATTTTACAAGAAATTTTCATTTAAACCATTCCAACAAGAGCCCCACACATATTCCACAAAAATATTTCATGACTGAGTTATAAATCCCTTTATTTCTAATTAAGCCAGAATGAAATATACATAGACTTGGCTCAGAAGAACATGCTTGGAATATATCAGCACAAAAAATATCTTAACGTATGTGAATATTACCAAAAATTACAGTAATTATTTAGGGGTTGAAGTAAATTATGAAAAATTACTGTGGTAATTTTCAAAATGGCTCATTTTCAGGGGCAGCTCTCCCCTCAGAAGCTTCTGCTTGTAGGATATCGGATGATAATTGGAGGCTTCAGACCGAGGGGAGTGGATCAGATGGAGATTGAAGGTTCACAGGTGATTTCCTCTTAAACAGCTATCCCCTGGTTGTGCCCATGCCTACATAACAGGGTTCTTCACAAAACATTATGAATAGACACATCACCCAGCCATACGAAGAAATGCTAATTAGGAAAATGATGCCTCTTCATTAACCCCTTCACTGTTTCAATGCTATTTGCTTTTCTTTCGCCCCCTATTTTAATTTAAAAAGTAAATACCACATTCTTCTGTTCACTTTAGGAGGGAAATAGTACCAGTTTGTCCAGTAACAATAAAGAGTATGAATTAGAACCTATAAATGGCATTAGCATGCAGGCACGGCATAGAGAACAAAATAATACGTCAAAAACACGAGGAATTGGATGGACTAAACTGGAACGAAATATTACGTCAAAAACAGGTAACAGGTTTAAACTATGGGCAGGAATTGAGAGTTACTTGACAAAAAGTTTTATTACCAAGTGTTTTTCATGCATTTTACTATAGCAAAAGAATTTAGGGTAGAGAGCTTTGATGATATATAAGAGTGAGGAAAACCAAGAGTTTTAATAAATATACATTTATATCACTGACCTGTATCATTTGAAAACTGATCCAATGCCGGTAAAACCCATAAGAAGGCAAACTGAGGGGAAACAAAATCCGTTAGACGGTGGATTCGGTCAATGCCCCAAAGCAATACCCTACGGACGTGCCTCTCTTCCACTTCAAGCTCAAGACTATTGCCGGTTCTGTGAAAAAAAAGAATTAGTTTCATTATATACTATCAATAAAGTACTCATATAACAAGGAATTATCAAGCAATAATGCTTTCAGGCATTCAGAATATTCAAGTAAACTTTATGAAAAGATTTCAATTAGGGATGGACCGATACCAGAAATTGCCGATACCGATTCTCCTCCCCCGATACCATTACTGATACTTCTTCGTTCTAGGTATAATTAAACTCAATATTCCACTACAAACATTTTAAGCTAGCTCAATCAACTAGGAAACCAGATTACCGAAACAACCATTATTACACAGGCGAAACACTAAATTCACTGAAAAAGTTTGGAGAAGAAAGGTGATGTAAAGAAGCGCACTCTATATTGCATTGAGCTGATGGCATTTGGCACTAGAGAACTCTAGCGGTAGAATTCGACACCTTGTTTAATTGGCAGAATTGGCTGTAAAAATCTGAAAATTGAAAAAATCTGAAAAACACTGACGTGACTGACAATACCGATGCTACCGATACCATAAGTATCGGCTGATACTTCATATCGGTACCGGTCCATCCCTAATTTTAATCATAACCAATGAAATGATATTAAACGCCATAAAATAACTCAAGGACTAAAATTAATTAATTTATTTGAAAGGTCAAGCAAAAATGTTCACCCTTAATCTGTTGGAAAAATTCCAAGTCAGTGTCAATATTCTTACTCATAAAAAGAGCATAAGCAATAGAAAGTTACACATTTTCACTTTACCATGATGCTTACTGACAACATTGTTGCTGCCTCTTTGTCAATCTCCATCTCCTTCAGGCAACAGCTCTTGTGCAGACATTAGTAGCCTAACCCAAGATATTAGCTCAACATCTATGTAGTAATCTTAATGTAATTTACAATTGGTTAGCTTTAAATTAATTATAACTAAATGTTGACAAAACTATTCACATTACTTTCAAGATCTACTGTAATAGTGTACCAGAAAATACTGTGATTTAAATAGATAGTAGACAACTAAAAAGAGTAGAAAAATTGTAAATATTTAGATATCATTTTTGAATACAAAACTGAGTAGTCTGAAACACATTGAATATTTGATAGGCAAAACAAAATATTTAGTTTTTATTTTTCGAAAAATCTCGAAATTCATGATTAGTGATACTCTCAGGAAGTTACACTATGAATTTTTTTCACAGCATATAACCTATGGAAATGTAGCTTGGGGCAGTGTTTACTCAAATAATATGAAATCATTACAAAATTTACAAAATAGATGACTAAAAATCGTAAACAAAAATCACTTTATAATTGACAAAAATCCACTGAATCTTCAAAACATTTCTGCTTTTAAATCCCTAAAATTTCAGTATAACATTTTTAACGGAAAATGTGAAAAATATTACCAGAAACAAAAGTATTATTACACTGCAGAAGTTTACATCAATGAGTAGTGAATATAGCTAGAATAAAGTTACATCATTCAATAGCCTACCAAATGACCTAAAGATAATAAATAACCTAATATGAGGAAAAGGGACTAAAACATTGGGTACAATCAAATTGATAGCCAAATATAATTGTATAAGTTGTGCCAAAACTTCCCCCCCTCCCATACTGTAAAAACCACTCTGCCAGAAAAACCACTCATTGCCAAAAAACTTGCGAACGCCAAAAACTCGCAAACGCCGTCGCGACTATCCCCTCGCGCATTGTTGTCTCCCGTTTCGCTGTCTAGCGTTCACTGTCCGCAATGAGACAATCAACTCACATTTATACTGAAAGAGACAGTGGTGCACTCTATTCTGCTCGACTCAACGCTAGCGCCATTTCCTCCACCAATCAACAAGGACAAGGATTTCCCCTACTACTCCCAACTCCTGCGTCAGTCAGCTGACTCCCCTCAATTGCCTGCTTTGCTGTCTCAACACTGCGTCCGGCCTCTTTTGAAACTGACAGCAGCTGTGAAAGGATGTACCTGCTGTGCTGCAGTTGTGACTTGTGTTCGTCTTCTATAGACCAAGTTAACGGTATTTAGCCTACGGGCTTGTTTTCAATGGTAATAATTGTTGTTATATAAATGTTCTCACTTGAAGTTAATGAAACTGGCTTAGGTTGTTGTTATTTTTCTCTCGTTTCCACCCACCAATCGCAGTCAATTCACTCGCGACATCAAGTTTTAGTAACTATTGTTAATCAATAAAATGAATGTACATATTATTTATTGGATGTTACTTATCTTCATATTTTACTTATTATCAAATTGTACTTATGTAAGTTTTCATTTAGCTAAATATAATATTTTCTTCTAGTTATAAGTTAATATAAAGTATCCAGACCTATGAACAGGTAATTTTATTTACCTCTGTATGGTTTACTATGTACCTGTAGTACATATCAGTGTACTTTTGTAAACATTTTGGATAAAATAAAGAATAAATATTAGATACCATGTAATCATGCAAACATTATCATAGATTTGAATCAATCAGAATTTCAAGGTTGAGTTCAACAGCTTATAGGCCTAAATCATGCCTGCACAGGCATGTAAAAAAAACCTCCAGTTGGTGCCAGGCATGACCATGGGGATATGCCAAGTTGTAACTTCCGAATTTTTGGCTATCAAGTCACGAAGGGTTCAAGACTTAGGAAACATTCTCTACATTATTTTGAAATTTCAAATTCAAGTTTAAAAAACTCAGGTTTTTATTTCAAAATCAAGATTTTGAAATAAAAACCTGAGTTTTTATTTCAAAAGCTTGCATCGAATGATGTAAAGGGGCAGTGGTGGTTCCCTTTTGAGGCCATAAAACTTCTAGGCCAATGCCTACTGCCAGTAGATTTCCAGCTAAGGGTACAGGTATTTTGATTTTGTCTTCCTCACTTATCCATTATTCAAGCTTTAAATGAATGCATCATATTCAGTGCCCTGGATATACTCTGAACTACTACAAATCTTGAAAGAAGTGAGAGCTTTCAATCAGAAACTACAGTTATAGCACTAAATGTGTTACTTCCATAATTTAATACGGAATATAATACCAGTCTCAGCTATAATGACATCATCAAATACACAACTACACTGCCACTTAAGTTCAGAGAGCCCCATCTGTCTCATTTCTTATCAGAATGCAACAGGATTTTCACAAAAAAAAATTCAATGCTTGCCAAAAATATTCTTGCTGTACTTTTCAGAAAAATTTTGCTCGCTAGCTGACTTTTTTCTTACACACAGGTTAACAGCATTCATTTGAAGGCATTGATGTGATTTCCTCTTTTAACAATCATCAAATTAACATGTATTTGTTACCATTTGAAAGTAGAGATTAAATTATGAAATATTTTTTAAAAATGCAACAAAGCAAAAATCAGCACTCATGGTAGTTTGAACGAAAAAGTTTGGAAGCACTGCCATCCAGAGAAAATTAATAAAAAGCAAAAAACTAAAACCATGAAAAATCTATATAATTTTAAAAGTTACTTTCCACATAGAGATATATGTACTATCTCCATATGATGGCATTTACTAAGCGTGTATTCACACTTTAACCCTCTTAGTGCGGAAGGCCAATGTATCAGCTTTTGGATCTTGTGCAAATATGGTACATTTTTAATGCACTAATAAAGTTACAGTTAATTTTTAGATGATGTAAAAGTATTTTATAATTATTACATAATTTTATTTATATGCCATTAAAACAAAACTGCATATGGATATCTTAATCAATAGCAGCATAATAGTTATTTTCTAAAATGATACATTTTATTATATTACCATCTGCATTTCTTGCTAGTACTGCTGGCAGGAGGCAGCACTAAGAGGTTTAAAATTATCTCATAGCTGGGAATGTTGCACTTGAAATGCCTTGTGCTAATAAAAGGGAAAGATAATGCCATAACAATCCATAGTAAAGTGAAAAAGTGGAAAAACTTCACTCACTTCCAAGGTTTCCAGCTACACTTTGTAGACTTTACCATATTGTACTCAATTTAATCATAATGCACAGTTTTAACTGATTTGAAACACCTGAACTAACTCCAAAAATAATGAGACACAAAAGATGACTGGAATACAATAAGTTAATTGATAATATGACAATAGTCAAACAAGCAGTTTATCACTGACCACACAAATAATGTTTTTCATGATTTGATATCCACATATTCAAAATGTCTTTCAGGAAGTTAGTTTGTTGGCTAGTAAGAAAGAGCATTTACCACCCAGGATGGGAAGATGCAATGTATAAAGTAAATAAAACCCAGAGGAAAGCCATAACCTTCATCACAAATGGCTATGAGTGAATAGAAAGTGTCACACAGCTGATGGAAGGATTAGGTAGGAAACCATCCGAGACTTGAAGACTAAAAGCCAAGCTTAGATTAATAGAAAAACTCTGATCAGGTGAGTTTTAGTGTGACACAGAGGATGTTACTATAGCCCTGCAACTGTGGAGTATCACTTTCAATGCAACAATATTCACAGAACAAAAAAAAATAATTCACCTTCTGCTTTTAAACACACCTTTGGAATGTTTCCTTAATCATACTTTGAAGAATATTGACTAGTTCTTTACTAGATTCCTCATTCTTGAGAAGACGTTTTATTTCCATCCTATTGAACTCCCCCAGACGATCAGGACGAAGCTTACAGGAGTTTGTTCCAACAAGGGTAATGTCGAACTAGAAAAGAAGAAAGCCTTCAAGGTATAGTTCTGAGGCAATCCCAATCTCATTGCTTTGACATAACTACATTTCTGTGAATAGAATTCACCACAGTGGAAGAGAAAACTAATGTATTCCTGTTGGTTAGCAAGTAACATAGAAATCATAAAAATGAAAGCACTATTACAAGAATAAACATATGTACACATATAAAGTTAAACACATAATTAATACAAAAAATAAAATCATGTTTACAGCAATAGCAGTTATTGTTATTAACAAATCCAGAAATGCTGCAGCATGCTTTCTTTTGCAGAAGTATTAACAATTTCTTTAAGTTTCGTGTAAATGTAATGGTATCTATATTTTTTTCGAGACTTTTAATACATCGAGGGTAATTTGTAGTAGATAACTGAGGCTGCATGGGCCATGTTGCAATAAAGATGTTGGTTAGCAAGATAAGTGAATGTTTTAACTATTATGAGTATGATTGGAGTATATGTCATGGATAGCTGGGAGGATTTGAGGGTTTAGTTTCATAATTTTGGCAGAGCTTAGAATATGTATAAATGACTGAAAGTTGGAGAATAGATTGGTGCCAGAATAAGGATCTTCCAGACGTATGGAAAGGGATGGGAAGCATAACCTTTAAGGCTTGCTTTTGAAATAAGAAAATATTTCTGAAAAGGCAGTTATTTCCCCAGAATAGTATTCCATATGATACATGGGATTGGATTTTTGCATGGAAAAGGAGTTTTGAAGTGTCTAAAACAACAATGTAGGTTAGTTTTCTGATGAGGAAGATGCCAGCTGTCATTGTTTTCATAATATACATTATGTGGTATGACCAATCCAGGTTTTTATCGATTAATAATCCAAGGAACTTGACAGACTGTGATTGAATAAGGTTTTTGACGCTTTAAGTTTAAGTAGGAGGCTAGATAATGAAGGGTTTTTTTTAAATGATTGAACCGTAAGAGTAATTCTGTATGGAATTTCATGGTGAGACCATTTGATTGGCACCAGTGATTCATGTAGAAGATACACGTTCAGCAGAGGTGCCCAAGGTCATCTGGCGTTTTAGATTGTAGCAGACTGGAGAAGTATAAAAAATAAGATAACCATGTACAAATGGAGGAATTCATTTATAAATATCAAAAAGAGCAATGGTCCAAGTATTGAACATTGGACGACACCTTGGTGTACTTCAAGAGGCTAAGATAGAATAGTTTCAGTTAGTTTAGGTTAGTGGAGACACATTAATGCAATAATCGACACCACGTACAATAAATTTAGCAGTTTTGTCAACTTCATGAACTATGTAACTCAGCCTAGGGAAAACTACAGGATCTACAGCATTGACTTTCCACGAAAAGTTGCGAGAATTGTTAGAGATACATAAAATGGCAAGCGCAAATTTTTATAATGCATATTTTGTTGTTAATGAAAGAAAATGTTTAAACATTATCTAGTCCCACAATTTGCACAGTATCAAAAAATTAAAGCCACGGTAAAACTTTTTAATTTATTTGAAAATTTTCTATGATCCAAAATCTGTAAAATTATTATTTGTTAATGTTAATAATTTCAATTGATGCCGCGTTGCCCAACTGGACGGCGCCACACGGCTACTGGTCCCACATAGGAAAGGCCATTAAGTGCGGGGAAGGCAACAAAGCCTGTCGACTCCTGTCATACTGCAGCACATGCAAATATAATGGACAGAACCAACTCCTTGAGTATTTATGATACTCGTGTTCGTTCATTACATTGATAGTAATACCATGATTCACGCATCAAAAGTTTTTTTTTTCTCAGATTTGTGTCATTTCACGAAAAGTTTTACCACTAATCAGCCGGCTACCGCATCAAAAACATAATATGTTAAAATCTTCAAATAAAATACAACTCTAATTTTCACCACAGGAAATATTACTTTGACTCAGAACAACTGACAATATAAAAACATGACATGTAAGGATAACAATTTGTATGAGCAAAGTAAAAATTATAGAGAATCTTGATAGTCACTTGTATTTATCTTGGGCCAGGAAAATAAAATTAGTAAAGTGTTTCTCACCGTAAAACATTTTAAATCCTAAATTAATCATCATCACTGCTGCTGCAAGTACCACTGCTTTCTTCTCCCAAGTTTATGACCATAGGTTCCATGCATTCCTCCACCAACTGGTCCTTGATCCAATAATACTCCACTTTTTTCACATGCTCCACAGCGCTCTTCCATGTCGACACTGGACCCGTTCCAAAGCTTGAATGCATAGCTGGAGTACATCTTTAAATTTTGAGATTTAAAATCTGAGTTTTATTGTTTATTGCAACCTAGTTTTTGACCCGCGCCCAAATCAACTCAATCGCATTAAATTCACAATGGGCGACTGGAGTCCAGAGTAGTTTCACCCTTTCCCCATTTTCCTGAATAAAGCTAAATAGGCTAACATCAGGAAAATCCTTCAGATCTGTCTTCAATTCATCCAGTATTCTGATAATAGTAGGAAACTCTTTTCTGTAGTAAAATGCATGCACACTTCAGCGAATAACTCCTTGGGTGAACTCGTCAAGCAAAATGCAAAACCTTCTGTGACTTTTTTCGGAGATGACACCTCACTATCGGCACTTTCTCTCACTTCTTCAATGATGTTACGGACTGTTTTCTCGCTCATGCACGCACAAATTGCTGTACGGTATACAACTTTATTAATGTCAATAACCAAATCACCTGATTTGCACTGTCAAAAAACTCCTTAATATTGATGATAAAATCCTTATTGTGTCTTCTCAAATTCTTGGGTCTCCCTCTTGCACGATTTTCTTCCTCAGAATTTTCCATTCTTAGATTTTGCAATCTAAGAACAATTTATTTTTGTCGGAGGCATCTTGCTCGCATGGAAATTTGAGCTGAACTGAAGGAGTAAACGACAAAAAAAACATCTTTGGGGTATAAGCCAATGGGGTATACACTTATTGTGGGAGAGAAGGGTAAGGGGTGACAATATTGATGGTTGGACATTCCAAAATTAAAGTTCTCAGAAGGACACTGCAAAGAAGCATGAGCACATGTGGGCACTGCAGAGTGGAACATAAGAAAGCCACCCCTGGGGCGTCTAGGGACGTGAGGTGAGTGGCTAATGAGTCCGAATCATCAAAGCCATGAGTAGGGGTTCGAATGGAGGTAAGGGATGGAATTTACAACCTTTCTTAAGTCATTTCAGGGAAATTTTGCTCTCCTAATCCACGTATATACATTGTGTTTCGGACCCATGCTAAACTTGTTTTTCTTAGTGTACACACCACGGGAGGCTTGGGACGTGCGGTCGGGGGGAATGGATGGGGTTTGTGAATCTGAATCATCAACCTGTGCACATGGGATCAAAGACAGGTAAGAGTTAGCATTTCAAGGATGCTCATGTGATTTTCAGTGGTCATTTACATCTATCTCTCTCCTGGGTCGAGCAAAATTGGTGAGTGGATTTCTTAAACTGATACATGGAGGGTCTTTTTCCAAGATTAGTAAATGAATTAACATGATATGTACGTTTTTATGATCAATTGACTAGAAAGTGGGGTTTATAGAACATACCATCAGTTTTCAATAGCTCGATGCAAAATGATTCAGTCGCAGTGCACCCCACTCATCCAAATATCGATTTTGAGTTGCGCGCACAAGAAGTGGCAATGCAGCAATCGTTCACTCCTGCATATTTTCAGAATACTCTAATATAGTCTATACTATGCATTAATCATTTATTTTCGGATCGTAGAACATTTTCAAATAAATTTAATAAATTTACCGTGGCATTAAGTTTTTGATACTGTGCAAATTGTAGGACTAAATAATATTTAAACATTTTTGTTCAGTACCAACAAAATATGCATTATAAAAATTTGTGCTTGCCATTTTATGTATCTCTAACAATTATTGCAACTTTTGTTTCATCTCATTACTGAGTTCCATATTCATAATATTTAACATAATTTTTCTGAAAATTATTTTCACCAATTGGAGTATTGGAGTGAGAGTATTGGAGTGAGAGTATTGGAAAATGGGAAGACTGAAGGCATAGATGGGATATCCAGTGAATGATGAAGTGTGGGTGTAATTCACTCATTTGTCGGCTATGTGAACTATATAATTTATGCTTACAGGCTTAGGTTGTTCCAGTGGATTGGAAGAATGCAATCATCGTTCATTGTACAAAAGGAAGGGCGGAAAGACCGAATATAATAATTATTGGGCCATTAGTTTATTGAGCATTCCGGGAAAAGTGTTCAGCAAAATTTTAATCAAAAGAGTGAGGAATATTACTTCTGACAGAATATGGGGTGTGCAGTGCGGGTTTATGCCTGGGAGAGGATGTAGTGACCAGCTTTTTGTGCTTCAGCAAGTGATAGAATAATGTATGGGCGTCCAAAACAAAGTGTATTGTGCGTTAGTTGATTTAGAGAAGGCATATGACAGAGTAAACAGATATGAATTGTGGAAGGCTTTAAAGTACTATGGAGTGAATGGGCAGTTATTGAATGTTATGATGGCAATGTATGATAATAATGAGGCAAGTGTGAGAGTTAACAGGGTTCTGAGTGATTGGTTTGTAATAGAACAGGGCATAAAGCAAGGATGGGTAATGTCACCATGGCTGTTTTATGTTTTCATGGATGAATGTGTTAGAGGTGCATGTAATGGAAATGACGGTTGGACGATTGGAAATGTAAACTTGCGAGTCCCACTACATGCGGATGATGCTGTTTTGATCTCAGAGAGCCAACAGGGATTACAGAAGCTCCTCGATAAGTTTTGTGAATTATATTTTATTTTTTATTTTATTTTATCTTCACTATCCCGAATACAGCACGATGTGCCAATTTACGTCGGGTGGATAACAGTAACAACGGACGAGACACAAACACCCATGTCCTGGGCAGATAATATTTTACCCAGGCGGGACTCGAACCCGCGACCCTAGGGTTAGCAGGCGAGGACTTTACCCCGCCGCCACCGGGGCCGACAAAACAGAAAGAATAGAATTGAGGGTAAATGCATGCAAGACTAAAGTACTAGTTTTTGATAAGGAGAATGGGGAGAATAACTGTATGATGAGGGTGAATGGTGAAGTAATTAAACAAGTGGATGATTTTGTGTACTTAGGTAAGATGTTTGTGAAAGATGGAAGGATGGATAAGGAGATAAAGAGATGTGCAAATGCTGGAAGGAAAGCGGTAGGTAGCATGTGGAGCATATCAAGGAATGAGTGCCTGTCTAAGGAAGCGAAAATCGCTGTTTACAAAAGAGTACTTCTCCCCATTTCGTTATATGGTAGTGAAACATAGGTATGTCAGGATAGACATAAGAGTAGACTAAACGCCGTGGGTATGAGTTATCTGAAGAGTGTTTGCAGCAAAAGTCAGATGGATATGGTCAGGAATGAGTGGGTAATAAATGAATGTGGGTTAGATACTCCAGGAATGTACATATATGAAATGAGTGTGCTTCATTGGTTTGGCCATGTTGAGAGAATGGATGAGAGTCAAATAATGAAACAGATATATAAGAGTGAAATGAATGGTGCGAGAGGTAGATGTAGACTGAGAAAGTTGTGGTTGAATGTGGTTGAGGAAACTCATAGGAGGAGGAATATTAGGAGTCTTAAAAACAGGATGGCATGTATGAAGCAGTGTATGGGGGTAAATGAGGTAAATGAGGTTTGCAAGGATCAGTATGGGGGAAATTATTGAAAAAGAGTTTGGTGCACATATATGTATTTTTGAGTGAAACTTTGTGACTGTGCCTACCCCAGAAGGGAATGGCGTAATTGGTATGTTTGTATGTATGTATTTAAACCAATTACATGTAAAAAAATACACCCTCATATTGAACTTTATATTCACAGAGATTTATGGTTCCAGCATTGCCTGTAGCTAATTGAGCAGTTTCAGTGCTTTTGGGTTGTAATGTGATATCTGTACATTGCCATAGGTTTCTTGGTATGTATTAATGTCGCAAGGTCAAATTAGTAAGTATAACTGGTAGTGGTAGGTTCTATAACAAAACTATGAACTAAAATCCAATGTATTTCTGAGCAAATATTCTCCATGGCTCAAAAGTAATATGTAAACATTCATGCAGTTTCATATTGCTGATATGGAGAAATATTATAGACTCCAAAAAGTCATCTAACTTAAGAACTCAACTATGAGTTGAATGTAGTGTTCCTACCCCAAAAAAAAGGAATTTATCAACTAATTCTCAAAGACACATGGTCTTTGCTAGGTTGATTAGCATAATATAACATAATAAAACAAGAAAATGTCACAATTTATACTTACATGAGAGACTAGCTCATTAATGGTTAGACTAATATTTCTATCTCGGTTTGTGAAACCACCACCAGCATCTGTGACAAAATTCAATAGGGCTCCAGGAAAGATTCCATCCTCCTTGTAATGGTTGATTTGTATATCCCCCTGTCTTTTAGATAATTTTGAACCATCAGAGTTCATAATAAGGGGTAAATGGCCAAAAATAGGAGGAGTCCAATCCAACGCCCTGAAAAGTGCATATTGGTAATTGAATATGATGAAAAATAAAATAACAATGAATATATCCCAAAAAACTTTATATTGTGAGCTTACAAAAATAAGAGAATGGTAAATCATGGATGGTAAATTTTTGTTTTAACAGCTCATTAAATTCATTATAATGGATGAATTAACCATACAAAATGAAAAAAACATCATCCTGATGACTTCATAATTTAAATACATTTCTAAATTATATGAAAATAATTAGCAGCGTAATTTAAGGTGTTGAAACTAGGTTGAGCCAGCCATTAATATGAATAATCATTTTTATACTTTCAAAAAAGCTTAGATCTCCCTTTCCAATGCAACTTTTAAATTCCAATGTGATACATATAAAATGTTCCATGGTAGGCTCAACATTGTACTGTGGTAAGACACATCTCTTAAGTTTCAATTCTCATTTTTTCATTCCTCTAAAAGTTGGCTATGCAGCTAAGAACACCATCACAACTAACCAATTAGTATTAAAACTGACCCGCAGATCATTTATTATAATTTCATAAATGGCAAAACTTCTCACATTTTATTTACACAATAAGTCATTACATCTACATCTACAAACTACCCCGCAAGCCGCTGCATGGGCATGTGGCAGGGGGGTGATTGGTCACCAGCCATGTAAAGATATAAAAGTTTTGGAGGTAAAATGGTGACATGTACTATGGGAGTGTACTTGGAGGAGCTCAGATTTTATTGTGGTCCGAATTGGGTGCAGAAAGAATGAGCTTTTGTACCTATCTGTTCGGCAGAGTATCTCTCTTATTTTATCGCATCTGTCAGACCTAGAAATGTAGTGAGGCGTCATGATAATATTCTCTGTGTCACTCTGAAACACACCAGTTCTGAATATCTCAAACAGCCTAAGCCTAGCGTGCAGCCTCAGAGTCTCTAGGGGCTCCCACCTTAATCCCTCTAACAGTTGTGTAACACTATATATATGTTCGTATCAGTTTTTACAGAAGCGAGCTGCTTTTCTTTGTATTTTGTTAATGTTTTTCCTTAAATCTAGTCGTGCCTTGGCCCAACGGCCTAATTTCAACCGTGGGTTTTCATGACTAGCAACCACGTGGCTCAGGGTCCACCCCTGGACGAGAGAGCGTCCCTTTCACTTTCCCTCTTCCCCCACTCCCAGTGGAGCTCGCCCATTGGCCAGCGACGGCCCTAGGATACGTATATAAGGAGACCCTCCGAGCCCTATCAGTCAGTGCGGAGGTGGGAGTTAGCGAGTGTCAGAGTGATAATATCCTTGGTGCCTCCCGACTCCCTACTGGGCACAGGCCATCACAGTGTGAAAAGCCTAGACGCGACCTACACCTAAGGGGACGGAACCGCCCCACATCGCCGCCAGCTGTAGACCCATGCCCCGGGAGCCGCGGATCGCCAGGAGGAGCCGCACCCCCGATCCACCCCAGACGACCCCAGTCGCAACAGCTGCCACCCACTGCTGAGAGCGCCACATCCCCAGGGGCGAAGTTTGAGGAATGGCTTCGGGAATTTGAGCGCCTGCCAAACCCACTTGTGAGCCCACTGAACTCTCTGCCACCGTACCGGATGGTGCCGTTCCCATTGCCGATGACGCCTTACACAGACCTGGAAGACATGCCCTGGCACCCGAAGGACCCTCGTTGAGCAGAAGCCTCTTCAGCCTGTCACCCAGGAAGGATGAGCCAATGCCAGAGACTCCTGCCTCCGGAGGACCTTGGACCCGCCACCAACAGCCTAATTAATCAATGACTTGACCCCGTCTGGGTCCACCCTGAATTTAAATCTTTCAATTTATTGAATTGTATATTGTCAAGGGATAAAATAAAAACCCGTGAAGTGCTCCTCAGGCTTATTCTTGACCTGTAGACCCGCCCCTCATCAGATACGAACCAGGTCGCAGATGTTGGATAGCGACCGCTCCTCCACAGCCGATACCACGAAAGCAACAATCTTTATGACCAGGGTCCCAAATCCTCACAGCGTATTTGAGGTGTGGCCTAACCAGAGCGAAGTAGCATCTCTCTTTTACATTTTCACCCAAGGGACTTCCTATTACACGCTTAACAGAACCTAGTTTCTCTAATGCTGTGTTGCATATGTTTTGTATGTGTGTTCCCCACGATATATCTGAAGTTAAGGTAATTCCAAGATATTTTACTATATTTGAAGATTTTATGTTTACTCCACCCATGGTGTAGGTATGGCTTTTGTGTGATGACTTTCGCAGGAAGTGAACTGTGGTGCATTTACTAATATTTAGTTCTAAACCCCACTCCTGGCACCACAAATGAAGGTTGTTAAGGTCAGATGACAGAACTTCAAAGTCCGCGTCTTCACTTATTTCATGGTAGACTACTGTATCGTGTGCAAATAATCTTAATTTACTGCTAATTTGAGAACTTAGGTCATTAATACAAATAATGAATAAAAGAGGGCACAATTTTTTTATTAACTCCGCATGAATACAATTTATAAATGAGTTTTTTGTGAGGAACCTTGTCGAATGCCTTCTTAAAATCAAGGAATATCACGTCGTTTTGCTTATTCGATTCACTTGAGCTGTGTTTCACAGGACCTGCCCTTTCAGAAGACATGCTGACTGCTGTGCAAGAGGTTACGATTATTCAGGAATGCCATAATATTGCTGACGGCAATGTCTTTGAGGATCTTGCATAAAAGTGATGATAGCGATATAGGCCTATAATTTCCTGGGTCACTTCTATTTTCTTTTTTAAATATCGGTGTGACATTGGCTATTTTCCAGTCTTGGGGCACCTTGCCTTCGGATATTAATTTGCTAAATATAATTTCTTAGAATGGTGTAGTCTGTGGCACTAACTCCTTGAGCACATGTGTAGGTATTCCTTCTGGATCTGGGGACATGTTACTTTGAATTGAACGCAGTTGTTTAATTATTCCATCATGCTGAATTGTTATGTCTGCCATCGGGTCATTAACGTCTGGAATGTCTAAATTGTGTATTGTGTCATCCTTAGTGAATATACTTTCGAAGCAGCGGTTTAGTAAGTTGACTTTATCGATGCTGTTGGTGACCATTTTGCCATTTGTATCCAATGAAGACTACTGTTGAAAATTTGCCCTAGGATTCTCTCGCGTAAGACCCGAATGACTTCAAGGGGATTTCATAGAGTATTTCACGTAGGATTTTTTCTCGAAGTCCTGAGCTCTTGCCTTACTTCGTGGTTATACCAACGAGGTTCTTTACTATCTTGTTTGAATTTGTGTGGAATATATTTATCGATTCCATTATGTATTATTTCCAAAAAATATCTCCATGATACTTTGGTGCTCTCGTCCTTCATTGTGGCTACAAACTTCATTAATGAGGCTTCTAACATCTCTCCAAATTTTATGTATTCGCATTTTTTAAATAAGTAGACTTTCCGTTTAGATTTTACAGTGGACTCTACCATTGTTTTCAAAGTCGTAAAAATTACTTTATGATCACTTATGCCTAATAGGATATTGACGTGTTTAATCATTGTAGGGTGACTAACAGTTAAAAGATCTAATGTTTTATTACCTCTCGTAGGTTCTTTTACAACTTAAGTAAGAGAGTGGTGTGAAAGTATACTAAGTAAGGCCTCACTTATATCACGCTACTTAGAACCTGATTCAATGCTATTGGTTTTCCAATTTATAGCCGGAAGGTTGAAATCTCCGCTGATAATTATCACACTTTTGTTGTCTCTCGAGGTAAATGATGATAACTGAGTTTATAATTTGTACAAAACGTCTATTTTGGAATCTGGTGGTCGGTAAAAAGAACATATATGTATATTTCTATTGTTTTGTTGCTAAATAGTACACCGTACACTCTCTATTTCATTGTCATCTAATTTGTGTTTGGAACTATTTAAATGCGATTTAACTGATAAAAATAATCTGCCGCCAGTCCTATCTGGTCTATTCTATCTAAAGATTTTATATCCTGTCGGAAAAACTTCGCTATCACTAATATCTTCTGAAAGCCAGCTTTCTGTTCCAATTACTATATCTGCGCTTTCAAATATATGCTCAACTTCAGCACGTTTGTTCTTTACGGTACGGAAATTAACTATTACTAAATTTATGTCGCATTTAGCTTGATGATTGTCAGTATGCTGTTTTCTGTTATACTGTATATTATCTTTTCAATGTTCTCTGAAGCCACTGAGAAGCGAGTTTTTCTTTGAAGTTTCGCAGTTATCCAGAGAGTGCGTGTTGGAATTATTTTCGCTATGGAAGTAGCATTTATTATTTGTGCTTCTCTCAAGTTTTTTCGGCAATGAAGGTTAACATAACTCCAATTTACTTGGATGCTGTTGTCGGGTGTATACTTTTGAATCCCACTGAATGACCTACTCTCTAGACTAAAAAATACCTACAATGCTTGAAAATCCTACGAGCCACCCGTTCTGACGCCTGGGCTGAGTAATGCACCCCAGAATGGTTGAGGAGAGCCCGGCACGATCAGAGCACTGGCTGAAGATCTACAAATTCTGCTCTCATTACTCCCATACTCAATTTCATTAGGGCTTTCTACAAGCTGAGAGGTAGGTTTCTGCAGCATTTTCCCCTCTATCACCTTTTAAACATGCCCAAACCTCTCAATACTTCCTCCATCCATCCCTTCTGACACCCTTGATCCTTCACCACCAGCATTCTCTCCTACCATATCCAATACCTTCTAATTTGTCCTTATCTCCACTTGTCTCACCCTCTCCATCCTTCTCCACACCCACATCTCAAACGTCCCAAGTCTCTGAACACTCTCACTTCACAATGACCAAGCCTCTGATCCATACAGTGCCACACTCCACATTAGAGTTTTCACCAGCCTTTTCCTTACCACTATTCATAGGACCCCATTTGTCCGTTCCCTTCTCTTTGGAAATGCTTCTACAGCAAGAGTAATTCTACATCTGATATCCCTAAGCCTAGAGCCAATTTCCTCCAAATTTTTAACCAGATATATAACTATCTCAACCTGCTCCTGCTAAGGTGTGCCCCCCCATGATGACATTCAGCCCTGCCTTCTTCTTGATAAAATCATCACATTTTCGAATCAAACTTCATTTAATTTAATTACAAACCAACACCAGATCATTTGCAAAGCTCACTGACTTAATCAAATCACTTCCAACCTTAATTCCTACTTCAATCATTCTGCATTCCTCCCTCACCATTCCTTCTGAAAATATGTAACAAAGTCATGGAGATAGTGGGTACCCCTGCCTTACTCCCTATCCTAGCATGACCCATCCTGATTATCCATCGGCTACTCTAACCAGAGCCATCTGGTTCAAATAAAGATTCCAACTGAGACAGCTGTCCCTCCCTCTAAACTAGTTGTCACCCATGCATTAATTAGCCGTGCTCTCCAGCCTTCTAAATAATTCCAAGAACAGCTTTGGCCAGTTGAGATATTAAGCTTATTGTCCTATACTCTTAGCACATTTTTGCCTCACTCTTCTTCATCATAGGAATTTATACTATCTTCACAAAGTCCTCTAGCCACACACTATCCTCATAAGTTCTATGAATAAGGTCAAAAAGTTTTCATCTTCCATTCTTCCCCATTCTCTTTAGACATTCTGAGGATACATTATCATTTCCTACTACCTTATTCCATTTCATAACAAGTAGGAGTCTTTTAATTTCACCATCTAGGATACCATGTTTGATGACATTCCCTTCAGTGTAATTTTGCCTCTCCATATTTAACGTGGACAATGATAAGGTAAACTAATTTTATGTATCACTATGTGTTCATATATTTTGATACTGAGATCATGAGTAAAAAAACATCAACTTCTTCAAAGTTATAATTAAAATTCAACAAGACTTTTTGCATTGACACAATACATGAATAACAACTGAATAAAGATTCATTTCCGATGCAATAGAAAAGCTTAAATCAATATGGTATCAATACAGACCTGTACATGAGAATGTGCTTCGGAGTTGAAACCTGCCACTCCACTCCACGAAGGACATGAGATATGCACATATTGTGATCATCCACAATATTAGCCAAGTGATAAGTTGGAAACCCATCAGCTTTTAAAATGACAGGGTCGCCTTCATCGCCACCATAAGTGACTGGTCCATACACAAGGTCATGAAATTTGAGGCCCTCAATCCCATCCATCTAAAAGTATGCAAATGCATGCTTGATATCCTAAATAAATAACACATTTTGAAAGTGGATGCTTTCAGAATTCTTTCAAATTGAGGTTTGAGAATTTCATCACAAGAAAAGAGTCATGTTTCTTAAAGAAAAAATAAAAATCTAAGAAACTAGTAGCCAATGACACTGCGGTATCTTTTTCAACATCTCATAACTGTTTATAATAAAATTTCAAAGAATGAAATAACACTATTCCCTACATATTCTACTATTACTATACACAATAACAATATTGAAATGAAAAATATGCCATAATTCTACAGTTACTTAAGTTGCATTTCTATTCACCAGTAAAAGTAGAGTATTCATAGTCACAATACCAGAAGGCATAATGACCTCCATCAGAACTTTGTAAGGACCTCCATTGCAAAGCATGGCTTAATGTCCATGGGCTTAAAATTTATAAAGATCTGTCATCCAAGGCCAAATCCAAAAATAATTTAGAAGTGTTAAAAAAAAGTATATAAGTTTTTTCACTCGAAAATGTTTAATTCTCTAAAAGAATTTTTGAATTCATGATATTTTTGTAAATATATTGTCCATCTTGTGCCTAAAGTTAACCTTTGTGCCAACAATGAAATCAACTCTGTATATTTACTGATCTGAATCCATTATTATTCTTTTAATTGTTTTAAATGTACTGAATGTATATAGAATATTTAGTGAATTGTGTATACATGTTTGTATGATGTGCCTTGTACCTCGGGACAAATGTAACACGGTCTTTTGGGCAAATAAATAAAAAGTTTAGACAAGAGGAAATACATTCTAGAATCACACCTCATAAACTAATGAGTTCTTGCTGACTTTATATTGTATATCTTTCAGTTTACAGTAAAACCTCAATTTTACACACCTTGATTTAATGTAGTTAACAATTTTGTGTAGTGACAGATAAGTCCAGGCAGTAACCACATGGAATTTCAATGGTAAATACTTCATATAACGTAGTTTCTCGATTTAGAACAGCTTTTTTATTTTACACAGTACCACTTCCCTCCTGAAGAGCAAAATATTCTTGATTTCACATAGAATTTCTAGCATTTCAAAACAAATAACTCACAAAACTTTGGAACAGGAGAGCCAACTCCATCACATAAACAATCATTCCACCAAAACGTAAAGTTAAGGTAAAAAGTTATAGTTTGAGGCTACTCGTCAGAGACATATGGTAATGTGAACCAGCTTGGCACTTTAAAACAACCACTTTTGGACTTGATTTTCTCTGTTGGGATGAGCTATTAAAATGTATGGCTAGCAGACTGAAAAGATATTCAGAAGTAAAGCATACAGTCTAAGGATGAGTCGGTTCCTAAATTTTTCCGGTTCTCGATACCGGTCCGGTTCTTACCTGTCGGTTCCCGGTTCTCGGTTCCAACAATGGACTCTTATTTTCTGAATGAATGGAAAGTTTCGACAAACAACCAAGAACTGAAGGACAATAATTTCCCTTAAGGGGCAAATAAACCAGAAAGCTCAGTAAATTAAACAAGATCTTCTCCATAATTTTATTAGCCAAGTATAACAAAACTAGTCCAAGTTTAAAAAGTCAAACCAATATGATCGGCCAATATATCCCAATTTGTTTTGCCTGTCATCATTGTATAATTAATTCGATTTTGTATATTGAGTTTCATCACTGTATTATTAATCTAATATTTGAATTTCAAAATTGTATTAATTTGAAAAATTGTACTTCATTATCTCAGGGGCTAAGAGTAGCCCACGATAATAAACGTTGTTATTATTATTATTATTATTATTATATCACATTACATCAGGCTTGACTTCAGGTGCTTTCTCCAGTTTTTGCTTTAGGGGGTTTGGGTGCATAATTCAAATCCTTGCCACCGTTCCGTACCGGTTCCTTTACCGTACCAACTTTATGTGATCGGTTCTCGATACCAGTTCTAAGGGCCAAGAACCGGCAGTACCGAGAACCGGGTACCGGAACCGACCCATCTCTAATACAGTCAAAACTTTAAGTCTGAGACTTTACTCGTATGAGATTTAGAGCAGATATAAAGTAGCAGACATTTTTGAAGAAAAAGTAAACAAAGTTGTATAGTAGCAGGTGTAGTAAAATTTAGAAGTAAAATTGTATGGCTGGCACACCAATATTTTTGTGTCACCAGGATTACCCAAGTGTTTAAGGTACAATCAGAATGGTAGTGACAGCATTAAATTTGATTAAATTACAATAAAATGATGGGGCACGAAATGACCTTTCATATCAGATCAAGGAATGCAGCAATGGAGGAAAAAAGTAGATCAAGCATCAGCTCAAGGATAGATGAAAGAGCAATAAGAAATTTGATGTTTACACATTATATATAAATAAAATACTGGTAAGTACAAAGTGGCAATGAAACAAGAAAAATCACCGACTCACAGATAGCACCCTCCTGAAAATGTTTTTTGAATAACACAAAATCGTAGGTCATATCACATTTCACAAAATTCTAACCTAGGGTCATGATACCATAGATAAAAACCTTAAATCTGACACAGTAGCTTTCACCATCCAAGGCTCTCTTCTTGGCAGTATCTGGGTGGATGTGACGGCAACGGTTATCATACCGAGGAACCTGTCGCCGGCGCAGAGAATCCTTTCTCAGTAAATCTAACCTGGAGTCAGTACAGAAGCACATGTATGCAGCCTTTCTGTCAAGCATTTCTTCAACTGCATCCTAAATAAAAAAACAAGCATTATTAAATAAGTAAATCACTGGCTTTCCATTGGAGTTACTAAAACTCCATCCAATAAACCAATACACAACTTAACACATCTTTGATTAAAATACTTCAGGTGTGTACACTGTATTTCCAGGCCCATTGGATTAATCAGCCCAAAAGGCAACCAGAGATTTCTTCTGATAAATAATAGAAGATAAAAATGATAAACCACATTCACTAACAAGCATATTTTAAACAAATAAAATGGGAAGTATACTTCCAACAATAGCAACAATATTGTAACTATTAGACAGCCAATACCTCATGAACAAATAAATAATGGATAGCATTCTTTTAACTAACAGCCACAATGCTTTCCCAATACAAGTAGAGAGATGGGCATCTTCAACTGAAATACAAAAATTTGTTGCATGAAAACATATCTTAATTCTCATCCATTATTGCTGATAGTCATGATTTCATAGCATAAGAGAACAGTATTCGTCCCTAGAAGGTTAATTCATGGCTTCAATTCATAATTATACCCACTTACAACTTCGAATCATTTAATTCTGTACTCCTTTAGACCATAATAACTACTCCCATGAGGAAGAGATTTTCTTTCCAAAAACCTACACATTTTGCAACAGTTCACATTAGATAGTGCAGAAATTTTACTGAAACATAGAGGAAGTCACACTGTTCACATGGTGCAAATATCAAAGAGGGCTCAGTTACCCAGGAAAAGATGACAAAGGAAAGGAAAAAATGGAACAAATATATTTGGCATGGCAGTAAACTAGATTCTACGAAGTTCATTTCCATGGTTAATTAGAGAGGTAACTGTGGAAATGTATATACCTCCATTTTAATATAAAAAAAAAAATATTTTAATAATATTTATTCTTCCTTACATGTTTCATTACAAATATTTTTTTTCTGTATTAAGGAAGTAATATAGCCTATAAGGCACTGAGCCTGTGTTTAGGCTAAATTTCAAAAACATTAATGCAGAAAAGAACACATCAAACCATGATTAACAAAATATGAAAAATATACAAACAAAATTAGGTGCGTAAAAAAAGAAATATTACCACTGTGCTGGCTTAAGAACTTACAAAAATAAGGCAATTGCACTACAAATGCAATTGAAAATACAACATACGTATTTTATACTAAATTTACTGACCCTTTACAATAAGGTTTCTATATCATCAAATGTTAACAATCATTTTAGAATCAGTCTTTGATACCTATTGAAATGGGTAGATTCTTTGACATTATTTGGCAGGAGATTATAGAATTTGGGCCCCATATACAGAAAACATCTTTTATAGATTGTGAGATTAGGTATGGGTGTAGGGACCCAGAAACCTCTTCGAAAATTAAACATGATATCACTCCCTAATAAAGATGGACTGTAACCACTACGTAAATAAAAGATTTTCAGTACTTAATAGCAGTACAAGTACCTCAGTGGGAGTATTTTTAATTCATTAAACAGAGGACGGGAGTGTTCATAGCGATTTTTTTGTAATATAAGTCCTATTATTTTTTTCTGTATGAAATAGGCTGACTTAATAGTGCTGTAATAAGCTCCGCCCCAACACGTAAGTCCATATTCCATCTTTGAGTGCACTAAGGCATAGTAAATCATTTTACGAACAGAAAGCGAACATTTGTTACGTATAAAATAAAATTTTGTGAGACTACGCTTTAAGTAAGTACATACATTTGAAATTTGCTTATCCCATTTCAAGCGATAATCTAAGGTTACTCCCTGGTATTTAACTTCTTTTGCCATTTAGATGACAGGGCAATTACAAAGATCACTTGAACAGTCCGAGGTGTGATACAGTAAATTTACATCAAGATTATAATAGTCACATAAATCATAAAATTACATTGCGTTTTTCTTTCATTCAATTCCAAGCCATTATAATTAAACCAGCATCGTAGACTGGATAAGTCAAGCTGCATTGCATTAACAATTCCATCCCAAGTAAAATTCACATAATTCAAAGCCACATCATTGGTGGTGGCTGTAAGTGGGAAACAAAGATTTAGCAGGTGCCTCTGTCTGAGTTGGTCACCCCGAATAATGCTGATTTTCATAAAGGTGTCTTGACCGTCCAACTGTTTATTTCCTGTTACTAGTAAGGACCAGTAAATGAAGTCAATTGTTTTCCCAGAATTGATGTATGTCTATTCTCAAAACCATTCTTAGAATTTTATCACTGGTGAAATTTAGAGAAATTGTAAGAAAGCTCTAAACGTTGTAATTTGCTAAAAGTAATTAATTCAGAAGCAAACATCTGATGCATACACCAGGCCCAGCCCCAAGCATCTTCCCTTGCAAATGAGGCCTCTTATTGACAGCTTACTTCAAGCAATGGATAATGAGCACTTGTACCACTTTTGTACGACTCCAAGCAAAAAACCATATGGAAATGTATCAATTTCAATGGCTGTGAATTTCAAGAAATATAATACATTGAATTGGATTGCTGCTGCAGGAGATAAAAGAAATTTCTTCAGCCAAGCTAGACAGTATCACATATTATTCTGATATTGGATTATATTTCTCTCTAAAATAATTATGCATGTATTCTGTAATGCTACGGAAGCAAGTTTCTGGTAAGTGGAAGCCCAACTTTTTTCACAGTCTAGCTACACAATTTTGTTTTTTCTCCTACATAGTGGCTCCTTTGGTTAATAAATGGGAATTATTAGAATCCTGTGGAATTTGTCAAAAATTGTAATTTTCCAGCTCAAAGTTTCAAGACATTTGAATTTCGACACAGCTGATAATTGGATAAGATTTCTACATTATGGTAGTGGAGTCAAATGTAACAATCATGGTATGTTTTTTTCTCTGATCAGTGCATCAACCTATGAGTAGTGGTGAAAAGTCGAAATAAATATAACAGGAAGTTAAGGAATGTAAAATTCAGAACTTTTATGAAGGATAACCTTCTCCAACTTATAGCTTGCTTGTTTGTATGCATTGATACCATTAGTATCAGGCATTTAAATGTACAAAGCATGTAAAACCTTTTCCTAAACAGGTTAAGCTTTGGCTGTTGATTTCATACAATTTGGTAAATGAAAATTTCTAGAAATCATTGTAATCACACTTTTGGGAATCTTTGAATTTATAAATCAAATTCTAGTAATAATTTCTAAGCTGTTATAGCTCTAGTTAGTGTCAATGATATCCTACAGCCAATTAAATCTAAAAATCATATTAAATCTTTCTTAAACTGGTTAAGCTCTGATTGTTGATTTCAAACACTTAAGCAAACCATTGCAACCTCCTTTCGGAGATCCTGTATTTAAAATATTTTCTGCATTAAATTTTCATACTGTAACATCAGTAGTGATTATTTTGTTATGTGTATTGCTTCTTTGTCTTGAAGATGCCCCCTACATCAGGCAAATGCGTTAGGGGTCACCTGAAGCTCCTGTAAACTATTTTTACTACATGATTATGCAATTCTTGATCATGTCAAGGGGCAATAAATTATCATGATTATATTTATGTAATGACCTTTCACAATGATCTCTAAATTATGCCAATCATTGTCAAAAAAATATCAAACTGCTCTACAAATACTGATGATATATATCCTACCAATTGGCTGCATGAAACAATTACAAGATCTGATTAAGAGGTCAGAGGTGCCCAACGGCAAGCACATGAATGAAACAGATACATATTAGGCAGCACAATATTTTATCTTAGGAGCATAGAGACATGCACGGAGGCATTCTCACAGCATTCAAAAACTGGAACAAGTGGAATGGTCTACTCAGTGCAAGTAACTGGCTCCAGGACAACTATGTCAACCAGTTATTCAATGGCCCAGTCTACCATTAGGTACAAGGCATTTACAAGTTACTGGCTCCACCTTGACTGGTGTAACTGTCTGGGCTAATATGCCAGAGGTCCCAAAGGACTTCTAAACCTCTTCTAAAATATCAACTGTAACTATGCAAAAATATTTTCCTGTACAAGATTGTACTCTCAGTGCTAGGAGTACCTATTCCTTAAATGTAAAGAAACATTGGAGACACAGCAAGGATATACACCCCTATTCAATAACCATAAGTAGATGAGTCCTACTGAAACTCCTGTACTTCACCCTTGAATTAAATTGGTATAAAACCTTAATTTGCTTCTTGCAATCATAATACTTAGTTGACTAGCAGTTCAGAAGTCTGGCAAGAGAAAAAAATAATTCAATTCGTTTGTGCCACTATGCATAGCCTTTGCCCCAGACTTGCAAAGGAAATTGGTCAATACAAGCTTTACACTTCATTCTTTGAAATATATTTACTTCAACTACTTTTGCAACAAATTATCTTCAGGAATAAGTCAAGTTGGGATCAGGTAGTCATAAATACACGAAGGTATTGAAATTCTCACAGCTGGATAGTGTGGATAGGAAGAGAGGGGGTGCACATGAGTTGCAGAAGAAAATCATTAGAACTAAGTAAAAGTTCATGAGAAGCAATAGAAAATGACTTGAAAGCATATAAAGCATCACCATGAAGATTCACCAAGTAAGAAGAAAACTTGCAGGGTTGTTGTATTTGTACAATTTATGTAATAATATTGTCAAGTGCTCGCCTTTACTTGCATTATTGCATTTCGATGCATCATTCACGAGCACCAGGAGATGTAAACTATATCATATTAAATATTGTCGAAGAAATTATTCTTTTAACGAACCTATTGTTCGCATATTAAGACTGTATAATTCACTCATTTCATACATTGATATACACCATGATTCCCCGGTTGTCTATAGGAGAAGGTGTCTACAAGGTCTATCTGAATATGTCTAGTCAATTATGATGCTAAAGAATTTCATAAGTTTGTTAATTTTTTTGGTACATATTTTACTTCCTGTAAGTCTACTTATGACTTGTTTAGAAAGCTTAGGACTTTCTTTTTAATTATTAATTTTTACATGGATATTTATTTTATATTGTGCACCAAAGTGTTTGACTTTTTTCTTATTACTTTCATATTGGATGTCTATTTGTTTACTCTGTATCTACTTGATATTGTATCTATTTTTTTTTCTTTTAATTACTTCCTTTAAGGTTAATTATTACTTGTTCTGAATGTTTCTGAATTTTCTTACGTTTTTTTTATATATTTGATATCTATTTTTATACTGTGTATCTATTTTATATTGTGAAAATATTTTTTCCTTTCTGTTGTGTATTAACATATTATTCATTATTAGAATCACACTTATTAAAAGTTACATGTACTACTCATGCTCTGGAAATTGGGCACCTGCCCGTAATAAAGGATTATTATTATTATTATTATTACAGACCTACTGGCCTGCTCATCAGCAAATAAGATGATTAATTACATCTCTATCATATTTCCAAAATGAAATCAAGCCAAATACTAAGCAGTTTTTTTATGGTATCAACAGCGCACCAAAGTTACCTCTACCTTTGCATAACCCAGAGTACCTTGCTTAAGTCTACCGATTAGACGCAACGATTACAATCTAAACCAATAAGCACTCATGTAAAACGACCAAGAAACCCCATTTTTCAGTTTTCATCAAAGCCACAGAAAATGCAGCTTATACAAACCTTGTACAAGCTAAGTCTCTCAGACTGAACATATGGCCCATAGTCACCTCCTACACTGGGCCCTTCATCTGGTACGAGACCTATCCATTTTAAGTCAGCTTCCAATTGTTCCATTGCTCCACTCAGTAATCGGCTTTGATCAGTATCTTCTATGCGAAGAATGAATTTACCACTATGAGATTTTGCAAACAAATAGTTATACAGAGCAGTTCGAATGCTTCCCAAATGCAGTTGCCCTGTAAAGAAGGAAGCGCTAATATTTACATTTATTTTAAGAGTGCAAAACCCAAAACAAAAATAGAAAGCTTCATTAGAGTAGAACGAGAGGAGAGAGTTCGTTCTACTTTAAACGATTCGGGCCGGGTGTAATAAGAAAACTTACCAGTAGGGCTAGGAGCAAATCTGACGCGCACATCCACGTTTTTAAATGGCGTATTAGATGAAAGTTTCCTGAAGAGAGTGGAGCTGGAAACGATTTGCCTGTGTGACTTGTGATACAACATACAAAACCGCACCTTGTCCAGAATACACATTTTCAATACGTGGGTTGTAAAAATAAAAATACAATTACACGCATTCCACGGAGGTGAACTACCAGAACGAGTTTTTCAACCTATTTGCGAACCAGAATAGGCTATAACAATGTCTTCATCAGAATGCAACCAACGACTTCATGACACTTTCTTCTTCACGAACATCATTGCGGGAGCTTGATTTATACCATGCAAGAGTAGGTACGATTTAACCAGGGATAGTGATGACATAGAAGTAAAAACAAAATAAAAGATAGTGACAGCATAAATTGAAATCTGTAAGAAGGCATTAGCTCTTAAATAAAAGAAGCCACATTAATAATCACCATGCACCATATCCACACTGAATTTTCGAAATGCCCCGGAAACAGGTGAAGTGCGGTTCATGCGCTCTACGGGCTTCATGCGATGTTGCCATTTTTCGACTAACCCAATGTTGCCGTGAATCTGTTTTCGTGTTTTGTTTACAATTGGCAGTCTGTTTTCAATCAAGTCCAAAGTATGAAATGATTCGTAATAATTAAAAGATTTCCATTGATCGCATGGTATAGTTCTTAAACTGATTGTACAATTTATTGAAGTAATGCGTAATCTAATGGAATCCAAATTTCTTTGGATTGTTTTTGCAGAACGGCCAGAAAAGAGAGCCATATAACGGAATTGCTTCCAGAGTTACATTACCAATCCCTCCCGTGGATCTCGACTAAAAATCTGGCGGGTAAGTACTCGGAAAATCGGTATTTTTCAGATGCTTCCTTGATTTTCTTTAAAAACTTGCGAGTTCTGGTGAATATAGTACTTCACCTTCTTTCATGGAAAGTAGTACTTAGAAATGGAAAGTTAATAAAAGTGGGACTTAGCTATCGCTTAACTACGAGAGTGCCCTTGGGTCCTTACCTACCTTCCATTGTGTTGCCTAACACTTTATATCGAAACTATATTTTCACAGTTGACCACTATTGGAATTAATGTTTTGAGATTTACTGATGTGGGTTTTCCCACACTGAAGCTGGAAGGAGCTGAAGGGGTATGAATGATAGATAACTGTCGATTTCTCAAGCGATTATTTGATTTAATCTAGACTCGCATAGCAGAAAGGATATGCCTGTGCTATCCCAAATCAAATACTGATATTTTAATAGAATAAATTGATTCTCACGACTTACGATGAAAAACCGAAGCTCATGCTTGTTAATATGAATGTGGATCCCTATTGCAAAAGGTTGATAAAAGCCTCTGAAAGTGGTTCTCTTATCTTTACAGGTTAATCTATTTAGCCTGCTACTCGAGGCTCAATGGTTTCTCTTGTAACATCTGTTGACACAGCCCATGAGGATGTCATCCACGATGCCGAGTTGGATTTCAATGGTGTAAGACTTGCTACCTGCTCTTCTGATAATGCTGTCAAAATCCATGACTTGAGAAGTGGAACACAAAGATTGATTGCGGACCTGAAAGGTCACGATGGACCAGTTTGGCAAGTGGCATGGTCTCATCAGAAATTTGGGAATCTTTTAGCATCTTGTTCTTACGATAAAAAGGTAATAATCTGGAAAGAAACGAACCAGTGGGCAAAAATATATGAACATTCAGTTCATGAATCATCAGTTAACTCAATAAGATGGGCCCCTTGTGAATACGGGTTGATTCTTGCTTGTGGAAGCTCTGATGGTGCTATTTCAATTTTAACTCATGTTGGTGGTACCAACTGGGAATTCAAGAAGATTGCAAATGCTCATACGATTGGCTGCAATGCTGTAACATGGTGCCCTGCCACATATGTATCTTCATCAACATCTGATATGCCAGCTACCCGCACAACTCTTGTGAAGAGAATTGTTTCAGGAGGATGTGACAATCTTGTTAAAATATGGAGGGAAGATGATGATCGATGGGTTGAAGAGGCAAAGTTAGAAGGTCATTCTGATTGGGTTAGAGATGTTGCTTGGGCCAAGTACATTGGCCTTCCTAGAACAGTTATTGCTAGTTGTTCACAGGACCGTAGAGTCATTATTTGGTCTAGTGATAATTTTATTAGCTGGTCTGCATTGGTTTTGAAGACCTTTGATGATGTAGTGTGGAGTGTTTCATGGTCTATAACCGGCCATGTGTTGGCTGTGTCTGGAGGTGACAATAAAGTAACCCTTTGGAAAGAAAATGAAGATGGCCGTTGGAACTGCATAAATGATCTTCTGAGAAGTGATGGATCATTATCAAAATCAGAGTCTATGGGGACAAGCTTCCTATAATTGTGCTGTGATTTAATAATGAGGGTCATCAGAAGAAAATTTGGGTGCTAATACTGTATACAGAGCCTTCATCAAGTGGCTTTAAAGGTAGCAGATGCGAGAGAGAGTCTTGGTTGTGGACTGGATTTCTCCAGCAACATGTTTCCCACTGCTGGCTTATGTGATGTAACATTGCAAAAATTTAAGTTCATTAACTAGAAGCGTGATAGAGGGACTTACTATGCCCTCATTGGTCCATTGTGGTGGTAGTGAAATAAGCTGAGGTGAACCAAGTGTAGTATTATTGCATTAGGAGAAGGGATGCTTGTATGCATAACAGAAAGAGCATTGTAATTTTTTGTTTTGTTCATAATAACGATCAAGGAAAAGCACATTGATGTAAAAATGCCTGTGTTACTTTTAAAAAAAAATATATGTAAATACTTTTACCTGATGTAATTAATTCTTGATGGATGAATACAAGTCATCTCCCTGAAAGCAATCATACAAGGTCATCATTAGACTGGTTTTGTTGAGTGATGGTCGACCTCACCTTGTCCTTACCCCAGAGGAAGTCCTTTTATGAGATAATAGTTTTGGACTTTACTTGGTGGAATGCCTTGATATCAGGAATAGAAGAATTAACCCTGCAATACCAGCAAATTTCATCTAATTACAATGTTAGAGGATAAGATGCTGATGAGGAAAATTTTCCTATCCATTCACATTGCTAGGATGGTTATCTATTGGCTTTGTTTACCCAAAGAAATTTTATGTAGATTGTGGCTTTGTTTCCTTCCCTGAATATATGAACTTGATGCAGTGGAAGGGCTTCCGAATGGCCACCCATGTAATAAAACTCAACAGGTAAGAGAAAAGGAGGTCTATATGATGTGGTCGAATAAAAAATTCATTTGGGAGCAGTGGTGGGAAACACCTCAGGTATTTGATTCTTTTAAACATTGAAATTAATGACAGAGAATTAACTTCTGGCAATTATGAGACAGCCCTCTAGGGTAGGTGTTGTACCCTTTGGCAAGGAGATAAAGGGTCCACTTATGCCATTATGCAATGTTCTTGCGTAACAGCATCATAACAGAATGCAATGACTAAGAGAGAGAAGTAGAGGAGGAAAGCGTAAATAAGGTCAAAAAACTGACATTATGACCAAGAGGAGGGCTGGAAAGCCAAAGAATATTAAACTGGAGATGGGTAATGGGAACAGACGCTTTAAACCTGTAAAAGGTGAGATGGAGAGATAATGGTGATATTTGGAATAATAGTAACAGTGTAATCTAGAGTATAGAAATGAGGGACAGTCAAATAAAAATGAGAAAGTAATAAAACAGACATACTTAGAGCAGTAGAGAAAACAATTTGAGCCTTGGAAATGAGAAGTATTAAGAAGCTATTGGTCTCTGTAGAAATGACTATGAAAATACTGGAGGGAAGGAAGTGGGAAAAAGTTAACTTTGAAGGAGGACGTGTAGAGATCTAGATACATAATAAAATTTTGATGAGAAACCAATTGGATGGAGAATAACTGGAGGAAGGACAATGCAATAAATGGAAAAGAGGGAGAAGTGGGTACACTCTTAGCTGATGTGGAAATGCTGCTGGGTGTTTACAGAAGGAAAATGATACCCAAGTTTAAAGAGAAAATGGGTTGGATGTTAATCAAACAAGAATCTCATTTGAAAAATAGGTGGAAAAATACAGAGAAGATCAACATGAAAGTGTTAATTGTCCCATGAACCTGGATATAGAGAATGAAAGAACAATGCATAAAGATTATCTTGGATTAGAGATATGTATTTTACAGGAAACAGGCATTATGAGATATAAGGCAAGAAAAATGGGGGAGTATACTTGATACCTTTGGGGTTACTGAAGAATTTAGGAATTGAATGAAAACAACTTTCCAAACCCAAAGGTCGGAGAGGTCCCCAGAGAACCAGGGTGGGCTGTTATTGTTTGTGGGCTGAGGCTGCCAATTGTCATCTTTACTTTATAAATTTTATGCCAAGGAGATGATGAGAGAAGCATAATAAGAGCTATATGGGAACCAAAATGAGAGGCTAACTAATAAAGTTGGCTACGTTCGCAATCAACCAAGCTTTGGTTGGTAGATGACCTGAAGATTGCAAACTTTAGTTGATACACTGGACGAATCAGTGTGGGATATCTCCGGCAGAAAAGTAGTTTCTACTTCCCTCCACCCATATCCAAATCCTCATTTGTCCTTCCCATCAACTAGCTCACC
This sequence comes from Ceriagrion tenellum, assembly GCA_963169105.1. Taxonomy (NCBI): domain Eukaryota; kingdom Metazoa; phylum Arthropoda; class Insecta; order Odonata; family Coenagrionidae; genus Ceriagrion; species Ceriagrion tenellum. The sequence goes on along the minus strand of OY720637.1, from coordinate 81,012,069 downwards.
CCCTCCATCCTTCCCCTCATCTCAATTCTATACACATCCTACCTTTGCAATGACCAAGTCTCCACTGCATACAGTGCCACACTCTGTATCAGAGATTTCAGAAGCCTTTTCTTTATGTCTCTACTCAGACCCCTCCTCATCAATTCCCTCCTTTTTGAAAATGCCTCTATTGAAAATTATGCCTCTTTTTGAAAATGGCTATTCCGCATCTTCTGTCCATACCGATAATCCTGCACTCCTCCAAAATACTACCCAGATACCTCAACTGCTCGACTTGCTCTATTTTTTGCCCTCCCACACTTATATTTGGTTCCACTTTCTACCTTTAAGAGAATCTCATCACTTTCATCTTCATATGATTTATCTTTGATTTTACACTACACATGTAACGAATTCATCATTGACAGCAATCCCTTGGCTGAAAGGTAAACCAATGCTTGATCATCTATAAACCTCACTGCCTTTATCAGATCCCCACCAACCTTTATTTCTACCTCCATCTCTCCTCATGCCTCCCTTATCATTCCTTCTGACATGTTAATAAGCAACAGCGATGATGGATATCCTTGCCAGATTCCCTATCCTATCATGGCCAATCATTCTCTAAGGGCCACCCTTATCTGCATGGTCTGGTTGATGTAAAGATTCCAAATGAATCATCTTTCCCTTCAATTCAATCGTCATCACTTCCATCTATTTTGCCCAGTCTACCCAATCAAATGCCTTCTTGACATCTACAAAGCATGCAACAGCATCCTGCCCATATTTTAGATTTCTTTCTGCTGGCATCCTCATCACTCCTATTGCATTCCACATTCCCATCCCTCTCCTAAATTCAAAATGGTCATCCTCCAGGTATTCGTTAGCCCTATTCTCTCGCCTCCTATGTATAATTACAAGGATTACTTCAGCCAAATGTGATATTTACCTCATAGTCCTATAGTAATCGCATGTTTCTACCTTGCTCTTCTTTGGTATTGGAATTGGTGTTGTCTTATTGAAGTCCTATGGCCACACTCCACCTAATAAATCATACGAATCTGTACAAAAATTCAATTCCTCCCTATATCCTTAAGAAAATCTGTTCCCTCCACCTTATCAATGTCATGTCTTGTAGTACACTATCAATTTCATTATTAAGGGTATATGTAATCTGATGCTATCTCTTTCTTTTTAGACTTCTCTTTCTATATATCCTCTTAACTGATAGAATAAAATGTTTGAGTGCCTCTACTACAGTTTACTTCATGGCTATGCACCAGGTGGTGATTTACCTAAATCTCTAAACTTCAATTCATAACTCTGGGAACTATGTTTGCTTTGTTAATATGAAACAAATGTTCCTGCTTTTTGTCTCATATTTAGCTTCAATATTCGGTCATACAATGCAAAAACTATGAATTCAATGCAGACTTCTATCCACACTCTATCCTGCTAAATCCTCAACACATTAGATTAGGATTTCATCAAAAGGTTTTCCCTCACCTGACTGTCTTTAACTATACTTCTTCTGGACTGGGACTTCTCCTGGGACATGCCTACATAGTAAGCATCTACAGCCACTTACCTTATCACATCCCTTGTTGCACTCTTTCACCCTTTCTAAGTAGAGATAAAGAGTGTCAGCTTGTTTTATTCAGTTTTCTTTAATAGTTTTCTGATCAACTAGCTTCTTTCAAGTTCAATTAATTATTAGCTACTCTTATAATTTGTTCCCACAAAAAATTGCCTTTCCATTATGTAAAATTTCTCCTTTGAGCTGATCTTTTCTTCTCACCATACTTCCCCCACTTTCTTGTTTAAACTCTCAATTTGTTGTAAAATTGCCCGTTAATACTTTTCAAGCTTTAAATTTATATTCTTCAATTTCCCAATGAAGAAACAGGTTAGTGATGAAAAATTGTCCATGCAGTTATTGAAATAAGTTCTTTGCTCCTAAACTGGATTATTATTAACCTTGGTTGTATCAGGATATCGAAGCAAATTCTTGAAAAGTTCTGTTACCCCTAGTAAAATACGTCATATCTAATCCTTTCGCCGAAAAATGAACTATTTCCAAGAAATCTTCGTCCAACGTCAAATGAACTGAATTTGAAAATCCCTCTCCATTAAACGATGATGACAAATGAATCTCGCTTTTCGTGTTGTTGGTTATGGGATATTGCTGTCATTGCGTTTATTGTTTTCGTATTCGAGTTCGTGTAATTTTCTTCTTGCGGTTTATGTCATTGCTGTAGTTTGTGTGTAATTGTATGAATATTGTGTAGCATGTCCGATAGCGATGACGACGATGTTCCAAAACTTTCAGCGGAAGCATTAACAGCGCTGAATGAATTTTACGCTGAAAAGGATCCGAGTACTGGGACAAGTGATAAATTCGACGAAAATTGGGTGAGTTTTTCTTACTTTTAAATTTGTTGTAAGGAATTAGGGTTACTGTATCAGAATTAACTCTGTTTTAATAAACATAACGCGATGATTGGGATTGAACTACGGTTTCCCGAAGATGATTTCCTTGATGTTTCCTTACAGCAATTGAGCCAGTTTTGGTACGATGAAGCGACAGCTGAATTTTTGGCCAAAGAAGCGATAAAGGCTGCCGGACCAAGCGGAAATATTGGCCTGATTTCATGTCCAACTCTGTATCCAGCAGTTAAACTTCTTGCGACGGAAAATAATAAGAGTGAGTGACAATTATCGAAGCCTGTGTGACCTGCCTTGAGTAAATAAATTTTCTTGACTCATGTAAATTGTAAAAAATTACTACCGTCTCCTTGCAGTTGTGTTATTTGAGTATGACCAAAGATTTTCTGTCTATGGAAGCGATTTCATCCTCTATGATTACAAGTGCCCTTTGGACCTACCACAGAAATTGGCAGATTATTTTGATTTAGTGGTGGTGGATCCCCCATTTCTATCAGAGGAATGTTTGACCAAAACAGCCATAACCGTCAAGTTCTTGACGAAGGGGAATATCATTCTTTGCACAGGTAATTTTCGTAGTATTTTATGTACCTACCTTATTGTTGTTTAGCATAGTGCTAAAGCTATTTTGTATTGCAGGTGCTGTAATGGAGAATTTAGCCAAGAAGCTGCTGAATGTGAGAAGATGTGACTTCAAGCCTACTCATAAGAATAACTTAGCTAATGAGTTCCTTTGTTATAGTAATTATGATATGAAATCTCACTCATAATATAAATAAATGTTTTTATAATTTTGCATATATATTGGTGTTAAAGTTATTTTCAGCCAAATAATGTTTGCGTATACAAATTGCCAAAACCCTATCCTTAAGTCAAGCCCAAATGACTGAATAATAATGTTATAGACCATGCATACTTACCATCATGTCGTTTCCTTTCAGGATAGCCAGTCAGAATTTAGTCATGGTCATTAGCCCGAGAAGACTGGCTCCCCTAAATAGTTTCCTCTACTGTATCCTTACAAAGAGCCTTTTCTTCCCTTGCACTCATGCATTGCTCTGTTCATGCTCTCCTATTCTTAAGACTTCTAATGTTCCTTCACTTTAGTTTCTTCTATCACGTTCACCAATGATTTTCCCGGACTACCTCTTCCTCATTTGCTATTCACTCTGCTGTCATATATTTGATGATTTATTCAACTCTAACCCATTCTCTCAACATAGCCAATCCAAATAAAGCACACTTCCTTCTTATGCATGAAATGTCTACTAAAGCATCTAACCCGCATTATTTCATTGCCCTCTCATATCTAATCTGATCCATAGGCGTAACCAGGCAACACATTCCATGGTAAAATGCCTATTTTTAGCTCTTACTTGATTAATCTTTGTATTTAATTAAAATTTCCTTTTTATTTTATTTATCTTCACTATCCCGAATACAGCACAATGGGCCAATTTATGTTAGGAAAATAACAGTAACAACGGATGAGACAAACACCCATGTCCTGGGCAGATAATATTTTACCCAGACGGGACTCAAACCCACGACCCTCGGGTTGGCAGGCGAGGACTTAACCCCGCCGCCACTGGGAACAATGCATTTTAGTGCAAGGTGACATAAATCCTTTCCAGGCCTCTGACCCAATTCATCCTACTTTTCTCACAAATGTCTCGGAGGTATCCCATTCCCACTGCAGTTAACCTATTCTATTACCCATCCAGACACCCTGGGTTCACTGTGACATCATAAGAACAACACTTCAGTACACATTAATTTTTGCTTCCCAAAACAAATGCTCACACTTCGATATGATCTATCTATGACTTTCCTTTTACCTATTTTTATGACTATTTTATACCAGTTGTATCATTTAAGGTTATTTGCATTGGTCATAAAATGACTGCCAGATTATGTTTCTGAGTCTTAGGGATATTCTAAATCCTTTGATATACTTCTACTAAACCTATTTTTATCTGCAATACTCCCCAGATATGCACACTTCCTTCTGCCCCAGTACAAGTCATCTCATCTTAGTATGAATTTATTATAGCATTCCTACTTTTGAATGATCCCATGGCCTTTGTTCTATAGGGGTTAATTTTTACACCTAAACTTTTACTCAATGCTTTGTGTACCAGTAATCAGTCTTAAAAGCTACCCTGCTACTTCTATCTCCTCTTCAAGTTGTAAACATATTCATTCTGAAGCAGGGAAACAGGATCAAGTCTGTGGTGGACAGTGTACCAGAAGAGTTCCTCAAAAGTTCCGAAGATAAAACTTGAGCTTAGTTGGTGAGCTGTTAGAGGGATGAGAGTTGTCATAATACTTAGCGAAGACTGTACTAGTAGCCATGCCAAAGAAAAGTAAATCAAAGCTTGTAAAAATGTGAGGTAATAAGTTTGGCAAAGGTAATTCTCATGGTAATGATTGGGAGACTCAAAAGTAATGCAAAAATACCAGAGTGATGACCAGCTTGGGTTTAGGGGAGCAATGACAGCATCAGTCTTAAATCCTGTGACAGGGATGAGGGAAACAATACAAAGAAATGTAGTACTTATATGACCTAAATGTTTTAGGCTGCTTCACAGGTTTCAAGAACAGGTGGAACTATTAATAGCAACAAGATAATAGTCCTTGCTGTGAAATCACTCACTGCATAATGAAATAGGCATATCAAAAAGATCAAATATCATTCTAAATATTATAAGCAGTTTTAAGAGGCTGTATATGGTTTCTTTCTCATCAGCTACAGTGAACAATAGCTGCTTCCCAGATTTTCTGACACTAATTCTTTTGAGAGGCCTACATATTTGATTTACTTCTGGTTGCATTCAATCATAAATTTTCTAAATGGTTCTTGAGAATTTTATGCATTAGCAATTGCCTTAGCAATCTGATTCTCTGGGCCCAAATGAATCAGACAATACCTCTCTCATACATAGATTATTTCTTCAAATTCAAAAAGTTCAAATCCTTCTCTATTTTCATTGTGCATGGGACAATGAATTTCTTGTAGTCTTTCCTGTGCATTCATGAAGTACGTAGGTTCATATATCTTCACATATCTTTGTAATTGACCATGCTTCAATCCCATAAGGCACATTGGGTGGCATGACCACTCCATATATGCATCCTCTTTTGCTCTGTCTATGCAATATTTTTGTATGTCATCAGCTGTTTCATAGGCATAAAACTTCTGACTCTACAATTCTCCGACAACTCGACACAATTTCTTCAGAATAATTCTAAGAAATGGTTGCAAAATGCTACTTAAATTTTCAAACTCTCCAGAAAGCAAATATACCAATATTTCTATCATCAACCAACTCATATACCTCTCTCCTACACTAGATCAAAGTCTGACTGTGCCAATGTCACCTATGCATGGCTAGATGTTGGTTTACAGAATGGAGTGAAAATAAATTGTGCTGAACCTTTGAAGAGTGAAACTCTGGAATCTGGGCTATTAAAATCGAATTATTTCTTACAGATTCTCCATCTGAATGTGCAAACATTACTCAACAAAATTAATACTATTGACTTTGAATTGTCTAAAGAGAAAATTGATATTTTGATTTTTTCAGAAACATGGTTAAAGTCTGATGAAACATACTTGTATACCCCTTCTAATTATGCACCTATTGCCTCTTTTGTAAGATCTGGTGCAACACATGGTGGGGTTTCTATATTCTGTTCTCCTCATCTGAGGTCTGCACAAATAGATATTCCACTGGCGGTGGATATCAACTTAAAATGCTGTGCAGCTAAGTTTGCAAATATTAATATGATTGTTATTGGTTTATACTGCAGTCCGTTGAGTGATCCTGAGTTGTTTGTTATTAATTTAGAGAGCACATGACATCCTCTTTTTAGGAAATATGGTCCAAACTTTAAAATTTGTATTGGAGGAGATTAAATAAAAATTCTCTTTCTGAGGATCAAGTGAAAGTTAGATTATTCGATATGCTAAAGTCATTTGGCTTTCATCTGAATTACTATGGTCTTCCCACTAGAGTGAGCAGCTATTCAAGCACTGGGATAGACTTCCTACTAACCAACATAAGTAGCCATCTTCACTCAGCGACAGTGCTCCCCTTCATAATTTCAGATCATTGTGCCTAACTGTTACAAATTGATCCAAAGTGTTTACAACAATCAGCTGTAAAGCATGAGATTGAGTTCAGGAGAGTCATAAATGAATCAAATATGTGTGAGTTTCAGAACGCTGTTATGTCATTAGACTTGTTCACCGTTGATGACACCCACAATGTCAACAGTAAGGTAAAGGGCTTCCTCGATAATTTCTCAGCTCAGTTTAATTTCTGTTTCCAAAAACAATTTTTGTAAGGCAAGGGAAGAGTAATCAATTTTCACCCTATTTATATAACATTAGTCAGCACCTCAGGCTCTGGCATAATGATTGCAAAAGAAAAAATATACAATCTCCACCTGAATATAAAGCATTAAACAAGCATTTCAACAAATGTGTAATGAAAGACAGAATCATGAGAAATGATTCAGAATTCTGACAATAAGGTCAAATCGTACAGGGATATTATTACAAGACGCACTGGAATCAATAGAAAAAATCCCAATATTGTGCTGTGTGTAAACAATGAAACATTAATGGATCCTCTAGATGTTTCCAAAGCATTCTTGGATACTTTTTTGGATGAATCATCTAGTGCAAATGCAATTTCTAGCAATGCAATAAGTTAACCTTCTACTCAAAAGAATTGCAAGTATAATATGTTCCTATCTCCCACTCACAGGGTTGAAGTCATGTCAGCAATTAAATCTCTATTCCGCAGTAGATCTGTAGGATTTGATGAAATACCGCTGAAGTTATCAAAGCTGTTGCACATCTTATTTTTGAACCTCTTTGTGATATCATCAATGATTCATTTTATGTATCTTTCCCAAATCTTTGAAAATAGGGAACATTAGACCTGTGCACAAAAAGGGTTCTAAAAATGATCCAAAAAATTATAGACCAATCACTATAGTATCACCCTTTTCAAAAATAATTGAAAAATATTTGTTAAGAGGTTACTTCATTTCATATGCTCCCATAAATTGCTACATATATAAAAATCAATGTGCTTATATAAAAGGTAGATCAGTTCAGTTAGCTATATTCAACTTTCATAATTATGTCTATGACTCATTGGATGGTTCCGAAAGTACAATGGGAATCTTTTATGATTTTACCAAAGCTTTCGATCGACTTGACCACTCAATCCTGTTAAGAAAGCTGTCAGATCTAGGTGTCATTGGCACACCCCTTAACTTCATCAAATCATACATTCAGAACAGGAAAGTTTATGTTGAAATTAAGTATTATAATGATAGGTTGAGCAGAGCATACACATCTGACATGAAAATTTGGAATCTGGGTGTGCCTCAGGGTTCTTACGTGGGACCCATTCTGTTTCTGGTCTCAATTAATGATTTTCCTCATCACTTGGTACTAATGTTTTGTCACTCTGTTTACTGCCCTAGTAGCAATTGATATCCATACAATATCCGTAGAAGGTTACCAATATCCACAAAGTGCTACACTTCAAAGTAATATTGTGGGGATATTGTAGTCATATTATGTCGGGAGTTGACTGGGTGAAAGTTTTTTGTTTTGACTCGAGTAGTACATAGAGCAACATAATGATGATTTGTATATCTTGTGTGTGTCTCTCTAAAGGTTTAAGTATAGAACAGTAATCGAAAGTAAGTCTATCATTTCACCACCCTTTTTCACTACCGAGTATTAAGAAGTATAACATATTAATGTACCGAATATATTTTAATATTTAAATTAAAAATAATTTTTAAAATTTATTTTAAGTTACAATATTAAAATATCTCTTTGTAAGTGGCATTTGATATTTTTTGAAAAGAGTCTATAGTTACTTGTTTATTTACATTGCTTATTGTAAAATGCTTTTGAAAAAAAATACTTAAGCCGCTTAACTTTGGGTGTTGAGATCCAGTAGAAAATAAATATATTTATGATTACATAAATGTATCAAAATACTAGAATTTATTTTTCTATTGCAACAGAATGAGACCAATTTTTCCAATGAAATGAATCATTTAAAATTTACCATACCAGTTTTTAATGACTTTTTCAATGAAATTGATTTTCATTCTCTCATTGGGTCTATTACTTTCTTCAGGTAATCAGTGAATTTGCAATCAGGATTCAATCATACTAATTGTGGATTTAATTGCTTTAGGTACTTAATGTTTCCAGTCTTTACAATGGAGTATGAAATACGTTTTCATTCACCAACTTGAAAATGTATTTCACTCTCATTGTAAAGAATTAGACTTGAAAAATTAGGTACAGCCATTACAGGCGAATTTAGTATGGTTGAGTCCTGATTGCAAATTCACATAAGAGGAGGAGGGGCACTCCTACCTAATTAATGTCCAATATAGATTTTATATGGATGGCAACTTTGGATATTGTTTGGATACCCATACTATATTATTAGATGAAAATTAGATACATATTTGGTAATATCCAAGTTAGATATTACATGGATGGCATTTGGCGGCAACTTCGGATATTGTGTGGATATCTACACAATATTCTTGGATGAAAATTAGATATTTGGTAATATCCAAGTTGGATATTACATTGATGGCATGCAGTCAAAATTTTAATTCCATTTTGTTCTCACTAAGTCTTGCATTCCATGTTACCACTCTCCAAAACAATCAGGGCATCTGTAAACATTCATTGATACAATTTTGTTGCTGCATTTAGCAATGTATCCTACTCTTCTTCATCCTGTCCGTACAACATCTTTCATTCTCATCCCCACTTGCCCTACATCCTTTCCTTTACTTTGGTCTTAAGCAAACCTTTGCCGCTCATTAACTATTCCAGCAACTATTTCGTCTCATCCTAATCTTATCCAGAAGTTTCCATTCCTCATCAATCTTGCAAGCACTTCCATATCTGTCTTCCTTTGTATCCACAGCACCTTCTCCAACCTATTCCATGTCAAAATCTTGTAAGACTCCAGCAGGGGTTCCCATCCCCCCAAAGCTGATGGTGCATTCTCCCCAAAACCAACAACCCTCCCCCTCTGCCAGTATATACCTACTTACCAGGTTATAATTTGATAGCCTGTCCAAGGTAGTATGGAGTAACGCTGAGGGGAATGGAGGATTCGGGAGGTTTTTTAAATATTAGCTTCACAAAATCGTTTTTAACACATTTCTGGCAATAAAATCTTAAATCATCATACACGTTGTAGACCACTGTGATATCCATATTTTTAGAGTTAGTTTAGAGGGTTTGGCTACTATGATTTACAATCAAACCCTCAAAAAATAAGTCTAAAAAATAGAAATAAAATCTTAAGCAAACTATTGCGCTTATATCGGGGAACTAATTAAAACTTAATACAATGCTACAAAAAACCGTAAGGGTGTGAGTTTATTTTTTATGATAGCATGCTTAAAAAAGCAATAAATTGTAATAATGAGAAACGTTTAGTTCTTATATTTTATTTAAGTTACTGAAGGCTTTTATCATACTTCGAATTAAGAAAAAACATGGGAAATATATTGAATATTGTGCTCCTAAAACTACACAACTGGATCCTGTATCTAACAAAATAGGCAGTCAATTTACTGCAAAGACACTATAATGATACTTTATACCACACCCTACAGCCATATACAATAAGGACATCTAAATAAACCGAACATTTAAAATTAAGATTTGTCTTTAATTAAATGGAACCCATTTACGTCATTATTCATGGCTCCTATTTACAAATGATACTGGTAAAAACTCAAATAATATTCATAAAATAATACAGGTAAAATCAGTACTGGTGGTTGTGGTACTATTTTGACTCCCCTACAATTGATGTCCTTTATACAGTAGAAGTTTTTTTCTTTGCTCACTTGACAAAGCAAATTTTTGTACAACTTCACTGTAATGGATGGATTTCAAAATGTCTTTTTCGGAAGAAAGGATGAGCGTGTCGGAGAACCAGACATCTCCCATGGTGCTTCTCAGCCTATTTTTTACCATTCTTAATCTGCTCATAACCCTCTCTGCTGAGTAACTTATTCCTGGCAATGCTAGAAGTATCTGGTATAACATCGTTAGGTAAGGAAATCCAGAAATATTTAATTGACATCTATAAGGCCCAATGAATTCTTTCTTGACCCATTGATCCAGAAATCTTTGTTCTGCTATATTAGGATCTGTACTTGGACGATGAGGCATTTCGTCACAAGAATCTTGGGTGTCACTTTCGTCATTATTTTGGCTCAGACTCTCGTCACTTAAGCTCACCACATCTGATAAATCAATGCTCGAGTAGCTTACTTTGTACAGTTGACTAAATACTTTAACTCATTCACAAAGTTTTCACTATGGATTCTGTAATACTCGCAAAAGTTACTGACGAGAATCAGCCTTTGAGCAGATGATGGCGTGGTGCGGCAGCCAAGGAAGAGTATGGAGACACGTGACCAAAATAAAAGAAGCTTTCGGCTGGCTGAATGATTCTCTATAACTGCACGATGTTTTACTATACTACAATTAACATTCATATATCGTTATAACCTTTCGATATGTATATAAATTACTGTAAATGGGTAAAAATATTTACATTTAGTGGATTTCTTTATGCATTTTAAAAATCCCCCCACAAAATATGTTTCTATGGCGCAACTTGTGCCATGCATCCCCCCTGTGGGCGCCCCTGGTCTCCAGCCTATTCTCGTTTTCATTTCTTAGTGCCCACATTTCTGACCCATGCATCACTCAAGTCCAAACTATACTCATCACCAGCTATACTCATCTTATATTCTGATCATGTGCAACTGGATCAGAATAGAAGATGAAAGTCAATGCTTTCAGCTTCAGCTTTCAGTTGTTACTGCACAGTACACCGTACAATGGCACAGCTGAGGCAAGATAATAAAACTAACCCATTGTTCAAAACAGCAACTCAAAACAGTTATTTTGCTCCAACAAGACTTATTCCATCACTAATGAAGGGTCTAATTGGTATCTGATGTGAGTTGAGGATTACCACTGAATATTTTTAGATAAATTCAGACACTATTGATACTATTAAACCTCTTGCTGGGAAGTAGATAATAAATGAAATGATTGATGAGCTGGTTTTATTTCCATACACAAATACAATCAGTGCAGCAAATAAAAGTAAAATTGATGATATACAGCCAAATAATAAAACATCAAGGCTAGATTAAACCAGCACCATTGCTTTTGCTTCAATACACTACATAATTTCTTCACAGCAGAAGTTTCTTCATTCCTCAGTATACTCAAACGGCTCAGGTGGCTCTGGTTCATTATCCTCCACCGGTTTTGGACCAAATGCTATAAAAGAATAAAATTGAGGTGCAATCAATAATATTATATATATAAATATATGGACTGAAATGGAAATGCAACCATAATACTGCATGAAAAATTCAGGAAATTTCAACAATTTCTTTTACAATGCCTAATGAGTAAATCAAAAGACAGCTAAACTTGAGTTTGACACAAGCAGCATAATAATTTCAAGAATTTACAGGAGTTACATACTCAATGTTTCCTTCTTTCAAACTTTCATTTTGAGGCTTGAATGAAAAGTCACAACTAAACAGTGGCATAATTATAAGGACTTCACCAACTATAAGGAGGACTTAGGAGTGCAGAGGTTAGGCTAATTTTAATAAAAACTCAAGGGAAGACGAAATACTCTGTCTTTATCGGCATTTATTTGCAGCATTCTATTGCCATTTTGTTTAATATTTAGATTAAAATTTTGAAGTGGTGCCCTTAGCTTAATATAAAATTATTTGAAATAACACGTAGAGCCAATTGTGAATGTATTTACTTAGCATTACCTAATTTCCCATTCAAACTTGATTGCTATGGTTTATGATTTATGAATAGATAAGCTCAAGTTACCATTTACTCTTAATTAATAGTACTGCAGACACAGCACTCAGCACAGAAAGACGTTTTCCTTATAATGCAATTTGAACTATCTGATTCTTCTAAATTCTATCCATAGATGAGCTATTGGTACAGTAGTAACAAAGGGAATAATAATAGCAAATCCTTTTAACATTAGGCAATGAGACAGCTCTATCACAACTGTAAATCCTAATTTATGAAATTCTTTACACTTCGTTTCTACTCTGACTTTCTCCTCACAAGTGCTAACATTAGAGATAGAAGCATAAGCCTATACCGTATCAGTTAGATAAAGAAGTGTGCAGGAAGCAAACTGCATACACTAAGTTTTATTTTATTACAGAAGAAGTATTCCATACTGATCTATTTATCATCAGTAATACAAAATGTTAATTTTTTGCAATTTTTTGGAATACATTTCTAGAGTTAAATAGGGAATCTCTGTATTTTATTCTGCTCCGTATGCCGGTTGATACTTTGCGACAATTGTATTTTACATCAGGTCTCTCGGCACCTGACTTGGTCGCAGGTCATCGAATGTCCAAATTGCAGTCCGTTTGTGAGTTGGAGAGGTTGGCGGGTGGATTTTCTCTTACCACCTGGCCACCATTCATCCTCAATGGGATTCTCTGTGGAGAACTTTTTATTTTGGTCGTGGTGAAGGGAGGGGATTTATTTCCAATGTTATCTTTGACGTCAATGGTGTTCTGTCATGTGATATGGGGTGGAGGGGGGTATCCGGCTGCCTTTAGGTCATCGGGGCAGAGGTCAGCGGAGGTTATACCGATAAGGCGGGGAGGGGTTGCACAATCAGACGCGACTCTAGAATTACCTAGTCGCGTCCGCTATAACTGCTGGGTTGAAACTGTCTAAGTCCTGAGAATTTTTAAAGTCTTTTCCGTTACAGGCATGTCCAAGCGTGTTCGAAGGGGTAACCAGTTCTTCGCCACCATTTATGACGAGAGTTCCTATATAAGGAAACATGATGTGTTGGAAGCTCTCAGAGCAGAACTAACCTCTTATTGCATAGCATTAGAGCAGTCTGGTGATCGAAGTGATGTGGAATATCATATTCACTGTTGGTTGAATTTTAAAGAAGAGTTAACTTGTGCTATTGTTCGTTCATGGTTAGAGTCATTTTTTCCTGACATGAATTTTGACATACAACCGTGTAAATCTTCAAAGAGTGTTTTGAAGTATATTTCCAAGGAAGATACATCTTTGCTTACAAATGTAAGTACATCTAAGTTAAATTAGAATTATAGGATATATTGTTGGGCTAGGGACACACCTGTTTTCTCTCACATGCATCCGTTTGTTGTTGAGCATTATAACAGATACAAATTTTTGTAGAAACATCATAATGAATTCCAAGGAAGTCACGTGAGGAAAATGTTGTTTTTAAACCTGTTGATGGAATTTATTTAGGTTGGGCTTATGAGGTAGCTTTGTGGTACAATGAATCGATAAAAGGTTATGTTCATAAGAGGGAGCAGTTGTATTTGTACAGGGAGTCGAATGTTGGGAAAACGAGTTATATTGAGCGGATAATTGGTGAGAAGAATATGAAATATGTTTATATGCCCGATGTGGGAAAATTTGCATTTCAAGGTTTATATCCGAGCTTTCATAGGGTTATATTATTTGAAGAATTTGATGCTAAATATCACTGTACCGGTATGTTGACAAGGCTTTTGGAAGGGAAGGCATTTACTGCTCCTGTTAAATGCAGAACAGGAAGGGTGATAGAATTTAAAGGATTGGTAATAATAGTTTCAAATTTTGATTGTATAGAGGATCCAGCTTTGCGTGCCCGTTTTAAATATGTACATGCAGAGACGCCATATTGGTTACAGGAGAAGGCCGTATTACCGAAGGAGGAAACGGTTGATGTACAGGAGGAAGTACCGGAAGAGGAGTTTGAAATTGTTCAGATATCATCTGATGAGGAGGGGGAGGACATTGAAAAGGAATAGGCAGTGGATTTCTCCAAAAAAAGTGACTGAGTTAAAACATGTGTCTCACGGTTATATTCAAGATAATTTCTATTTTTATTTAGTGAATGATGATTGGCAAACTGAGTTACGAAAAATGGATTGGCAAGGACTTTTTGTTGGTCCTAGGGATATGTTGAAAGCATTGTGTGAAAATTATAGTAGGATGATGATTAAGAAAATTAGTGTGTATGTTTAATATATGTCCAGTAGTGTTGAGGAGTTTGACTTTATAGGGAAAGAATCTGATGTTGCTTGTAAAGCCTATGTTAATGCACTTACTACTGGTGGCATAATTCCACTAGTTCCAGATGGAGATACAATGTTACTTATGGAAAAGGATAGTAAGGCAAGGTATACGAAATTTATATCTCGTGATTATATGGTTGATGATGAAGTTGGTGCTAAAGTGCCTTCTACTATACCTGTTTCAGATTACAAGGCAGTAGATAATACAAAATATGTAAGAAAATTATCAGGAAAGTTTACTTTGTATCCTGGGTGTAAAAAATATTTAAGGTTTCAAGATACTTGGTGGTCAACAACAGATTATAAAAAGTTATTTAAATTTATGTCCGATGCAGGTTCTGTTAAAAGTATTCCAACAATGTATGTTGGTGCATTTCCACCTGATGGTATAGATGCTTTGAATGCATCGAATTTTATAAAGGTTTCTGTAAGATATAAGGTGATGATGGTTAAGGATGTATGCTTTTATGGTTGTAATATTGAAATACATATGTAATTATTTCAGACTCTATTATTTCTGTTCTCCAAACCCGAGAAAACAGACTCCCATATACCTGGAAGAATAAAGCCGTAAGAAGACATTTGTTATGGCTCAAAGACAAAGAGGCCAGGGACAAGGAGGTAATCAGAGACTTTTGCAGTTGCTCCGTATTTTAACGGTCCAAGCCGTTACACCTTATGTTTTCCACCCAAACCACTCCTTCCCCCTCCCCCTATTCCTTCGCCTTCCTTTATTTGGCTTGTTGAGGTGGGAGGAGGTGTGCGTGTGGAAAACGAGTGAATGGAGTGAAACGCAGTGGAGTGAGGAGTATGAATGAGTCATAGGGTATGGTTGATTTCAAGTTAAGAACGATGTGTGAATCCCCCACTGTGTTCCCCTTTCCTCAGTTTTCCCCTCTCCGCAACATCCCCTTCCCCTCCACAAAGTTGTATATAAAGACGATCGTGGAAGAAAAAAAAAGAAGAATGCACTAAGCGATATCACGGTGCGGAAGCGCTGCTCGAGCTGGGAGAAGTGACTTGAAAGTGCTGGAGGCAGAGAGGTGCATAAAAAGTACCACGTCCACTGTTTGGACCACAATCCCCCAAGATATTTTCAACATGCACGGAGACCACGAGTGGCGTGTTGAGCCTGGCGTCCGCCGTAGGAATCAGAGGATCCAGTTTGGACGACCAAGTGCCTGCCATGGTTGCTGTCCCGTGCCGAGAATCCTGTGTCAACGGTCACGTAAGGTTGCCGACCCGACAAACCCTCCCCCCTATTTCAGCCTCCTAGCCATCAAGTCAGCAATGGGCCCCCACATTATGACAGAGTGCTTCACGATGGCGAGTGATTGACGCCCAAAATAGATAATTATACCATAACAGCAAGAGAAAAGGGAAGGACTAGTAATTACCTCCCTCACCCCCAGTTTATTTGGAAGTGGACTAATTAAGTAAATCGCCTGTGTGCGAGAATAAGCCTTTTTTTGTGGCTATTAGAAGGGAATTAATGTTACATGTGTTGATAATCATTTTCAATTCATCTCATTCATTCATTTTATGAAGGGTTTGTTACAACGATTTAAATGTCTCATCCCTCATCTATTAACCCATCAATTCACTAGTTATTAGAAGGGCATTCTTGTTTGAAATATTTGTAAGTCGTTTTTTGAATATATGCTTGTTTTGTTGAATGGAAAAGGTATATTCTTTCAATCTTCTTACCTGGCAAGCCGAATAACCCATAAACCTAGTACCTACGACCCATCTTCACCCTGCCCCGGCGGTAAAGCCAGGGAGCATGTCAAGTTACACAAGGTTGGGGACCCCCCACCCGCTTATCCTCTCTTAAAGAGGCTTCTAATTTTTCGTGTTGTATTAGGTGACGCAGGTTTGCCCCGCGGATCTCATGCGGGAGAGGTTCGCAAGGAGATTTTTCTTTTTTTTTGTATTGTACGTGTGTCTTTCTGCCCAAAGTTTAATCCGGGCGGGCCGTGGACCACTACAGTATGCCGGTTGATACTTTGCGACAATTGTATTTTACGACATTCACAGTGGTACTACATGGCATTCACACCTAACATATATACTCACTGGGACAAAAAACTTGAGATAAATAGGCATCTAGTACTGAGATGTTAACTCTCAAGAGAGTAAAAGAATATACCTGCAACAGGCTCCACTAGTTCTTCATCAGCTTCAGTTGATCCCACACGACGAACCATGACAATTCCTCCAATAGCCACATCTTTCACAGGGACATAACCACTGCCCTCAACCAACTGCACCACCTTCAACTGAAGCAGAAATTAGAAGAAAAAAATATAAGTTACTGAGCAGTAAGGGTTGGCACCAAACTGGGCCACATATCACCAATTCAAATTCTCTTCATGGGACTCAAGATTGCCACCATTTTCACAGTTTGGTGTTATACCAGTGAAGGTAGGGTTTGACGGATCATTTCTACTCACATTTTATTCTTCTGAAAAGAATGGATGAGAACCTATCATGGAGTGTGGATATGCACAATGACCACAGAGAGCTGAACACTTAGGAAAGACAATGAGGGTAGATTGGAGCCATTAGAGATGTGAGAGGGGGGGGACAAGGGAGAAAGTTCCATGGACCGAAAGGAAGAATAACATTCTAACTTAATAAATAACAGAGGTAGATTTTGTGATGCATCCAACCCCAAATTGCTTGTAAATTGTTTATTTGTTTTTGGGAATGTTAGTAATGCTACACCTTTTACTGAGCAGATCTTGGAATGGATCAGCCCGTGAACGAGAGCCACAATCAAGGAGAATGACTCCTTTGTGGTGAAGGGGGAATAAAATCAATAGTTCATCTCTCCAGTATAAATGTATAGTTAACTAATAAGGGTTAATATTAACTGATTTATAAATTGTCACCATAAGTGGATCTGTTGAAAAATTTCAGAGCTCAAGTCATGGGGAAGTAGGTTACAATTTGGTAATCAAATTTGATGCTGGCGAGCAGCTCACACTCAAGAAACCCTTCCAGTAAACCTATAATTAATTGATAATTCATTATTTAAATTAATTACTATATCACTGGAAGTGAGCCTTTGGACAAAATTTCAGAGCTTTGTCAACAGGAAGTACGTTAAATTTAACCCTTAGAGTGCTGGGGAGCGCTATCGCGCTCCTCCGGTCTCTCGCGAAATGTACCAGGAGTGCGATAGCGCTCCTCCTGCAATGTCACTCTTAGATGCTGGTATTTCACTGATTGTTCACAGATGGCACCTAAATGCAGATTACTTATGAAGGTTAAAGCAAAAATGCTACGGTAATTTTAGCATAGTACCTAGAAAATTGGTTGGCACTCAAAGGGTTAAATAACAAGATTTGACTCAGACAAACAGGTGTAACTCAATAAAATAGTTAAAAAAGAAAAGATAACCATCTAAAGCTACTTTAACTGGTTGATCATTTAAATTTATTGTTCTTTCTAGAGTGTATCGCTACCTCACACATTTTCCCTCTTCAGATCAGCAGAATTCCTATTTCTCTTCGAAACATCCAAAATGCCATATCTTCTCCTCCCTTATGTTCCCTTTCCTGCATTTCAACTTCCAAAATGTATATAAGTATCCTATCCTCCTTTAAAACTTGCCTCCAACCTAAAATTGCTAATCTGACATACCAAGGTTTTGCTGCCGTTTAATAACATCACGAACTCTTTCATAAACATCAATTTTCAGTCTCCTTGACAAACACTCATTTCTAGAAATGCTCCCATTTTCTTAACATCTTTCCTACTGGCATCTACATGCTGCATTATCTCTTCATCTATCCTTATATCTTTGACAAACATTCAACCAAAATACACAAAATCATCTACTTGTTCAATTTCTTCATTATTAATACTCTATAACCAACATTTTTATAATTCTCACCATCAAAAACTACTGCTTCAGTCTTTGATGGATTTATCCTCAAATCCATTCTTTTTCTTGCTTAATTAACAACAAGGGATTTAAAAACTTAAATAACATGGAATTCTTACTTGAAAATTAAAACGATTCAAGATGAAAAAATTGAGTTTTCCAAAATGAGATGGCAAGACTATTAATGAATCAATACTTCACATTATCCTAGCAAATGGATCACTATCATATAATCCTTAGCAGGCAAACTGTGAATGAAGGAATTTTAAACTAGAAATTAGGAAGGGACAAGAAATTAGCTCTAAGGTTGAGGGTTAATGACATTCTGCAGAATGTGATAGAGAGGAGAAATCGGAATAAGCTGAGCCATTTGGGAGATAGCAGAGAGGAATTGGACAGGGCGAAGGGAGCAAGAGTAATGAGGAATACATACAGGGTTCCAAGCTGAAAAAGTTTTTTGGAGGAAACTTTTGAGAAAACTCCCTTCAGTTGCGTAAATTAAAGGCAGGAACTTTGAGCATGCATAACAGAGAGATGGTTGATGAGCATATTTGTCTCCAGAGCATTCCCACCAGGGGTCTGCTTCTCAGAGCTACAAGTCTACAAGTTACAAGTCACGTGACTATTTCACAAGGTGGATGTGTTAGATATACCTAACCGAAGACTTTTACTAGTCCAAAAAAATGGCAGACCTTATCAAGGCCATGTATTACTCATATTTTGATGATTAAAATATATTTAGGATGTGTAACTTGCAGTCTTTCCAATTCAAAAGTAAAGTTTTCAATTCCAATTCAATGTTTTAGAGTAAATACAAACGATTGAATATGAGCTGAAAAATATTTTTACGTCATACCTTACCTTAAAAGATCCCAAGCAAATTCAAGTTTTCAGGTAAACCTAATATCATAAGATTAAATCATTTATTTTGCCGTATTTCTTGAAGGAAGAGCTCTAAATGGTAGTTATTCATAAATCTTAAATTCAAGATATCATGTCGAGTTGGTTTTTTTCTTTATTGAACCACTATTAACGGCTTGATAACATAATATTATAACAAAATTTCTTTTCATTGTAATATACTGTATGTTGACATTAACAATATTTATCAGAACTTACAGTTCATATTTCCAGTTATTAATGATCATACTCCTTAATAGAAACGAACACATAAGTAGTTTTTTATTACTGATCAATTAAAGAGCACGTATCATAAGGATATTTAATTATTTCCACCACCATGTTCATGTCCTTCTTGATTCAACAATGATAAGTTATACATTACTCTTGTACATCGCAGGTCATTTTTCATTTGTTACTCAAATGAAATCAACTTATGAGTTTGTTGCCCTTGATAACTTGGTTTTTAGGCAAAATTCATGACGACATGGCAGTCGAGAGAAAATAATTAACTATCCTGATATTACACATATGCAGACTTGTAGCTCTGAGAAGCAGACCCCAGTTCAGAAATTAAAATACTCTAGTAATGGTCCACTAAATAGATTTATTGCTTTGGACCTGGGTTTCTTCACATAATGACATCTTCAGGTGGATCATTACTAGATTATTTTAATTCCTGATATGGAGAGGTTACACATAGTCAAGCCTGAAGTTATTGGCTAACAGACCCTAGCATATGATGTCAGACAGTGAGGCTGCTGATAATACTGATGTCACATAGGCTAGCTTACTCTGGTCCCACTAACAACACATGAAAACGATAGCTCACAAGCCTCCCATTCTACACTTACTTGAAGGGCAGGACCATCCTTGGAGCTAACTTAAACAAGATAGACTTAACTTATCCTAGGTCCACAATGATTCAGTTAACTGTTGAGGGTCCTAAGCTCACCTGCTGTTTCATGATACGGGCTGGGTTCCCAAGGATCTCAAAGTTTGGCTCCTCCTTCCTGACAGTCTCCTCCTCCTTTGGTCGCTTCTCTCCCCTCCTCTCTTCAGTGCTCTCCTCCTTCTTCTTCTCTTTCTTCTCCTCCTTCTTATCCTTGCTCTCCTCTGCAGGGACCTCCTCATCCTGCAATGAGTCAATGAAGTTAATCGTGTGAACCCTAGGGACACAACTGCTAATTTTTCAAAAGAGACAATTGGTTTAAGTCCTCTAAACCCATTGTTCCAGCTGCAGCAGGCATTTATTTTTTACTTCCACAGCTTTGGGGAGACAAGAAACACAAGCAACAACAAAAAGGAGTATTGCCCACATCTAGAACCTTGAAGACAGAAGCATTGATAGAATCTTATCACCTGTTTAATTGTGGTAAAAAGAAACAATGATAGCTGAGATTCAACACTTTCACTGCCAGCAAATTCAAGGCAAGGAGTCCTTAATACGGGCAATGTTTTTGTCATTTGCATTTTTTAAAAATTCAATAAGAACAATAAATTGAAAAAATAGTCATGAAGATACTCAGATGGAGGGAATAAGTGTCATAAAAATGCGCAAGCTTCAAAGTCCATTTTCATTCATTCTATTCACTGCAAGCTAACAAAAATTGTGTAAAAAGGGAAGGTTTGTATCTAACGCATTACAACAAATAGCACTTATTCCAACATTAACCAACAGGAAAAGTATGCTTAGAAAAGAACACCTTTCGCTGGATAAGTGCTCATTTCATTTCATTATTCTTCCCAGCATTTTTATTCACAGAATATCAAGTTTTCTTTTTCATGCTAATAATAAAAATTTTATATTTCAATTTTCAAATATTAGGGGTGCACATTTGGGAATTTACTGGCAAAAAAATGCACTTGGATTCCATTTCAAAGTAATTGAGATCAAAAATTAATGTTCACATGCATAAAAATGTCAGCCAATAGATGAGCAGGCGATAATTTACGCTTCTGTACCAAGGCCAATTGATTGAACAACTTAAATAGTCTGCTAATTCAAGTTTATACCCAAAGTGCCACATTCACTACCATTCACATCCAGATCCATTCACATCTTAGAGCACAAATCCATTTTTCTTGCCCAGATTTTCAAAGACTTACCACTTCCATTCCAGTCTCTTCTGTGGCTGGTGTTGAAGCAGCTGCCGCGGTAGTGGTAGTGGGCGTGGTTGTGGTAGTGGAGGTGGTGGTGGCTGGTGGTGCTGGAATATTAGTGCCACGGGCACGCCTCTCGGTCTCCCTCCTTCTTGCCCGTGCCGCAATTGACAGCACGGCTGTTGTCACCTTCTCCCTCTCTTCGCGCTTCTTCTCCTCAAGGGGAGGTGGGTAGGCAAATGTGGCTGGGCGAGCATTGCTGCGGAATTCCAGACGTGGCATCTGCAAAGAATAAAGTTATCTTAAAGAACAAGTACATGACAATGAAGATAACCTGGAGACACAAAAGATGTATTTCTATTTCACAGTGACAAAAAGGCATAATTCACTATCTTGATTTCTTTAAATAACATTTTCAGGATTTTTATTTTTAATCATTGCCATTCGGGAGAAAACCTGACAAACATGACCACTGAAATTCAGTTTAGCTACCCTAAAGAAGAATAGCATGAAAAAAATAACATGGATACTCAAAGCACAGCATTTATATACTCCAATTCCAAGCTCTATCTTCAATTTATGCACTGAAAACTAGCTTGAATGATGGATAACAGAGAGCAAGATAGCTGTGGAATTAAAATAAACAGCTAGTGATCCTAGCTCAACATTCAAGTACAAATTTTTAGCACAAAAATCTTAGTCAAAGTCTTGTGGCCAGTTTATATAGTACATTTTATTGCACAAATGAATGTATCATAGATTGTACAAGAATATGAATGGAATTAAAGCAGGTTCTATTTCCCGTTCAGTCATTCAGACAATCATAAAATTTGCTGCTTTACACAGTAAAATTTTCCTCATGAAAGAGCTCATACATTTGTTTGTACAATAAAATGTGCTGCGTAAAGCTGCCTCAATAGAATACCTCACAATTATATGTCTATAAGTTGCAGCATTTAAAATTTTACTATTGTAAGTGCCGACGTAAGCTTCCTGTGTCAACCGTCCTGACCTCCTCATCACCCCCACCCCACCCCTTACTCCTCCCCCCTCCCCTCATCATTCCACATGTTTGCCGCTGGGCAGCAATTCTTACTCTTGCCCCCCCCACCCATCCCATCTACTTTTTCCCTCCTGCAAAGCAGGTACTTTTCCACTGGGGGAAGGAATGTGCAAGCTGGCTGATGAGATGGAAAAGAGAGGCAGGCAGGAAGGAGCGAGGCGGTCAGCAGTAAGCCGCGGTGGATAGTAAGACAAAGTAAGTAGTGGGGAGAGAATAAAAATCATACTTCCAGCATCTCTGGACTTTCTTTTCCCAAATCCCTGCCAGATCTTCCCCAATCGAACGAGTGGCCTAACACTATGCCCCTACAAGTCCATGACCCTACAAGTGAGTAATCAATAGTACCCTCCTTGAATTTGAAAAACAGCTTATACACATGCATGAAATACATCACTAAAGAGCTTAGAATAACAGGCATCACTTTCATCATTTTGGATGTTTAATTCTTGATCACTTAACAGTATGTAAGTAACAGTTTTTGAGTAATTTTGGAAACTAATTTAGCCAATATAGTTTTCTTTTTTAGCAATAAAGTTTTCCCATTTTACCAATGAGGAGCCATATGTTCCGCTATGATATACACAGAAAACTTAGTTTTCAATGTAAACCTTTAATTGAACAAGGGAAGTGCACTTAAAACATTCATTTTACTTAAACAAACATGGCTTAGTGATTTCCAGTATAATTTCCATGAGATCAAAAGAGCATATTCACTTACATTTGATATATATGAAAATATAACAAACTTAATTTTATTCAGGTGAATCAAAAGTGAGTATCAAACTATAGGTGGACAAGGAAGCTATTTGCTCAGAGGAATTTTGATCCTTCCTTTAGTAAATGGCACTTCAAGAGCATTAATTAGTCAGTCAGATGGGATTTTAAACTGCAAACCCCAAGCTGCCTTCCCTTCAGAGAAAGCTAGAACTGCTATAAGGTTTATTTCTACCATTATTCCACTTCCCATATACTTTTCCATATCACCCAACCTCCCATTCCTCAATGGTTGGAAATTACTTCAGCTGTTGTAGTTGCTCAAATAATAACCACTACAAAAGGTGAAAAATACAGAAACAAGTTTTAATTAAGCATATGGAAGTGTATTTTGGATACCATAAAATTGGATGATTAAATTTATGGAGTCGGTGATAACAACCCTTACCTTCAGCTTTGAGTTGAGAGCAATGAGGCATGTGGGTGTGAAAGCCAGTGCCAAGCAATGTGCCAGAGGAAACCAGAACCAGTACTGTGTGAACACAAGCATTCCCACAACAGAGACCATGCTTGTGTGACCAGTGCGAGACTGAAGAGATACTGAGACATTGCGGCCACCTATGGGAAGATAGAAGATTAGATAGTTGGCATAGGCACATTTATATGATGAAATCCTGATCACAGTAAGAACAATACAAAAGACAGCTTAAAATAAATCCATGAACTTCACTACTTTAACTGAGACAGGAGCATTAAAAAATATTTCACAGATCTTACGACTTCTTGAATTAGATTTTTACTCATTACAGAGATGTATGAACAACAAAAAATATAGTGCATGGACAGTATAGGGTATAATTTTATGTAGCAAAATTTTAATTGCAAGTATAGAACACCTTTGACTGATGGATTACCTTTTTATTCTCTGATTATAAAAAGTAACTTATACAATATCTGCTTCTTTAAGAGCCAAAAAATATAATTACAATATGCAAACAACTCACAAATTGTTATGCTCTAAACATTAAATAATAATAAACTATCATCTTGAGGTATAGTCATTGAATAATGTATACAAATATTATTCGATATATGACTTGAGTAAATGTAATGTTACATCTATAAGAGTACAAACTCAATAAGGATTAATGAATACAGAGCAACTTCAAACAACTAGCAAGAAATATATGCCTACCTGCATCAATGATACCCTGAGCAAGGATGGCACCAAACTTGGCCATGACATCTTCATGCTTGTCAGCAATTACTTTAGCATACAAAGCACGGAAGTCTTTGACCTGCAAAGTATAAGGCATAGATTAGGAACATTTTTTTACCTTGAATGGACGAAAAAATTCACAGGAACTGTTATGATATTTCCAATGAGATATCAGGTCTACTTATTCTGACAAAAGTATTCAGTTCTTTAACATTTATGGCACAATAATAATGAAATTTTAATTTAACTGACTTACAGAATCTACAAAAAAAGATAAAAAGCTAGAACTAATATGTTTGACTAATTTATGCACCCTTTCCACCATTAACTTAGACTTGAATTCATTAATACTTACAGAAAATTATTTGAGGCAAGCTTCAAATACTGATTTTAGTTAAATCAGGTTGTAACATGATACCTATATGCCAAAAAACTTAACTGACCAATAGTAATTTTTTCCTAATGTCACATATGGAAATGAACACATTCAGAAAAATGATAAGCCATTCAACAAAGAGTGCATTTTCAACAATGACAGGATTACATTTTGTTGGATAAGTTTGTATAATGTTCAACCAATTCAGCACAGCTACTACTATATGAGATTAAGTGGATTATGGATTTCCTTTCGTTTAAACTTTTGTAAAAACATACCTTAGGGCACAGTACTTCTGTTTGCTGGATAAGTATCATGGCTGAAGCAATCAAGGCTCCTTGGCGGACAAAATTTACTGGATCATTTGTCATTGGGTCCAGTAGAGCTATTGCTTCCTGTGGATATAACAAAGAAAAACACTAATGAAATATTTTTACACAAAATAAAATTAGCAATGGTGCTTTTGACCCAAATACTGTGACTTCAGTCTCACAGGCTTCTATGCCTCCTAACTGTCACATTCCCCTATCCCCATTCCATGGGGCTTACTACCCTTTTGAAGCACCCCAGCATTACACATGGAATGTTTTGTAGTAGGGCAGAGACACCATCGAAATATTCATAACTAGGAAGGCAGAAATTAAATATTGAATAGAGATCTATGAGATCAACCTCATGGTTTACATAACTTTTATCATGTCATGGTTTGAGGGTAAAGCACTAGAAAAAAGTAAAAATCTATTCTTACATCTAAGGTCACTACCATTAAAACTTGAGCAAACCACTTTATGGGATAGGTAGATTATTCTTTGACATGATAAAAATTTATAAGAATAAGAAAACTGGCCACATAACACTTCATATCTAAGAGAACTGATAATGGTTCCATCCAATTTTCATCCAATATTGAAAACAATTCATCCCATGAATGCAGGGCTTCAGAATTTTCTCCTGAATCACATTCACTAAGGGGCCAAGATAGAAATGAAAATTTGGTACACTCCAAAACTCATCAAAACTGATAGCCTATAACATCAAAGCTTGTTTAGCTTCATACATACCAGATTTCTAATTATAGCTACACAAGGAAAACAAATTATTCTCAAGTTTTTTCAAAGAAAAAAGTTAGGGTACACAATAGATGCTACTTTCATTAGAATATATATATGGCAACTTTCATTAGAAAAATTAAGAGGGAGGAAGGTTTCAGGCATTATTCAATGTCAGGGAGGTAAGAATGTCACCTTCAATCCAGTCCCAGCACAGGCAATGCCAAGAGCCATTGCTGCTCCATAGCGGACATGTGGGTTGTAGCTCTCAGCCAACAGGGAGACCACACTTGGACACTGCTCAGGAGTTCTGAAAACATAAAAAAATTAGATATTACATCAGGACCTAGAGTATGAATGATAAATCTAAAATTCTGATAGGCTATAAAACATGATTTCTGCATTCACTTCAAATCATCTCTTAAATAAAAAAATAAAATTAATAATTCAATAATTACACTTGTCTTTTCTTCCAAGTTCCTTGGTGAGACTCAGGTGATATAGCAGAGAAATTAAAGAGAGAACCCTAATAATATCATAAAAGGAGTGAATAATCTAACCTCATTCAAATCTTTCACCAAAATATGAAGACTTGCCTCAATCTTAGTATTGAATTAAGCTAGGAAGACAGAAAATTCTATGTTATCCTTAAATGTAGGCAATGCACAGGATTCATCCTTGAATATAGACAACAATCGTGACTTCCAACGCACGGAGCGGTGGGAGTCACATAGCAATCACTCCACAAGGAATATAACGCGCTAGAACTCGAAAAAATTAAACCTCATGATAGTTAAGACAGGCGAGAGAAAGCTACTCACAGGATTTGGCTAAAGGGAGTGTGAAATTTGCGCTTAAGAGCAAGGGGGGGGGGGGGAGGTGAAGAGGCTACGGCAAGTTCCTTTCAATGCGTCACCTGCGGTTTCTCACGAGGATAAAGTCGCCAGTAAGGCCATTCACGGGAATCGTTCGGATTAGAAGCCCAGACCGCCGGTCATTACCTTAAAGCTCCATCTCCAGGAGTACATGAAGTAAATGTAAGCACGCCAAATAAATTTCTCCCTGAAATTGGAACTTTTTTGCAGCTTTCCGTGAAATTGACAAGGTCGGCATATGAAAACGAAATTGACAAGGTTGGGATAAGAAATGCTGGATTTCCTTATATGGTAATTAGTCACGGTAATGTCGCAGTTTGCCCTTTAAGAGTCATGCTTCCATGTAATCACCAAATTAATATCGACACAGACGCTGTTTAATTTTTATTCACACAATTCTTTAACGTCGACAGTCACAAACTCAAGTTAATTTAAGGATGACTTCATCTAGGATTGAGAACCTCACCGAGCGAAATCATACAAATCCTAGGCTGTTCTCCATGAAATAAAAGTGGCTGAAGTGCTGCTTTACCATCCAGAATATCTAGGTTCAAATTTCTCGGCAAAGGGTGTTATGAAAATATTCAAACATGGCGGGTGAATTTTTCTCATGGCAATTTCTTCAAAAGGGCGTTATATTTCAGGCGATTTCGGATCCCTACTTAGGTATAATATGAAAAACGATCATAATTTCGTCCGTCGGATGCCCCATTGGCGCCTTGCATTATGAATAGATTGCATTATGAATAGAGAGAATAAATAGAATGATTCCGACACCGGGTTTCCCTCACAATTCCTTCCCTTGCCAACGTACCCACCAACCTAAAGGGTGCAAATAACATTAGCTGTCGCACGCCTACGCAAGTTACCAACCAGCCAAACGATTCCCGACATGAACAATTTAGACTTCATTCCATTCCATGGCGACGAGGTTTGCGTCACACCGACACTTGACTTCCGGGACACATGCAAACTTGGAAGCTTAAGTAGCATATCCCCAATCAAAGAGAGGTGCCTAAAAAAAAGCCACGCGGTGAAAGTAAACCGCACCCTTTCTCACACCGATTACTTGAAAAAAATTTCCCACACCACATTCCTCTCCCGCTCAAGAATGGAAAGAGCAGCAAAGAATGCGATGGAAGAAACGCCAATTCACTGAGCATAAATAAAGTCATCCATCAACATCGCTCCTCCTCCTCCCTACTTCTAATGGGAATTCAGGAAAGGGAGAGAAAATGTACATGCGGTAAAGAATAAAAAATCCGAAAAGAAAACGTTGCAGGAAAGCAGGGGAAGCGGGTGGAGACGAGGGGGTGAATTTTTTAGGGAAATAGTCTCCCAGCAGATCGAGGCTTCTTGTGAATGGGCAGGAGGGGAAAGTCAAAGGGACCAAGAAATCGGGTATGAATGGGGACCGGCCAAAGGTTAGTAGACGCAGCGGGACGTACTATTTGTATAGTACACCCGTGGCATGGTCATTTGGCACCACTTAACTTAGCAGTATGGTCAAAAAACGTAGTACTTCCCAGGCCAAGGAGGCACAAGAGAAAGGAAGTGATGATGGCGAGTCTGACGAAGGACGTGGAGAAGAGATAGCCGAAAACTTAAACGTGGAACCAGTTAATGTTCGTGAGGAAATCTAGGTAGGTTTAATTGGAAGTGAGAAAAATAACCTCGATTTTTACAAAAGCTAAGCTCTATCCACTACTAATATTTCTTCCTCCATCTCAGCACACATCCAAACCTTCTTCCTCACGTCAATAAAACCTAGTCTCCTTCTCCCTCTTCCCCACTAACTCAGCATCCATCTCTCCATCACGGTATCAGACCCTTCACCTCTAATTACCTCCTGCAACCACCATCTCTGCCTCTTCCTAATCTCATCCGGAGGTTCCCTTTCTTCACCTACCACACCAATCATACTGGCTCGCAGGGTTTTATGTATACATGGAAGTGAGTCTTTACTAATCTTTTCTTCACGCATCTACTTGAAGTGCACGTATCATCCATCCCTTTTCTCAGTAAATTCTTATTCTTCTTAGGCTATACGCTATGAACCACTGGGCCAATGAGAAGGCTGCGGGATAAAATTGCCATGCCTATCACACACCACAAGAAGAAAGTAACACTAGGCGGGGGGGACTCATTTGTTCCCGCAGTTATTAAATGCCACGGGCGTCAGTTAATAAATGTCACGTTATTTCATAACCATTTTCCCGAAGGCGCTCGATTAAAAGCGGAAATTGAGTTGGCGACGCCCAGGGGGTTCTCTCAACGCTGGAACGAAAACAAGCTTCGACGCTAGGATAACTTTCCTCACACAACAACGTTCAATGTGAAGAAACTCACTAAGTTTTGAGATACCGACACAACTGAATACGATTTGGCAAGAAATAAATTCAATAGTTAACGTCCGCGAAGACTTCATTAGGGCGGGAATGGTGAAAGGGATTAAAGGGGACATGTAATTTAGTACAGCTCCGAGCGAGAACATCGTGCTACACTAGCTAACCAGCTGATTTGAGCCTTGACGTAAATATAAAATTACCGGCACCACTAAAACCGGGGTGAATATAAAATTATTATGAAAAGAGATCTACAGGTTAAAGTAGGTTTAAGTGGAAGAAACAATACCTATACTATCTTTTATAGCCACATGCCCAAGTCTGTTTGCATGACTTCATTCTTTTTCGGGAACGCCATCAATCTCTACCTCGCAGTGATTATTTGAAGATATAGTTATCCCCTGACCGTTCGTCCGGTGTGCTTTTATTTCAACCCCCAATAATAATGCTTTATGTTTAATGCTTATTACCTCCTCCCCAAATATGGATTCAATACCATAGCCACCTAACGTTCACTCTCCTTCCCACCACTATAAATTACCCAAAAACAGTGGCTCAAATAGTCCCCGCTGTTCATTCATCTCATTTCGCTCAACCACATCACATATTTTCAGTTTATCTCACTTCTGTTTAACATTTACCAGCTTCTCTGTCCCCATCATTATCATAACGTTTTAAGTTCCAATTTTTACAGATGCTTTCATCTTCTTCTTCCTCGTCTTCTCCTTTGTCGCCGCCCTTGTAACAGCTGGTGTTGTTGCTGCAAAAGGCTTTCGTGCGATGACGACCGCGGAAGCCTTACCTCCCCCACTGGACCGCGCAAAGATAAAAGCCGAGCACGTACCTATTTGCACTTGTTTTACAAAGGAAAAATACAATTACGAATTAAAGCAACGGACTCTTTTAAAGACGGAAAGAAGCACGACCAAGTTAATAGGCTACGGTGGAAATAAAAAAAACACCCAACAATCGACGGTATTTTTTACCAGACATGAAAACGAAAGGTCGAGCGAGAAAAAATGACAAGCGAAATGTGCGCGCGTAAAACGAGAAATGAAGAAGGAAAATAAAGCAGTTGGGGATTATTATTACCGCATGGCACGGTGGATAATGAAATATACTCGCGTTGGGGGAGGGAGGGGCGAGGGAGGAGGCCCAGAATTAAAACCAGCACGGTGAATTTCCATTTTTAAACGAATAACTACCCGCACGGAATGTCCTAACAGGATATCAAAAGGAGAGGTGAAAACCTTTGGTTTGAGGGGAGGGAAGGGTTAACGAGGTGGGCCGAAGGCAAAAGCGTCCGGTCCTCGCCCTTCACGGGGAATGGATTCCTTAAACGTAACCCGCCCCGCCGCCCTACCGCAACCCCGACCCTAAAAATCCTAAGTCCGGTCTCCCGGACAGGAAAGGCCGAGGTGTTGGAGGGAGGGATTTAGTCTGGAGTTTGGGAAGGGATTAGGGGCAATGGAAATTGGATATTGGACCGAGATGGAGGAAGCGACGGAGATAAAATACAAGAGGCAAGGGTAAGCATTGGGAAACCAAAAAGGGCAGCCCGAGAAGCCAAACGTATGCGATGGAAAATTAAACGCGATCAAAGACGGCCCTGGATTGGGCCCTGGCTCCACTACTTTCCCGACTTGAGAATGTCCTCAATCCCTCTCCCCATGCCGTACGCCCTCCTATCTCGCCCTATTACCTCCATCCCGACTCCAGCATCACCTACCAAAGGCTGGCGAGGTGTGCGAGAAGACCGAGAAGACTTATACGAAAAATTTCGGGGTCGAGGGAAACCAATGAACGGATTTAACTCAAGCTGGAGCAAAGACTGGAATCAAGACCGAGAAATTTACGGATAGTACTTTCTATACTAGTAGGTTAGTTTTTTTTGAATCATGTAGATGCTAAGCGCGCCTTTCAACCCAAGTTTCAATAAAATAATAATTTTTCAGTTCAATTCAAGAATACGCATAGCATCAAATAAGTTGTATGTCCCAGAACAGTCCTGCTCCTAATTTTACCTACAGCGAGGTGTGTTCCTTGAAGGCTTCTATCAAAATTATCTCGTTCCAGTTTTAAATCCCTTGTAAATCTTCGTATCTCTCTCCTCCCATAACACCAAGCCATTATAAAATAAAATGAAGCTCTTCTCCTTACTCTTCCACGCTTAACCAACATCCTCATTCTACCACCCTCTTCAACAAGCCGTAACCTCTCAGTAAACATCCGTCTACTTTTGTTCCTCCTTGGCAATTCTCCGAGCCTTATTTATTCGTGGAGTAGATATGGTTAATATATTTACGAAAATATTACTCTCACTACTTTTACCAGTCTTTGTGGGTGTTTTAGTTCCAATGCTACTTACCGATCTCTTCTAAAGCAATTCAGCCACGAGTAACAACATTAGCACAGCACTATTCCCTTTTATAAATTTTCATGCACACAACTTCCTCTCATTCCATCCAACTATTAATACGTGATCAACCGGTTGACATGTAGTCCGTGAAATTCCTCTAGATTTTTACACGTGCAGGGCCCTGCCTACCAATAATAATTATTTGAAAATCTCGGCATACGTCCTATCCTTCTTCGTCCTCTTCATAAAATTTTACCCAAATAATTTCCCTAAATTTTCCCTGTTTTGATATTAGAATTCAGGAGGAAAATAATCAAGAGGATTACTCCACCCTGATCCATGTGACGACCTCACCAAAGAGAATGCCTCACTGGAGTCGGATGCCTTTTTTGCAGTCACCTCAGTGATGGACAAAAGTTACGCTAGGTACCTTCCATTTGACTTTGATCTATTTGCCCGACGTGACCGTACCGGGGGCAGTAATCCTTACTCCTGTCAGTGCATCTCTGGGGATCAAGGTAACATACAAGCGACACTGGAAATTTCGGCGAGGCACGGACGATAATGACTCACGGAACATACGGCCATTTTCTATCAGAAGAATTTATAATTCTAGTGACAAAGTGGTATCCGCTGTTTAAATATTTGAGAAGATTAAATTATGACAAAACAAAGTATAAGTAAAAGATATATTTTTTTAAATTTTCAACGTAATGTTGCAGTTATTGGACAATAGATGCGCAATTCCAACGATAGTGAAAAGTTATCGCTTGGATTTAATACTCTTCGATTAATTCGCACATTTAGTAGGTCAGCTTATATTACGGAAGGTAAGGACTAGTTTTTACGGATCTCAGTCAAAATCCCCTCACCGCAGGGTTAATTAATGACAATAATTCTCAAGGGCAAAAGGGCAATTCTCAAGGGTTGTAAAAAGCGGTCATCAGTTACCACATCCATAGACCGTATATTTATCACCAACAGCACTCTTATCAATTAACAAACATGCAAAGACTGACTTATCAAGGTCTACGGACATCCTGTCAAAGATGGGAAGATAAGATTAATGAAGATCCCGATACGGAGCGTTACTTTACACGGTTCAGGAACTTGTTCTTCGAGGAAATATTGGCGCAAGTGGATACTTTCGGGCAGTGGGTAGGGAGAGGGACGGGGGAAATTAACTGGACGGGGAGGATGAAAAACGATGCGGGAGATGGAGGAGAGACTGAGATGCAGGGGGGGCGTTGGGGACCGCAACGGAAGGAAGAAGGTCCGACAAGCATCGAATGAGAATGGACAAGGGTCTCCGGAACCAAATATTGCAAGGAAAAATATGTTTAAGCTGTTTACAAGTTCTTTATATACATTCATTGCATGAAATGATGAACACGAAATTATGTTCACGGAGCCATCCAAAACCCACAGATACACCATCGACCACGACTGAACATCAGGGAATAGAAGGCAGAGGGACTTAATCGTCTCAATCACACGAAAAAAAGCCGACATATCAATCTTTTTCACATCATCACACATAATTAAACATATTTTTCAGCTCATTATACGATATTCAGCAAACTGTAGTATTTTGGCATTCAGGCGTCAAGCAGAATGGGGACGGCCTATCACAATCCTCGTTCATGACGAGCACTTCATTAGTTTAATGCTAATTTACGGATTAAAAACGAGCGTATAGCACACGCGTAGGAACAGTACTTATACTTATCATCCAGTTTTTGCCAGTATTCTCTATTTCAATTGTTACTTTTACGAATTTGATACGCATATTCCCAAACTGCGAAAATCCTGGGTATACGTGATTTACACAGCACATATAGTAATAAACAAGCTTGAGAGAGATTCCCGGCTCTTAGTACTTACTGCTACAGGTAAGTATGTCTTTGTAGTTATTTATTATTTGTTTAAAATAAAGAACTTACAATATACCAATCTTAACCACCAACCTAAAAATACCACAAAGCTAATTAATTATTGTTCGCATCGGTATCCGTCTCAGGGGAAGGTGAGAGAATTGATGAAAGTGATCCATGAAAGTAATAGCATCTGTGATGGAACAAGAAGTACTCAATGGATACGGACACTAGTCATGCAGGTAAGGCCTCTTCATACCAGCTGTGTGACAGCGAATTAAGCTGAGTGACACTGAGTAATTGAAAGAATGAAATGCTCAGGAGCTGCTGATAAATAATCAATTTGGGCATTCATGCAATTTTGACGTGTAAATGACGTGATTTCAAGGGGCCATCTGCCAACTCACATCAAAAGGTAAAACTAAATACATTATGTCAACACCCGCTTGCACATTATTTTATAGAATGATTCGTTCTCAGCTTTTTAGCTGACGTTTAGTCTCTAAACTCACTACCATCATTAGCCTTGACCCAGCATAAGTTCAAATCTAACTAAAAATATCTAACTAAAATATCTAATAAATTAAAAGCTACAAACTATCTATTTAAAAACTAAAAGGCTTTCATTTCGCGTTGTTTTTAAACATTCACAGTTAAAAGTAAAAAAATTAGGAAACCGGAAAAAATTAAACAAACCGTTACTCCCGGTTTCGTCACCCGTAAATATGCTGAGCACACAATGCGAAGAGTCGACTATTGACAGAATCAATACTACAACAGAACGATATTAACGCGCTGTTCCGCTTCGCATTCCGTATAGCGGAGTGAGCGGTGTAACCCGAATTAGTTTCCGCGCGAATAGATAGAAAAACAAAATCTGCAGCGGTCCATACGCCCACGACCAATGAGTCGAGTACAAAAAATAAAAGCGGCAAAGCACTTTTTTTATTCGTTGGAAGTTGTTTCGCGGGGGAAAATCCCCTTTTCGCCGGAAATTCGTCCTCACTTTCGGAGAAATCCGAGCCTCGCGTGTGGAATAGGCAGATTGAAAGGCTTTAAAATTGCTCGTACACGCGTTCGACTGCCTGGTCGATGATAAACTCACGGGCTCAACATTGGTTTCCTCGATAAAAAGAGGCTTAAAATCCCTAGCAATGCTACCCCGAATTTCCATGCAGACATTATCACAGATGATCCACTAAACATGGGGTAGGTCTGATGAAAATTCTTCTCATTGCAATTTCAGTGCGGAGAGTTTTATAATGTGTTCTCTAATGGCTCCATGATCTGCTAATTCATTTGGCTCCGAAAAAAGTCGTTTCTACAGTTAACCAACCGTACAGACGATCAGGTGGTAACCATATTGATCATGATTAATGATATAGTAGGATGCATTTTTAAACTGTAGACCAAATGGCGGCACAGCCTGTGATTCTCCCTTTACAGAGAATAACGTACAATGCGATCCTCATGAAACCAACAACTTTCCCTCAATCATAATAGCTTTCGGGATAGCTTCCGCTTTGTGTCATTTTGTGACGACAGTTTCTGTCAGTTTCTTCAGGTCTGAAGAAGCGAGCTGGAACGCTCGTGAAACTGTAGTCACAAAATGACATCACGCGGAAGCTTTCACAACAACTTTCCCTAAGGAAAAACCCATTTTGAACTCTTAGTATCATTAGCATCTTTTCGTATCGTCCAAGATTGATTTTCTTCATCTACCGCTCCCATGCTATTCCAACATTCCTCCTTCTATCAGCCTCTTCAACATGCCATTATCTCGTCGTATTTCTTCCACCCACTCTCTCAAGCTCCTCCTATTTTTCGTTACACCTTTCATCCATCTTCCGCATGAACCACCGCAAGGGCCTGTGGCAATGAGTGTTAGTATGTCAGTCATGAAGAAGGGCGGTAAAGTGAAAATGGAATTGACGGAGGAAAACGGCGAAATGAGCGATGGATAGGTTTTGGTTGAGTGTATTGCACATAAAACCTTTCTGATGGAATGTCTTTGAATTGAGTCTTAGGTGTCTCGCTCTATTTAAAGGTGTGAGAGAAGATGGAGTAGTGGCAGATAAAAGTCAATAAAAAAGTAGAGCGTGTACTGATATGACGAAAGACATTGAGTATAGGGGCCTACGCCTAAACTGTAGAAGAGGATACCTGCTCTCTTCCATTTGAGCCAACCTTAACCGGTAGATTACCCAAATGATAATAAGTATTACACATTCTCACTCCCTTCTTTTCGTCCATTAGTCTTTTCCCTCTCTTCTTCCACTGAGCCTACCAAACTTACTCCTCTCTATAACGCACTTCAGCATTTTATATCCTATGAATACGTTCTCCATTCACTACTCGTGTCTTCGTATCTACGCACGGACCTTATCTCTCACTGGCCATCTCTTACACCACATCGTTTGCCATACTTCATTATCGGATTATTTTCTTAGCCCTCCATTTATTCCTTGATTACAATCAATGAACCACACACCTTTGAGGTGGCTTCCACGATAACATGTAGATGAATATGTAGAGTGAAGGGGGAATCACTCTCATTATGAAGTAATTTATGAAAACAACCTTCTAAAACAGGCTTACATGCAAGTCAGTCAAAATCCACCACATTTTCACGCTGACAGAGCCCTATCTACAGATAATATTTCATTCTTCAGGTCAGTATGTGTCCTACCTTCTTCATTCCATCCATTGAACCTTTTCTCTGTTATCTCCTTCCCCAATTGCCCGGCATCCTTCCCTCTATCACAACCTCAGGCAACCCTACGGCCCTCATTACCTCTTCCAACCTACTTTGCCAAGGCCTAATCTCAACCAGAAATTTCCATTTCCTCACAAGAAATATTTCCCGATTTAAAAACAACTTTTTTTCTAGTTGATGCCCTCTAATCTCTCGCAATACTCACTCTAGCCTTCCTGATTCCGCAGGATCTCATCATCTCGAGCTTTGACGTGAATAACCTTCACATAAAGTCTTTCACACGGTCTCTCGGACGAGCTCATCATCGACGACGGACCCTGTGGCTGTGACAGTGAGGATCCACGCCTCGCACCCATGCATCGTTTAACAACAGGTGGCCGGGACACGTGGAACGGCGGGTCCCGCTCTATCGAAGAGCCACAAACACACACAAACCCCGGGACAAAAAGGATCGAAAACCTCTTCTCCAACGCGCGCGGCGGGAATACCGGATGCGGGCACGTAATCCACCGCCAGGTGAGAACGCTCTTTTAACTCCAAATTCCATGATGACAGTAACCAAAATCCTTTCTCTCACGCCAACTTGATGCTCAAAAGTTCACTCGAGCTGGGGGCAACAGAGTGCCTGCATGTGTTGGGCGAAAATATTATCACATAATATTCGCTAAGGCCAGATTTTGAGATAATATTCCGCTAAAACCCTGATTGAAAATATATAGTCACGTGTTAAGCATTAATAAATGCATGATGGCTTTGTTTTCTCGGAAAAAATTCTCGTGAGCATGCCTCTATATTGCATAGACAACTGAACTGTGACGATAAACTGGAACTCAAAACAGAAAATACACAGCACTAATGGATAATAGTGTTATTTTTACCAGGAAAAAGTTAGCCATTGCCGATTTGAATTAACAAAAGAACGGCACAGGGTTAGAGTCAAAGGACTACTTCATCAAACTTTTAATCAATCTATTGATACTATTGCTGTCATAAGAAGCTACTACAAAATGCTAATTTGCTGAAAAATGAAAATAATTGATAAGGTACTTTACGCGATTTTCGAGTTCCTTAGTCGAGTTGAACTTCACCATTAAACTTGAATTAAATTAAGAGTACCTCGCATGACCCATGTAATTACTATTAGAATCCATATTGCAAATATGCTTCGTACAATTCTACAATTATTCAATTAATAAGAAGCGTTTGACAGGTTTTTGCAATGAGTTACTTTTTTCCGCACCTTTCCCCTCTCCTTTCCGACAAAATTTCTCCATTGAATAGTAAACTCTCCCTCCACACGAGCCCTTAATCTATATTCCCCAGCTTTCCCTCTCAAAACTTAGGGCCGAATTCATAGTTGTGCCTCAAGCATTTGCTTCACAAAGATGGTCTCAATTGCAAGCTTAAGCTCGATTTTTGTTTAGACCAACCGACCGACTTAGTAATGGAAATAGGATGGCGAAGGTTTTTCAATTGCTGCCAATATTGAGTTTGAGACATATATGCTGCAACATTTGAATGGCTATTAGCCTCTTATAATTTAAAACGGAGTCTGTCAGAGATAATTAAGCACCCTTTTTTTTGCTCCGACTTCTGATTTGTAGATACATTTCATGAGGACAGTACTCATAATTTCTTTTCATTTTTGTCCGGGCGCCTTAGTGCCAAGGTGATTGATCGACATACTCCATCACTGTTTTCATTGCGCACAGTGTCTGTAATCGGTTTCGTTGTTTGTCATTGCAGTGATTATGCGAAAAAAGCCCTTGATAAATTGCCCTATAGGGAAGTGACAAGAGTACTTTTCTCTAAAATTTGTTGATGAGACATTGGTGCGTGCCAGGGGTTGTCATAAAAATAAAGCATTATATTTGATAACGAAATCTAATTTTTATTTCTCAGTAGTGTTGAAGTTGTTCTGTGTTTTAGAGTGATTTGCGATTGTTTCCGTGTTCACTAAATTAGTTATTGAATAGCCAGAAAGGGTGATAAACTCAGCAGGAACCATAGTTTTTTCTCCTCAACCCCCTCATTACTATCACAACAAATCAACAAATAACGTTTATACAAACAATTGCATCTAACGATGCAGAAAAACTTTGAAACGCGTCGTACTAATTAAATAATAGTGGAAAAGTAAAACACATCTTTGCAACATGGATTCAAATATAAGATTCTTCCACGAAGTGTCGTCAGATGTCGTAAAGTTTACTGTTAATCACTCGTATAATTAAAAGCATTGGTTGAATTCCATGGATTAAAAAAATTCACGACACTACGCTCTCCCGAAAACAGCTACTCTTTCCAGAATTCTGAAGTAATTGCGGTAAAAATGATTCCTTCCGCTTTTCATTTCATCAAAATGCTTATCCCACTTTCCTGCTCATCCAAAAATTTCCATTTAATCATCCTAATACCATTAGCTCATCTTTCCTCGATTCAGCGATTATTTCTCCGCTGGATTCCTTCCGACAACAGCTTTCTTTCCATCGTATGCGAGGTAATTCTCCATGTTTCCCTTCTCGTGAATATCCATTTCTCTCCATCCTCTCCCAAACTTACAGCCCTTGGACCAAAAACCGACTCTCATCCTCTTTCCTCAAGACCCAGATTTCGACATAAAATCAAGTGTTTGGAGATAAAAATCGATATAACTCGTCTAAAAACGAGGAAATATCACCATCATTAACATTTCTGTCAGATGAATCGCTGCTTGTAGCCTTTAGCTCTAATTGTCTCCGATTCTTCCCAGCCCTCTCAACTCCTCATTATCGCATCTCTCCTTACCCAGTCTGAGCGCCTATACATTGCTTTATACCACGGGACCACTCCAGAAAGAAATTCTATTCCTTTATTACTATACAAAGGAATAATTCCATCGTCCGTGTTCAATTCAGACGAAAGTTGATTCGTGATGTTTTCAGTAAAACCAGATTGTTTCCCGCAACATTTTACTTTCACCGCCGTATTCTTCCACAATCTGCTTTGTTTCTCGTTCTAATGGCGCATTACTTCATGCCTCAACTACAATGCCCTCGCATTAGTCTCATACTTTTGATATATTTGTTAGTAGAAGTAAATTTCATCTAATTTATTTCTGTACGGACTTATTTTCCCAGTAAAATGGAATAAAGAAGAAGAGTCAATGAACCTCAAATTTAAACGCACAAAAGACAACTGAGCGTTGTTCTCAAGTTTAATAAAAAAAATGACTTTATTTACAAAACAACTAGAGCTGAAGGCCAAGAATGTGAGACCATCTGCTCAAACAAATGCACTCACCAATTCCGCTAATCGTACAAAATTACTGAAGAAATAAGCCAAGACTCTGACACTGGCACTATCACTTAGTTCACACGTATTCAGGAATTAAAAGGGGCTAAGCAAGAGGATGGGTCATAAAACCTCAATTGGTGCTAAAGAGCATTGCAATTGTGATCCGTTGCAATTGAAATGCATTGGCAGGGATTACGCGCGGAACCTCAGTGGTCAATTTTCCCTCGTTCGGTTAGCGTTATTTCAATGATTTATGTTCTCTAACCGGTTAATTTGATTTGGTACTAAAGAGAAAAGGTAAAAATTAATAACCACGTCCGATATTTTCAATTCCTATAATGTTACGTTAGTTAACTAATTATCACGTAAACACTATAAATACTCCGCATTTGCACTGATGATATCATTTAGTACAAGCAGTGTTAGCATACTGCGTCCGCTCAGTTATAATCGAAAATGAAAGAAGACACTATCATTATATCGCTATATTTCAGCGTTATTCTAACATTGGGGAGCAGAAAATACCAAACTTCTCCAAGAGCCAAACCTAAATGCAGCATCTTTACGAGTAACTTAAAAAGCGAAGCTGTCTCATACTAGGGAGCGAATTTCGGCTCGGATTCAATTTCCGATTTAAAGGGGAGCATACTGGGTTCGCCCACATATCCGCCTAGTGCATGCGACACGGGGCCCTTTCAGGCCTTAACTTCGGTACCGCCAACCGCTTTCAAGTCGAGAGGTCGGTACTACACGTCCCGAAGGAAAATATGCAGTTTCGTCTGGTCACATGGGACAAATATTCTAAATGCACGAGGATAACCCTCCCCAGGGTAAGAGCTAAGGGACTTTCATTCTCTTGGGCCGAGCGAAGCCGTGTCCTGGACGGTCCTCCGCCGATAACAGAACGGGCCACGGTCGCAATTGTCTCAAAAATGGCAGAGGGTGCGACCGCGGGAGTATACTAGCGAGAGAAGCAATGATCATACTCTGGGGCGACACGAGATAAGGTCGCTCAATGACTCGGATCAAACAAACTCGGGCGACTCACGAAAGCAGAATACTCGAGACCCGTCGCACGAAAAGATTACGGACGTAGGTTCTCCGCTTAATTGTCACTATTAAGCCAAGTCCAGCGTTGAAGCGACCGCACGGATCCGGGCCGGGCAGGGGACTCACCTAACAAGGCGAATGAATGGGTTTAATACCTGTTAAAATTAGCATCGAGGCAGAGAAAAATTTCAAAAGGTGAGATTACATCTTATCTCTCTACGCTTTCACTAAGGAATTACAGCACAGAAGTCCATATGAAAATGATGAGCTTATCGTGAATCGGGACCGTATCGGGAAATGATACATAAAACCCCACCTAAAATCATGACTAAAACGATTGATACACCCTTCGGCAAGTTCAGAGACGGAATTTATATAATTTGAGTGTTCTAGCAGCTGACTGATAGGTTTTTGGGGAGTTCTTATTTCAAACATCCTAATTTCATGGAATAGCGTTCTGTTGTACTTACTATGGGTGATCCGCCATTACATGCCTCTCCTCACATCACCTTCTATTTCTTAATAGGGACGGTAT
This sequence comes from Ceriagrion tenellum, assembly GCA_963169105.1. Lineage (NCBI taxonomy): Eukaryota > Metazoa > Arthropoda > Insecta > Odonata > Coenagrionidae > Ceriagrion > Ceriagrion tenellum. The sequence goes on along the minus strand of OY720637.1, from coordinate 80,971,086 downwards.
TACGCGTGTAAATTAATTTTTATTACAGCAATAGCCATATTAAAATGAAATAGACTAATTTTCTCCGGAAACGAAAAAACATTGAATCCTATCTAAAAATTATATACTCAGGAACAGAAATCTAAAGCCACTCGAAACCACTTTTCAAGCAAAGCTCAGATCCAGTATTTGCACATTTTATTAATTTTAGGAAAGTTACGACCAAAACAAGTCAAAAACGACGAGCATACCTTTGAAAACGAAAAATGTCTTATTGAAAGAAAACTGGTCGCTAAGAACTACTTCTCGTCGGAAATTTATCGACAGTACTTATGTAAATAGTCGTGCCTACAGCAAGGGCAGAGCTAAAACATTCAGGGGAACGGCAATAAAATTCTGCCCAGACTCAGAATGATTACTTGATGTTTTTCGGTATACAGTCCACGGTCTTAATTCACTAAAACCATACACCATACGAAATTCAATAGCAGTTAACCGAATGCGTCATATATAATTCAAGGAAAGGGCAGACATGACATTTCACTTTCCAGAGTGACGTGCGTATACCCATTCAGACAGGTAACCACTCGCTTCGCCCCAATATATATACATTTTGAGGGTTTCTTAAAGTTGAGTCTTGAGGTACGAGGTGATATCAGCTTTAGCAACGTAAATATAAAACTTATACGCCTGAAATAGACTCCGACAGCGACCACGTTTTAACACTAGGACGCCCGGACTTTTCAACATCATTCAACGCCCAAAGCGGGTTAATTTGACCCACTGTAATTAATGAAATTAATCCTCACTTTGCGCTATTAAGTTTACATTTTTACAGTTTTTACTACAAACTGTCAGTCCTTCTCTTCACATTCATCGGTTATTTCACTTTATAACTTTCATAACTTTGACAATATCGATGATTTATTGATATATAAACTTACGACATTTGTGTCAATTTATCGTTTTTTCTATTTTATTTCATTTTTCTTGCTTATTGTGTCATAGCTCAACATACTACGAAGACTTTCCACATTATTTAATATATATATATCTATTATTTTTCAAAGTTTGGTTGCAATAACTAAGTTTAAAATATTATTTTTCGGTCGAAGTAGGAATTTTCCCGAAAATCTACCTAGTAACTAACTTTGGGATTCTTATTATTGCAGTGATGCACATGTATAAATCTGATAATAGTCCATATGTCAGTAAGGAGTAATATTGTATTCTCTGCACTCTAAAATAGTAATAAGGTTCACTGTGCACTGCCAACAAATTAATTACTAAATACGCCATGAATCGACCGGACGAAAAATGGGAAGGGTGGATATACGAAGTGGAAGGAAGGAATATGAGAATATTTTTGAAGGGTGATCCAGGCATGGAAGGTAATCGAATGAAGAAGATAGGACAAAGTGAGATGGACAACATATGCAGCAGAATAACTAATAAACACTAATAAAAAAGAAGTTTTGGTGATGATACAAAGTGCAAATACATATCTGGGTCAAAATGACCCGTATGGGCGTTCTAGGTAAATTCTAAAAAAACTAATGTACGGATTACTCCAGGAAGCTGAAAACTTTTGGATATAAAGCCATGTTAAAATAAATAAAAGTCACGAGAGGAAATCCTGATTTCATTCAAAATGAAATAAAAAAATGAATTTAAAATCACGTTTGGGTCAAAATGACCCGCCTGGGCGTTCTAGTGTTAAGGGATGCCATCACACAGCTTATTAAGGCATTATGGTAGGGACGGCCGAGATGGTCAGTAAACTAGTTTTTCTCGAATATATAAGGATACAATGTTTCAAGACGGACAAAAATCTGACGTAAATTGGTTCCAGACCCTCTGTTCCCTCTCTTCATCAGAGAATGTAAGATGATCCCAACCCCTCTCCCCCCAAAAACGACTTACGTAATATTTGAATGGCCATCAATCGTTAATCAGAATAGTATTGGGCCCAATTTACAATGTCCGAATCTATAAGAAAAGACTCTAAGGTTTCAATCCTATAAAATACTGCACTGAGTACATTTTGTCTGCTAAAGAAAAGACTTGAACGGCCCCTTAGAAGTCCGACTAGAGTGACCTACGGAGTAGATGACAAAGTGCCCGTGTGCTTAAGACGAAAGCACTCACACCCTCCACCTCATACGACGTTGCCGCATAGGCAGCGGGAGGAGTACCGCCGCGGGGAGACAAATTCGTGACGGCACGGTTCGCCCTCATAGTGTCCGAAAATAGTTAGATTTTTAGCGTGCAAGGGCCCACCGCTTTAAAGATTGCGACCTCGGAAACTAGTAATGATGGGTGTTCTTTGCGTAACGTATATAAAAAGATGCAGCCAGAGGTTGATCGTCTCTGAATGTCAAATTTCTGGCTGAGAAGTGAGTCTTTGTTAGCCTAAGTTCAGGTAAGTTTCCTCACAAACCCAGGGGGAATTTTTTTTTCTTTCGCATCGTCTTTTAGAATGGTATCTCCTGAACAAAATAAAGAAAACTCGAATTCGTTACCTTTAACAGTTAACCCGTAGTTGAGTGATACGTAAACATGGGTAGAGTGAAAAGGAGGCCTGAAAAAATAGTCAGCACTCCCCTCGGCCGTTCCTACCATAACGCCTTAAGGTCCAGAGGAGATATTTAATTACCTTTTTTACACCATTCACATTTACCACTATCCAGCATCACTGAAGTAATGTAGAGATCGTGATAGCTACAAAAGAAATCCGTAATTTCCCCAAAAATTTGTGACATGGCTCCGTTACGCAGTAAATCATTATGTGATACCAATCAAATGACGAACGATTGAACTATTCCGCTGAAAAGTACTGATTTCTTTAAAGACACAAAATAATCCTTTTACGTAGCGATGCTTCAAACGCACTCATTCACATTATCACTTTATTGAATCACTGAATTTTTCACCTCTCTATATGTTCAAACATCCTGTTTGTGCACTAAAATCGTAAGCTAAGTAGAAACAATTACTCTCCTGATTGTCCCTTTATTAGATCCTGGCTGCAATCCTCATTAATGACATCTTAAATACTAATTTTTGCTAAACATGCAACAATACAGAGCTCCCATTCTCAGACAAAATTTTCACCTCTGATGCTGTCTTTAACGAAACTTTTTCCACTCAGCCCTAGGCTGAATCTGTACATCGTATCAAGGCGTACACTATAAAAACGAGATCTTGAGAAAATATTTTAGAGGCAAGATGCCTTTAATAGAAAGTATTTTGAAGAAATAGATGGCGCGATCATGTGACAGGAAGGGAAAGCGTGTTCACCCTTCGGCTAAACCAGACTTCATCCATGATGCTATTATCGTCACTTGATGGCTATATATACGTCATGGTAATGGCACCACATGACTACAGCCGTCAGCGATGTCAACCGCTACAAGACGTGAAATATGAGTGATTGCGACAACTATATTACCCTCAGGCTTACTAGTGAATGAACTGCGCTCCCGTCAGCACAAGCCCTTGTCATGACCATAGTTGATCGTTACTCATGGTTAAATTTAACTTATTGATATGACAGGTCGTGTCATTATGAATGCATGAATGTTACAAATAAACTCAAGTGCAATTGAATCGATCTCGCATTTATGATGTGAAATGAAAATGACAGCAGGCGGCAGTTTTGCAACAGACATAAATAAAAATTCACAGGTTTTATAAATTAATAATTTACTGAAACTGAATAATGACAGGGATATTGGAAAAAATGTTGCAGACAGCATTGAGCATAAGTCGCAGCATCTCGTTTAAGTTCGCTTTCGCGCTCATCTGACACTTCCCTGCAGAGCATTCAGAAAATATAATTTTTTAACCAGATCATGGCCGAAACCCTTGTTACTTTATCTAAACAAATTTTCAGAGTCATATTTAGGAAAAACATACCAATACAATTCGTCATGACGCGAGACATTTGAGAGACTATCCATGTGAAACGCAAAAAAATGTGTTTCGGACACTGACACAAAACCTAACAGAGATCCTTTTCAAATCCGCATTCCAGGGTAACTTTTATCAATTGCTGTTTGGCTCCGTGGGATCAGAGTGTTTCTTCTCAAACCGCTTATACTCTCCACCCTTTTCCCCAAAGCCAGGGTACCGCCCAAACACTTCCAAATCACCAGTCTTTTCCCTCTTTTCACATTTTTCACTAGGCTATGCTATTGAAGTGGTCTAAGATACGCCTTTCAATAGTCCACCAGGATCGCATGGATGATCCCACCACGAGAATACCCGATGGATACTTAAGGAGTTGAAAAGAGATGAACATTTTTAGATGGCATGCTGGTTGATAGCTAGCTGATTCAATTCGTTCACATGGAAAATGAGTATGCCGTGCTGTTGAAAGAAGATACTTCTCAGACATTGACGGACGTGGTCTAGTTTTCGGCTGAAGCTCGGTGTGCCCGAGCCGAGCAAAAAAGTTGGCCAAAAGTCCAACTGTAGTTAACAGAGTCCGGGAAATAAAAATTTGCCTTAAGCATGATGACTCCACATCGATCAATCCATGCAGTGTAACGGTCTATTTGTCGTACATCATAAGCGTTGAAAGCATACAGGACTTTGTGGTTGATAAAACTTCACCGTAAAACATCCTCCGCGAACTTAAAACGAACATAAATGGAACTCTTGCCATATCACTCGCATTTTATGAGCGCAATAAAAACGATTCCTCGTTCTTCAAACCTACCATTTCGCTATAAGAAACCTCTTAAGGGATCACCATAAAATATTTGCTTGTATATCTTATACATAAAACTTGCTTAATTTATTACATATAAAAACAATCTACCCAGTTTTTGCCACATTTTTATTTCGAAGAGTTTATCACATTGGCCATTCGGGTGAAAAAATAAAATTTCTTGGTACTTGAAAATTTTCTCCGGTAACTTAGCAAACGGTTTATATACATTACTTGTCGTACACGTAAAATGGAGAGAAGAGACAATATTGGTAATGAACTAGTATTCGGCGTAATACTAGCAGGTAGCTATAAATTGTAAGATGTAGGTAGAGTTCTCCTGATAAATAATTGATAAATTGGAAAAATCTGAACATAGTTTTTAAAAGAGTTTTTCATGGTTTATTAAGGACGAATTTAAGTCACGCATTAGTCAGATAACTATAGCACAAAATCGATATAAGGCAGGTAATGTTGACACATAGATGGCAGCTAATCTAATCTTTCTTTCCCAGCGAATCTAAAGGCTGAAAATCTCACGGGTTATCCACTGGGTCAGGTGATCCATTTCTTCCAAATTTTCGACGTACAACTCCCCAATCGCATTTGGGGATCCTGGAATCGTACGTCCTTCCGTCACTTATTGTGCCATTTCATACCATTCGTAGTAGGTTCAGGTGGTCGCAGTTCGGATGGCCGTCAATTTTCTCCGCCGCCATTGCCGCTTCTTGGCCTCTCCGTGATCACACTTCTCTTACACAGAATGGAACCGAACATTCATCTACATCTACATACTGCCCAGCGAGCCGCCGCATGGGCGTGTGGCAGGGGTTACTAGGACACCAGCCATGTAAAGATGTAAGGGATAAGGTTTAGGGAGGAGAAATGGTGACGTGTATTATGGGGGTGTATTAAGTGGAGTTCAGTTTTCAGTTTTCATTATGATCGCTTATTGTGCGCGGAAAGAACGAGCTCTTACTATCTGTTCGACAATGTACCTCTCTTATTTTATCGCTTCTGTCAGACCTAGAGATGTAGTGAGGTGTCATGATAATACCCTCTGTGTCGCTCTGAAACACACCAGTTCTGAATGAAACCTTTAAGGAGGTTCCGCTGCGACTGTGAGGGTCAAAGCAAATACTGAATTCCACTTCTTCGCTTGTGCTGTTTAAAAAATATTTTTTTCACTAATGGTAACCCTGAGATATTAAGAAAATAGATTATCACACAAAGTAAGCTGATTCGAAGATTAAATTTCCAATGAAAACTTTTCCCCAGCATGTGAGCCGAGAAACAGCATCATTTCCACGGAACTAAAGCATATTTACTTCAGTTCCAAGGGAAATGAGCAAATAACAAACAAACACTTGGAAGTGTTGGTATTTATATTTCCTTACCATCCAAGTTCTCAGCTTGTTACTCACAAACCGTCTTACGCGAGAATAGCAGCAATAATATTTAGAAAAATGTCATTTTTACCCTTATTTCATTCATTCTCGCACTTATCATCACATAGCTGGAACTTCGATTAACATTAGTTGTAGTGCGAAAAGGTATGAGTTTATTAATAATTTCAAACAGAGGACACATTTTCCTACACACGTGGGGAACACACATAAAAACATATGCGGCACCGAATTTTTAAAAACTAGGTTTTATTAAGCGTATGATAGGAAGGAGCTCGGATGAAAAAGTAAAACAGAGATGCTACTTCGCTCTGGTTAGGACACAACTCGAATACACCGCGAGCAGATTTAACCAAAAAAATTAATAAAATACAAAGAAAAGCAGCACGCTTCGTTAAACACTGCTACGAGCAAACATATAGTGTCTCAAAACTTTTAGAGGGATTAAGGTGGGAGCCCCTAGAGACTTGGAGGCTACTCGCTAGGCTTAGGTTGCTAGATGAATTAAGAACGGATGAGTTTCAGAGCGACACACAGAAAATTATCATGACGCCATACTACATCTCTCCGTGAGACAGAAGCGATAAAATAAGAAAGATATATTGCCGAACAGATAGGTAAAAAACTCGTTTTTTCCGCGCACAATAAGCGAGCACAATAAAAACTGAGCTCCACTAAATACACTTCCATAATACATTCACCATTTAACTCCCCAAAAACTTACATCTTTACACGGCTGGTGACCTATCACCCCCTGCCACACGCCCAATTGGCGGCTCGCAGGGTACCTATGTGTAGATACAATTAACACGAAAATGGCATTTTATTCATTCGACGGTAGAACAACCTTAAAGAAGGCGCAGGTCGAATGCATTTCCTTCTGGCGGCAAAGGGAGGTGGCTGGAGCGGAGACGGGAAGATGAATGCGGCGGGACGCCTTTAATCTGCCGCGACCCCCAGGGGTTCTCGCGAACCCGCCAGACTTCCCCGCACGACCTTCACCCACTGACTCAAAAGCCTCCTGCGCGGGTCCGCTTGTGGGAAACTGGGGCTATGGACCATCCCGCGGGAGAGGAGAAGCGCTCTCGATACGAGGGTATCCTCGCATTTTCGTCGATAAACGTGATAATGAAAAGGAGAATCCCCCAAAAGGCGGATGAACTGGTATCCGACAGGCCGACCGGCGAGTCACGACGGTCTGGCAGTGAGCGCGCTCAAGAGAAAGAAAAATGCACCCGATTCTGGAGACCAGGGAGTTTGGGGATTCGGAAAAAATTCTCCGGAACAAAATTAGAAAAAGGGCATGAAGCTAACTAAGTAAGAGCTATGTATATAGCAAATAGAGTAAGAATAATGTATATAGCAAACCAACTGACTAAGTATTAAGTTCAAGTATTACGTAAGACGATTTACGCCATTTTTGACCTCCCCCTCCCTCAATGTAATAATATTGTAAGACAATGTAATATTTTCCTTACCTACCCCCTCCCTCTTAGTCATACATAAGACGTCAGATATTTGTATACACTCTTCGTTAAATGCTCGCTTTCTGCAGTTTCATCTTTCCATAGAAGCCATCGTATAGCTTTGAGCACTGGATATCGTATTATTATGCAGTGTAGGAGTACCACATTCATTAACATTAATAGCGAAACAGTACCACAGCGGATGAAGATGTGAACAAACACAGGATATTTAGGAAAAAAACACAGGATATTTGGAAATGATAATGCTTCTAGACAGACAAAAATCTTACGTAAATTGGTACCAGACCTCCTGTCCCCCTTTTCATAAGACAAAGTAAGATGATCCTAACCACCCTCACCCCAAAAAATGCCTTACGTAATACTTGAATGGCCCCTAAGGAAACATAAAATATGAAAAAAGTATTTCCACTAAAACCAAAATCAACCACTACAATACAGTAAAGAAGTCAGCCTCTATGCTACCGAATGAATGGCCTCAAAGAGACCAAGAGAAATAGATGAGAGAGAAGGAATGAATGATTATCAGAAAAATACCAGGACCAACTAAATCAGAGAGAGGAGAGTATAGCATCAGAGACATCGATAACCTAGACAAGAATGAAAAGGGAAAAAACAACGTAGATGGGACTAAGAAAAGAAGAGTAGGGTTATTCGACATCATAAAGCGGTTGGACAACAATAGATTTGCAGAACGAAGTTTCAACAATCCTAATAAGAGTTAAAATGTCAACCAGAGGGTTAGCGGGATAAAGAAATATGAGGAAGAAATTGGGATAAAGGTTAGATAAAATACACGATAAAACTAAATATAGAAGATTTTTACGAAACTTCAAAAGAAGAAAGGTATAAACACCGCGGCAGAAGAAGAAAAACCAAAGCAAAAGGATAAACGTTATTGTAGTGCATGAAAAGAAGCGGAAAATAGTAAACGAAAATGAATGCACCTCATTTATTTTACGGCCCTAAGAAGGTCAAAGTCGAGATAAGAATAAGGTATCACATGAGAGGTCAGATGGAGAAAACGTGCCAATGGCATGTAGCGGGGGTTAATGGCTTGAAACGCAATGAATCTTGGTTGATACTACTATTTCTTAAGGTCACCACCCAGTGCATTGGAGCCGACGCCGTATCGAGAATTTTAAAGTAGCGAGAAAGGGCAAAAAGAAAGTCTTTCCTTCTTTCACAGAACTTGGGCAGAAGAAGTTTTTTACGGTTACATCGATGGCTCACGTCACCGAGACCCGTAATCAAATAAAAAAATTTACAACACCTATTCCAGCATTCGGGGAATGTTCTACAGAAAACTACTTGACACTCAAGTTTACTTTCTGAATAAACATGAACATCGGGATAATTAATCAAAAAGCACTTCCAATTAGTCACTTAAATTCCAACAAAATTTCCTAGAAAATTTGAGAAACACTTCTGAGAAGGGAGGACGAAAGGGTCAGTAGAAGTTCGATACATGAGTGCGAAGGAGGATAGAGAAGGTGCATAGGTGCAATGCAGTGTATGGAAAGGAAAAAGGACGTGGAAGTGCTTGGTATGGTGGGTGGAGAGAGGAAACTTCTGAGTGAGATCAGTAGGAGGCATGGTAGGTGGCTAGAAAGGGCGATGAGGGGCGATGAGGGGCGATGAGGGGCGATGGGTTGCTCGAGGTCTTGATAGAGAGAGAGGAATGTTGGCCAAGCGGGAAAGAGGAAAAATGAGAATACGTTTTAAGGATGGGGTGAAGAAGGGTAGACGCATACGAATACGAATAAAGAAATACAAGGGAGAATTAGGGACCTGCAGGTGTGAGGATTTTCTCTGACTTACAATAAAAGCAACCGTTAAATATAGATTACAAACAAGTAACTGGATAATAGGCGGCGTTATATACACGCAGGTTACGCTGAGACCTGCATACCAAAACACATCTGGTTCAAATCCAGCGTCAGTAATGAAAGTCGCAACATGATAAAACTCTTCGGCTGTGCGTTGTAACATGACCTTCATCACAGGACCATCGGAAACTGCATCACCCCTCCATCGCTCTCTTCAACATTCTATTAACTCTTGATGATTCTCTTGCCATTTCTTCTGCAACCTTAGAATTTTTCCCCCTAACCTACGTTCCTCCCCATCATGTTCCTTAAGTTCCATGTACCTAAGTTCCTCATGTTCCTAAGTACCTTGTTCGTCTTTATTACCACTCAGCTTATTATAACCACCCTTGACCAACCCTCATCTTGAAAGCCTAACGATAAATACGCGATAACAACACCTTAAAGGAGCATACTGGTGAGTTCTAAAATAATACGGTCATCGGACTCCTTTTAATGATAAGTGACACGCATGAAAATATTTCTAAATTATTAGCACTTGAAGTTCATATCATTGAAGCTTTCCATTGAAAGAGTGGATTATACCGGAGTTTGAAATTGAAAAAGTTTGAATTAAATGTTAATATGAACAACACATCAAATTTGAACATTTTGTCATTCGCTGGGTTCATTATATCACATTGCGGAACTTAATGAATGACAACATACTCAAACTTCATTCTTCCTTCTCTTAACAACCACACGAATGCACAAGCAAGAGCAGTAAAGTTCAGATTAAGATGTTAGTCTAAGTAGTGAGTGCACGGAAACGATTTCTTCGAATTCGTGGAAATGTTTCCCTAGCAACACCAGGGTAACGAGTGCTTTCTAAGAAACACTTTACTGCCTGGAACTCTCCAGTTCCCGACGCGAAAAAATTCCGCGTACACTTCTAAGGTATTGATATCCACTTCAAAAAGCTTCCTCCCGCAGGATAAACTTTAAATTACGACCCAGCTTTTGATGAAATACACAATCAAAAACTTTTATGTACATGTACTTATTGATAGAAGTGAGTTCCTTTTCCGCATCTCTAATATCGACACCTTATAGCAATACGGCCCCGAGCTTCGAAGTTACGCGAATATTCCATGAAAATATGAGCCAATGCGCACTCTGTGTATGGTTTCTGATTCCTAGGGCAATTTTAGAAGGATCCATAGGCTTTAGACGTGGAGCGCGGACAAGATCTATCGACGACAGTACCTATAAGACAGATTCGGGCTTTAAAAAAGACTGCACAGATGAGTAGATCGCGAAATTTGTCATCATGCTCGAAAATACCAACAAGTAACACGCTATAACATGCCGTGATGAAAATCAAAGACCGATGTTGAAAATTGGTAAAGAGAAAAGTAGGCAGATTTCCTTTTTGGGAATGCGAGCGACTTTAGTGGGGTAATTTGGGGCATTAAGCATAGAACGGTAGGTTGTTTAGGAAAGAAACTATAGGAAAATGGAGTAAGGGAGGAGAAAAACCCAGCGTCGGCATTAACCATCTCTCAATGAAAGGCGTCAGGGGTATCATCCATTGGACAGCGTAATGCACTTCATAAGTGTCCTCCAAAGATCCTCCACGCAGGGATCAGCTACCTATTCACAAAATTCCTCCATTTCCTGGATTGGAACCCGAGCCCATCGGGTGGGAAGATAGTAATCTTGACACCATACCAACCAAGTTCCAAGACTATCAAGCACCGGAGACCTCAAGTCAATTTTAGTGCAAAACTAACAAGAGTAAGATTCTGCTTCCGAGAAACGTAGCTACGAGCCCCACACTCCTATTTCGGAGAACCGCAAGCCACGCGCTCCTCCTCCAGAGACGACATTTTACGAACCAGCGTTCGTAACCAAAACATATAAGGAAAAAAAAACAGGAGCGCGAAGCACCTCAGCACATCCTTTTAACAGGGAGCGGCGCATCGGCGGTGAACGGAGTGGGATGGATAGGTAAGCCAGGGAGAGGTGAAGAGAGATTCAGAGGGGATTCCGTCTCCCTGCTCATCTCCCCCCAATAATACGCGCCCTGCCGAAGTGCCGGTTCCGTTGGCGGAAACTCTTTCTCCGGGCCCCGCTCTAACCCCTTCCCGCGAAGTGACGGAGCGGGGGCGTTCAAGGGAGGCGGTGGGAAGAAATCACTGTCGCCACCGAGAATACGTAAGTCGCGGATACAGCTGCAGTGGGGGGCGAAGAAATCAAAGGAAAGGAAGGACACAGTGGAACGGGGTGAGAAGAAGAAAGGCGACGCAAGAAAACTTTTCACTGTCTCTTGGAGCGGCCTAGGAGTGTGGAGAAGTGAGAGACTTAACGTACAGAAGTATGGGGGAAACGATTGAAAATATGTTGAACGCCGACCACTCGAGGCTTCCTCAAGCCGAACTGCTCTGGCGAGTGTGAAATCACGACGCGATCAACTTTCACTGAGGTTCGGGTAAACCAATAATTTCTACACACCTCGAATCATTATTTGTATATGTATTTGAAAAGCATTTTAGGCCCACCACCAGCTGCATTTATATTGCATCATGTAATCAAAGACTTTCACGTTAAGAGAAACACACCTATATTCGAGGGAAAATTGGAACCCGCGGTCTTTAAGGGGACTGGCCAATGCATTACTAACGTTGCTACCAAGACGGACTGCCACTCTTACAGACTTCAACGTAAACACGTTATTTTCAAAGTGAAATTCAGCGATATAATCCAGGTTCACACATAAAAAATAAAAACCTGGTATGGAAAGGTAGAAATCCAATGGCTTGTGGACAAAGCAAAAGAAGAAGTTGCTCTTTTAATAAAAGTGCAAACTTACCACAAGGCGTTACCGAAAAGTTTCCTTGACTACGGCACGGGACGGTATACGACGATGATCAGGTCAGAGAATAAACACCATTTTCTAGGCTCCTAGGATTTTTCCCACTACGTCCTCCACCTTTGGGCGAAATTTCCGGAAAATCCTAGAGACTTGCCAGACTTAGCGATTCTCTCCAAGAATTCCATGATTTCACGGCACCGTTGCCACGCCGCACTCAAAACAATTTGCACAGCCTCGAGCCAAGCCGCACCCAGACATCTTGGCGAAAGCCTCGGAATGGATGAAATAGTTTATTTTGAAGAATGCTCCTGTCCTCCTTTTTCCTGATTACGTTTCTAAAACTACACAAGTGAAAGAAGAGCGCCTGCGAGGGTATACGACCGAAAAGGTGGGAGAGTCGGAGTGATAAAGATTCCGTGGAATATCTTCAAAACTTTCCGAGGGGAGAAGTTTCGCTTACCTAGAAGCTCTCCTGAACAGTCAAGAATTTAGCGTTTCACCTCACTATTACAACGGCAAGCACATAAAGATTGCCAGAAACAACCGAAATGAAGAATCTACGAAAAATACTTGGATGGACAAAAAAAGTCGGATATGCAATAACCATGTAAAAGGAGAATGAAAGGTAAAAGGAGAATCACACCAATGAACACATGATCAAAAGAGCAAAGAAAGGTTTGAATGACCACATCATTGGAATGTGAGAACATAGGAAAAAGTAGATTTTGACAGACCAGTGTGCAAAAGGAAAAAGAAATGCTGAATAACCCAGGAAGGGACAGAAAGAATGTTTGTGAAGAGAAGGAACTAATAAAGAACATGCGGACGGCCTACAAGACGAACCCATTACTTCTCGTCTCAAATCGACAGCCCACCTCTATAAACAAAGCATTCATTCAGTATATTCCACCAATAGGGATAATATAGATAATACGGGTTGTTTAAACAAATAATCGACGAGAAAACCAGAAAAAGATCGACATGGTAATGTGGTGACAAGGAGTGTTTAAGGCCGTGATGAAGGGATGAATTTTGGGAAATCGGGAAAGGGTAATGAGGGACGCTTCATGGATGGAATGAGGAGAGGTAGGGCGTATATCGAGCTGAAGAATGAATTACCTTACGAAGAAAGGACGCTGAGGCCATATGAGAGAACTTAAGGTGATCTTAACTCCGCCTTAACCTATCATTGTCGGGGGAAAACCATAGGGTATGGATGAAGATAGGTTTAGATGGATATATAAAGCAACAAATGATTTCCTATTCACATGTATGCACTGATTATCCCACAATTTCTATTTGTAGATCCTAAGGTTGTCTCTTGTTCTTTATCGCTCTACATGCTAAAAAGTGGATTTTCGTACTTCCAGTAGCTTAAATTTCATTCAACTTTACAGCCCATAAATAACTTCACACTCCACTATATCGCCATAAAGTCGGCCCATACCTCACTTAAACGTAATCTTTTTGTTTTCCTTTAGCATGGCTATTCCAATGTTTCCATTACTTTTCCCCAGCATTTTCTCAATGGTCACAGCCTCTACTGACCTACTCCATCCACTCACTCCGTCTCCTTTAGATCTTCCCCAGCAGCCTCTCTTCCGCAACCATTCCGCGCACTCATTCGCAAGTTTTCCCTTTCCGTCTCTCTTAGTCCCTCCATCCTTCTCCTCAAAGACGCGGTATAAACATCTCCTACCTACTCTCCATTCACTTTCCGAGCGCCCGACTGGAACGAAGACTTGGGCGATTAAAAATGCAACAGCACACCATACGTTTTAACCACCCGCACACTTTTCTTATTCCGCTGCACCGCTGGAAGGCACGGGACTCCTCGAGTCTCGAGATCTCCGCCTCGGAGCCGAGACATTAATACGGAGAGAGAGAAGACGCTGCACTCTCAGTGTAATGATCCCCTCCGCACTAACCGTCCCTTCCCGGCATGCAACGCGCGCGTCTCAAGCGACTTATCATTGGTATTTTCACCGGGGAGGTCCCCAGCGAGAGTGGCAAAGTGGGATCGCAGAGTGTTTGAAAACAACCTCAGGAAGAGCACCCGAGAGAAAAACAACCACCATCCCCCAGACACCCTCAGCCATCTCACCATCGCGTCGGAAAACTCAAGAGTCGGTTTCTGGCGCTAACGCTTTTTCGCGCGCTTTCCGCTCTCGGAGTTTTCAAATGGCGGCAGCTAACTACGCGTATATGCGTGGAGCGAAAGACGCATCGCGCCGCGAAATAGTGCCAGGCCGTCTTTCGCGTGGTGTGAGCTATTATTGTGTATGTACAGTTTTGAAAGTCATGACATATGTGCTTTTATATGTAACAGACATTGACAAAAAAAGACAAAAAGGCATTTCATCGATCTGTTTTTAGGCAATGCAGTTCGATGTTAAAACGTAGTATCATAGCACATAAAATTAAGTTCTTACCAAAAAATTGATCAGACATTAACAATTTTTATTGTAAACGTGAAGCAATTTATTTAATACAATTATAACGGTAGACAAAAAATATCAAGGAGTCAAGCCGGGTGAAAAAAATATTTAAATATAATTTTTGCCTTAACTTCGTTCACCGCGCCGAAAACACCAGTCATAACACGCTTTAATAAAGTTAAAAATGTAAACTATAATTCTTGTACCATTTATAATACTTCATTTATGGCGATTTAAATCGTATAAACAAGTGTGCTTGAATGAAATGTGTTTCTGGAATATTTTCCCCAATTTATTGAATAATCATTAAAATCAGAACTCAATTACCCAGAATCACCTCTCCACCCACATTACGGGTATGGAGGAATCCATCAACTTGAAGGGTGATGCGGGCGAGGGAGACGGACCGCCACAGATTTACGCCCTCGGCGCGGCCTTAAATGCACCCGGCGGAAGTGCGTTATCGATCACGCATCCGGATCCGGAGGCAAGTCCGGAAATGGGGATACGAATTCTTCTCGATGACTCAAGCAACCCTGGCAGTTTCTCTTCCCCACTGCTCTACCAGAGTCAATCTCACAATTTTCCCAATATGAATTATTATTTTAAGATGTGGCCTACCAGCTAGGAGGGAGAGGAGAAGACTCTTCGAGAGAAGATTAGAAGGGGACTGAAAGAGTTCTTAGAACATTACAATGATAACAGGCGCAGGGAAGTTGAAGGCCGTGATAGAGAGGCAGAAGGGAAGAAAGAACATAGGCTTAAAAGAGTCAACAAACATAGGATACCGAAGGAAGGAAGGATATACACTGAAATGAAGGAAGAAACCAAGTATGGGAATGGTGGCCTACCCTAGTGGAAATCTACCGGATTCTTACTTCCTTCCATTTTAAACCTTCCCTTAACCGAAATATTATCCTAATTATACCCAGTTAACCTCGTCGATTTGGAAAGAAAACGATGGGCGTAGATTGGAGGTATTTGAGATGCGGGTTTGGGAAGACTGGAGTGGATGATCTAGATACCGAGGAAATCGAACGATTACTCTGTAACTTCATTCTACTTTTTAAGCACGATTCATTTCCTCCTCCCATTAGTATAATCAAAAATGCTTATTCTTCACCCCCACGGAATTTATAGTATTTCCTTTTTCACCTCATTACACAACTACCCTTCTTTATTCCGTCCACGAAACCTATTCTCTTTCTCCCTCTTCCCCGCTTGCCCAACATCCTTCCCTCTACCACAGTCTCGAGGGACCCATCGCCCTATGTTACTTCCTCCTGCCACCTACCTTGCCTATCCTAGGTTTCATTCAGGAGTTTCCTTTCCTCGCCCACCATACTAAGCACATCCTTGCTCACCTTCCTTTACGTTGACTGCACCTTAATCTACCGATAAAATTACGATTTTTATTTTAATACAAATCGTTTTCATAAAGTTACGCCCGAAACTGGTAATGCGTTTCTCCTCAATCCATAGGTCGCTATCATCCCTTCAACCACTGCCTTCGGGATTCACTCGCTCCTTATCTGTCCCATACAATAACTGTCTCCTCCTTGACTTCTCTAGCAACTATCTCTCCTGACCTATCATTCCGAGCACTATATTTGTCTTCGGCTACTTTACCCTTTCCAACCTCCACCACACGTATGTCTTATCAAATGTTCCCCCGATATGAAAGAACAGTCATTGGATTCAACACACGGAGATTCCCACTTCACTTGAACGTTCTCCCATTCATTTTCGCGGCCATTTTAATCTTGGACGTACCTACTCGTCAATGATTTACTAGTTACCGTGCAGCACCCTTCCACATAGGTATGTTAGTTTGCTGAATTTTTCTCGGGACGAAGACACGTTCTCATCACGCGGCAATGACGCGCGACCGAAATTCGATCTCCGAATCCGCTCACGGAGGCGCGCTTAGCGTCGCAACTAGAATACGTAATAGGATAGCATAGACCAGCGTCACGGCCATTTATATTAGGAGTGCCCACGTAAATCGCTCGCTGCCGCCCCCGCCACATTATCCACTCGTCGGGGCGAAAACGAACTTCTCATCCACAGTATTTTTGACTCTCTTTTCTCAGCCCAATCAAACCTACACTCAGTGACGACGGAAGTTCACTCCAGGCGCCATTTTTCGACAAGAATAAGCTTAAGGGAGGGAAAAATGAAAAAGAAAGAGCTAAAATTGGTTGAAGAAGATAAAATAGCTGCAGGGGGAACTTCGAAAGGGGCAGCGAAAGTGGCAGGAGGACGTTTTGAGGGGTTAAGACTCCGTGAAGGGAGTCGTAGAAGGGAGAATGTTGCACATAGGGAGAAGAAAAATAGGAAATATGATGATAATTTTAGGAGGGAAACGTTCGAGAAAGCTCCCCGCGATTAGGGAAATCAATTCGAGAACTGTCAACGAATCGGGGAATTTAATCTGAGAACTGTCTTTTCTGAGCCCAATCAAACCTACTCTCAGTGACGGCAAAAGTTAACTCCAGGTGCACAAGTTACCAGTACCAGTTACGGGGGTTGCACAAAAAGTAATGCTCCACTGTTACAAAAAACTGACTAATAACAGAAATAAGAGCTTTTAAACGGTCATCGAGAGATGCATCTCCATTGGTCGCAAAGCTTCATCGGGTTATAACGACACTTCTGAGTGCTCGGACCAAATTGGCGGATTCTGCAAAGGAAGTCGGATTCGGCTCGCAAACACGTCTGGTACAAACTAAAGACGATAAATTATGTAAATTGCTTCTTAATATCTCTTCTTTTCAAATCCATTTTCAATAATGACAGTATGTACTTATACACACGACTACTTTGGATGCCGAAGGGGTGATTAGCGCAGTGAAAACCAGGCTCCATAACAAGAGCGAGGGCTGGTACCCACAGGGCACAAACGCCTAAATGGATCACTAGAGGAAGGCAATAGAGCATGATGGAGGTCGGGTGGAAAAATAGATTGAGAAGATAAAACGTCATTCTTTCACATGTTTATCATTCATTTTTGTAGAATACATAGTTTCTGAGGAAAAAAGTGGGGCATTACTTTTTGGGCTACCCTCATACGTAGCCGAATACCTTCGACGATGATCCACGGCTTTGGTAATGAATATTATTAAGCTATTTTCAATACCATTGAGTTAGACTACATCAATTTACACAAGATATTCATATGTGCGACTCAACGTGCATTATTGTACTTGGATTGGATTGTTAACGTAATTCATCCACATGCTATTGCATCATGCAAAGGAAACGGAGTCGAGAAGATATGAATATTTTAAAAACGAAACGGTTTCCTGTAAACTTGAGGAACACACTGCTTGATTGATGGGGGCAATAAAAATTAAGTGACGAAAGGTTAATTAGCCAATAACAAGAGTCATAAAATGGATTCCTGAATCCTTAAGGACGAAGAGCGAGTTTTCATCGAAACGTCTATGTCCGAAGCGTTCCGTAGGCTATGAAGTGATCCAACCCGAGAGTTGTTCATTAACAACTTAATTCATAGAAAACACTCATTCCAACAATTGTTGAAGTTACCTTTAGGTTGAGGTAGGTTTAAAGAGAACGGAGGAAAAATCCTCCAGATTTTTGCAAGAGGAGTGCCTTATCCGCCAATATTATTTCTCTCCTCATGTCAGAATTCGCCCCACCCATCTATCTAGCGTCTATAAAACCTTTCTTCTTTCTCTCTTCCCCGCAAGCCCAACATCCTTCCCTCTATCACAGTCTTAAGCTACTCATCGCCCTCCATTACTTCTTCCAACCTACTCCGCCTCCTCGTTTGTCTCCCTCTCTGTCCACCTGTAAGTCCCCTCCCACTCTGTCCACGCCTTCTCTATCCTCTTCCCTGCTCGTTATAGGAAATTTATCGAAATGATGACTAACCTTAAAAAAATGATGATTTCTATGTTTTTATCTAGTATATCCTAGCACGATTTTCGAAATCTCTAGGACTGCAACTTTGTGCCATTATGCCATGCTCCAAGAGCAGCTGCAACACAACAAAAGACGGAAGTTCATAGCTACTACGACCCAATGCTAACCTTGAGGCAACGAAGAAAACGCTAATTTAAGACAAATGCTCCGGGCTGCCTGAAAGAAATTGATCCGCAACACCTCAGCCTCCTTGAGCACAAAAATTTGAGCGTTTAGGCCTCAAAAACATGTTTTTAAACGATGAAGACTATTTACTGCGTATTGATTTGGAGGTTGAAGGCCGATCGCAGAAATCGATTCATTTTCGTACGATCATGATGAATCGCTGCGGCCGAGACACATGCAAGGTAACACGAGGATGATTTATTGCACAATAGTCGCAAAAACTAGTCGAGGCTCCAGTAGATTTCCATACCAACAGAGAGGGAGTTGTAAGGAGCTTGGTAATGACAACAACAGAATTGTAACTGGGGGAAAACCAATGTAATGGTGATGGAAGCTGGATTATCGCGGACGGGAGGCTTTCAACATGCGGGAGCGAAAGGATGGAAAAAGCAACCAATTACGAGAGAAAAACAAATGAGGAAGGTTTTTGATAAGAAAGATAGGAAGGGAAGTTGGTATAGAGAATTACACATTTGTACGACAAAAAGGGCCTTATGGAGAACGCTGTTGCCTAACTTACGACCCGTTTGCTCACTCCTAGGCCACGTACACCTTAATACTGATTGCTGAGCAGTCGAAACCTGAGTCGGCAATGAACTTTTAAGCGTGGAATATACTAAGATATTTTTTCGTTATGCCTGTGACATTTTCCCACAAAGTTACACCTTCAACCATAAATGTTATCCACCAAGTGAACTATCCAACAACGCATTAAATTTAAGTAAGTTACTTTAGGGGATTGCATTTACACAGTAATGACTCCTAGGAGGGCAACTAGTACATTGCTAGGCACTATGACAATCTTCCCGATTCATTTGGCAACATCGCACATCAGGAATTCAGGAGATAAACATAAAAAAGGAGGAGCTAATACTGTCGCCAAAACTTTACACCTTCCGGCGTCACTTCGTGGAAGTATTTTACATTCGAATGCATATTGAAAATAAGTTCTGTCCTAGTCCACAGTTATTAATTGTAATAGTACAACGCGTTTCACAGCTTGTGGCATCTTCAGGCACAATTGTTTACCTCAAAAATATTTATTGAATGTCGAGATAGTAACCTCAAGCTAGGTAGGAGGGAGTTTGAAGAACTAACTAGTTTTTGAGAAGTAAGGCAGGGTAACATATATTAGGGGTAGGTATGCGACAAGGGAAATTTAGTATGAAAGGAGTGGGTAGGGGTGCGGAAAAAGTTGCTCATTGCAAAGGTTGCATGACTGTCTGATAATTTCCATCTGTTCCAAAGCATCCATCTATAAGCCTTTCGGGAGAACATGTAAAATATCGGCGATAAAATCCTTACATGATTATTATCAAGAAGATGCTTGGAAAACTGAGAATCGGAATCCTTATTAAAGTAATTTATAAAGTGTCCATGATGCGTATCTTGAAATTTCGAACAATTTGACCTATGTAAGATATATTATAACTATTGCATTTAATTTTATAAATACCCGACTTGAATATTCTGTTTGCCTTTTCCGTTTGCTAAAAGTTTTGAAACGGTTGGGGAGTATAGAATGATGCCTCAAGGGAATTCGGAAGGCGGTTTAATATTCCGTTCGAAAGTGTGCTTAGAAAAGGAATAGAACACCACTTGAAATTTGAGGGCCTTAATGTTTGCGTCGGGTAAATCTGTTTTGTAGATATAGATTTTTCTACGAAGAATTTTGTCGACAGCAGAATGTGGAATGGACTCTAGAGTAAATTTGGAGGTAGCAGAGTAAGCCAGAGAAATTGTTGACGAATACAATATGCTGAGGAGGGTAACGGGAAGAACATAGCTGAGTAAACGCAGAGGACGGAGGAGAAGAATGGGAACTTTGGACGTCAAGAAAGGAAGATAAAAATACCTAAATTCGAAAAGGATAAAGTATTGGAGAATAGTTTTATTTAGGAAATGTGTGAAAAACCACTTAAACAGGCTGAAAATCAATCAAAGATGGCGACCTCAAATGGCTACTAGGTTAACAGAAATATTTAATTTTCGACAAGTTCGCCACCGTCTATATTCTATGTATGGGGATGAAAACTCGAAAAAAAACTCTCCCGTAATTGCGTGAGGAGTTCAGCCTTCACTGCCCTTCGGAACAAAGTTTTTACAGACGGGACTTAATTTTCACCCCGGTATAGACGACATTCACCGCGGGATTTCTCTCCTCTCCTGGAGGAGCTGTCAGCTTCAGGACCAGAAAATGGCGCTTTGCGACTTCTCGACGGGGATGAACTAGTCCAGTGGCTCACCCGCGTGAGTGGGCGAGATACTAATCTAGGGGTAATTGGGGAGAAACATCGCCGGCGGGAAGCCAAATAAAACATTTTTTCCCTCCACACAGACAGACACAGACCACACAGACTCCCTAAACTTATTTCGGCCTCCGCAATCCGAGGATGGATGTGGGTCCGCGAAAGCCAACCCTTAACGGGTTGACCTGGCAACCGTATCCTTGACACTTCATCTAGCCGCCCTAATAGTGATCGACTACCAGTTTTTTTAACACCAGCTGTCGATAACTCCGCCAACAAACCTTACATCCACGAAACCATCACTTCCTGCAGTTCCCAACACCGTCAATAACACAAACGCAGGTTTTGAGCAACTATCATCGCATCTCAAATACGGAATTGCTAACAGTTATCCTAAGTGATAATGTTACACCATTTACTAACCTGAATATCAAAGGGTACACAGCAAGTCGACCTGATCTGCGATTATATACATGTATGGTCTAGAGTTCTGTTTATTCGGGGTTTTCCCGCGTTGATTCATTTTTATGGACAACGGTTTCGCTTGCATTGCAGCTAGCGTCGTCAGGTCCTGAAAAAAAAGATTCAGGACCTGACGACGCTGAATGTAACGCAAGCGAAACTGTTGTCCATAAAAATGAATCAACGCGGGAAAAACCTGAATAAACGGGACTTATCAAATCACCGCGGAAGCCTCGGTACCACATATGCTCTTGTTTGTAATAGAAATTAAATCTACTGATCCTCTAAAAATTCTTCAGTTTATTATTGGTGTTCTGTATTTCTGATACTTTTATTGCGATTATCTTACTAATACATAAAAATCTAGTGGTGTCTGTCTGTCTGTTACTCAATCACTCATAAACCACTGAATCGATTGCAACAAAATTTGGCAGGAAGATAGTTGATATATCTGGTTCACGCATAGGCTATAGAACAAGGGCCTTGGGGCTCTAGAAGGCCCTCAAGTGGGCCCTTTCATCGCCAAAAATTGGCCCTGGAAGATAATTCTTGCCTATATTAGAAACACGTAAAATATACCTATACTGAATGTGCAACAATCATGGGGTCGTAAGTCACGCTGGGGCCCCAGAGGGCCCAAGGTTCCAAAAGAATGCTTTCTTAAAAGCCTCAGAAGTATTGAACGAGTGAACCGATTTTAGTGAAATTTTCACATAAGGGATCAGTATAGCTTTAAGGAAATTTGGACTATAAGGAAGGCCCCTGGGCCCCAAGGAATGCGAATTGGGCCGTCTGGTGTCTTATGTGTTTGAAAAACTCAAGTCAAAACATTTTGGTTCAAGTGCAGAGGTTTCTCTTTTTGCATATTTTAATTAGTTCTACTATAGATAGAAGGCTTTAGTTTTCGCCATTAGACGGATAAAAGATTGGTTTCTAATTTTTTCATTCGAATTTCTTATACGAAGAAAATTCCCTAGAAATTGCGTTTTAAATGTCAAAATTATGAATTTTACTTCTGTCAACAATAGGATATTTCCTTGGTAACCGTGGAATTAGCATTAATTAGCTTTAGAAGGGAAATGGGACCTTTACAATGGCGGGTGGGTTTTATATCTAGAGATAGGTATTACAGTGGAAATCTAGGCTGTATACTGAAATGTTGCTGATTACGATATTTCCAGGGAAATTTTTGCCTGAAATTGGCAAAATTCATTTCAAGTGGACTAATTTAAGTTGGACCCATGTAAAACTGGAGAATGCCACGATGTTACATTAATGCGGAAAGCCTCTGGAATACAAATGGCCTGTAGTTTAGTTTCCATATGTTACTGCAAAAGAATGTCGAAACTCGGTAAGCATAACATAATGCGGTTTTCATCTGCTGAATTAAAAAATAAAACTAAAATTACAGCTGATTTGCCTAAAAAAAATACACCTTATGAAAGACTCAAACCTACAACCTATATGCCCTGTCTTTCTTTCATCCCCCGTTGAAATTCAACGGGTACCTTGGCTAGTTATTCATGTAATGAAAATATGTAAATTTGCTGTTTATCTTTGTTATTGTATTCTGGCGTTTTCCTTGCGAGTATTATTCATGTAATGAAATTATATTGACAGTTAGACGTCCTGAAACATGATGATGCCCCAAAATCAGGCTAGCCTTATGGGGCGCATGTAAAACATTGTTATTTTTGTATTTACTTTGTTTAAAAAATAAAGTCATCCATGATTGTCTCCGTATACTCTTAACATGGCGCCATACGGCGTTTTTATAAAAGAAGTGGGAACTCGGGATTATTTATATGCTTGCTTCCTCCCTTAACCATTTGTAAACTAGGGTACCATTTACCAATACCATTGCCCTAACCAAATTAGACGGTATTCAAAAGAAGTTTCTTGTATGTAGGACCTAAAGTGTACGATTTGTAACCCGATTCTAGCAACAAATCTAAATCTGTAAAAACATTGTCCCAACATGTACAGTCGTGGATTCCCATAAATGACAGTGAAGAGGACATATAATTATAGCTCAGTGTGATATAACTTGATAAAATGGAAATTTGTAGGTTCTTATGTACGCACTTGCGTCGTTCATTAATTGTGTCGGTCTCATTATATGAGCTATATTTATGCCGAAGAGTCATTAAGCATAACAAATAACCATTTGATGGTAGTCTTAAACAGGTCTCCTTCAAGGCTACCAAAAATGACTCGCAACTTGTCATTATGAACGTAAATTGTGTTGAAGTAATAAACATAATTATTATTTCACGCAAAGACCGGAACTGGATGGAAAGGAGTGCCGCATTACTATATCTACTAGTCATTAAGAATTTTACGCAGAAATGTTTAAAGTTAGGATTAGATATCCAATTATGCCACTGACCTGAGTAATGAACATCATAGTTATAACACAAGGAGCTCTGCTGACCTCCACCAAATGCAGGTTAGAACCCGAAACTCAGGTTATGGCTAAATGTATACGGGCCTTTGACTATATGTATAACAAGCATCCTCGTGAAGTAAAGAGTGCAAAGACGACGGCCCTCTTCAAATGTAAATTAAATGGTTTTTTAATGAGAAATTTGTTTTCATCTTTAGATGAATTTCTTCATCCTAAATTTTTTTCATTTGTTTTGCATGTAATTGTCTTGACGTGTCCTTTATTTGTAATACCAAATCGCTGGACAAATAAATATTATAATTATTATTATACATTACTCAATTAGGATGACCAAAGCTAAACGGACTGACACACGCACTAAATAATTTAAATTTCCAGGGAACTTCAGAATGTGCTATAGGGATGAAATATTCGATGGACGTTTCTACTCGCCCGGTGAGTCAGAAAAAAAGGAATAACGGAGGTATGAGGAACCTAACACAGACTTGTTGACGGATAGGTCGTGTTATGTAAGCAAGTCGCAGAAGACCACAAAAAAAGGAAATTTAGGTCAAAGACCGTTCAAAAACCTATGATCAGCAGGTACAAAACCATGAATTTTGATGCCTGTGGTGTTCTTCTTCACAAATT
This sequence comes from Ceriagrion tenellum, assembly GCA_963169105.1. Lineage (NCBI taxonomy): Eukaryota > Metazoa > Arthropoda > Insecta > Odonata > Coenagrionidae > Ceriagrion > Ceriagrion tenellum. Next base: position 80,946,521 of record OY720637.1, on the reverse strand, counting down.
TCAGACAATGTTAATCGTATAACACCGATGCGATCAGGTTCACAATAAAAAAATATCTGTCTTTGCGCTTTAAACCCGACTCTCTATTCTACTGTTCAGAAATGTACAACCTAAACTCTAGGCATTGTACTATAAGCGAATAACACTAAGATTTCACAAAAATATACTCGATGTCACTCCTCAACACGCATCTGACGAGTAAATACATAATGGATTCGGGATCGAATCTCCATAAAGTCAAAATAGTCTTACATCGTTAGGCATTTGTAAGATACATTCCACAACTGTGCATTACTATGCAGCGTGTTTATCGTGGAATTCCGAATAGTTCCTTATGTATTGAGTATTTTACCGGCCAGTTTAGGTTTTGAAGGACCGTTTCCACTATGGATTTCCATCAACAAGCGCCTCAACGAGCTCCTAGGTGTAAACTATGCATGTACTCAGCATTCATGACCTCGTAAAGATAAAGTAGTTACAATTCATTCAACTGAAAATTGCTAGGATTTGCCACACAATTTGAAAAGTTTGCTAATTTCAAAACGACTACGCAAACGTTGCGCTTGAATTACGGGACAACTTCAAAAACCAATTCTCGCTTTAAGTCTTGAGTCAATGCCTGCGAGCCATTCTACTTACTGCGGAAAAGTTTACACAAGCAAAGACATTGCTTGAATATTCTCTAAGCCAGCCATTAAAACTTTCTCCAAGGGATTTAAGGGGCTTTGATCGTGTTTATGGCTTGTGCGGCTTTGAAAGCGATAATAAGACGACTCGAAAAGTACATAATACATACCTAAGGACTAGTTGCAGCAGTAATTGTGCGGCGTTGCCGGGGGCAATTTGTAAGATAGGTCGCAATTAGGGAAAGGCGAATGTAGACAGCCTGCCGTATTGGGGTTTATTTATTCTTCATTTAGGGTATTAAAAGTGTTCCATGAGACGTAAAAGGATACCAAAAGGTCTCTCATCCGACGGACGTTGTCCAATGAATTAAACATTCACTGCGCAGGAAGAGTGACGCTTGCCAAGTTAACATTCACAATTTCTCGTTCCAAATCGTAGAAATGAATGGCGGAATGGAAATTAAACCGTAATTTTCCATTCCACTGATGCACACGCAAGAATTTACCATCATCTGCCGGGCACATTTAAAAAAACGAATACGAATGACATTTTTTTACGTCGGAACCCATTGTTTATCATGCAAATTAAAATTTGAGGACAATTACAATTTCATTTTCATTTCATTGATAATTGATTTCGTTCCTATGAAAAAATATTGGAAAACAAAAGATCAAATGCCTTTAGTATAGCTTCAGAGTCCGCAACGTGTGCGTTTCACTGAAAAAGGCAACGCCTGATTTCAACCATCCTCGAAAAAATACGGAAAGGACACGTGCCGCTGCTCGGAAGCAAATCCTCAAATTAAATTCGTATAACGATTTATTACATTTAAAAAATTAACTAATGAATTCGAATTGAAATCAGAGGATAGGCTTCCATTTTCCAATCTGAGCATCCATATTATTGGTGGTATTATACCAATTATATATTTCAATGGAATTGAAGAATCACTTTTAAACGGTGAGTTTGACCTCTTGAACACACACAACCTGAAATTAAAGTCCCTGAAATATGAAGCAGGATATTATGGGAATATAAAGTAAGCAAAAATACTAAAATAACAAGGTCTTCGTGCCGACCACTTAGCACAATTGCCCTTTTCAAGGAGGACAGAATATGAAGTTGACCCGGCCAAAACCTATACAACTAATCAAGAATTAATTGGACGGTAAGAAATTAATATTGAATAACTAATCCACTCAAACACGGCACTTAAACTTTCAAAGCCATAAACTGCACGGACACATTATGTTAATATGAGTATTGGCTGGAAAAAGATTATGTAAAATTAAATGGGGAGCAAAGGTAATCAATTATGGATAATTTGACGGTGCGTTCATTCAATATTCAATTTAAATGGTACAAAATAAATATATCTCTCACACCTCGCAACGGATGCGGGGCCAATCAAGATTGCTGACTTAATTATACCCACAAGAGTGACTAAATGCTACTCTATTTTCCACAGATAAAATAATATACTTTTCCCTACTTTTCTCCATCAAAAAACAACATCAAAAGTCTAAAATAACAAACAGCTTCCTTATTTTCAGTTAGCTCTCCATTCCATATTCTCTTGCCAGAGGGAAATATTTACAAGGTGACGACTGATTAACATAAGAGTAAAACAGAATTCCTCAGATTTAAAAGTTTTGTCAATTCTACCGAGCTTTGACACAGCAACTTTTTGCAGTGTTCTTCCAATTCTAAAATATGATTTAGTTCTCATGCCTTGAGGACGATGGCGGTGGTAGCCATAGAAACATCGGCCCATAACGACCTGACCCGGTGGAAAACCCGAGACGACTTCATCAGCTTCTTCCAATTCATTTCCTATGCATACCATTAACTCACTTAATTAGCCAGTAAGTATAACAAAACAGTAACTAGCTGCAAGTAACGTACAACGAAAGAAAACTATCAGGCGGCGATGACATGGGATATTATTCGCAATGTCATGGTAAGAGGAAGGCCAAAGCTCGTCTCTAGGATAAATCAATTTTGCTTCCATTCACTAATCTTAACAACTGACGTACCAAAATACTCGTTCTGGCGTTAAATGCAAAAGTAGAAGGGATTCGTACTCTTCGCCGGTGATCTTCGAAGATTGTTATTTCCTTCATCACATACTAGAAACGATGATGAATGGAATGCAACCCAACAAGATAAACTTCTGACCAGCCGCAATCAGAAACTTAAAGTATAATTAATCCATTTCGTTTTCATTTGAGTATTCTACCAGCTGATTGGTAGGTTTTCGGACAGTACTTATCCTGAAGTTCCCATTTATGGCACATCATTCTGTTTTGGCTATTAGGAATATATGTATACCCGCTATTAGAATTCTCATCAATTCTTCATGTAGTTTGCCTCTTCTTATTTCGACCAGAATTCCTGTTCCCTTCCTCTCTTCCCCAATTTTCTCCTTCTATTGCTCTCTTCGACATTCCTTCTCAAAACATCCTCTGTACACCTCTTCTGCCTCCTCCGAAACTACGCCACTAGTTTCTCTCTCATCACTTACCTCCTTTTCGAAAATGCTTCTTCAGCCATGGCAATTGTACATCTTATGTGCCTACCACTAAACCCTTTCTCAACCCAATAACTACCCAGGTACATAACCAACTCGACATGCTCAATTTCGTGCCCTCCCACCCTTATATTCAGCCCCACCTTTTTGCTTCGAGAGAATCTCATCACTTCCGTCTTATTATAGTTCACTCAGCCGACGGTAGTCAGTGAGGAGTGAGAAATGTTCGGCGAGCAAGGACAAGGGAGAAAAAGGAAAAGGAATTATAGGTCGTGGTTACAGGATGCAGAAAAAACGAAATGAAAGCTAGCTTGTAAAATAACCTCGAAAAAATTAGCAAATAAATATTTAAACATTCAAACTTATATTTCGTAGCTATGATAACAATAAAATGTATTCACCAGTAAGACAAATAAAAGTGAAAGACATATTCACAACTCTAAATGCTTTCCCTTTGTCACTTTTCTCAGTCGAAGATTACTAAAGACGTTCGCTTCCTTTCGGCAGCAAAGTCGGAATGCCCTGGCTAATGATACCTCTGGGGAAAATATTCCATTGTTTTGAATCTTCCCTCACCCTTGACCCAACCCTTCTCTCCACGGAGAACAACCACCACTCAACAATAAAAGCTATTTTAAAACACGTTCAAATTCTTCCATTTCTTCCCGCGAATCTCGACATAACGTTAGTCACTCAATGAACCTCGGCCACTAATTTATCCAGCATCCAATGGTGATGAACGATGTAAATTTCTCTTCGGATACAAAAGTGTACGTGAAGTTCATTTACGTAATATTATTTTCTCGTTCTCTTCGTGAAACACGGGAGTGAAAACGTACAGGATGAGAGTATTGGAGTCATCGTGATTTATCTTTGACATTTGATTTGTGTGCTGAGTGAACTTCTTTGTTTAAAAGTCTGAGCCTAAATTCTGGACTCGACTTCACTGACGTAGCATTAGACACGACTCGGAGCGTTGATATAAGCTGCAAAAATACTCTTTGGCCTGCATTTTTTTAGGTCTGGTTAAAGTTATCCCGAAAAATAATATACCTTTGCGTCAACTTGACACTGATTGAGAGTTCGGAGAGGGATACTTTTTCTCTGCTATTGTAATTTCTCCATATCGTTTTTTCTCCATATTCTCCGCTCCTCAACCAAGAGAACGTTATGAACCATATTGCAAGATAAATGAATTTGAATGCATTGGGGAAACTACACGCAGGTCCGTTGCTTTCATGAGATATAAAATTGAATGAAGCAATAATAATATTTTTTTAAATTAGACATGAACTCATAAAATTCCAAAGAGCTTGTGAAAATATGTGATAATTTAATGACAGGGAGGTTGGAATAGATTAATTATCACATCAACACAAATAACGGATATATATGCAATTCTTTTAACTATTTGTATTAAGAATTTTTGTTTTAACTATACCGTGGTTGCAAATCAATGATTAGGAAAAGTCAATTATTTATGCCTCAATTAATATAAAGCTTACTCAGCAGAACACAGAAAAGCCAATTACTGATTTCATTCCATTTTCCGTTTCACCCTCGGCGCCGCTCAAACGCCATGTTATACATAAAACAATTAAGTATCTATAATATGAACGGAAAAATTAGGAATTTTAATTGCACTTTTAATTGGTATGCAAACAATGGCCTGCTCATAATAGGGCGACGGAATAACGATTTGGGGATGTATTTTAAACGTAAATCACGAATGATTTTTCCGAATTAATCTCGAAAGCAATCCAAAGACTTTAAGGGATGGGACACGCCATTAATATATTTAATTGATTAGAAGGGTTTAGGATAATATCGATAATAATTTCCACAATTTTTGGGTCATTTGACATTCTCACCAAAAGCAACAATGAAGGCTCTTCCACACAAAAATTACCCCAAAGAACTCAACGCAATTCAGGCTTATCATGATAACGGTGGTGTTGAGACCAACGGAACTGAAAAAAAATATTTCCTAAAGGCACAAAAATAACTCTTGACTCTCAAGAGGAGGTATTACACACCTCAAAAGAAAATTCTTTCTGTCGTAGACACAATGCAAGTATTCTTATTTTGAGATATTACCCGATATGAAATGATATACCCGACTTCCAAGTCCAAGAAAATGAATTTAAGCAGAGACTTTCTCATATTCGCGTATTTCTCAAGGAGTGACTCCCCTTATCCTACGGTAAGCCTAATTCCATAGTACTTTAAACTTCTGTTTTCAACTTAAGTAAACAAACAAACAGGGAAAATATTTCAAGCCACTATAGAGACATCTACCCCAAAGACGTTAAAAGCTCAAGGGATGTTGTTTTTCCAGAGTGGATAAAAATATCTGATGGCATTTAATAATTCATACACCCGTTAAGGTAGGTTTAGAATGAGAATAGATGACCATTACTGATCTTTACCAATTACAAATTCTAGTCTCTTTACTATATTTCTTTCTCTAGTTCGGGATATGTACCACTTCTCTCAAATTTCATCCATGAGGTCTAATATCTTTCATCCCCTTTCCCGCTATCCACACTTTATCCCCTCTTTTAGAGGGAAAATCAGCCTGTCCTGAAAAGAATGTGCCGGAAATAAAATGAAAAGAAAAACTGCCTCTTCACTCCATCGGTTGAACCGAACAAAACGCGGCGGGTAATGACGCATGAGGAAAGGCAAAGGAAGAGGGAGGGCAGCGTTGGAGCTACTCCCGATAGCTTCAGCAACCCAAGAGTAACTCCTACAACGAACTTGTTCTTTCCGTTTGGAAGTAAACTTGTCGACGGGCCTGTAGTTTCCTAGAATCTGTTCATTCCCTCGATGCAAAGCTTGCATGTGGCACATCGCGCACACCATCTCAAGAAAAACGTCTTGGCTCTTCCCCGACCAAATGAAAAAAAACGAACTGAGGAGGATTACACCTTCATTTTTTGCCCATCGGACCACAATACGAACGGTGAATCACTAAATAGAATAGCTACGACTTTTGATTTCGCAAGGAAAAGAACTCCGGCGGATTCTCGAACAAACTTGTTAATTTTGGAGGAGTGAACTCCAAGTGAAGAGTTTCCAGCAAACTCAGATGGGTGGATGAGTGCGCAGTTGAGGCTTTCAAGAGGTGTGCCAGGAGAAGTTAGAAAAAATTAAGCGTAAAGCAGCAGAGAGCAGAAGACAAAAAAAGAAGTTTTTTAACGCGGTGACGGGAAAATGCAGAAAACGTGGGGGAAAACTGAAGCAGGCCGAGGTGAAGAACGGATAGATTTTAGAGATGGTGAGGGGTTGGCTGAGTCAGTAGGTAGAAGGCTCGGTAAGCGTGAAGATGGGAGGAAATGGAATAGAACTTTAAAGAAAACAAACACTAAAGCGAAGCAACGAGGTAGCGCTATTTGAAGCTAATACCCTCATTACGAAAAAGAATTTTATAATGCAATAAAACGCCCAACTAATGAAACACTAATAATTATATTGCAACAATAACAGGGTCAGAGGTTGAGCTAACACTGAGGATGCTAAGGTAGCAACCAGTCACGGTTCCACACACAAGTAACACAGTTTTCATCCTGTTCACACGTTAAAACGAGCTGCGTCCTACTATTACCATGTATTCTGGTGGGTTCCCAACACCACTTCAAAACGAATGAACTTCAAAGACTTCAAATTACGAACTTCGCTATGCTCCATTGTCACAAAAATATACACGACGGACAGTCTTGGGAATACAGAAGGAAAGCCTTGAGAATTCCAAACCGAGAACTGCATGATCGCAGCCTAACTCGATATCAAAATGGGGCAATCAAACTGTCACCTGAAATTGCTTTTTTGAGGTAATTCCAAAAATGAGATCTCTCCGAAAAAATTGAGGCTAGCAACGGCTACGTTCAAAATACCGTGAGCCAAAACCATTTATGATTCTAGTACAAATTCAAAAGCATCTACAAAAAGACTTTATAAGAAATCAATGCAAAACAAAAGCACACTTCGTGGAACGTATTTTGCACATCCTCATAAATATCGGGCATATAATCATTAAGTAAAAATGGACTGATAAGAGTGTGAATGATAATAATAATGAAAGAGTAATTATAACTAAATAGGAGTTGCAATTTTTATGAAATGCAATTCATCATCGAAAGTCATAAATTCGAAGATTTCGTTGCAATAGCTCTCTACACCACTCACTCTCTTTTGTATGCGTTTAACTGCAGTGGGTTTTTACCATGATACATGTCAAAAATTCTAAACTTTTCCAATGAATATAGACAAATTTTATCATTACATTGCATAGATCAATTGCATCAAACTATTATTTTGACCAATTGCTCGGACAACGAATTAGAGAGTATACATTTATGAAACAATATACGTTAAATCGAGTATCTATTGTTAACGATCCATTGCTTATTTCTACTATGACAATTTTTCAACAAAGGAAAAAAATGGAATACTTTACTTACAAGTTTTGCTATTATAAACATGGTTATATTATAGTGACAAGGGGTTAGGTTGAAGAGGAGAGACTTCAGCTCGTCCTATAACTAAAGAAATTTATCTTTCCGCCAACTTTGCCAGTAACCAAACTGCTTAATTTCTTGATCATTTTTTTGTATCTGAACCCAGTGTTTCAGAGGTAGATGAACATGTCACACTTTTCCCAAAAACTAAGAGTTCAAGCTCTGCCATAAGCCAAAGGCCATTGAGTATTGAATAGAAGAGACGAACAGAATATACGGAAGCGTGAGAGATACTGATTAAGGAGACCAATATTATTTCCAATTATCAAAAGGCGCCATCACCACTCATAATCCCCATTTCTAAAATAAATTTCACGAAGTAAAAGTTCACGCCAGAGACACGAGGTAGCGTAGAGCTTGGGGCGTTCGACCACGAACCAGAAGGCACACACCCCGTACTTGGGGCACTCTTAACCCAAATTGACGTGGTTAAGTGTTCTCCAACGTGGTCCCGATTGCCAAAACTTTGGAGGACACTGCAGGTGGCCCAGGGAAAGGATCCTCTTCCCAGATCTTGAATGAGAAAATTTCACATGCCTTGGGGCTTCGTACCGAGTAAGCGCTCTACCGCTCAGCAACTAACCTTTAAGTTAATTGCCCAGCGACAGAACTGCATTTCAGTCGGTTTCTGGTGATGGGCCAATATCGGCATGAAACTTAGGTGGTGTCTCCTGATTGGCTTCACAGTCCTTATCGGGAGTGATTCGAGGACACGTGACGAATTCCAAAATAGCGTTTACAAGCGTAAAAATGAATCACAAAAAGAATGGTAACACGCATCGCATAAAAATGACGAATAAACGTAAACTAAATTTGAAGGAAACAAAGTTAATACAGTAAGGCTAAGAAATAGATTTCTCGACATTAGTGAGTCGTCCTTGAGATAAACTAAACGAGCGGTAATCATGCTTTTCTCACAGCAACACAGGTTTATGAAAGATTTTCCGCTTTGGATCTAAAATATACCCACACCCCTCCGTTAACAAGCTCATAAGAATGAGAAGAAAATGCGTATTATTCCTGATGCAATCAATAAAATTGTTCTTCATCCCAATCCAATTACTAATTGATAAGTACGAAATCCTTGTCATGCTCCTTCCCCTTCAGTATCACGTCGCATTGGTACGTCTACAGTAAACATAACTAATAAAGACCCAATAATTATTGATCGAATTTATAGAGATGTAATTATTTAGATAGCTGTATCACTACTGCGGCAATAACTCTTGTACATGAATTGTTTTCTTCTCTTTGTTATTATCTTCATGAAGTCACACTCTAGTCAGGCAAGTAACGTGAAATTACGCGACACTTGGACTGAGGTAGCATCTTGAAAAAAAATGGTCATTACAGAAAGTAAATTAGGAGGGGAATACCGTAAGTTGGCTAAGAAGTTCTGTACGAAATTCCAAAGGTAAAATTATTCGCTGTGGAATTCCGCAGATATCTACACTTCCGGTTGATCGGGAAAGGTAATATCATGGCTAGTCAACAATAAAAATGAGTAAAAAAAGTTCGGGTCGTGACTTCCTCGCCATTTCCCTGAATGCATTCGGTGAAGGATATTATACGGAGTGTTCAGTAGGATGATGTAAAAAGCTGGATGCTGAGAAAAAAGGATGAGAATCAGCTGCCTGTGTTCGAGATGTGGCCATGGAGGAGAGTGAAGAAAGTATGGTCGACGGAAAGGAAAACAAACGAGGAAGTACTTGGTACCTAGGATGAAGAAATTGAACCACTCGATGAGATAGGAAACTGGCGAGGGAAATCAAATGATGGATTTGTAAAATATTAGGTTAAAGCGGAATGGGATAAATTAATAGACTTTCATGACTGGAAAGGGAGAAGGTAGGAAGCATACGGAGCTGATGAAACCGATCGTGTAAAGAACTAGGCTCCTTCATTACTAGAAATAGGTTAGCAGATGCGTCTATACCATTCTAAACAACCAAATTCCTCGCAGTACCTCTAATGACAACTATTTCGAATCGTATAACAGAAACGTCCGCAGTGAATCAAAACACTTCGCATTAATATAGATTAGAGAAAACAGATGACACATATCAGAAAGGAGCGGACTCGCAATAAACCGTGAATCACAACTCTAAAGTGTTTTGCAGTACGAAAACGTGATTCGAAATTCGAAAGGATGCGATTCGAACTCTTCAAACATCGCTCCATTCGGTTGCTTTTGCAACCTTCAACTAAATTAAGAGGCCGACGACATTCAGCAAGAAAACCTCAAAAAATGCGTTTCCGGACTTTCGCCACTTTCGTTTTCAAATGGGAGATTTGTCAACTTTATGGAAGAAGCGGCAGATGGAGCAAACAACTTAACGCAATTAAAAAAAATATTACGCCTTGAAACTTTCCACGGGATTCGGCAGAACCCCCCCCCCCCCCCCCAGCCCTCCAACGAGAAGAAAAGGGTACCTGAGCAAACGTCAAGGCAGGGAAAACGAGGGAAATTCGACATCCGGAGGAGAAGCCTTACCCACGACGAGCGAAAAAAAGAAACGGGTCACGAAAACACAAAATCTTGGCCGGGGCCGCGAGATATCATTCCTTCCCGTCTTCCCATCTACGAGGGGAAGACGGGAAGGCAGCATGTGTACACACGAGATCACCTCATAAGGCGCTCTTCGCAAAGTCAAAAATAAAATAAAAAAACGAAGGGCGGGGAAGCCCACAGGGCCCGGGGAAAGCGTCATAAATCGATCCCTTCCGACGCCCTTTAGAAATCCGAACTCTCCTTTTCTCGCCGATCCTTGAGAATTTCCTTACCAATTCTCCCCTCATTTCCTCTCCAGCCATTTCGTCCCCCGCCCACATCTCCAAAAGCAGCCAGGGTTTCCCCACGGGGGAGGGGGATGCCGTGCCACGGCATTAGTCCCCCTGGGGAAATAAAAATAAGGGAAAGACTTGCCGAATAATTCTTGGGGGAGCTGAATAAATACATTCACGAGGCGATGCCGCCGACGGCGTGTAATTACAATAGACACGCAGGCGGCAACTTTCCTTGCGCCTTTTCCATTCCCCTACCACTCCACCACGATCAAGTATTTTACGGTGATTCTCGCACATTGATTGAGATTTTGGAGAGAAATGGAATTTGATAGTCCTTCCGCGGCGAAAAGTTAGGTACAAAGAAAGAAAGACGGCGTGGGGAAAAGTAAGGGAAAGGGCTAAAGAGAACACGGTAGCCACAGAATTTATATTGCCAAAACGATATAGTATCTTAGATTTTCAAAGAAAAACATAACGATTTTTGAAAAGGACGTAATGTTTTTTGTCATTGAGATACGCCACACTCTAGAATAATCTAAAAAAAATAAACGAACAATGATTTTTGTAGCACGGCTTTCATGCAGAAACAGGCAAATCGAAATAAAATGTCATAAATATTCAGCAAATGGTTGAAATCGCAATTTCTCCAGGACAATGTGGACTTGAGACGAGGATATCGGTCCTTGTAAACTCACTCAGATTTAGCCTTGTAAACTCACTCAGATTTAACATGACTAGGTAGTGTAACTAGCTAACACACCTGACAGGCAATGGGTTTCAATCCACAGTCAAGCCAAATGAGTATTTCACGGCAAATTTTATCCCTTCAGTGTACATATTTGCACCCGTGCGCGCGACTACGTGCCATATCTGGTGCGAATAACGCAATGAGGCAAAAAATAAGTAGGAAACAGAAGCAATTGACCACATGAAGGTTTCATAATTTTGTGTGAAACAGTATGATCTCCAAGGAACTTTATTCGGAACCACTTTCGCAACTCTCCAAAATACCCCGGCTATATTTCGAGATGTGATAATAACCGAGAGATTTCATGGAGAAATTATGCGGAAGAATATCGAAATCAAGAGGAATTCTCGGAGTTTTCGCTGCTTTCAAGGAGGAATAGCTACCCTTGAAGAAATATATACACACAGCGGGAGGTGGAAAAGGGGACATACAAATGACGTTGACGGAATCAATAGGAGTTTCACGTTTGGCGAAGGGGCAGGGATAGATAAACTTTGTGGAAATAAACTTGCCGCTGCTGAGATCACCGAGTTCACCCATTTTCGTCCGCGGGACGAGAATTTATATAAAACGCAGAGAGAAGTGGAGGTAAGGAATGCTATCACGGTCAAAAATGTAGCGTGAGCGAAATGCGATTCGCAAGCGAAAACTTAAGTTTTTCGCAGAGAAATCTCATCGACGTCACCAACTATCTACACTCATCCTACTTCCCATTCCCCTTGAACCTATCATCTCTCAATCCGCAAATTATTGTTATGACACAAATCAAAGATGTCGTGGACCATAATGTAAATAGCGAGATCATTATTACACATTTACAAGGCCTTAGAGACGTGGGTGAGGAGGAGAATGGAGAATGTGCGATGGACGGAAAGGAAGCCAAACGAGGAAGTACTTGATATGTTTGGTGAGGACGGGAAAACTTCCGGAGGATATAAGGAAGAGGCACTGTAGATGGTTGAAAGAGTTGTCGCGAAAGGTTGTCAATATCCATGAGAGTGGGGAGGAGGTAATGGGAGGAGAAGAAATAAAATGATAATGAAAATATAGACGGGGTAACCAAGGTTAGAACTTAGGCTGAGTTAATGAAAGAGATTGTTTAGATCGATAAGGCCTAATCTTGAGAACTTTAACTCAGATCCATCTAAACCTACCTCGACTGATAGACAACCTTAATTAATTCATTAATGAGGAAATTCCACGCTTATTGAAGAGACGCACAAAAATATGAAAACGAGGGCGGGGACCGGCATGGAATATCTAAGAGCCATCTGGGAGAATACACAATGACAAGGAGGTTTAATAAAATCGAAGACTGATAAGCAAATATAAGAATATATTATTTAAAACTTCAGCGTGCAGCGCAGCGATGTATGCTCCGAGGATCAGCCCTTTGGGAAGAAGAAAATTTGCGAGGTCGGGATACTTTTGAAATGCAGTTATAGAGACAAAGAGAAAGTAAGTCGCGTCGTGACGAATACAAATGAGATTCCAGTGTTTTAGACAGGGAAAAAGGCAGAGATTCGCAGGAGGTAGAAAAGGTGAATTGTGGTCGTATTGAGAGGTGAAAGCAAGTTGGGGACGGCGATAAAGTGATGAATTTTGGGCAAGCACGGAATAAGAAACACGCGAATTGGAATTTAGAACCACTCTAGGGTAGGCAGCGGATATTAGAAACTTTACAGACTTGATAGGGGAAAGCTTCCCAAGGAAGTGAAATAATGACCCATTGATGGGAAAGTTACAGCAATGTTTGTACAAAAACTTATCGACCAATATGAGTCATAAGGCTGATGTTCTGGAAAGAAAAAGTCCTCAAACACTTCAGCGGAGTTCGAAATTTCCTTATTAAGTTTTCCACAAATCACAATTGAACACAGGTACACGCGCTCAAAGTGAGAAAAGACTTATCTTTCCTTTTCACACTTAATATCGGTAATCTTGAACAGACTTCAACTCAATCTTTTCATTTCAGAGCAATGAGTCATTGGCCAGGAAAAAGTGACTTGAGATAGGTAAAATTCAAGGAAGTTCAATGATAGCAATGGTATCAGCATCACATTCACATTCTCTGTAAGAAGAAACATATACTATTTCCACCAGTTAACGTTAATCGGGACAGAAAGGAGGACAAATCAGGAAGTGTTTGGTATGGATGCTGAGCAAACAAAATTTCTGGATGAGAATAGGAAAAGGCTAAAATCAGTGTTTCGAGGAGGAAAGAGGAGCGCAGGGTCGCTAAAGGCTGTGATAGAGGGGAAGATGTTGGGTAAACAAGAAAAGAGAATAATGAGAATATGATATAAGTACGGGATGAAGTAAGGTGAGATAAAGTAGAAAGAAAAATACATGGTAGATGAAGGCCAGGAAAATGTAAGGAATTTTTACTCACTTTCGTTTAAACCTACCTTGACCGGTAGAAAACCTAATGAAAATATTGGAAGCGGAAATTGTGCCACGCGAAATAACAAGAGTAAAGATTTTAGGCGATAGATACCTGGGTGTGGAGGAGGATAGAGAAAGTACGAAGAACGCACGAGAAGACGAATTAAGAGACCCTGGGTATGGCGGAAAAAAATAAAATTTGCTAACAGAAATCAAGACCAGACCTAGAAAGTAAACGGAACAAGTGTAAAAGAGGAATGCAGTTTCGGAAGGGAAGATGCTGCGGAAGGTGGAAAAAGAAATAAGGAAATACATTTAGGATAGAATGACGAGGGGTACGAAGTGCGCAGAATTGAAGAGAGGTCGCGTGAGGAAGTAGGGCGACCCTCGCAAAGGAATACGGCAAGTAGAGACGATCCATAAAAAACTTCCCTGAACGCCAGAACACCAAAAAAAGGGAAAATATGATACAGCGTCTACAGATTGATAGAAATAATATTGTATACATAACGTGAAAGTACCATCACAAGACTCAGATTTCAAAACCAAAACTAGCCAAGATTATTAATATGGGGCGACAGAAAAATAAATAACATCACGCTTTAATCGCAAAAGAGGGTTAGGAAACGGCTCCATAACAACCTCCGACTAGCAAAGAGGCTTTTTGAACAGACAATTTTGGAAAAACATACCGATTCTAATTTACTGGAAATAATTAGTTTATGGTTCTTTACAACTTCGCCATTAACGTAGGCTATGGAAATTAATCATCTTTTACACGAAAAACTTTACCGTCACTCCTTGTATCGGCTCACTTAGCAATCAACAGACGACAGTTACCTGGCTAACTGCCAGTTGCTGGAACGACACATATCTATTCTATAAAGTTATAGGACCCATAAGCCATGGAAACCGTTCAATAAGCGTTGCAGAAACATTCGATAAATTTATTGGTTTCATAACTTATGGCATGGAGTTATGACTTCCATAAGTAGCCAAGATGGCGGATTCTCAATGAACCACTTGGAGACTTAATTACTTGATAATAGAGTTTCTTTGAGACAAATGGCTAGTTTGTTTACAATTAATGATTAATTATTATGTGCATAAGGAATAATTCATAGGCTAAACTTTCATAAATAATACCCGGCGGTAGAAGATTAGATCGAATATTCGAAGCTATTGACTATTGGTAAATAAGTTATGTAACTAGCATAAATGTTTATGCAACCCGAATATTTTATGATATCTATAACGTTATGGATGTCATAACTATTGATTCCATAACTAAAAGTTCTTGCAACCGACCATAAGTGAGGCGAAAAATGTTGTGACAGTTAGGTTTTTCGTGGAAAAGTGTCATTTCATTTTAATGACATGGAAATTTTCGACTACATATACCCTGAGACTGTTAACTAACGTTGTTCCTCAATATTGAAGAGGAAGGACCAACATAACACGATACGAAGAGATGGATCGTGTGATGAAATACTACGTCCGGTAAAAGGATGAATAAAGGTGGCAATGGTCCACTAAAACCTATCCTGATCGGTGATACACAAATATTAACAAACAAGAAGGCGGCAGTGATTCGTAGTCGCTCACTCGAAACGAATATCTTTATGAATATATGGAATGGGTTCTCCACCTATTCAGACGTCAAACGCGGGCGATGACATTTCCGAGAATTTCTAAGAGGGGGAGGGGCAGGTTTCTGACGCCACCCGGCGAGGGAGAGGGGTGTAAACCGAGCGCCTCGACCGGTTTTCCCCGAAAGGAATCCGCCGACATCCCCACACATCCACTCTCGGTGACAAATCGTTTGTTTTTTCACGGACGGCAAATCAATTCCGTCAAGCTTACGGGGAAGGGACGGGCCCTCACCGGTTGCGCAGCTTAGCCCCGGACCCGGCTGTCGCAATGGGAAGGACCCGCTCGAACGTGAAACCGTGGCCGTTTGTACGTACGTGCTCTCTTCACCCCTGCCTGCCGCGGGCAGCCACCCCTGGGGTGACTCCATATAGCGAGACTCCACCGCCGATGAAAGCCGGATTGAATATTACCGCATTCCACAACTGAGAGTCCACAGATTAATGCATGTTTTGCACGGAGCCCGAAAACTATTCAACGAAGCTGGGGTTTACCTTTAATTACCTGTTGCTTTCATAATTTCGTTCCACGGGCGATATAGAATACCCAGCCTTCCTCTTTCCTGCAGTCCCTTAATTATCATAATATTCTCATCTAGATTTCAAGCGTCCCATTTCCCGTTACATTCTTTGTACTTCTTTGAATTGTGATCAAAAACGACCTTTTCCATACGACCATAGTCACGATCTTTTCACATCATGCCTGAAACTCATTGGTTTTGCCTTCCCTTTGTCCTTAAAATAAAGGGCAATCAAGCAATAACATTTATGGAGAAATTGGCCATCGGATGGTATTTTCAGTGCAATGATACAAAATTCTTTAACGAGGCAAAAGGTAACAAAACGCAATGATATTGATGTTAACAGATAAGAACTAAAATACAGAAACACTGAGAAATAAAACGGCGTCCAAAAATAGTCAAGATACCACGAGGGAATCCTTAGAGTTAGTATATATCTCACAAGCCCAAAAGTTTGCGCGATTTTTCGAACTGAATTTCTTCCATGTCTCTTATCGAAGACGCACTAAATCGGTTCATACGGCGGGTATGTCAATTTGTCACTCACTGCTTATCGCTACTCTTAAAATTATCTCTAAACTTAATTTTGTCCAGTTCAGTGGACATTGATTTCGATGGCAATTACATACATACACGCGCCCGAGCTCAACTGAAGCATACGAAGTCAACAACTTTATCCCATCGCGAGTACGATAAACGTTCCAATCACACTGAAAACAATGCTTTTCATGGATTATACTTTCATTAAAACGTGTTCGAGATAATCGACGAGGAGGAAACTCTCAGTAACTGTCACTAACTGAAAATTTAATTATTTTTAAACGTGTGAGATAAAATTTACCCAACTATCATATATTCGATGTTTTGAGGCTTAACAATGTGCCATTGTCACCATGGCAGAAGACTAAAAAGTATTTTTCCACCAGAATATATTCCCGGAACAACATGTTTCATAATGGTGTCATCTTCAGGTACCTAACTATCAATAAATTCCAACTTCAGGAGAAAAGCACGCGTACGATGTTGATTCTTACACTATGTGGACTTTAAAAGACGTTCACCTGCCGAACAAAAGCATTCTACGACAAAACATTTTAAGTGCTCAGGGAAAATGCCAGGGTGGAATGAAGACTTCCGTTAGAACACGATTTAAACTGACGAAATCTCGCGGTTCCTCCGAGTAAAGACATGGCAGGAGCACTTCCGAGCACCAAAATCGGAAAAATAAAGCGGGAAACAAAATTCGATCAACGGCTGTTGGGATCAAGACGACTCCGAGGAGAGGGGAAGGCCTCGGACGATTTCTAATCAACCCTTAACCCGCTTCCCTAGGGGTACCGGCCCACACAATTTGAATATAGGATAACTCTGAGCAGAAACAACGTCCCTACTTTCTTTTGATCGATACGAAGGATGACGTCAAAACTTGGGCACGAAAGAGATCCACACTATGACGAAGGAAAACAAGGGGACATGTTCAATTTCGCGCCGGACTCGCCTGTTGTCTTGACCTCTGCCTCGATCCTCCGAGCCCACACCGTCCCACCACACCTTATCATCTCCACAGCTCCCCTTCACGGGAGGGCGAAATATACTCGATATGAGCCTGTATCGATACACTTACCATATAATAATCATTTGATAGCTATCATATCGTTTATCAACGAATGTTTTTCAATCTTCGATTGATATTAACCTATTAACTTCTAAGAAATTTTTTGATACTCATGAATGAACACTAAACATTATAAAGACGATTAAATACGGAGCTGTTCGATCAAAGTGCGGAAGTACACTAAATACATCAGCACACAAGAACTACAATGAGTGAAACGAAGTGCGCAAGGGAAACATTGAGCTACCCGTCATGCGTGCACAATAGTCACGAGCGAAAGCTTTGTAAATAGCTGAAGAATATATTCAAGACACACAAAGAATTGTTAGCTTTTCACCACTAGTTAAAGTGTTTACATTACATCTTACGTCTTTACTGCTGTACAACACCAAAACAGCAATCGCGGGTAATTAGATCTGAAATGAACAGAAGTACTAAAGGGTGGTCGTCGATTAGAACCAGTGGAACAATTCATATATAAATGAAGAAAATTGAACGCACATATTAATTATTATTAAATTAATCCAGCGGTTAAAGATGGGTTTTATTGAAAGTCAGACAAAATACTCCAGATTTTCACCCAAGAAAGGCCTTATCTCCCTCCATTATTTCTTTCATCATCTCCGCGTTCGACTTATCATTCTTCACCCCGTCCATACCACCTCTTTCTCCCATTCCCCGCTTGTTCAACATCCTTACATCCTGCCCTATCAAGGGCACACAAATATGGATATCTTAGGAGCGACATCGACATATGGATATGCACGAGTCAAACAAGTATTCATCAGAGAATAAGGAGGGAAAAAATCGGGGAACATTAAAACAAGGGCTTCTGATGACGTTTTAATTTTTAAATCGGCACTTAAAATCCTGTCAAGCCTACGAATCAATACATTTCTGAGTTGGTAATTTTGTCCCGACAACATTGAACTCATCGACAGAACTCTGATGAACCGGAAAAGACACATTGATACTTTCGATTCGATTGCCGATCCCTATATTTATCCCGCCCGCCGTCCAACTCCGCTTCGCGGGATCACCACGGGAGGGCACAGCCGTCGGCTTGAGAGACGGATTGGATGCTGAACTTGAAAGGAATTGCGGGGGCGAAACGGGGAGTAAGAAAAAACAGGAAATCCAAGGGGGAGAAGGTAACTTAAGACAGACGTTTCTCCAAGAAGAGAGGAGGATTAGACGCAAGTTGAATCGTTTAGTTACTCCGGAAGCTGTAAGACATGAGATGGAAGGAGCAATAACAGGATGGCTCGAGCTAAGAAGCCGTTCACGATGACGAGACAGTTGGACGGATTCTCAAGAAGGATATGATGTGTGTAGCATCGCATGATGTGGTGAACACTACGAAGCAGTACGTGAAAACGATAGCGTGGAGTATGTAGACGGATGTGTATTAAGGACCGCTTGGCAAGATGTCAAGATAAAGATTGAATCTTAAGAGACCTGGTGTTTGAGACAAGATGCCGTGAAGTGGGCAGGTAGAATATCACGAGACGAAAAGGAAACATCCTGATATATACTGAATTTGTAAGGAACAAAAGAGAAGAGACATCTCGACAAGGAAAAACTCGGGAAGACATCTAGAATTTATAGAGCGATATTTTTAATTACTTCTGGAGGTCGAGATGAAGGGAAGATGTAAAGTAAGCGGGAAAGGGAAATAAAGAGAACAGGTTAGACGGACGACATGAAGAAGGGTAGGGCGTATGCGGAGTTGAAGAAAGAAATTTTGCAAGGAGATAGGGGCCTGCACTTCTATTATCCAGAGGAAAATATCCTCTGGATTTTTACGAGCGCATTTATGCTTTTCCATTTAAAAGTAGTAATCAATCTTATTAAAGAGAAATTCAAAATATTATCTATCCCGCGCATTTACACTTTTCCATTTAAACCAATTTTAACCGGGTAGATAATATTTACCCAGATACTAATGATTATAATTTAGCTTATCATCCTTTGGGGTAGGTTCTAATGAATAATAACTGTTTTCTTTATTTACTTCAGCGGACTTTCTGCCACTTTTCATTGAATTCAGAATTCCTATCCTTCTACTCCCTATTCCCTTATTTCCCTAGAATTGTAGCCACAGAAAAGGCAGTAGCATTTACATTTGCCTTTCCACCCAACTCCTTTGCCTCCGGATTACTTCAACAAACTTCCTCTCCTAACTCATCATTCCAAGGAGTTTTCTTTCCCTCACTCCAGCGTAGAGCCTCCTCCTGAATGCCTCCTGTTTCTCATCGATCTCTTTTCTGGCTATTCTTAAGTTTACAAACAGTCTAAATTGCTTCCAAATTGCTCTGCTCCATACCTGGCTCTTAAGAAACCTTTTCTAACACTTAAACCCAGGGTTCTTCCCGTTAGTACTTTTAAATACCTCTTTCGTCTCGCGATTCTCCATTACGTAACGCCTATTTTCGTCCAGAATACTCTAAAAATATTTTGACCTGTTCTAATTCATGGCCTCCTAAACTAATGCTTTCTTTTAGCTTGTTTTCATCCGAAAATAGGATTACACCAGTTTTCTCGCATAAAATAATCTAATACTCTTAATATGAATTTTCGTTTGTCTTACTACTCGACCTAAAAGTTGAAGTTTAGAAAAGAAGAATCTTTCAAGATTCAAATAATTAAAATTTAACAGGTAGGAATAAAGGGCAGCAGTTAACACGAATACAAGACGGAAACACTGACTGTGACAGCGAAGTGCAGGTACAGAAAGACGACCACGTGATCTCCTGGGGGTGTACAGAAGGTGCACATGGACAGGGAATACTCCCTCCTCCAACACTACCATTTCCCTTTCCCCACACACGCCTTGCACTCTCCGCGAAACAGTTAACGGCAATCGAACGCCAAGTACATAACCTGCAAGCCATGTTGTCTGTCCTAATCTTCACTCTTCTTTTTGTAACTATTCTGGGGATTCTGCTCTCACTTAGCTAATAACATACCAGTTTCACTTACATTCTGACAATATTTGAGCATTCTTCAGAAAAAAATGAGGCAGAGCATGATCTTCCGCTAATTTCAACTTTTTACCAAAATGGCCAAAAATTATGAAACTTAAACCAATTGGTAGGGCTTCAGAGCATTTGAAAAAAAGCATCCGAAAACATACTTGCTCTATATTGAGCCACAAAGTCAACCTTTCTGATCCCACGCCCATTGAAATCTGAAAAAAAAAGTTTTTGACGATAAACCCCACCCCACAGCTCTCAGGGTTCAGGAAAAGGAAAACCGGAAGCACAAAAACACAACCGCCCACTTCACAAAAGGATAAAAAAAAGCCTTACAAGAACGCCGAGGGTAAGTCTCCGTAGACGCGGTGGTTGAACTTAATTGGGACCTTCAAGCCGAGGGGCAGGAGTCGACTTCCGCCGTGAACTTCAAACTATCCCCGGCCTGCGTCATCCGATCACCCGTTTGAAAAAGCACCACCTGCTATGCTCCATTTTTTTTACCCGCCATTACGGAAGGGCTTTAGCCCTTGGCGTGGGCGAGGTGACCCCTCAAATGACACACGGTACACAAAGAGTGGGCTAATTCTGGCACCGATTTTCCATCTCCCTACTGCTACATTCACCTTCCGCGTCCCGTCATAAAAAACAGATGGTAGTGCGCTTACATCAAAAGAAACGCGAACGATTTGCGATCGGCTGCTTACAACTTTGGAGACGTGTCACGACCACGCGATCTGGGAATTGTTATTGAACTGAAGTGGAGGAAAGGAAGTTTGTGGATAAAATTAGATGAAGCAAGGAAGTGTGTGAAGCGCATTGAGAGAGAGCTGAGAACGTTGGCCAAAGTAAAATGAGACGGAAAAAAAGGAATTTTCGACGGTATGAGGGATGGCAAATGAGACCACGTAGTTATGAAGGAGATAATATATTGCGAGTTTAGAGCTAGGAAATAGGATTAGCAACAATGGTATCCATGATCTGGTGGGAAGAAGGGAGATTAGCGACAAGCGGACGAGTTTCCTATCTTCGATTGAAATCGAATTTCTGAAATATTTATCAAACCCGAAACGAATAGGATATATTATTTTCAATACATGATTCGAACATAAAAACAGAATCTCAATCGTATATCAGATACTCTATAGAATATTCCAGATATTTCTATAAAATATCACAATTTAAATTTGCGCGAGGAGATACGCACAACTAAGAGCACTGCATTGCACCGTATGGGTGAAATAAATACAAAATAGGGACATTCGAGTCGTACTGAGTAGAAATAACACGATGACCGACAAGAAAAACCACACGAATCACGCTGACGGTATGTAACTCTATGGTACTTAAATTTAAAATATATCGGGATACGTCTAGATTAATAGCAAATCTGATATAAGGTAACAACATATCATTTCATTCCAGAGCTATGCACATCTATAAAGGGATGCAAGTTAGGCTCTGCCCTAAAACCAAACATTACTAGTATGGCACCTCTGATGGTACCACGATCCCCACACGGACAATTAAAATTTCAATAGGTTCAATTTAATCCCCGTGTAATAAAACGGAAAAAACGCGTAGAGGAACGAGGGACTCTATGACGAATGAAAGGACGATATGAAATCGAAGTAATCCGTTGAGATGGAGAGGTAAGCAAATAGGAGGCTCGAGTAGTGAGATAAATCAAAATCACTCCTAGATTAATGCCTCAAGATTACGGCGTAAGACGTTTATAGAACGAGCCGTCACTCTGAAGGTCTCCCTCACAGCTGTGCTTCAATAAAGCCACTTGTACCTCTCGTTCTCCAGCAGAAAATTTTCATTAGCAATACTCCTCGCACTTCATCATGATATTACAAAATTATGGTTTATTTTTTCTAGCTCTAGGTACTAGTTGCAACGCTCTTTCCAAGGGCCATTCGACCAAATGTAAAAAAATGAACAATACAAAAGGATTATGATCACGCAAATCAATGCAAATGATTGATACGATGAAATCAGAAGAGTGAGCTGCCAAAGAAAGAAATATCGACAATACGTGGGGACTTGTAGGGGAAAGGAGTTTTAGCAATATTTGTAGAACTCAACTACACCAGTACAAAACTACACTTAATGCGAAGAACATCCGCAGTCACGGTCAAGTAACAGAACTAAAACCTCGTCTTATGGAGTGTGAGTTAAGTGCCACTATAAGAAGTGCTCTGAAGTTAAAGTAGAGCAATAGCCCAGCACAATCGCTTCTGAATGCGCTGGAGGATTACAGCGAAGAACCGTTTCGCAGAACGTCGCGCTCTTAGACAGCCTCCTACACGAGGGAGATAATTACGTGTTAAAGTCGTTGGTGAGGGGAAGGGCTTCTCAAGAAACAACAGCAACGGTGGAGTGGTCGAGCGATACATGGAGGTGATGACGACGGGCTACGCAGAAGTGTGGCAGGGAGTAAAGAGTACAAGGCACGGGTATGTCCCGGAAAACGAGATCGCGGAGGCGTTGGGCAGAGAGCAGACGGATACAGCAACCGTGCAACGACTTGCTCGGTAGACTTCAAGTGCAGGACTCAAGTCTGTCAAATAGGAAGCTAAACCGTGACCCCTCAACGGATTTTATAAAGAGCCGCGCTAGACTTCACGCCTTTCTCCTACACTACCACCCTCCACTCATACTCCATTACTTCTCCTCGGGCTCTGAAGCACCGATTCGCTCGGAGCAGCATGGAATTAACGACGATGATAACCCAAAAGCGATAAAATTAGTAAAACCCACCTTCATGGAAAAGTTACATCTTTTTATGGCACATTAGGTATAATTGTCATCATGCAGTTCCATTGTCAATTAGGTACAGTATAAAGAGCTCAATTCTTGGAGTAAGACCAATAAAACGCTCTTTTTCAATTATTTCTCCCGTCCTGCCTATCCTTGATTATTTCTTTTGCTTCAGTTACATCAATACATTGCTCCACAGCCACATTTTAGACTCCCGATATTCCTTTGCAATAGAGTATTTTCCACCACGTCAACCCATGACTTATGCGGTCTCCCTCCTTCCCTCACCCCATTCACTCCTGCCATAAATCTCCTTCGTCATGCGATTCTCACCTTTTCTCTCGACGTGGCCAAACCACCGAAGCACGCTCCTTTCACACATGTTCATCAAGGAGCACCCATTACGCATGATTTCATGACCCACCCATACACAAGGCAACCCTTCCCATTTTCAACGCAATTTCTTAACCTTCCAAGATACCTACTTCCAATGCATTTCATCATCACAGCGAAAAAAGCCGAAACTTGAGTCGAACAAAATGTTTTCGATTTTGATAGAAAAATTTTTGTGGAACTTCACCGATTTCCGACGTTTACCCGGAGAGTGATACAAATGAAAGTTTACAGGGTGTTCCAGCGGGTTAACTTTTCTCAAATTTGTCCCCTCTTACCCTCGTCTTCGGATTGTCTGAGCCGTCTTCTTACATTTCCGCCATTTCTTTCAGTCTTAATTCATTACATAAAACGTTTCTATATACTACAGCTGAAATTAACGAAGTGCATTTCATTACGGAAAATTGTAAGAGTTAACGTCCCAAAACCTTACCTACTAACTGACAGATTACGCCATTATAATTAGATCATGATGATTACAATAGAACTACAACCTCTCCACAGAGAAAGAGACTTGAGTGGCACTTTAATCTAGCGTTCAAGGATATAAGTGGGATAATAAACCTTTTCCGTCACCCCTGAATAAGCCCGAGGCTCCCCCGACAAGGAAACGTGCCGCGGAAAGTCGCGATCTCTAGGGCAACCTCGCACACTACAGAAATAATTAAGGATTCAAGGATTCTGGAGGGGGGGATGGCAACTCGAGAAGCACCGGTCGGAGGGCAGGCTGGCAGAGGGAGACGACGACGGGTCGCAACCTTAAGGGTGGATGGGCTAAGGGGTAGTTCGCTCATTTCCAAGGAAAGCGAGGCCATGGCATGAGGAAGGCGAGTCCAGTCCCACTTGGGTGATATGAGGAGAGAGTCAAGAACCACGATATGTTCGTAAAATGGGACAATAAACCGCTGTTTCGTATAGTGCAGGATAATGGCGGCGAAAGGTTCCTCCCATTTTTCACTCCACTTTCATTACAATCCTTTCGTTTTGGTCCAAGTAACTCATTAAAAAGGGACAGACGAAGGAATTATGAGATGATAATAATCTAAGCCCATCTTTAACCGTACGATGATCCACTTACAACTAATAACTTTAAATTTGATTATTCAACAAGCTCATTGGCGTTTTTTTTGAAGTCCTTACCCTAAAATCCCAATTTCTGGACCATCATCTCATCTCCCATCACAGAAATGGCACGCCATAACGCACCTCTCAAATTCCTCAAAACCTCAACCTCTCCTTAAGTCGTCACAAAATTCACATTTTCTTCCACGTTTCCCCAGCTTTCTCCCCTCTATCACCCCATTCAACATGACTTCCCCTCTTAAAATGTCCTCCATCCACCTTGTCAGTCTTATTCAAAATCCCACAACCAACTTCCTATCCTCTTCCACCGTAGCCAACACCTCCAAATTTGCCTTCCTAAGCAATTTAACTCATTTATTTAGGAGTAACAGGCGGCACCTAGTGGGACTATGTATCAGTGATCTTCGCAATATATTCAACTTGGCGAAATTCCTCTTAAATATTTCACTAAACCGACAGAGGTTATGATCGATACCGAGGTAAAAAATCCTTTCTTTCATCCACGCCGGATGAGTTAAATTTTTCTGAAGGATTAAAAAAACTTTATTTATCAACGAGGGTAATGATAAACTCTATTTAAAAGATCTTTTTCATACATGGGACCGAAATTATATAATGAATTATCGAAAAAAATAAATGAGGTAACAAATTGTAAACATTCCCTAAGATTAGTTAAACAATGGTTTATGTCTTGTAACAATATCGAAATTGAGCTTCGTTGAGATTATTTTATTTCCCAACAAAGTCGAAGTTGTCTGTCTGTAAAAAAAAGAAGTTTTTCTGTTAAAAAAATGTTTTTTTATCTCGTATACGCTCATGTCTCTATTCGTATTGTATATATCATATTGTTTATGTTTTACTCAGCAATGCATGTCATATAAAACTGACGATACCCCAAAAACAGGCCTAGTAGGGTACTAAACTACCGAATTTGTCAATGAATGTATCAATCTACTTGTTTTTGGTAGAATAAATCATTATTACTATTACACATAACGACGTTCCAGAAAGCAGGCTGCTCAAGAAAAAGCGTATGGAGCACGGGGAGAAACAGATACAAGTTGGAGATGACAACGGATTACAGGCGTTTAGGGTATCTGGGAGTAGGTGACCGATTCATTTCCCGGAAAGCGAGGTCGTGGAGGAGGCCGTAGGCAAAGCCGAGAGGGTGAGTGCTGTCTTCCAATCCCTATATGTATATAGGTGCAATGAGGATAGGACGACAAGTCAGTACTCCGTACATCAAATGGTACGTTAAACCGAGATCCACCCTCGTCTTTCGTTAATAACAGGTTTATGCCAGGGGCGAGATCTCTTCTTCCCACCACTCAACCTTCTAATCCAATCGCAATATCTCTTCTACTGGTATGAAGCGCCGATTCGTGTGGGACTAACATGATTACACGGTGATGATGTACACCTGTATGCGATAGGTAGAAGATTCATATGGAATTAAAAACTATCGTTCCCATTTGTAACAATCTCTAACATAATCCGGCGAGCATAAGATTTTAGTGCCGATTATATGATAATGCTATTACTATTACAATTACTAGGGTAATCCAGGTGTTAACACTAGAAGTAATGGAGGGGCCATTTTGACCCCTTTTCACTTTAGACAATCCATTACTGCTGACTGAATCGTCCCAGCTCTTGCAAATTTTTTGGCATCTATTTTTTCCGGAGAATTTAGAGTAAAAATAAGAACGTAATAGCTCTAATGGTTTTCAATATAGGTTAAACTCTACCTATTACTACCAGAGGGGTCATTTTGACCTCAGCCTATCTCTCCTCTGTTTTATTAGAGCATTTTCACGAAAGAATGGGGTTTTGTCTTTCATTGAATTATTACCGACAGTTCTCATTCGAACGTGAATAATCAAGGGTGAATCGCAGCAGGAGGACCCAACAGGCCCAGACTTCGCATGGGGACTTGGAACCAGGACAGAAATAATAAATCAAAGATATGCATTTTCTGAACAATTTGTATATTATTTTCATTAAAACGCCAGATTTCCTTAAAAAATAACATATTTCTAAGGGCACAACTGACCTCTGTCGGTTCAAATAGGTAGGTTAAGCCTGGTACTTCTAGTGTAAATGTAGCTTAAAATGGAAGAGAGAAGAGATACTTTAGTTTTTACATTAGCAGGCCACTACATCCTCACTCAATATTATCACGACGCCTCACTACATCTCTTGGTCTGACAGAAGCGATAAAATGAGAGAGATACACTGCCGAACAGATAGTTCCAAAAACTCGTTCCTTCCGCACACAATAAGCGACCACAATAAAAACTCAGCTTCACTAAATACACTCCCACAATACAAGTCACCATTTCACCTCCCTAAACCTATCCCTTACATCTTTACACGGCTAGTGTCCTCATACCTCCTGCCACACGTCCATGAGGTGGCTTGCAGGGTAGTATGAGGATGTTGATGTACACAATTTCTTTCCTCATCTCATCATTCGTTCCACCCTTCTTAAACCTCCCCATAAAAATTATTCTTTCTTCCCATTCCCCGCTAACCCAACACCCTGCCCTCTATCACGGTCTTCAGCATCCCTTCCTCACCAATATCTCATCCAACCACCTATCATACTTCCTCCTAATCTCCTTATGAAGTTTCCTCTCCTCACCCACTATGCCCAGCACTACCTCGCTGGACTTTCTTATCGTCAGCCGCACTTCATCAACAACATATTTAAATAGCGATTACTACGGAGCCACATCAATTGGCAAGTGGAACTGTGACACAGCGATCACTATTATCAAAGAAACTTAACCTTGGAGTAAATCCCCTACCTCAATAATCTCAAGCCACATGTGCTTCCAAAGTTACACTAGTTAAAAATATTTTTTTAATTGTAAAAGAAAAGATAACTCAGTATTTCCACATACATTTATTTCAAGATCAACTAAAAGAGTAACAAGAATAACAGAGCTATTATCTCATGCACAATATCAAGTAAATTCCACCAAGTCACGTCTGAGACGACGGAAGGCAAGGCTAGAATAGTAAAATTAAACCTTTGCGAGGAACATTTACGAGTGACTAAGGAAATTTCTTTAGGAGAAAAAAAAGTACCGACACAAGGAGTTTGGAGAAGGCTGCTCAAGATACAGTCTTGTGGTCAGGTAGAGGGAGTGACAAAAGTTGGATATGACAACCGGTTACATACGTGAAGAGCGACTAGAAGTGGGGAGTAACTCATTCATTTCCCGGAAAGCGAGGTCGCGGAGGTGTTGAGCAGACAGAGAGCCGAGCGGGTGCAGATTAGTCGGGAGCGGGAGAGAGAGAGACGGAGAGGGGAGTGGGGAGAAAAACCAGGGTGGGGGAAATGGTAGGGGAGCGGAGGGGAAGAAGGGAGGGGAAATGGAGGAGGAGGAGGGAAGGTGTAGGAAGCGGCACACAGCCGGCCGGCGGAGTTTTAGTCGCTTTCTCGAAAGGAGTGGGAGTGGTGTGTTGTGGCGGCGGAGACCCAGTGCGCGCGGGTGCCGACCGTCTTTTGTCCTTCCCGACTCGGCCAGTGTTACACCCCCCAACGTGGTGCACGGCCTTCGTTCACCACGATGTGCGAAGAGGTCGGGTGCAGCGAAGTAAACGCGTCCGTCCCCATAATTCACGCGAAGACTCTCAAAGTTTCCCCTACTACGCTCATCGGCCTTTTTTTGTGCGTGATGTGAAACCGCGTGTGCTTCGTTCGTTGTGTTTTTCCCCCCACGATCGTGTCAGTTTGGCGCACATAGGGCCGAGATCTGTCCGTTTCCCCAGAGACGAAGGACGCTGAGCGGGACAATGGGAACTGACTGACGAGGGACGAAAATCGGTCAGGACAAGAAGATACGTTTCGACATTCAAATTCAAGATTTAGCCACAGTTACGCAAATCCCGATATTCATTTGTGTGTAAATTACTCACGTCGGTAAGAAGATTCGATTAACTTTCACGACAAAAGTTTGGAGTTTGACGAAATCACGCGAAAATATTGAAATACCTTGACGTTAAATCTTAATGGACACTTTTTAATCGACCGCCACGCACTTACCCTCATTAAGAAAGTCCCGACTCTAAATTTCTGTTTGCAATGAGACGAATAAGACTTTGCATTGTGACGAATCAATAAACGACAGAAGAAACTATTACGGCAAAAGGTTGAAGTTCGTCTTATGCACGATAAAATTGAAATACACTAGCGACAGAAACAATTCGAATCGACCTACACTCTCATCTCGACTACACAAATTTCACCACAGACTTGAAGAAACTGGTTCAATGAAAACGATGACGAGACGAGAAATCGCACGACATAAGTTTGCATTTTGTTTGTAACG
Organism: Ceriagrion tenellum; assembly: GCA_963169105.1. Classification (NCBI taxonomy): domain Eukaryota; kingdom Metazoa; phylum Arthropoda; class Insecta; order Odonata; family Coenagrionidae; genus Ceriagrion; species Ceriagrion tenellum. The sequence goes on along the minus strand of OY720637.1, from coordinate 80,917,582 downwards.
CAAAACAAATTACATAACTAGAACGGAATACCTCGACAGGACACGCTTCAGTCGGCTGACACGATCTTAGTTTAATTACGCAAAAGCAGAAACCGACTAGGTAAAACTGTTCCCATGAAGAAGAAGAAACGACAAATGCTTTCACGACTTAAGTTTGAATTTTGGTAATAACGATGCCTCACAGCCGGAAAAACACGACAACAGAGTATTAAAAATCGACCATCAAGCTTTATTCCACAGCACGCCAATCCTAATACTAAGTTCCTCCGATTTCAAGACACTATTTACATTTCCACTTGATCTCACACCTTCACGAAGACGAAAACAAGACGAAAGCTTTAATTGCAACCGGAGCGCGGTTACTACAGATAAATATTCAGGGCAACATTCATTCGCCACATTCCTAAGGACTGCTTGGACAGCATACGGGATTGGGAAACATTCTTCTCATTATGCTGTTTTTAAGATCTGGTAAATGCGGATGACACTGAGAACCAAGCTACACCAATCAACCGAGTAGACAGCGCTTGTATAAAGAGCAGAAAGTTAAAGAAGTGCAAGAAGTAAGTGAAAGAAGGGGGATATTTACTTCTCTGAGAGACGCATTGACACACACCTCTTTCGCAATATATTTTTGCAAGTGAAATATGAAATTCGCATTTTAATACTATGAAAAACCACCCGGGATTGAAGGAGCGTATTGATGCAGTGAAGAGTGTAACCCTGGCTAGAGGGCGCCCTTGGAGGCGGCATGGCCTTCACGATCCGACTAATTCGCCAGACTTGCACGTTGAGCCTCCTGGGACAATGTAACGAAGCCCGTCAAAGAGATAATTCGCGCGATTAAGTGATCACCGTGATCGCTGGAGTGGATGATCGGGTTTTCTTTGGGAACAAGGCGACTGGGGCATCCCAAAAGGTGTTCCTCCCTCTTCCCTTTGGTATAAACGCCCACACTGAGTCACCGAACTCGGTAAAACAACTTCCCGGATGGAAGGAAGGCCCTCTAGGGACGTGCAGAAAGGGTCGATGCGGAAGCATAAGCGGGGGTCGTGAACCAGGGTCCCTAGCCTCAGAAGAACCGGTGGCAGGGAAGTGTCTTAAGCCCATAAAATGAACGCAACCGATGCCCTACAACTTCTACTGGGCAATGCGACCCAGGCGACCGACTGCATGGGATGCGACCCTTGGGTCGGGGGCGGGTGCCCCGGGGCCGACGGGGGCGGGGACGTCGACTGCGAAGGGGGCAACGCCACCTCCGCCAACGCCCCTGCCACCCCCGGGGGCAACGACACCACCTGCGCCCGGATGGCCCTTGAGTTCGTTCGCATGGCCGTCTCCTGCGGAGGAGCCCAAGACCCTCTTCTCGACGGTGCCAACACCACAGAGGCCCTGTGCAACCGCCTCCTCTGTCCCCCCACAGCCGCGCCCGCCTCCGTTGGGGACCTGGGGTCGGCGTGTGGCCCCAACGGCTCTGCCTGCGACGTGGGGTGCCCCTGGTGGAACCGATCGGACACGGCGTGCGGGCCACTCAAGGTCGCGTGCCGAGCCGCATTCGGCGACCTAGGGTGCGGGGGCGAGGACCGGGGGCGGCTGCACCCGCCGCCGCCGCCTCCCCCCTCCTACGAGTGGTGGTACCTGCTGGTAGTGGTGCCCGTCGTGGCGGGGGCCGTGGGCAACGTCCTCGTGTGCCTCGCGGTGGCCAAGGATCGGCGGCTGCACAACGTCACCAACTACTTCCTAACGTCCTTGGCCATTGCGGACCTTCTAGTTTCGCTCTTCGTGATGCCCCTCGGGGCCATCCCCGGGTTCCTCGGTGAGTGACGACGAATATGAATGATGTTCAATAAAGTTTTGCACCTATTCGCACCTAAATCTCCGTCCCATCCCCATCAGCTGTCACAATTCCGGAAATTGCTTTGCTGCAGGTATAGTCTCTATTCTCTTCTCAGCAAAGTGCTAAGTTTGTCCATAATTATTAAAATTAAGCATTTCATCCTTAGTTCCACACGGTGTTTGTTTCCATTCGTTTGCTTCCGCCATTCTAGTTTTTAGCAGGCTGTTTATCTCCGCATACGTCCCAAAAGATTCCCTCTTCTATTTCCCTGCTTCTATGTACTATTGTTCAACTTCTCCGCACCTAAGACGCAGGAGAACTTCAGGAAAAACGATTATCATTGCGTATTCCTCCATCTGATTGTCAGGACTTTGGGAAAATCTATCGCTCTACATGTTACCAAGAAAATGAAGAACGTTTGGAACTAAGGAAAACGACATGAAAAGTGTTTGTGGTAAAACCAACGGTGTCAGGACGGATCCATGGGACCATTGCTATAACAAATAAATAGTACATAATAATATTTTTTCACTTAAATTGATATGTTACAACACATTTGATCATTATAACACTATAATTAGGTACAGTTAGAGCCTGGGATTTTGCTGAAACGATGAAAAGCAAAGCGAAAGAGCAATTTCAGTGGAAAAATATAGACATAGGGATTTCATAGTTTATACGTTATTTAGCATCGGAAAAAGATGTTTTCTCGTGAAATAAATGTTTGGGCTAACCCACCGCGCTCAGGGATAATAAAGGCAGGGCTGTTCAAGGACCTTCCATCAATTCGCTTAGAAGAATATCGATGGTAATGATATTCCTTAGAGGCATACAAGGCCGCATAAGAAAGGCAAGCGGACTACCCAAGAGGTTACTCAATCGACTCTATGGGTTCTCCTACGGATTCAAAGTCACATAAAAATGAAATAAACAGGTAGAGCTTCTGTAAACAATCCCTCCACGAATTCCAAACCATTTGAAACTTTTAGTGTTCCCACTCTTAAAAGGCGGTATCCAGAACGATCCTAACCGAACAAGGCGCCATTTCTTACGGAATAAATCGCGATCATAGCAAAGTGCTTGAGTACGATAACGTAATAGTTCCAACTTCAAATCCTGTAAAACTTGGTCAAATCAAATCTTCAAAAGTTGAATTGTTCCTTAAACACCGAGCAGAAGTTTAGACGAATGTATCAGTAAAACGACTGACGCACGTAAATAGCTAATTTTAGCTTGACCTATGCAACAATTACCAGAAAGTTCACACAATTTTTTCGCAACATTAATTTCTTAAGGTTAATTTTTTTCCTCCCACGACAGCAATTCATTCCTGGGATTATTTTAAAACATTCACAGCAAAAACGGCGATCAAAGGCATTGATACAAAAATCAAACTCACAAATGGGACGATCACTAATTAATCAACTAATTAGACTTTTCTGAATCATTGAGCATTCCGTCGCCGAGAAGGCCGACAGAAGATTTTAATTTTAAACGAAGAGCGAATCTTAAACCTACTTATAGCAACAAAATGAAAAGGGAATAAGTAAGTATTTCCAATACTGGGAAAATAGACTTTCTTTCATATCGTACTAGGGGCCAGGTGAACATGATGCAGGATAATTTTATTAGCACATGTATATTCAGGCATTGGCAGAGATGGAATATTTGCTTAGACCGTTGACTCCAAAGACGATTTTAACTCTTTTACGAGCACACCCGGGGGCGATGCTTTTGCCATTCGTACGACCGTTATCGCAGCAAAATTTGTCGCGATTTATTTCAGAATTACTTAATCGGAATACTGCGTTAACCTCCACAGAGAGGAACTCCAGAGTCAATATTGAAAACTGGGTACTCTCCCAGCTGATCGATACATTTTCGGACAATCCCGCTCTCAGTTTCCCTTCATGGGGATCATCTCTAATCTTCCCTCGACAAAACTACGCATACTTGTTCCCCATCGTCCATTAAGTTTCTCATAGTTCTTTCATCTCCTTTAATCTTAAAAAATTGCTTTCATATCAGCCACCAGAGCCACCTCTTCACATGCCCTCTACCACCCTCTTTAATCTACCCTCTCCATTTAACAAACCCATATTTCACACTTTCGGACTATTTGCATCTACGACACGTACCACCGTTCCTTCCCCGTTATGTTCAGACAAGTTATTGCTATACGTCCTCGCTAACCAGCTCACCTCCATTCTTCTCAACAATTACAAACCAAAATGTTCCACCCTAAACATGTCCTCATTCTGTATAGACCACGTTTCCAACCCACACAGCCTAAAACTCCATCCCTACTTCTTCATATCCCTTCTCAGGACGTTACACACCAGTCACCAATCTCCTTCGAAAATTATTCCTAGACTAGCAAAATTCTACAACAGACGTGCCAACCATCGACGCGAACGAATTATTAATGACAAAATCGGTTTCCCTTACCCTTACATTCGTTTCGTTCGAACAGAGGAAGATAGACACACATTAATTTTCCACCAGCTGGTCGAATTCCGATACGGGATGCGGACATTAGTGAAGGGACCGTAACTCACATCCTGTTTAATTAGGCCTCCGTGTTATATACATCGGCAGACCACCCAAGCGACCGATACGCTGGGATGAACGAGTGGTTTTTCCGAACAAATTCCGAATCACTTTCAGACAATTCCTTCGGGGGATGGAAGCAGAAGTTTCGGACCTGTTCGCAGGCTAAACTTCTGGGAAACGCAAGTCAGATCCCTGCCCCCTTACCGGGAACTACTCGGAAACACAGCTGCTTGAGCGTGGAGGATTTCACAGGGACGTTTCCCAGAAAGGTCATGTGTATTCCCTCTAAAGAGGGCCTCATAACTCCCTCCCCCTGCGCCTACTAGACCTTGATCCCGGCGGAGAGGAGCCGAGGGGAAAAGAGCGATTGCCATGCGAGGGCTTACTCGGGAAAGGGGGCAGAAGGAGGGGGCGACTTCGGGCTATCGCACGGAGACCCGCTAGACCAGAGCCGAGGGCGGCATCATCCGCAATTGATTACACCCTCCCACCCATTCGCGAAAGGACGACTCAAGTTTTTCTTTAATTACACCGTCTGAGTGTCTTCGTCCCCACATGCGCACCTGGGATCGGAGACTCTAAAGTGGCGGCGGTTACCAACACGGTTCGCAATTGCACGATTTTTATCAATTCCAGTTCAGAAGTTTTAATCAGCCATTTCATCCTTTACGATTCCAATATAAATAAGTTGTGAAGAAATACGTCAGTACCAATGCGCTCACTCTGCTCGCAATATATCGAAAAATAAATCCAGAATTAAAAATAAATATTTACTTACGAGAAGAGAACAATTTAACCGAGTCTTTTTTGAAAGAAAAAAATCAGAGAAAGTCTTGATTATTCGAGAGGGGAAAATAAGTTTAAGCATTGCTCGGGAGCCTGATCTTTGCGGGAGGAGGAAGAGAGTTGCAAAATCGTTGGCTTTCGAAATTAAGGGCCTGGAGAGGGATAAAGAAAACAGCATGACGGACATACTAGTGAAAGGGAAGTCAAAAGGAAGAAATTGAAGACAGGAAAGATGAAGAAAAAATTGCAGTTGGGTATGTATTCAGGCATTTTGTGGGTGCTAACATACAAAGGCTGATGGTGAATTGGAAAATTGAAGGGCCTGGAAAGAGAAGAATATTGGTTGGAATGAAGGAATATAAAATAGAAGAAAACAGAAAGAAGGGAAAAATATACCACTAAAAGCCTTCAAATCCACTAGAAATGGCTACAAACCGGAAATGGCGCAGCGGTGAGAAAATATGAGGCAGCTGTCCACTAATTCATCTAATATAAAATAATTTCTCTACTTTTCCATCCAACTGGACATGGATATGGCTGGAGGTATTGTATATGGTCGGAGAGTGGAGGAAGCAAGTGGCAGAGGTTTGGAGGAGGCAAAAGAGATGGATGGAGGATGTTTTGAAAAGAGAGGGAATGCTGAATAGGACAATACAAGGGAGAACACTGGGGAAGCGCGGAGGAGGAGAGAAGAGGTTAGGAATTCGGGACGAAACAAGAAGAGGGAGACGACATGAGGAATTTAAGAGAATAGCAGATCACGTGTAGGATAGAAAACGTAACGATGTACCAGAAATTTAAACGCTTGAACACGCATTGTCCAACAACCTACCAATCAGCTCGTAGCACACTTAAGAGAATGAATGAACTTAAACACCCGTATCAAGCCTGGTTTTCCGTAAAAAGTTTTAAAAATAAAGTTATTGACAGCCTAGTTTCTTAAAGCAAATTTAAGGTGCCCAGGAAAGTTAACCTTTTTAAGACAAGACTGAACACAACAGCTCGGAGGAACAACTTTCCAGAAAAAGATATTGCGTTAGCAGGTACTTCAAATGACGATATAATCCTTATCTTTCAATGGATGACTCTGATAAATAAACCGCGCCACGTAGGAAGCACCCACTTGGGATAGAGCGCGCTTAACAACGGAAGCTGCTCTTTCATTTTTTGCGTAGGTCTAAGTAAATACACAATTTTAAGGGATAATCGGTCCCCACACCTATGGCGGGATACCGCGCAACAAACCCAAAAAATATCCACAGCAAAATTTACATTTAGAGGCATAATAACTTTAAAAATATGGAATAATAATAACTAAACCGCACACAAGTTCACCACCAAAACAACATTTATGACCGTTTGGAACCTAAGAACCCCTGAAAGTCCCCGTTACGGGTTTAATCACTTTGAGATTCAACGCACAATAAAATTTTAATGAACAACGTGGAGAAGGCATCACGGTCGAAATGTAGTTGTAGCCGCTACGGTCAGGGAACTCAACGCAGCAAAACCCTCAATCTATACGACCATCTCCGCCGGGCCTGCACAGTCGTATATTTCTTAGATATAATATCACCCCGGCTGAACATGCCTCCCGCACTTGAGACTATCTCATGCAAAACTCGGCATCGCTGAATCCAGCAATTTACCAAAATTTGCATAATAGATTTAACTTTTCCAACAGGCAAGACGTAAAAACCGTTATTTTAATTAAACTCTTCCTCAAAATAGACTTCTACCGGCTAGATATGCAACTTTCAAGATAATCTGTCATCACAACTTTCCAAAATATTAATTCCCCGGGGGTCGGACGAATAGAAAAGTACTAGACGACCTAGAAAGGTCAATAAATCTTTGAAACACTAACCTGCAGACGAGAAAAATAGAATACTAGGGCGGATGAAAAAATTAATTATTAGAAACAATCCCCCGCAGTTGCATTGAATGAACATTCGATGAAAACGGGAAGTGTGGTTAAAGTTCACTCCTAAAAACATACGAAATTGTCACCTCCTATTATAAAGGATATCAGAGTAAGAGAAGAAAACAAAAAAAACACCAGCACCAGGCATTTGCGATCACGCTTGGGGGCACAATCACTCGCGCAGCACAAGAAAGGCGAGAAAATAAACGACCGAACCAACCACACAAAAAATAAATAAAAAAAGAGGCGAGTTGAAAAATGAAAAAGGGGGGAAAAAACCACTAGGGCACACACTCGGGTCCACAATCAGGGTAAGCGAAGGGTTTCCTCCACAGGATGAAAGGTTTGATTGGTGGCCGCTAGCCGTTGACTTCACGGTCCGTAAGCCAGTGTTGCGAGTGGGTCACTGGAGCTCGGAGCAAATCGGAAGGAGTGGCAAAAATGACAAAAACACGAGGCTGTTACCACGCACGGGAGAATGCACGCAACCGAGTAAAAATCCAGGCAAGAGGATTTTTTGCAAGCGCAAGGTGACACTGTGCATGAACAATTTCAGCATCAAGTTTGCGAAAAAAAATCGGGTGACACGTTATCAAGTCCCAGCACTTAAGAAATCTCCCTACCTCGTAAAATACTGTTTTGTATTTTAAACAAATTACGGCCCGGTTTCGTAATCTTTAGCTAAACACCTTCTAAGAATGGAACGATAAATTTTATTTCATAGCACTCACGAAAATTGACCGGTAGTGTGATGTAAGACGCTAAACAGTAACTCTTACTTAGCATAAAGTTAACGAAAAGGCTAGGTCATAGTTCAATATAATGTAAACAACTTTTAAAACCATTCGAGAACCTTACAAAATTTATTGAAAAGAAGCTTTCACTTACGGAGGGACGGGAGAGGCATAGATCATCAAGAGCCAGAGAGATAAATAGTGAGAAGAAAGACATTCGGAAATGAATAAGCCTAGTAGAACAGATAATTGATTATTACGAGATCGATTTTTCCAATGACCAACCAGGATTTAAAGATGACTGCCATGCAATAGCTGAATTACAGAAAGCTTCGCGACAAAAGAAGGGCTTTCTATTCATATTATATCAAGCTAAGTGGTAGGAAGTCTACGTGTCGTAGTAGCTTACTCATATTCACTCCATTTAGAGTTCCACATTAATTTGAAAATATGGGCCATTATAGATATTTGTTTTCTTAAGGGCGCTTTAAACGATACATCTTTTTGTACAAACGAATATATGAGCCATTTAATCAGGAAAATTGTACCGTGTAAAGCGGAAATTTGTATGATTGTCTGAGTGACTGGACGGGAAATAAAACCTGTTCTAATTCCACTTATTATATTGTGCATTCTATGGCATATTCATTTGTACAATAAAATGTACCGTGTAAAGCGGCCTTCAGGAAATACGGCTCTTAGAAGTATGAATATTTTCATAGTGCCATGCAGTATAAAAACTGCACATCTAGGAGTAATCCAAATCGCAAATATTAATCCCTAAAGTAACTATCATTTACTTAGTGCGATTTTGAACATGTTTCCATGCTGGGTCTAGAGGTGAGCGCACGGATCGCACGTTTGGCTACAGAGTTCTCCATAAATCCAGTACTGTCAACCAAATATGGGGGACGCTCTATACCGCTGATCATATCGCGGGAAGCGACAGCTTCCCGTTCGGCATCCCGCGCTCACCCCCAATCAGACACACCTAATCTTCTGCCGACCATCGGGTGGAGACGGAGGGGGGGGGGAAATAGACGGGGAGTGTGATGGGGTGGTTGAGAAGTGGAGGCAAACGGAGAGGATGGCGGGAAGGAGGAGCAGTTCGGCCCGAGCGCGGAAGAAAAAGACGTTTGCCGTCACCCCGCGCCTTTCAACGACACCGGCACGCCCTCGGAATACAGATCGAGCCGCCTGAGAGGAGGTCCCACGTGCCGGAGTGGGTGGGAAGGGGAGACGCGGAGAGAGGCGAAAGCGACCACAGCGTACGGAGAGAGAATAGAGGGTGTCCCTCCCAGGGAGACACGCAAATGCTATCCGGAAACATAACGCACAGACATCTCACCCGTCATGGCCGAGGTTGGAGGGAGCCCTTAACCGGGGAACAACCCCTCAACATTTCAAACCCCGCAAAATAGCTCGCAGAGATAGAGGTTGGAATGAAGACGGGAATCTTAAAAAAAAATAGCAAAGTTCCACACTCTTTACAGCGGTTTCACCATATTAGGACTAAAATGTACTTAAATCATATTCTATTTATTAGAAAAAACTTGGCTTAAGATTGGTATCAATAGCAAAATCCTGTTATCCCACGATATTATTTAGCGGAAACTGAAATCGAAATTAGACGGTGTAAATAGAAAGAAAGGGAGCAGTACAGGGATGATAATTTTTTTTAATATAGAAGACATACCTTCTTTTTTTTAGAGAAGTACTGTTTATGTGAAGCGAATTCTCGCAGATTTTTCCATAATTCAATGTCTTTTACTGCTTTTCATTTAAACTTAATTCAGGGGTTTATTCCCCTAATGATAGAATATATAGAGCGGAAACTAGTCCGCGAAGTTAACGCCAGTGAAAATTCCCTGCGGTCTGATAAATTATGTGATTCAACATGTGGTAGAACATCTGTGACGACGATGATTTAAATTTTACTTTCATGCGGAAGAAAAAGTTATTCTCCGTTTCTACGTAAGGTATTGAAAGACTTCAGTCGGATATTCGGGCGCGGGATATTGAAAGACGACTTTTTGCTGGAGAAAGTGTTTATTTTTACAAACAGAGAGCAGGTGCAGACACAACCGATCCGCGCCACGACGAAGGAGCGGCGTCGAGGGGGAAGTGGGAGGGATGTTAGTTCTAGCGTATGAGCACGGCACTGGAGATGACGTTTCGGCAGCTCCCTGTCATCGCGGGAGGAACTTACGCTCTACGCGTGCTTAAAGGGCATGAGCAATTTCGCAAGGACGACGGGAATACGCAAATCACCTTGTGGGCAATGATATTTTATTTGGTGGCGCGAACTACTGGAGGAGACTATGAGGAGGCAGAGAACAAGAGAAGACTGGCTTGAGGTCAAATATACAGAGTAGCGCCAACACCTAGCCTCTTGATAGGAGAAAATGAGAATCGGTTGCAGGCGTTTGAGGTGCGTTTACGTGAGGCTTAATGAAGAAAGGGCAATGGACTGAAGGGAAGAGGAAGGTGAAAGTGGTGGGAGAAGAGATGAGGCTTCTAGATGAGATTGGAGGAGGCAAAGTAGGTGGCCGGCACATTTAACGACGGTCGATAAGGTTGAAGAGAACCGTGCAAGAGGGGAAATAATGAGGAAAGAGAACGAAGAGAATAGCCTTTAAGGATAGGTAGAGGAGAGGTAGGGAATATTCCGAGCAAAAGAATTGAATCACAGAAGGATAAAAGGGCCAGAGGTAGAGAAAGATTAATGTGTGTGTTCCTTCTTCCGTCTAAAGTTACCTAAACATGTAGGTCACCACCAATTATTAACTCAATAGTACAGTTCTCCACACAGCACCCTAACAGGAACTGTGACACTTAAAAAATTCATTTTTGCACTCAATCACGAAATTCAGGATCATATTCCCTTTACTCAACACACCATTTGCCAACCGTATTTAGTCAATATTTTCAGCGCCACTTATAATACCGTGAGGCGAAAACACCTACCGAAAAATGTCGAATACCAAACTAATTTAAATAATATTATAAAATAATATATAATTTATTAATTATAATAAATAAATTTTAAAATAAAAAACCTATTTACAAGTCTGACGCAGCAATAGAAATATATTAAATCGATATCACCTTCTTGATGATTGCCTTTCAATTTCCAACTCCCAACATCTTTACGAGTTATACCTGCTTCCTCACAATGTTCGCCACTCTTATGATTGGAAAAAAAACAAAACTAATTCTATTCGAACTCAGCGGGGATATCCGGGCCGATAGAACGACCGGATACGAGAACAAATCCCGACTCGATGAATAATAATCACCATTCGACGGATTGATTTCAACTTCATATCTTGTTTTCGGGATCGGTGAGTCGCTCCTCCACCTTCTTTCCGAAAGCCGATTATACACCCTCCAGTTCCGGCCGCGGATTCAATTTGAACCCTCCAATGATTTATGAGTCTTGAGGCTCCGGCGGGGGTGGACATGAGAGAGAGAGAGAGAGAGAGAGAGAGAAGGGGAATCTCTCGTGGGACGTCTTCCTCCCCGCCATCCGGGACAGCTCAAGCGTTGTCGCCAAGGGAGTAAATACGGAGCGCTGGCGCAGACGGGATGGACAGAGACGAAGGATTTTGGTCTCCCTCTCTAGAGGGACATGAGTAACTAAATGAAAGGGGATGATGATGATGGACCAGATTTATGGAAGATGGGAAGCCCGGGGGTCACGGTGCAGCGGCTAAGAGGAAGAGTTTGGGGGCTTGAAGGGGATAGGATCACGTGGGTGGATCCAATCCACATATGCGGCCCATAATAAGATTTGCGCGCAGCCATTGAATACGCTTTTTCTCAGGGATATTTCCGCGGTATAACGTCAACGAGATTAACCTTTAATATGGGCAGTTCCTCGTTTACTACGGTTGTATAAGGATGATGAAAATGCGCTCCATCCATTCTTAAAGCCTGATTAATTCACAAAAGTTGCCCGAATCATCATATGCTTATCATCCTTACTTGGGTACCACCATGCCTTCTTATCTAATCTAAAGGTAACTAACATTACTAGAAATATGAAATACATGCTATTTCCAGGGTATCACCTAGGATATAATTCCAATCTCGCCCACCATTTTTGGATAGAAAATGGCGATAAACAGTGAGAGAGATGCATTGAAGAATTGATAAGTACAAAATTTCTTCTTCTATCGCACAATTAATGATTATAATAATTTATTAACTTCATAAACATACAATTCGATTTCGTCCTTTCCCTCTTCCTATTCCTTTTCCCTACTCCAACTCTTCTTCCAGGCATGAGTCCTAACACCGGTTACTATGTATACACCTCAGCGGAGACTCGCGGGGTCGTTTTTAGATTACTCCTTTAGTATTTCTACAAGACAGAATAACTCTTACCCCTCCGCAAGTAATCCTAAATGACTATCCTTCCTCTTATTCTGCCCCCTATTACTGGAATGTTAACTTTCGAAATGGTCGTCCGCATTACCACCAGCTCCGTCAATCTCAGGATTTCCATGACAAAACTTTATTTCATATCAAACTATACCTCACACTTAAAATTTCCCGCGAGTACAATTAACATACGTATTAGCCCGCGTATTTATCGCTAAACTTGTACTTCTACAGTGACACTAAAAAAATTATTAGAAAAATGTCGAATAAATCGGATTAGGATAAAACTGGCTGAAAGATATTTCTAGTAGCATATTCAGGACAGAATAATAAATTCATGGCGGAGAAAATTAGCTAAGCATTTCACTAGGAGGGGAACTCCGGAGAACAATTACAATCTAATTACAAATAAAATAAATCTAAGATGTGGAGTCCATCCGCGGAAATAAAGTAAATAAGTACCATAAATCAAGTGTTGATAGCATTCATGAAATATTTTCATACCCCGGCGCACCAAAATTCAAATCATTACTCTTGCATTCATTCATCAGTTCAAATCCGCTACAACCATCACTCATAATAAGGGAAAAGGAGATTTATTATGATTAATACGCGTTCCTCAGTACTTACAAGATTTATATGGGAAGAATAAACAGCTAACAAAAGAAATGAATGAGCAAAATAAAGAAAACTGCTTCGCGACGACCCGTAAGTACCCGCCACCGTACGTCTTCAAGGTCTCGTTTCACCAGACCGCGATAAACGAAAACGGTCAGGATAATTAATACAAATTTCCGCAGGGCCCCAAACCAGGACGACTTCCACTTCGGCAACATTAATTATGAAAATAAAGCGGCAGAATTAATTACGGACTTTTTGTCACGACCAAGGCGGAAGGGGACAAGAGGATACCCTGTACAAAGGAAGGATCGAATATGGGATAAACGACTTAAAGGGAGAGAAGGGAGAACAGATTGGAGCACTCCGTATGCGCCACGTTCTGGGGGCGAGGATGCCAAAGGGAAGGGGGAAAATTCCATTGAGGCACGGGGGGGATGGGATGACAACGGATTGATGAAAGGGTGTAAGGGGATGCGGAGAGGGGATTGCTGTGATAACAATAACAGCATCATGGCGACAGACATTGGTCAGTAAGATCCAGAGAGATTTCCAGAATGTCGGAGAATCTTTCCTTCTAAATTATCTTCATCTATTAGATTTTTTTCGGCCTCGGTGGCGGCTGAGATAAGTCCACGCCTCTAAACCTAACGCTACGGGTCCTAATATAAATTAGGGATTTATCTTTCACCATCGAGGTCAATGTTGTTCGTTTGCGCCTAAAAATTAGAAGTGTTCAAAATTGGCGTTAAGTATTCGGTCGAATATGCCTAAAATTACCAATATAAGGCTTGTCAACACTATACGCAATACGGTAGATTTTCCAATTCTCCAAAGCATTACTGCACTATTGTTCCAAAAAGGAACCGTATCAATTTAGCACCACACACATCTCTTAATGAACTGAACACTGATGAAAAGCAAAGTGGTTTTGTCAAAGGCGAACTCCAAAGTAAACTTACGTTATACAAGGGATACTTGTCACACAAAACACCAATAATTGGCAAAATATTCCCGAATCTCCCCATGATACCATTAGCGTTGTGGAAAAACGGACAGAGAAAGTTACACAGAGGACGAAAAACGATGAAGTGTCTTATATTTCGCGGGAGGAAAAAGGCGGCGGAGATAGGGAAAAGACAACAAAAGAGCATGGATGATTAGAAAAGGGATATAACGTTGATTGAGCAGTAAAAGGGATATTATTGTGAAACCGTGAAGAAATCGAATTGAAATAATGGATGGGATGAATGCAGAAAATATGAGGATTTCATTGACTGATTGGTGGAAAAATATACAGCCGGGTATGGGAATTTTGAAGGATGATAATGAAATAGGGAAGTTAGAGCAGGGACAGAGCAAAAACCTACCAATCGCTTGGAAGCACACCCAATGATGACGGTAGACTGTAAGCAACTTTCCGCCTATCACTAGCCTTGTCACCGCCGTGTGCTGGGGACGTATGGAGGAGGGTGCGGGGCAAACGGGGAAAGTGGATGCGAATAAAGGTTCGGAATGGAATTTCTAGGAAAGGGAACAGGAGACTGTGGACCGATGAAGGACAGACAGAGGAGGCTGGGACGACAGGGAACGAGCCAGTGAGAGACTTATTAACCCCGGAAACTAATAGGTTTGTCACCTCATCCATTAAACGCAAGGAGGCGATATCCCCCCGGGGCATCAGACGGACGTACTCGAGGGGTACGCCCTTCCCTTGAAGAGTGGAGCGTGAGGGTTTATAATGAGACAAACGAGTCCCTGGGATGCTGAGGGGAAGCGTGGCGGGGGGGGGGAGAAAGGCACGGGTAGAGGTAGGGAGACAAAAAGCCAGCGGAGTGGACTGGGGAGTGAGTTGTATGCGTGGAAAGGGTTAGACCCTGGGACGAACAAAAGAGGGTTAGCTGGGGTGAACGAGGTGAGGGTGGAGAGCAGTCGGCAGAAATAGGTGGCGCGGGGGGTTTATCGAGGGTATTGCTCCTGACGGGCGACACGACTGACGGATAAAGTGACAAATAAATAATAAAATAAAAATAAACCCCTCCTCTCGCATGCTGAATACGGTGAAAGGTCGTTATGAAAAGTAATATAATGGTCTATTAAAGAGGGAGCTGTTAAAAAACGACAGCCCAGCGAGATGTGAAGATGGGTTTGGCCGTGAACTGCAAACGAGTTAGACACGAGGTGGGGAGGGGGAGAGAACACGAGGCTGACTGTTTCGGAACTGAGTTAATTACTGCGCCATCCCCTGGAGAGTGGGGATCGTTTAAAAATGGAACTAATCATTTGAAACGCTAATGAAAATTCCTCCTCGGCGAAAGAAACCAAACGCGTTGAAGGGGAGAATTTTAATACCATAGAAACATATCCTACGGCTCAATCTTTGCAAAACACCTGTCGGGTTCCATCGCAAAACCGATGAATAAGTTTTGCAATCAAAATAGATCGTTTCACCGTCCCATTGAATGTATTCGCTCCACCATTGAATGTATTCGCTCCACCACCATCATTGGGTGGGCCTGTTGGATTTCAGCGAGGATAAAGCGAGCAACAGTTTTATTGAAGCAAGGCCAGTCGCATTAAAAATAAGGTCAGAAATTCGTCACCAACGGGCAGAGCGGAAATCACCCGTAATTTTACAACCGCTCTAACATTTCTAATCCCTCCTCTTCTAATTATTCAGGAATAAGCTTAATTGCAAGAGCAATAAAATCCTTCGAATTGACTGCTAGACTTTAACGACCAGGAAACACAAGTTAAAACTGCAGTGATTTTAACTAGAAATTTCTAGTTTATGAGCCGGCCATTAGGCTGCAGAAACGCTCATTCACAGCCTAATCCTACCAGGAAATGTATGCAGGGTTCACAAACACAGTAGTAAAATACATCGGCAAAAATGATCGCCTATGTGACATGACGGTTCCCCACAAAATGATAGAAAAACAGCGAATGGGATGGGTTCAGATTTCTCCACCTTTAATATCATACATATCAGGTAGCTCTTAAATAAAAGAAAATCTACCACGGTAAAGACTGTCAAGGAATCGAATATAAATTTCACTAGAATATACAAAATATAAAGATCAATGTAGTAACAAATACCAAATCCCTTTTCACTATCAAAGCGTTTCAACGACCGGGAAACTATTCCGAATGAAAACCTAGTAGCATTGAGAAATATAGGGAAACAATGAAAAGTTACCATTCTAAACTCTAGAGGATAACATTCGATTTCCATACGAGTAGACATCAAAACTTTATAAAGGAAATAATAGGTGCACGATTACTTTTTTGCATATCAGCTTTAATCACGGGATATTTGACCACCTCTGGTTTCAATTATCTTCCCATTTTTCCCATTCCGAATTCCAGACGGTGAAAGAAAATTAAATCACAATGTCTCGCCAGAAAGAACATTGCATATTATTCGTTACACCGGAGATTGGCTCTCAATTACAGTTAGAAATAAGATTTTGGAGGCATTATCTCGATTTAATAAGCACGTTTATGCCCACCGTAGAGACAAAGGACACGTGAGTGAGACGACGCGCCGAATTCATGATGCCCCTCTCAAAGTTTCACACTGAATGTGAACAGATGCTTTACACAAAGAGTCTTCCTTACGAGAACTTAAAAACTAGACCGAAAACAAAACAAAAAAGTCACTTTAGTCCTTCGGCCCTCCCTTCTGGTTTTTTTTCTCTCAGAAAGCGACTAACCACCAAAAATAGACCCTTGGTAGCGCTCTGCGGACGAAAAACTCGAGACGAGACCATCCTACTTAAGAAAGAAATTCAGCCTGAGTCTCTTGGCCTTTCGGAAGTAGAGCTCAGAGGAAAAAATTAAGTCGTTTTAAATATTCAAAGTGCAATCCTTGAAGTAGAATTAAAGAAGAGCTAAGCGGGTACAGCCAAGATGGAGGAGGAGAGGGATAGAACAAAAACAGTTGAAGGAGGAGTCACGGAGGAGGAAGGACCTGCATCAACCCACCACTCCGAGAGTCGTCTCAAGGGTATGTGGCAGAGGGTGTTAGGACATCAGCCATCAAAAGGGGGATCGATAAGGAACATGAATATCGGAAGGTAGTAAGGATGAGTTTCCAGTTGCTCGGAACGATATGAAGGTGATTAATATCGGCGATGCCGATCAATTGCCATTCTATGATGCCCGATTCGACAAGGCAGCGCAAAAATTCTGACTTTTGCCCATTTTCTCGCCTCTGGTCCGCAACATTTGTTCTCGGAGCGTACTCTAAATTAGGTGTGATAGGGCACCTATCATGAAGACTGAGGAATTGGAAAAAAATAATGGAAAACGCGAGGAACAAAAAGTGATAAGTGTAACTAGTGACGGAGTTACAAGCCAAGAGCGATGAAATTTGTCATGAATAAAATAATTTAATTTGACCGGGATTCGAACCAAGATGTCCTGATTGGCGGCCAGGCGTGTTAGTTACACTTCCAGTTATTGCCCCTCAAAATCATCTCTTTTGGCGTAAATCGTCGCACCCGGGCGCTCGACTGTATACTAAACCTTTTGCGTACTTGCAATAATTTGGAAATAATCGACGGAGTGACTTTCTTTTTCGCTATAATTTTTTGCAGCCATTTATGGTGTGTCGAAAGAGGAAACTTATGCACCAATTTGACAGGTTATCCATATCATTTTGTCGCTACCTTCAGTCCAAGAGAAGTATTGCGGGGTTAAAATAATATGGCACACAGATGGATACAGGGAAGAAGGGGGTAGGAAGTTGGATACAAGAGGGGTCGGAGTGCGAACATAGCACTGCGGCCAACAAACGGCACACGGCCTGAGATTAAGGACATCCATTCCGGTCGCTAGCCTACATTTCGAGCAAGAATCCCCTCTCCATCCCCCATTTACTTCTCCCAGTGTCGAAAAATTTTTGGCTCGAGCTCAAGCAATATGCTCGACCTTCTCCGAAGTTATGAGATAATTATCAGACTGAGTCCACGAGTTGGCGGAAGGGACAAGGGGAGAAAAAAAAGATATCCGGACCGAATATGAAATTGTCTCCGTTCAACTACGCAGACAAGTGGACTCCAATTAAAGAAAGGGATGGGGTTATGTAATTTCGCTCCCGCCGCTAAGATGTGAATCATTTCCGTCTCGATGTTTGTTTTGTGAACGCTGGCGCTCCGCGATTCTTTCTAGGTTGTCCAATGTTGACCGTGTAACTGTTTAAGAGCCGAAGTTGGCTCTCATTTCGCTTTGTATCTGAACTTCTTAGCGCCAACTAAGAAAAAGGACTGAGAGAATCAATAATGAAAGAATTCCATGAATTTTCATGAACCTACCACTTAGCACACCTTTATATAAGAACAAGAAGAAACTGAAACATATAAAACACATGCACAATTATTTTGGAAGATTGGAATTGGGATAATAAAGTCAATCCTCTCTTGTCAAAGTTTGGCAGTTTAATTCCTGCATCATCAGGGTTTGAGATTAATTCGTGACATTAGTTCATGGTCACAGCAGGCCGAATATAATGTCTCTAACCATGAACTCATGCCAATAATGGATTACACCCCTATTACCCTGATGATATACGAATAAAACAGCGAAACGTTGGCAAGGGGTGCTTAAATTTATCATCCCTAGATCAATCATCCAACAGAAATTTGTAAGCAGATAAAATTGGTCAAAAACTACTCGCATTAAAAAACTTAACAAGAAAGTTCATGGAGTTGCGATAGCCGAGGTCACTTTGCACTTACAACCGACCACTTGCAGGCAGGGTTAACGCTACAGAGAAGGAATTAGATGATCGCTCATCCAAATTAAAACCGGACAATGCGAAGCTTAGATTCGGAGATTGAGCGGGAAACTGTGTTCCTATCGAGGCAAGCCATTGCCCTGGGTCAATTATTTTGGTATGGGAGAAGTTTTTACGTTAAGAGTTGATAATTATTATAGTACACGCACCATGCTTGTATACCTCCTCCGCTTCCACAAAGGGTGAGGTAATAGGTGTATCACAATAATGTCGACTGTGTCAGGCGAGATGCTAGGGAAGAGCATGTTAAATGACAAACAAATGATTTCGTCCTGTCTACTTTAATACAACTCTGTACAGCGAAACTATATAAATTTTTTAAATTTTCAATATCACATAGTCAAGTCGCACGAAAGGAGAAGTAATGAGCCACAAACCGCGGGAATAAGCACACATTCATCCTGTAAGAAGAATGTGAAGCGTACACTTACTACCGTCGATAGAATGCTAACTATACTCATGAGGATTCTAAAACACACCTTCCCTCAAGGACCCTTAAATCCAAGAAAAAATGTGAAACAGCAGTCACTATAGCATGACGACGGGAGGATAATGTACCAAACGACTCGGTTAATTAATTGAGATTACTAAACGTACATCGGGGACCGGAGATATCCAGGTAAAGCACGAGAGGAAGGATACGCAATTAATACTTCAAAAGATTGCTAATGAGGAGAACAAACACGACCCACGGACCACCGAGTTCGATTACAGTGGCAGTTCGCGCCTCCAAGGCTGAATATCTTCAAGCAGCGAATGCCGAGCCGGGGAATAAAAAAAGTAATAACAACGAGAAAGACGGAAAAAAATGAGGGACGATTAAGCGAGAGGAAGGTCTGCAGGGGATGAGACGTAATCCTCAGGGCGTAATCATGCGACGGGCGTGGGGAAAAAGAGAACTCAGCGGTTTAGTAAAAAAAACGAGAAACGAATCAACAGATTTATGGTGAACAAAGGAGACTCATGGGGCCGATAAGAAAAAGAGCTGAGCCCAGGGAAATCATATTACGGGCGTTGGGTGAAGTACAGACGAGAGTGGCAATTACACACGAATGGAATTTATCTTCGTACTTCACTTCGTAGTACTAAGCAGGGGTACGAACGAAGGGGAATGAAGAGAGAAACAGGTTGTATGACAAGAGATGGGAAGGCGAGGGGTGATTTAGGAGGGATACACAGCTAAACATACTAACCTGCCAGCAGTCGCGAGGGAGTTTGGCGGGGGGTGTACTGGTACCAGCCGTGAAGATGAGAGAACAGGGAAAAGTAATTGGGTGAGGGTAAATACGAAAGATGAGTAGTGTCTTGAC
The DNA here is from genome assembly GCA_963169105.1 of Ceriagrion tenellum. Classification (NCBI taxonomy): domain Eukaryota; kingdom Metazoa; phylum Arthropoda; class Insecta; order Odonata; family Coenagrionidae; genus Ceriagrion; species Ceriagrion tenellum. Next base: position 80,897,634 of record OY720637.1, on the reverse strand, counting down.
AGATAATGGTCACGCTCTGTTTTTGCTGCAGTCATCAGCGGAGCGAGAGAAGGATATTTTTATACCCATCAGTTCGGCAGTATCTCTCCCTCTCTCACGTATCCGCACTCTCTTGAGATACACTGCAATGCTAGAATGACATCTGCCATACAACCCCTTAACTCGCGTTATCCAAATTTCCAAAAAGTCTAGCGTACATCTTCCGAGCATTTAGCAGCTCCCGACAGTCCTACCGGTTGAGTCAGTCATACTCGGCAAAGATGATTGATTCCGGCGCAAAATCAGGGATTATCTTCATGGTTAGAAATTAAAACCTTAGCACAATCCACAGACGGTGATGTAGTCCTGATTTCTTGATGATATCACCTGATGGTGTCGCCTAGCGACGAAACCTAGGTCATCATTTAAATATTTTACGTGAAATATATGAAGTATTTAATTTATAGCCCGGTACACTCCTTTCTCGCACAAGTTTTTTACGAAGCCTAAGACTTTCCCTGACAGAAAATTTCGCAATTTGAATGTTTCCACCCAAGCTACCAACTACACGCAGCCCATTCGTGATGTGGCCTAAGCAGTGATACATATTGGCTGTCTTAAATTTTTTTTCCGAGGACTTGCCCAATATTCGCTTGATAAATGAGTCTCTCTAATGCAGCGGGGCAATGTTTGCATGCTTATCCCCACATATGTTTGAAGTAATTGTGATTCCTAGATCTTGGACTTAATCCAATGAATATAAATTAACATCCCACATAATAGACTAGCACTCCAGATCCGAGTCATCCAGATAGGGTACGATAGATGTGGGGATGCACGCGAGAGGCTATATTTCTGGCAGGACCTAGGTTAAGTCCCAGGATATAATGCTGATGACGTCATTCGATTTATAAATTATTACGCAAAACTATAAAAATGAATTATGACATAATAAAAAGGAGAATGGATAAAATGTGGTGGACAGAAAGGGAAACAAACGAGGAAGCTCTTGGTAAGCAGAAATAGGAGAGGAAACTTCTGGAGGAGATTGTCAGCGGGCAGAGTAGGTGGTTGGCAAAGGTAATGATGCTGAGGGCCGCTAATGGTGGTAAGGATGCTGAGGGCCGTGATAGAGAGCAGGATGTCGGGTAAGTGGGGAATGGGAAGAAAGATATAAGAAGTTCAGAACGGGAGCAGGTTGTATGGACGGGATAAAGAAGGGCACGATGTATGCTTAAATGAAGAGGCAAATACTATGGGCAAGGAGCCCTACACACATAGAAATCTGGAAGATATCACCAACTTTCATGTAAACCAACATAGGTACACCTATAAAATACCGCACATTTACCACGAAAACCACGGTATTAGTTTTAACAACGAACTTTAATAATATATAATCGCGGCATAAGTGACCTCAGTTGAAAATGCACTCTTAATTATAGATTCTAACTACAGTAAACGACATGGCATTGACGGTATTTCGCTTGTAAGAAGTGTTCTCCTTAACCCGAGCGAGCGGGATGGCAAGGACGCGTCGAGGCAAGACAGCTGGGTGGAGAATCTTCCCGGTTCGCTTATAAGAGGGGCACGTGGGAGGAGTTGGGGCCATTATTATGGGCTTTCCCCCATCAACGCAACTCGTCTCTTCCACTCCTCGATTACCTCCTTTGCCCGCGGGCTACTCCCCTGAGCGTTAACACAACACCCTCGAACACCTCCCCGCACCCCTCTCGAATCTCTTAAACCATCCTACCTATCCCTCTACCCCTCCGCCCCCCCCTCCCTCGAGGGAACGCGCCTCGCATCACCAACCCACCCCTCCCCACTTCATCTCTCAGAGACAATTATGGGGCAATATGCTTGAGCACTCACTCCCGCGACTGGGGCGGGGAAGGTCGTCGGAGGCGACGAGGCCCGAGACGAAGGTGTAACATGGTGAGGTGCCGGTGATACATTTAAAGCAATAAGAGACCACACACCTCGCGGCGGCCCCTAGAAAGGTCTCGCCCAAATGAGGGTAACCGTTACCGAGCACTCTAAGACTTCATTTACGAGCGAAAACATTCCTGAGAGGGAAATATATAGTTCCCCTCGGCACCTGAAGCAGACTAACACTCACTCAAGGAACGTACAAAAGGTGGAACGATTCAGGCCCTTTCCAGACATTTTCAAGATCTTACCTGAAATATCTGTCGCAAATTACTTTGAAGAATCTTCACGGGTTTCCCCATAGTTAGCCACCTCGTGATTTACTCCAGTAACTTTCTCTGCCCGACTACCCCGTCCAGGAAGTATTTCTTTCTCTCGGTTGTAAGACATGCGCAGCTCGTATGAATGAACGGAAACGCTTTCGGCTGGAGCTGCGTTTGATACATTTACACTGAATATTTCCTCTTTGTACGAGGAGCCTCATCAACTGACTAAGATTCCAAAGTACAAGGGATAGTGATTGATTTTTATTCGAGCATTCGGCCGTATTCTGACGGTAGGTTTTTGGACAGTCCTTTTTCATACTTTACAGAACGGGATGTATCTCACTTTGCCTCCTATAGATGGCTCGACATCAGATCCCTCTTAAATTTCTAATATCGTCTACCTCCTCTTATTTCATCCAGAATTCCTATCCTCATCCACGCATTCCTAGCGTTCGATCCTCTATTATCCCCTTCAGCAAGTCCTCGCCTTTCAAAACGTCCTCCAAGCAAGTTGGAAAAATGAATGAAACACGGCAGTGACCGAGAGTGTCCGTGTTTACTGTGTGGGTTTCCAACAGGGCCTGGAGTTCAGGTACTGTCATTTTGAGGACTTATTCCGTCTAAGTCCTGAGGGTGTTGATGAACACGGGTTTCAGGTTTGATGCTGAGGGATTAATAGCACCCTGAAATCGATGGTGTATTTATTCATCGAAACGTCCGTGCCTGTATTACTGACCCCATCGGATACTTGCGAGGAATCCAGTTAAGTTCTCTCACGTGTTGTTTCAACAGAGCAAAATGACGCAGAGGTCGTGAAGAGATGCGAGGGCGAAGGAGGATGGAGCAAGGAAGATAGACGGAAAGACGAACGAGGAAATACACTTTTCACAGCTTCATACCACTATTATGCTGTTGGTTTCTTTAGGTAAAAACGATTGACAAAAATTTATGAAAAGACAGTCCTTAGACCGTTTCCACTTATGAAACAATTTCTTACTTTGTACACTCCACACTTTTTTATTTTCACCGACCATGGTTTCGAAATACAATGTCATTTTGAGTGACAGTGTAAATGACATTGTATGTCGAAACCATGGTCGGTGAAAATATAAAAATTGTGGAATGTACAAATTGAGAAATTATTTCCTGTGTCGCGTTTTCACAAAGTGAAGCCTGAAACTATAACTTGCGTTTCAATTTATTGATAAAAGGAGCCACGAAAAACTTAAAATCGAAACTAGGAAGAACTAGGGATGGTAGGTGAAGAAAGAAAGTTCCTTGAGTAAGTCAAGAGGCGGAAACGTAAGGGAATGAGCGAGAGAGATAGGTGGCTGCATGTCTTCTTCAGGAGGTTTGAATCCTGGAAAAGACGGGCTAATTTAGAGAGGCATTTTGAATGAAATGAAGAGGTAGGAAGAACGTTGCGTTGAACTGAGAGAGAGGATGAGGATGTGATCTGTCCTAACCTATTGGATCTATAAAACACCGATTACTAATCAAGGTGTAACAATATTTTCATCATGTACGAAGCTTAGGGAAAACTCTGGGAGATTTGGCCGATAAAATTAATTTTTCTCTACTTGGTCGTCTGACACGACCTAAATCCGATGGGAACGTCACATAATATTTGAGCCTTTGAAAATCAAGCATTGGATGGAGCGCAATTCTCGTACCGCTCGACATTAAACGAGACGCAAAAGAGGGTAGGGCTCAAAAACGGCAAATTCACTAATTGACGACCCTGAAATGTTTCCTCATAATATGCCAAGAGTTATCGTTAAAATGGCCACATTGCAGGAGCCCGAGAAAATATGTTCCGAAAGATAGCAAACACAATGCAACCAGGTAATTGGATAGCTGCTGAATAAATGCACGTTTGCAAGTCCGCATAAATGCTTAACCTGAAAAATAACAATGCACCTTCTCTGGGGTTGTTACAGCCAAGTCTGAGCATCTCCAGCACGAGCGTGGCAGAGGAGACAACGAATGACATTCCTGTGAGAGGATACGCCAACATAAGGGACTGTACTCTTTAACGATTGACGCTTCAGTTAATCAGGACAAAAAACTCGGCGTAGCCACAAATAAATATTAGGAAAAGGTGAAATGGCGTTACTTTTGCCAACTAAATTTTACCAAAGTTGCGATTCTCGAGATTAATTGAAGTGAAAAAAATGAGAGCTTCACAGAAAAACTTGACACATCCAATTGCAAAGCTCACGTAGCGTATAAATCCATCAGCAAGGCTACCTCCGTATTCCGCGATATTCGCCTCCGATAAGGCTCGTGTTACAGAAGCGTCGAAGTGAAACTCCACTAAAAACAACAATTATTTCAGGGAGAAATGAGACACGAAAATTCGGGCAGGGCCACCCACATTACATCCCACTCATTATTAGGAACTGAAAACACATTCAATTTTGACGGCAGCACTCCTCAATGAAAAGGAAATGGGCAACCGCACGGAAGCGAAACGAACCGGGGACAAGCTGTTTTCATTTTACAAATTGGAGGAGAAGATCAAAACCGAAAAAAAGTGGCAAAATATCTAATTTAGTAACTCAAAACGGCACCACGCATTTCTTTAAAAGACGGGGGAGAGCACCTAATCAGCCTGACGAAACTTTCCATCAGATAACTCGCTCCGCTGAAATAATAATTATTTCCGAGGATGGTCGAGACGTATATGGAGAACAGTAAAATTGGACCGAGAAAACGCAAGCAAGAGGGAACACTCATCTGCATCGAGAACGTAAATCCGAAAAGCAATTACCGTTCCGGAAGACGGTTACGGTACGAAGCGGCCAACGGAAGGAGTACATACCCACATGCGCTTGAACACAGAAAATAAAAGAAAGAACACACAATCCACCTATTTGGCAGCAACTGCGTGGGCACGTCAACGAGGAACCGAAGAAACATTCCCGCATGATGAAGCGTTACCCGAGATTTATTTCGAAAAACTTGCGGTTTCCCACGACGAACGCTTCTCCCTTGCTCCAAAAATAAAAATACTACGACAAACCGTTTTCAGGAAACCACGTCGAGGCCAATAATAATAACAACAAAAAAAACCAAGTCGAACCTCATTTCATGCTCTACGACCACGATCATGTTTCCGATTTGACTTCGAAGCTCCGGGGGAGGAAATGAGTCGAAGGTTCATTTCTCCTGTTCTTCGATCTGGGTATGGGTTCGAAAAAGAAAGGGGAGGCTGGATAGAAGGTTAGAGGAGAATAAGGATTCGGTAGCGTGGGCCGAGGACACTACTCCGCATTCCCCGTTATCATGCCTCAGAAAGTTTTTCTTAAAATCAGCAATTTGTCTGAGGATACAAAAGAAAATCTGTACCGAACAGACAAACAAACAGACTGGCAGACAAGAAAGCGAGTTAATAAAAACGTGGGCAGAACAACCATCCCGTAACATTAATCAAAAGTATTAACATTTATGAAGCTAAGTATTTTAATGCCCTGAAATGCTTCAGTGCTAGACCAATTTCAACCAAAATACTAACCATCCACAACATATATGATGTCAAGTATGATGTCCGGAGCTTGAAACAAAGAAAAAGCCAATAAGTAGTAAAGATGAAATAATAACTTATAAATGCCACCCCGAATACAAGAGTTACATCTTCTGGTGAAAGGGACATTTCTTATTTTTACACAATTAAACAATACTATAAAGAGGAATATGAGATGGTGTCTTGCCCATGAAGTAGAATAAGGCAGTGAAATGTTTGCCCGTAAAACGTGGGTTTCAATCCTCTGTAATACATAATCACAGAATACAACGACAAATCAACCATTAATTGAATAAATGGCGAATGAACGAAGCGTTAAGTAAATAGAGCCAAATTCATCTAGGCACAAGAACTTAGGGGGAATAAAAATAATAAAATTCTACCACATTTTAAACCACTGAAACAACAGAACGATCGAATTCTAAGCTTTTCAATCACTCTCAATGTAAATGACGGTATGATATTACCCAAGACGACATTCATTTACTGCTCGTTGTTTTCGGGTTTTCCAACCGCGTGCGTTGAAATTAGCCGACAACGGTTTCGGTAGCCATCCTGCTACCGTCTTCAGGTAGAAGGTGGATGGCTGCCGAAACCGTTGTCAGCCAATGTCAACGCACGCGGTTGGAAAACCCGAAAACAACGAGCAGTAATGGAAAACGCCGCGGAAACCTTCGCGAGAATGACATTCATTTACACAAGCGAGGATCGTGACTAGTTACGTAAATAGATGAAAAAATGAAGGCCTTTCCTTTAGCGAGATTCAAAGTACTGAGAGAAAAACAACGAAATTTCTTTTCGCAAAGAAACCTGCAGAAAAGTACACGGAAATGAGACACGCTTGAAATAAATGGTAGACCATTCCAGGAGAGTTAAATACCAGGAGAATCCTCCCATGTGAATTCTCTTTATTGAAGGCACAAGAGTCTTCCAGCAAGGGAAAGCCGTTATAATTGAGTGATAGAGCGAACTTTATAATGCAGAAATCGAATATTAAACGAAAATATAAGTTTGATTATTAAATTCGATCCGAATATTCGGTTACAATCAATTAAAATAAATAATTCAATCAGGCTACAGACAGCGGAGTCAGGGAACCAGGAATGACGATTGGCAGGAGGGAGAGGAGAACAAGCGCAGTATTGGATTCGAATCGAGCCACCGTCTCTAAAAGAAGAAAGAGGTAGCCATTATAGGAAAACGCTGACCGACTGCAAAAATGAAGCATTCGTTACATTATATGCGGATATCCATTAATCCAACGGAATTTATGATAAGACGATTTTTGCATAAGATTTGTATCGGCTTTCTACAACGATAATTCGATCATACCCACACAATCTTTACGGTCATGAAAAGTCTTGCTTAAGGAAAAATGAAGACATTCGCGGCAGTATCCGAGAACTTTGACATTAATATCGCTAAAGTCACCCAAGACGAGACAGAAAGGTTGCGTTAGGACTTGTGGCACCAACTGATTACCTCATTGAAGGATGATGCTCATTACAGAATTTTAGAAAGGTGAGTATCATGGCATAGGTAGAGTTTTAGGAAGAGGAGCATGGATAGGGCCGGAATAGACAACTCAAGTATTACGATAGGACACGGGAGTCAATAGAGCTTATAGGTTCATTCGACGCACTACGATCGTAATCGTGACTCCAATTTAGAGGCTTCACAGTGACACATTCACCACTACCGGCATTTGAGCCAGGGACCTCGTAATGGTAAGTATATATCTCTGCCACCAAAGTAAATACTTTTTTGAAAGGTCTTCTTCAATTTTCTTCCACTAACTCCGTTTTCTCTACCACCGACGTTTACTCGATAAGTATGAAATTATAGGAGCGTTACAGGGGTCAACATTGGGCATTAGCGAACTCCAGACTAAAGGCACGTAAGTTTTATTCCCCATTCAACGAACAGAGGACTGAAACAGCAAGTGCCACATGAGACCCAAATGAGGCATGGAGTTCTAATGAGAATTTTCCATAACTTCCGGGATTCCACCGCGTCCCATAGGATGGGAAATTAACACTGTTAGCTAGAGGCCAACACGATTCTTCTGCCTTCTTATTTTCTCTACCGTCTTCTTTTCTCCACAGCCACATGCTCTTGAGAAGGACGTGGGTGAGGGGGAGATTATGGAAGAAGCGGAGGACGGAAGGAAAGACAAATGAGGGGTAAGTTCTTGGTACGGTGGGTGAGGAGAGGAAACTTTTAGAGGAGATGATGAGTGCGCAGAGAAGTGGAAAGAAGAGGCAATGAGGGGCGAAGTGATGCTGAAGGCTGTGACAGAGGGGAGGACGTTATGTAAGTGGGGAAGAGGAGGAAAGACAATAGGTTTTATGCGTGGGACTAAGCGAGGTAGGTCGCACGATAAGAACGAGAAAGAAATTCTCTTGGCAAATAGGGGTCTACGCCCAAAGGACTTGCAGTATCTTCCATTTAATCCTAACTTAACTGGCAGGTTACCTTAATAATAAATACTTCGCGGGGTCGAAATAGTTACTCGAAATTTACAATTCAGGCATCGGCATTATTTCACTCTGAACAAACGGCCAATTAGTATCTGTAGTATCATCCAACGGACGGAGTCTGCATTAGCGTTCCCAAATTGACACTCTAAAAGAAGCAGATCTTGGTTCCCCGGAAAAATTTCCACAACGGCCAAATTCCAACGTTGGGCCCTTGACATTGGGATTTCGCATCCATCTCGACACACAACCGATATTTCGCAAGAATCGCACACGCTCCTTTTCTGTACATATTTACTTTGGGCAGAAGGGAGGATAACCGACAGCAACAGATGAAAGGGTATTGGGAAAATTTAGCCAAACCCCTCTTCCGTATACAGCCCATTCCCCAGGGTCGCCCATCACCCAGGTCTGCGCCTCACCTTCCACCACCTAATATACTTCTCACACACCAACAACCAGCTGACCCACGCGAAAACAAACTCCCGACAACATGGCGGACTTTTTAGAGCTCCGCCCAATCCATCGGGTTCCGCCGGAATGAATTCTGTTCACCCATCTCCACCTGTGACGGTAGCAAACGTTATATTTCACGCTGACGCTTGAAAACGTCAGTCATTTATTGGATTTTCTACCGGTTGATTAGTAGGTTCTCGGAAGGTTCATGGCTAAACTTCTCATTTTCGGGGCTGTCTTTACAGTCGACGAACAACTCGACTTGCTCAGACAAATTTCTTTCAAGTTCCTCGCACCTCGGGTCTATCCTTATTTAATCATCCCTCCTCTCAGAACGTCCTCCATCCACTTCCGCTGTCTTTCACAGATTTCCGCTACCAACGTTCCCAGTGAAATCTTTCGGCCGTCGTCCAACACCAATAACGGTCGGATAGGCGCCGTTAGATACTCGAATGTAACACGAAAAACAAAGGATACTAGAAAAAAATTGTGTGAAAGAGAAATTCGTATCTCACACGATGAATACTGTTTGCTACCGCAATACCTGCATAGAATAAGCATAAACGAAGGAATAAAAAAAATTTCCGTCAACAGACAGGTTCGATATATTCATTCTCTCGACGCACCGTAAAAGATTGCGACCAAAACATTTGTGAAAACAATCCCTGCAGGGGAGGATGTTTTTCATTGGAAACCCGATCCCTACTTGAGTGTCTTGTGGAAGGTACTTCAATTACAGTACTCAGTCTATCGATTGAGATGCTAAACCGTGGTCCCCTTGGCGCCTTTCGTTAAGAGCAGGCTAATGCCGACGCCAGGTTTCTCTACACCCACGTTTACCTTCCCCTGTGGCGCAAATGACTTTAGTTGTCGGTCTCCTCCCCAAATATCTAATTCAATCCATTCGTGAAAACAATTTTCACTTTCCGAACATTCCTTTTCCCAAATCCCTTCCGCGTGCTTTTTTATTTACATGACTGAGGTATATCGTGAGATGGAGGGAACGCCAACGAAAGGAAACGGCGTGATGGGTGTTTGCAAGTATTTACATTTTCCGACACCGTCTGGAATCGAATACTGCCTCCTTGCGAAGGGAAGCCTTAACCCTTATCCAAGACGCTTCCGCAAGTACCCAACCATTCATGGGACTCTCCTCTAGGACGTCTCCGAGTGGAATTGATCTGGCAACCTGGCTGGCATCAATGGTCCATCGAGCGTGCTCATAACCGATCGATTGGCCGAAAAATATCCGGTTATTGAAATAAGTCGGGAGGGAGGAGGCTAGAGCGTTCGCTCGGTCGTGGTGGGGTTATGACAATCTGGCGGGCATGGGGGTTGGAGAGTTGGGAAGGATATTGAGCGCTGCGGTGTGGACCACCGGCCGGTATGAGGGCCAATCGGCGTAAACAAGGTGAAATGTCAGGGGTGGCAGATGAGTTGGGCGGGCTGAGAGTGGATATGGGCGTATCATTATTATTACAGATGATCCACCGGTAAGGGTAGTTAGAGTGAGATGGAACTACATGTAGGTGGTCGGATGGGGTAATGAGGGGCGAAGGGTTGCTTAAGGCTGTAATAAGGGGAGGATGTTGGGTGGGCGGGTAAGGGGAAGGAAGAGATTAGGTTTTATGGACGGAATAGAGAAAGGGAGGAGGTACACTGAAATGAGGAAAGAAATTATGTAGGTGGATAGGGCCGTGCTTCTTCCATTTAAACCTACCTTAACCAGTAGATTACTTGAATAACAATTATTACTACACAAAAAGTTCAATTAACTGGACCTCATTATGAAATTTAAAAAACATTCTCACCTTTCACATGATAACAAAATGACAGCTGCTTACCACACCATTATTCGAGATAACTGCATGGTGACTGGTAGACGCAATACGGGGTTCAATTTAAAAAGAATAGTTTTTTACGGGACACAAAAAATAAAAGAGTAAAATCCATATGGATTGGAACATTTCTTCGCACGACTGTTTATGAACATACCACTTACTTCGTCGAGTGCCCATGAAGGTAAGAAGGCTTCTGGCGGAAATTCAAACGAGGTAGCCAAAATGGATAGAGGAAGTGTTGAAGGTATGTTGCAGAGGGTGATAGAGGGTAAAATATGGAGCGAGCGGGGAAGAAACGAGGAAGAGATAAGACATTCTGGACAAAATATTATAATGAAGTTAACCAGCCGGTTGACTTGGGACCAATTGGGAGTAAAAATATATATTTTTACAAATGCAAGGCCCTAACTTCTTTTACATCTCCGTTCTTCATCTCAGGGTACATCCAATCTCTCTTCACCCCATCCATAAGGCCCATTCCGTATCCTCCCCTTTCCCGCTTATCCTGAAGGGGCAAAAAATATGAGCACTTTTAAAAGATACTTGAAACGGGGCCAGAAAATACTACTCTCAAGAAAGTTTAGACAAAATCGAGCTTTGGAATAAATAAAAGGTAGCACCCTAGTGAACACTTATCAAAGTATGAAAGAATATTTTTTTTCTATCCATGAAATATAGTGAACTTCAGAGGGAAATTCAAATGCAGGACACCGCCCGTCAAATGGGACATAAAATCAAGGTGCCCTCGCATGACAGTCTAAAGCCAGCGGCGATTCTATCTTCCACCCCATCCTAGTACGTACACCTTCGAGTCCGAGGCGCCCATCCGTGAGGAACAGACTCAAGTTACATGACGACATTAGGAAGAACCCGAGTCACAAGAGCCAAATACCGTCCCAGCATGACGACAGGAGAAACGGAACGAGGTAATACAAATCCGTAACGGTTCTTAAAAAGAACTTTATTGGCTTTTCCATACCCGTTTAAACTCTCTCATCGGCAGAAAAACGGAAACATAAACCAACGCATAGGAGAAGTAGTCAACAAACTTTCGCTCCCCTAGCTTTCAAGGTCTCTATGGCCATAGTTATGAGCCTTCACGTCTGGGACGATTTTTGCGTTATGACTGTCTGAATCATGATTCTACGCGGAGGATATTGCAAACTGGAAGTGAAGTTCGTCCCAAAGGACCTAATAAAAAGTCCCACGAGCGACTTTCATAGGGTTATAGACGAAAACGAAGTAAAAAGAGGTTCCCGATTTTCTTAAATTCACCCACCCATTCCGCCTCAGCAACGTATATCGTCTATTACATGAACTACCGAATGAATATGAAGGTTCCTCCTTAGAGCCGACAAACACCGATATCCTATTACAATTATCAAACCCAAATCGTCTGTGTGTGCTGTAATCAAAGGAGGAATTAAATATTTTTCCTGTTGGGTGAATATGCAAAGTGATTATTTTGTGTATTTTAACGTAAATATCTACAGATAAGATTATAGACATGGTGAAATTATCCAACCGTACAAGGACGAAGGCAGAACATCGAAATCGAGACCGAATCACTGTGATTGAAAAGCTCTCGCGTTTTCCACCGGCTCAGGGTCTCTATTACATACGTTTCCACAGTCGACTCACCAGTTGTCATCAGGGATCCGGGAATATAATGTAATTCTTGGATTTTTAGGATCCCAACAGAATATGAGCCATTGGCCTCTGAAGTGTTTCAAGAAACAGAGAACCTTACCAAGTGGGAAACCCGAGAACTTTCTAAAAATTAGATTCGACCTAACTAGCAAATCAACCATCACTCACATGCATCGTCCACCCTTAACTAGCTCCTCCAACCGCCTACTTAGTCTCTTTCTTATCTCACCCAGAAGTTTCCTTTCCTCACCAATCAATTCATCGCGTCTTCCTTTCTGTCCATCGCATCTTCTACATCTCCTCCTCACCTACATCTCGAGTGCCAGCAACCTATTCTCGTCTTTATTACTCAGAGCTCTTGTTTCTGCACCATGCAGTACTACCATGTATGATAAACTCTTTATCCAGCCAGCTTATTCTTCTTTTACGTACCCAAGGTCCCCGTCGTTAGTTCCCTTCTAATACATAACGCTTCCTTCGCTAGGCCTATTCTCCTCTTAACTTCTTTGCAACACCGCCCATTTTCTTCTAGCGTACTATACAAGTAAGTAAATAGCTCCACTTGCCCAAGTTTGTGCCCTCCAACTTTTATGACCAGTCTCGCTCTCTTAGTTCCAGAGCAATAGTAGAGGGGATATTTTGGCCAAAAGGCCCACGTTAAAGAACCCATGCAGCCCCAATTCGCTCTCTCGCATCACTTACCCTTCCTTTGGTAGTCCACGAGATCTCGGAAGAACAATGCAGGAAAATATTTCGTGAGTGGAACGAAAATAAAATTAATGCCCTCTCTGCAATCCCTTTCAAGCGGGATTCGACCTTACCAAAAGTAAGATAGCGGGCGCACAATTCGCAGAAAGGCCCGAATATAACTTCGTTCGTCTGCATGCGCTTTAATTAGTCTCGAGTAATCACTCAGCGCAAGCAAAGCTGTCGTTTAGAGATTAAAGAGCACGCTCGGCACAGCGGAGGGCGGGGGGGAAGGGTCATGACGAGGGTTAAACAGGGACAAAAGGTAGGAAGCCCTGAAAATACGAGTGATAAGGCCGATGAAGACTAAAATCGGAAAAAACCCACCGCACGTTTCGGTTCACAAGGACGGGTTCTCCAGAATATAAGGCGCAGATGGGAGGTTAACTAATTGACAAAGAAATTGTGACTGCTGGGACCGGATAGGATTTGGAAGGTCACGGCCCAAGAAAATAAGAACCCTGGTAGCTGTAATGCGGAAGTCTTCTCCAAAAGGAAGCCCGCATGGTATCAGACATGAGTCTCATAGGAACGTAATTATCTGCCACGAGTAACATTAAAAGACCCGCCCTTTCATATCAAGAGCGTCCTTTACCATGGTCAGGGAAAATGACCCACCATATGCTTTTGCCTTAGACCTCTTTAATTTTCAGTGGCATCTGACCATCATTGGTCGCCTAATTCAACCCATATTTACCAGCTGCAAGTTCTTTTCCCAGGATAGTTTTTGTGAAACGTCATCTGTACAATTTTAAAATATTATCTTAAAAAAATGAAGGGAGTTCCACCATTTCTCTAAATGATTCACTAACTAAGCCATAATAGGCTAATTAAACAGCTGAAGGAAAAAGAGAACGCCAAGGAGACGGGCTTAAATACCACCGCTGGAATTATGCTTTCAGGCGATGAGTTTGCAAAGCACAGCTCTCGCAAAAACTGTTGGAAGACGCGTGAGCTAAGTCACGCAGGGAGGTAATCTCGTGGGTGGAGAAGTGGGATGGTAGGGAGGAGAATACTGAGGAGGGGATGAGGAAAGACTTAGCTTCTATACGTCTGCTTTGCCATTAGAAGGGTAGGCACATTACATGCAGAGCAATGAAGAGTACTAAAAGACACAGTTATAACACCGATATACCTGCAGTGACTTTATTAGACGTTACGGAAATATACCCATTCCATACCAAAATCACCCACAACATATCTATCACAGTTTGCAGAACTGTGACAAGATATACGGTGAAGGAGCAACACAAACCAATCACCCAAACCGATCTGATGAAGACATGAATTGACAGTGAATTATTATTCCCGTGAGCTTGATTTTTTACTTCATTCACTCAAAAAGACAAAACTGCATGGTGACGTCAACCTTACAGAATCAATTGCCCCGTAACCAAAAATCTGCAATCTAGGCGGGATCCGCACTGGCGATCTACGGACCATTTGGCTAGGTCATCACCGAAGTGGGAGGCAAGTTCTCCTGGCACCTGTCAGAAAACTATACAGCGAAAAGGAGGTTGAGATTTAACTAAGAATTAAACTCGTATATTAAGACTGGTTCCAGCTTTCGCGGACCATAGCGCTATGATAAAAACACGCTAGGTATTATTTCCACGTGTTACTCTGCATAAAAACGTTGCTCCGCAAAAGCTGTACGATCCTTGAATGAAGTTCCCAGTAATTAGACACCGTAAACAGGCGCTGGAATTTTCCCTTGACGTATGTGAATGGAATCTAAAAACACACTTTAAAAGTTTTAGTAATAAGCAGCACACACTTTATGCTCTGAGTAAACTAAATGACGTCGGCGCGAGTGCATTCTCTCAATAAAGCCTCTTTGACTTCATTGCGAAAAAAAATAGGTATAATTATGGGACGAGAAGTTCACTCTATTTTTGAAAGGAAATGAAATTAGGGACCTCCCGACTTGTTGCCACACGGTTCAATTCTGACTTTTAAGTCACTCCGTTTGATTTCCTCACAGTCCATTTTCTCTTACCCTTGCCATAGTCCTGAGTTAGGAAGTCAATAGAAGAAAGGAGCCATAAAATTAGATGAAAGGGTTGAGAATCGTAAGGAGGACTATTACTAGGTTATATCTCTCGGAAAGGATCAGATCAACAGAATTCACGAAAGATGTCAAAAGCATTCCTCAGAAGCCAAACACCATCCAAATGCTATACCACGGAAGATAGTTAAAACGGATAATAAAGGAACGAACGATTTGAGATAGTACTAATCCTCTCAATAAACCAAGACTAGATCAGAAGGTTAAGTAAAAGGCTGAACGTAAACTTAGACGACGCAGAATTAAAGAACGACGGATCATTAAATTCTTTCATCATTCATTACATCCAAATCAATTCTTTCCACACACACAATCATCACAGTCGCAGAAAAAGGTATATCATTTGTATATAACGCAAGAGTCGAACGATCTCATAAAGAAAACGTCAAAGAATAGCCTTACGAGACAAATTCCTCAACTGCACTGAGTTCTCTTAACTCACACCAAACGTTTTCATTGAGCTTCCGGCCGAGTATCACTAGCAAGCAAAGATAAGTTATTACTGATAAGGAAAGTGCCGTGTCCTTCGGCGCTGATACGGTACAAGACAGCAACTAAGGGAGAAAAAAATACTGCGATATGAAGAAGAGCCTGAAGCTGCTCGGAGTTCAAAATAGAGGATGAGCGGAAGTACACAGGACACTTTAGGAAGAGATATTTCCAAATGAATAATTAATCTACTCTCTTGGGAGAGGCTTTAAGAGATATGGTAAAGGGGAAGAAAGGAGTGGGTAAATGGAGAGGACAACATTTCAGGAAATATTAGATGGAGCGATAGAGGAAAGAAAAACGTCGACGGATTATGAGAAGGCAAAAAAGTGGAAGGAGGACATACTGAGAGATGTGACCACGTAAAAGAGGGTGATAGGGGGTATCGAAGCGTGGGAAAGGAAAAAAGAGGATTTTGGACGGTAAGACGACCGGAAGAGGATACGATTAAGACACCGTAAAACGGATTTAATTTTGGAAAAAACAAAAAATACATTGTGCAATGGGAAGAAATTACTGGGGAAAAACCACGAATGGAGAAATAATGATCAAGATAAAGTTTATGACTTCCACAATTTATTAAAAAGTTACCGACAGGTTTCGTCTGTCAAGCCGAAACGGTCGGTAACTTTCAAATAAATTATGGAAGTCACAAACTTTATCTTGACCATTATGACGCCCTTCCACCCAGTGAAAGCTTCCCTTTTCGATTTTACGAATGGAGAACTCAGAGAAATGTATAGTGAGAAAACAGGTAGCAATCCGAGTGATGACGAGATAACATACCGAAGCCTTGGTCGGTGGTCAATAAAAGCACGGAAATTTTACTCTGTCCTGAGTATGGGTATAAATCGTACCCAAAAAGTTAGGGCCAAATCGATTTCAGCACAAGTTTTCCAGTATTTTGCAAATATTTCCTATAAAAGTCCTCATTATGACATCCAACTCAAAGTCGCTTCATGTATTTCATGCTTGGTCTACCAAAATGGGTCATTGTTCCCATTTTCTACTTCGACCATTCTAGTTTGTAGGGGGCTCATTGTGTATCCGAACGTGTTCAAAGACAGCCTGCTATCGAAAAGAATCGCAAAAATTAGGGCGCCCGACCGAAAGGCCCCGTCCACGCAAGACATACGACCGGCTCCCTGTGCCCCATATCGATCGAAGCGGGGAAGAAACTCTTTCCCACCTAGCGGATCCCCAAAAAGGCTCACGACGAATCCGTCAAGTATTCCCCATAGGGTGCGGGAGGTGGGGGGGGGGGGGCAGGCTGGTGCGGCCATCGTCACAAAGGGAGAGCGAAAAAGGAGAGAAGCCAAACCAGAGGACTTGGCGAAGAAGAAGATGAGGCCGTAGAAGAGATTTAACAGGGAGGACACTGGAGGGAAGCAGATGGGAAAAACTCCACCGGCGGACTTTGCTTTCTGACTCGGTGGAAGCGATTAAAAAAAGAAGGGAGGGACCGGAATGGGACGGCAGAGGATTAATCCCCCCCTCTGCGGATCCGAGTGAAAAGTGAGACTTCCCTACCGATAGCTTAAATGCTCCAAGCTTTCCTTCTCGCCGTGCGTCCTCCCGCTAGCCTTAAATGACTGTCTACCATCCGCATCGCCGGTGGCGAGTCGGGCCTTCTTCGAGTGCGGTCCCTGGATTCGATTATCCGCGGAAAAACAGCGTTTTTACCGACTAAAACCCCCAGCGCCCATCAAGGTAGCGACTAAATGGAACCCGAATGACTGATTATAGAATTCAATTATGAGCAAAGCTTTCCGCTTATAGACGATGAACCACATTTCATACGATTCACAAGTGAGCAAAGATACCTGTATAACTTCCAAGAAACTTCCACGAGTCTTTGGCCGGATGTAAAGCGCAATGTCCTGGAGAATTTTGGAATATTTTTCCGTAGAATTCTATGGGGTCATCAAGGTTAATATAATTAATTTCAGAGCCCAATTACGTATCCAAAAAGTGTAAATAAGGCCGAATTCTTTCCTTTCAAAACCCACTGTTGATAAATTTAAATCGATTACAATTTAACGTATTATTTAGTGCACCTATCGCAATAAAAGGCACAGTCTGATCAGTTTAAATGTGACATGCATGTGGATGTACACCTTGCTTTACTTCTATACCACCAAATGAACAAACAAATGCAATAATAATTGGCACATTTTTTCCAAACGGCGGATCCAATCCCAAATTAGCAAATATAACGGCAAATATCACGGGAAAAGGGCACTTGCGTAATTCGATGTTTGCTCTCGCTCTAACCGTCATAATTTGATAATTTTCATAGCATATTTAACCTTTAAAGCATCACACTCACTAAAATTACCTGCCATCTCCAACTCTAGAAATCTATCATCTACTAGTAACATTCACCATTTACGGTTACCTCTGATGTATTAATGATAGGTAAAACCTAACCGCCAGTTTTACGCAGAGTTCGAGGAATGAGAAATTTACTTTTATAATTTAAATCGATAAAATATTGAACATACAACGAAAAAATACATTTTACGCCAATTCGGTGAATGAGTATCGAAATTTCAACAGGGCGAGCATTTTGGCCATTGAAAGAAGAATCTAGACAGAGCTTTACTGTTCTCGCTTGAACAGCCTCTACGATCCAACCAACATCAACTCGGATTCCTAAACATCGCATTTAATAAACAGGCGCTACAAACATATTTACAGATATTTCAAAGAAACAATATTCAGGAATCATTGAAATACACATACACCTCATCTAATACTCGCAGCTTAACACAGGGCATTTATATCAATAAGCTTCTCCTGGCTTCCCACGTTACATGATTGGGAACATCAGGTGATTTCCATTCCGGTGAATGAGGAATAATATCAATTCATCTTTTACCAAATGGAAAGATGTGTACCATAGTAAGTTTTTCCTCACATACGCCCGAATGATGGGCACTTGCATGTTTTCGGCGGGTTATAGTAATCAAGAGGCTTCTAGAGCCGGGGCCAGCAATTCAAGCTCGCTCCAGGAATTAAGTTCCATAAAGGAATGACACCCATATCAAATGAAGATAAACAGATGAACGACAGATGTGAGCCAACTAATTTTACCAAATACTCCAATGCATACACCGCTCTTAAATTTTTTGATTGCGAGCTCCGACGGAAAAAAATAAGCACTGAATATCCAGAGAAGATTGAGCCTGACAAAACCGTTATTTAAACCGTGAATCTTGAATCTTTCGTGTAAAAAAAAAGAAAAAATAATTCATATCACCAACTTTAACACTTTTTTTCATTAAAAAAACACTATTATGTGACTTTACTGTCCATCTTTTTCATGCCATCAAGTCACCAGGGATAGCGTCCATTTCATTTGCCTGAAGAGAAAAAAACTCCAAATCCCTTCCTTCGATATGATTTACAATCTGAAGAGGCAAAACTGCAATTGATCGTTAATAATTGATCTGTAATCTAAATTTACGTCAATAGTCAAGGACAATCATCTAGTTCTTAGTGTCTCAAGCCCAATGAACCGCGAAATCTCAGGAGTATTACGTGATTTATAAAAAAACTTTCTGGCTATAGATAAAGTTACTTTCGGAAATAAACTTATCGGAATCGAGTTTAATGCGTGTGAAGCATATTCAAAATGTGAATCGAGGAAAGATGAAATTCGATTTTTTATAATACAACGGTGAGAAATAATTTAACATAAATATGACGCCGTAAATAACATATACGGTGCACAGAACCTAGGTGCACAGGACCAAAAATTGATAATCCGCTGGAAATGTTCATTGCGAGCTGAAACTCCATGAATATTAACTCACTACTTTCAAAAAGGGACCACACGCAGTTATTTCAACGTCACCGCCATCGGGTACGGACTTTAAAAAAATCAAAAAAATAAATAAATAAATAAAATGTAGCGAAATAAACTTCCGACTGACGAAAAATTCTCATTCGCTTGCCGCAACCTACGGGCCCTTCCAATCGGAATGAAAACGCGAGGGACGGAGAATGAAAAAAAAGCGGAAGAGACGACTGGGTAAACTCTCGGGCACTATACGGTTGGAGGAAAAAAATCTAAGCCCCGACGGAGGGATAGAAATAAGATCCCTTTTACTTTCCCTTATCTGACTCGGCTCCTCACCCCCATTCCATTCTCCGGCGTATTAGGCACGTGAATCTTGGGGCAAAAAGAAAAAGAGTTAAAATGGACGATTAAGAGGCCGAACGGGGGTCGGGGTGGAGAAGGGACTCGGAGAGAGAGATGAGGGAGTCCCGTGGGATGTCTCGGAAGGGATGAGGATGCTGTGAGGAGGACGAGATGGAAGAAGGGAGGGGAGAGAGAAAGGAGTGGATGAAGGGGGATTGGTTGAACGACGGAAGATGCGAGAGGTAGGGGGAGCATCCATGGTGGATAAGGATCCGCTGTACAGGAGGATACTACGTAGGGAGAATGCCAAGGAGAGGAGGATCCTTAGTATTTGCGAATTTTATACAGGGAGAAACGATAGAGATGCTAGGATCCTTTTAAGGTTAGTATCTTTAGTAGGTCTCGATCCTTGGGAGGTTAGAACCTTGGGAAAGAAGGGTGCCTTGGAGATAAGGATTTCAAAGGAGTTGACATCTTGTAAAGGTTTTGGGTTTGAGACGGGAGGATATTTGAAAGAAAAGAATCGTCGGGAAGGAAGTATCCTAAGCAGTTAGAAATGATTAGGAGGAAGGACGTATTGGATGCTAGGATCATTTCAAGGTTCGGACCTTTGTTAGGCGGGGTCAAGGTTTGCATCTCCCATATTTGGGAAGTTAAAATCTTTGTAAACGTGGGATTCATTGGAGGTTAGGAACTCTAAGAAGTAATGATATAAGGAAGGACAGATATATGGGAAATAAGTATCATGACCTGGGAGGAATGGACAGGAGGGTGGTGATGCTTTTGAAAGAGGAGGATTAACAAAATATTTACATCCATTAGAAGTTGAATACCTGGGAAGTTAGGAACTTCGGGAACGAGAATCTTGAATTTTTTTTATCCTTGAGAGAGGGTTTTAAGGAGTGAGGATTCTAAGGACGGAGGATCGTCATTAAATAAGTCACTGAATAGGGGGATATATGTGTGGAAGGAGTGGTTAGAAGTAGGATCTTTAGTAGGTTAGGATCCTTCGGGGGTCATGAAACAGGAAATGGACGCAGGATCCTTAGTTTATTACAATTCTACAGCGGTTAGCATCGTGGGGAGGTAAGGATCCTTGAGGGGATGATCAAAGGCAGGATCGAAGTGAGGGGAGGGTAAACATGAGAGAAAAGAAGGGAGAGTAGGAATGGCGTGAGGCAAAAAGGGCACCCCCTTTGGGAGGCTGAGGAAAGGAGACGAGGACGGAGAATGAGAGATTAACAGGGAGGGTGGATATGTGAGTGGCATGCGGGTTTTTCCGCACATCGGGTCGGAGGTTAAAAGGGAGGAGAAGGATGATTCGGGCGAGTGGAAAGGCCAAACAAAATCAGCCCCACTTTCGCATATGCCTCACGCAGAGTCATGAGAGTCCCCGGGCGCGGACGGTTTTTAAAAGGAACAAAAGGTGCTCACTCTCTCGGGGGAAGAGGCCGCATCTCCGGCAAACCATGACGATTCTGCAAACGAGCACTTACCTCGAGTACTTGCACACCTAGAGAGCACCGGAGCACCGATAGAGAGCACCGATACAGGTTCCCCTATGAGAGAGCTTGCACGCTAGGACGCTGAAGGAATTCTCTCTCCGATCGCGAGAACACCTCTCATATGTTTTGGTCTGCGCTCATCGACCCACCAGTTAAAAGCAATCGATCTGTCGACGATGGAATCGCATTACGTTTTATTAATCCCAATCATGTCATCAGGATCTTCCCAAACAATTGGCGCACTTCAGCAATAATCGTTAAAGCCATTGGAAGAATTTTGACGTGAGACGTCTCACTGACTGACGGAGATATACCTATTCATACCTCGGAAACGGTAGTAGACTAGACTTTATGGATGTTATCCATTACGGAAGAATGAAATAATTTAGTTAACTCCACTTGTGAAACTTTATTATCGCGACCAGGGTTTTGTTACTTTATATCATCATCAGGTGTCACCTGAAGTCACATTGTCGAAATCTGGGTCGTGTAAATAAATTCTTACTAGTACAGTTTACAAAGTTATTTTGTCCTTCCATTACTTTTTAACTCTCTTGCTTCCCCCTAATACCCGCATTCTTTTCGAAACCTCTTCCTCGTTATCTCATGACTTAATCTACAGTAATAGCCACATTGGTTCATCATAATTAGGTGATATTCTGAACGCAATCGACTGGTTGAGTTTGCAGACGATCTCCGCGTTGAATTCCGAATTTTGTGTTGCGCCTATGCTTTCCAACTGACGACTCTCAACTAGCCGACCAACAAATTTTTCACAAGTTCTTCACACTTTTTACTTCCCGGGTGCCTTTTAAAAAGCTCAAAAATTTAGGAGTAGCTTTACGATCACGTAAATTACTTGCCAAAACAAATGCGCTACGTTCTTTACTCTTTCCAAGTCTTTTTCTCAAATTACAGGGAGAGCTATCTTTTTGGAGAAAATTGGATTTTTAAACTCTCCAGCCCAAGATTAGAGACGGCGCATGGAAATCGAATTACTAGGTCAAAACCCTAGAGTTTGAACCGCCTCTCAGATTTATCCTCCTGAATAAATTATCATGCCGCCCGAAGTTAAATGTAAGAAGTGACACCGAAATACCTTTGCATTGATTCCACATGAACTATTTTCGCAAAGTTAAGCTAACTGAAAAAGAGCGAACGCACAAGGAAATTTTAAGGAGTAAAGAACCTGTTTAATTTCACATCTCAAAAGCGAACAAAATCCGCTAGCTGTTAATGTCCATCACTATTATCACCGCTACGTCAATGGAATAATACTAACACAATGGACTGGAAACAAAGACAGGAAGATGGATCACCTAAAGACATTCTGAGGCACAATGCACAATAAAATAACTCGAGGACAGTTACAAGATTTTTGTGTAAATGTATTAATAATCGCATATCACCTTTCAATGGATACGCTGAGGATATTTATTTTTACTAGTAACAGAAATTCTAACAAAATGCTTGTGTCTAGAATTAGAGAAAATAGATAATGTTTTCAGATGAGAAATGGACAGAGCGCCAACATTTCGGGGCTAATACATCACAAATGAAACAGTTTTATCGAAAGGGATAATAGCTGCCCAATTATCAAGAGACCCAAAAGATGCGTGGCTCCATCGCGCAAATAATATTTCATTTTTAAAAATTTACTTACACGTTACATTCAACGCCAAGGAGACAAAGGCATTTGAGGCCCCTTATTTTAGCCCTTCACAACGAACTACAAGGGTTTCTAAGTGACACGTCGGGCGGACTGGGACAAACTTTATGTAACCATTAAAGATCAACCACGAAGTGTGGGACAACTAAGCGGGAAGGGAGAGTATGTGTGTCGGAGTAAAACTTGAGGGGAAATTTCAATACGACAACGGTCGAGAGACGTGCATATTCACAAATTTCATGCTCTGATGGGACTGGTCCACGTCGAGGTGACTGGCACTGTATGTTCCCGGGATTAGAGAGGGGGAGAGGGAAGAGAACGCCCCGAGAACAACAATAAGAGGTGGCGGTTGACACGAACTCCGCAGCGCTCACTGTGGACCTTCCTCCCATGCGACTTCAAGAGAGAGAGGGGACAGAAATTTCTACGGAGAGTTGCTGAAATCCAAATAAGGACTCTAGAATGAGGGGGAGCCTTGTGAAGGGTTAATGGAGGAGGAGGGAACCTCTAGCACGGGGAGGGCGGAGGAGCCGGCACTAGCAAACTACTGCCCCCTTCCAAGGCACGAAATTGAGACCATTCTGCACCCGTACTTGAAGCATCCGAGCGAGGAGAAAGGGCTTGAGGAGGGGGATTGTCGGAGGGAACGTGCGCCATGGTACATAACGGGGCGGGGATTAGACGGAGGGGGGGGGGGGAGAAGGGGTCACGGGTGGGCAACGACGGTGACCCTAGCCCGGATGCACGTGAGGGGTCGACGACGAGCGCAGTACATAAGATGCCCACTTTTTTCTCTCCCTCCTCATCTCGTACATAACCTCAAACACACATTCATACATACATTCACGGCGGAAATTACGCTCACTGCCTCGGCAACTCTGAATTTGTGTATGCTTCAAGATCCCACTCCGGGATGGCGTGGGAAAGACGCTTAAATATTTTGCGACCGAGCTAACCCAATCACGTACACGCCACGTCCGAGAAGGCGCATTGAAACTATCCCCGCGCGACGTCGAACGCCCAGCACGAGGCACCCCGAGGAAATGACGAGGCGGTAGAGAGCGAATTACCTTTCGGCTGAGTTAAAAATTATTCCTTCCCCCTGCTTGGAACTAGCCGGGGTGGTTAAACTTTTCCAAAGAAATGTGAGGTCTTCCGGAATGAAACTTCCCGATTCTGTTTGTCAAGCCCTTTTCTTTCGGCTTCCATTCTTTCCGAGGAGTTTCATAAAGAAACTTTAGCGTCAAGGGGGTATCAGTAAATACCAAAGGTTATGAAAAATCTCAAGATGGAGAGCGCGTGGCGAAATAAAGTGAACACACTCAAGAGTAAGGTTACAAATAAAAGAGAAAAATTAAATGACTGTAAAAAACGAAAATCTTAGCTGAGCTGGCAAATTTTCATTAAAATTCATTAAATGAAATCTTTAAAGAGGGGTGAACCTTCCGACTGTGACTATCCATTAATCATTCCAAGAATTTATATTAATCCGGTGTTTTTGTGAGAAGTGATTGAAAGAAACACCTAAATTAATCGCTTTCCTCATCAAAACGTCCGAGCATCTTCAATGCGAACGGATTTCATTCTAGTGAATACCATTTCCTTCCCACTCATTTAGCCTCAAGTCTACGGGATTCCTTCTCCAAGCGATTCTTTTCAGCCCATTCCGAATAATTACTTCGAGGATTCACCCTCTTAAATATATAAAAAGGTCTTCCTGGATACGACAAGAATTCTCCCGACCACATTTCCTATGGAATCAATCCGAGACGAATCTAAAAAGAAAGGAGTCCCACAGCGACTAACAGCGATTGAGTTTATCAAACCCATCTGTTTGGGGGGAATGAAGGAATGCTTTCGTGGGGGAAAATAAAATAAGAAAAAAGACCTATGGGTGGGAGAAAGCGGAGGCAAGGGAGAAGGGCCCCATTCACTCCATTCAACTCGAAAGAGCGAACCGAGACTGAGAAATTTAGATTTCTGCGGATATCGCATATGGAAATCGTCCTCCCCCTCATCCTAGAGACCACCGATGAGAGAAGTGCGTCCCAAGAAGAAAAAAGGGAATCCCAAATATGGGTTACGGATTCCCGACATCACGGAACCTTTGGGAGACAGGAAAGGGAAATCACATTTCCCGAATATTCCAAAAATCATCATTAACTTCATTTTCAAAGATCATCAGTAAACACAAGTGTCGAACAAAAGCGTAATGAAGACCGAGCTACCGATACACGGCCCCTACGAGGCCGCTACGAGGAAGCTACGAGGAACGCATTTTAAATTCGTTACTCCGTTTTTAGGGTAGGACGTATAACTGCAGACTCTGAGGAGTCTTTCGTCAAGAGGAGGCTAATGCCGACGCCGGATTTCTCCCCACTCTCTCGATAAATTTCCCATCTCACCCTTCCCTCTTTAACCTATCCACCTATCTTCAATGGCACAAATGATATCACTTGTCAGGGTTCCCCTATATACTAACCAACAATGTAGAGCGAATTTTAAGTACAGAACTCCTTCATTCAGACGGGACGATAATGGAACTGCAGCATATTGTTAAAAACAGGCAAATGCCGACGCCCAGTTTCTCTCAAGCCTTCCTCTGTTCTCCAAATCAATTATCTCTAACTAACCTGCTAAAACGAATTTTTTAAAACAATTTTCGCTGAGCATCTTTCATCAACAATAAAATACCCATGATTTTTTGTTTGAAATTTACAAACATATTATTTGAACAGATTGTTCAGAATAAAAAAATAAAACCAACATTCTTGGTAAAAAGAATAAAAGTATATTCTTTTCTCTTAGTCCCCTCCGATTAAATAAAATAAAATTTGGGGGGGAGAGTGTAGGGGGGGTACTGAACCCATGCATCCCTTCCCAGCCAACGTCACTGTCGACAAACCCTAATTATGCACATCAACAGAGCTGTAAGTCGCATCCCTCAAATAATAGAACAGCCTGCAGTATTTCATCTCGTCCCCACTTCCCGACTAACTTTTCCCGTAATTCGGGAACCCGTCGAAAATTCCCGAGAACGGGAGGAAAGAATAAAAAAAATCCCTCCCGGAAACACTGATCATCATCCCCTTTCCCTCATCCGAGAGAGGCTCAACACTGAAAGATCGCCTCGAGAAAGTGGGGAAAAAAGAGGTCTTTCCAAACGTCCTGAGACGCTCGTGAGCACATGAACGCAAATATACACACTCAAACACACTAACGCACACATTTGAGGGGCGGAGAAGGAGCTTGAGGGAACGGGGGACTAAGGGTGGGAGGCCCATCATTTTCCATACAACTGCGACGCGGCGCATCCATACACGGGGATTTAAGTCGGTCGATTTGCGAGAAGAAAAAGAAGAGGTTGAATCAAGAAGAGGAGGGCCGATACGATTTGGTAAACGGAGCAAAGTCGAAGGGAGAATTTCGGGACGAAAAGATGGTGGGAAGAGAGAGAGGATGTGGGGGAGAAAACGAAGGACGTGATCGAATTGTGAGCGGGCGCGTATAAAGCTGTCAGAGAAGTATGAAAGCCTTTAGGAAAAGGACTTTTCCTCCAGTTCCAAGGAGAAGGAAAAGGGAACACACGTCGAAAAGATCGAAGGTAAAAGATTCAAGATCAGATCGGCATGGAAGCCACAGGCTGGTCTCTAATCCCTTTCGTGGCTGAGTTTTTACAGTAGGATTGAATAGTAGCGGTGCTTGAGTACCAGCTGCCCACCCCGGGAATATGGGGTCGATTCTCATCGGAGATTTTTCATGGGTTTCGTGCACGTGTGATGGCTTCCCATCCCTAGGAAACTGGTCAGAACCCTTGGAGGTTAGGAGATTTTTCAGGGCTATGGATTTCGTGTGGCAACTAGAGTGTGGCTGCTTCATCCCCATCTAGAATCCTGATTCGAAACTAGTCATCGACGGAGGTACATCAATGGAGGTAAAGAATGTCGAAGGGTTATTTAAGGTTATGATAGATGGATAAAATTAATGATTGAATGCGTAATTTTGTGAAAATTGTCACAGACATGACGAAAAAATATCTTAGTATATTCCATACTTGAAAGTTCTGTCGAGCCAGGTTTCGACTGCACTGCAATCTGTCGATAATGACTGCTGTGCAGTAGAAGCCTGGGTCGGCAATAAACTTTTTAAGTGTGGAATATACTAATATAATTTTTCGTCATGTCTATGATAAATAGGGTGAATGTAGGGTAAGCGGGAAATGGCAAGACATAGAATAGGTTTTATGGACGGGATAAGGAATGGTAGGACGTGGGCCGAGATGAAGAAGGAATATATACCCGTAGATACGACTCAGCAATCTACTTCCATCGAACGTTACCATAACCGAATGGTAGGCTAAACAAAAATATCATTAGAATCTCATGCTACATAGAAGCCATGTGTATTGTGTAAAGCACTAAATGGTGCAGTACTCCGTCCATAGGATGACAAAATTAACTGAGGAAGGACACATGCCTTTTGATAATACGGTACCAGTCCAGCGAGGGTTCCTCTCCACACACCCTAAATTCCCATTTGATCCCTTACTCATCCACAACATCGTCTACACTTAGTGACAAAAATGGCCTTAGTTGTCTGTCGCCTCCCCATATAACCTAAAAACTAACAGTCTATACAACCAAACTTTCAAGCATTTAATATCGCTATGGAACCACTTTTTTATAAAAACTGTTTGACACTATATCTAAAAATGGTGGATGAGAGGATTCCTCTAAAGAAAAGAGGACCCAAGGTGATGGCCGACACGAAAAGCGAACGGGGCGAGAGCGAGCCGGAGGAATGATTCACATCTCAGCCCCTCCTAACACTTTGGCAGACGTCGGAATGAGGAGAGGACGAGAAAACAAACAGTTTGGAGTCGACGAAAAACATTCACAGATGTGCCAGACTTCGCAGGGGATGAAGGGAAATGAGTGGAAAGGATATTGTTCTTATCTAACGAATATGCGAACAAAAATAATTATTACATTCGTGGGTTAATGTCCTGACAAGACCATCAGCAGTCACCCATCCAAAGATCTGCCACTAAACCACTCAATTTAAAGCGTCGCCCTTTCACACGCTTACCCTTTAACATCCCACACAAGTTGTCATATGCATTTCACCTCTGGTCTTCCTCAATAATACTTCCCGTTCATTTGTTCCATGGTTGTTTTATGGGGATTTTTGTGGTAAATAAGTCATATAAAAGTGTACTTTGTCTACCAGTTTTCAGTTAACTTCTTTCCCTTTCAATTACTCGAAGTGCTTCTGCACTGGTGACTCTTACATTCGTTGATGCATTTCAAATGATTCCGAACTTACTTCATCTATTTCAGTTATATTTCAAGCTTCACAACCATACAAAAGCAATGATTATTATTTATTTAGGGAGATCACGGGCAGCTTTGATCATAAGCACCAATATGGAAAGGAGGGTACGTTGGCGAGGGAAGTATGCTCTGGGTGAGGGAGCAAAACTTCATCTATCCATCCTGGATAAGATCAACTCGTAAGGAAGATTCAAGCTTTAAAGATACCCTTGCTCCCGGGACAGACCATGTCCATCCCTCCCAACGCGTGAGTAACATTCTAATGCAAGACGCTCTGATATATCGCGATGAATGATTAGCCGGTGATTTGGTACAGCAACCGACATTATTGTTTTGCGTCGTAAAGGATACGGGTAGCAGGATGGTAAAATCATCACTTACTACGTTATCTTCCTCTTCGGATAGGTTTCTGAGGAACCATTGCTACTCTTCTACTAAGCTTGCTAGGACTTGGCAGGACTTCTTGGATGGAAAAATACGGGAATGGAGAAAGGATGGAGAGAAACGCTGGCTCCACATCATTCACGAAAGGTACGATTTAACGTGCTATCTTTCACGAGAGGTCCGCAGTTTAATGTCCCGGCCGACGGACGGAGTAATTCTCTTAGGATGCGCTCCATATGGCACCACAGTTGGGATCGTGATTCCCATTAACAGATCTCGGCCACTGCCGAGATACGAAATAAGTCCCTCGCGATATGAAGCCAGTTCTTCAGCCACCACAAGAATTCTTTGCCAGAAAGGATATCGTGTCCACGAAAATAATAACAGCTTAAATACGTATTTTCGAACCAATACACGAGCAGCCAAACGACCAAGTTAGGCATTAACACGACATGGAATTCACGCTCCCGAGAGTTTCGGAGTTGGGACGGAACCTTTAAACGCTCTAAGCACCCTCAAAGGGGGAAAGATGGAAATAAAAAACACCACTGCTCCCCAAGCAGAGAAATGGAGGAAATGCAAAGAAATACCCCCCGCACACGGGAGGACTTCGTGGCAATATCCCACATTTTTCTAACCGTCTGATTTGAGCGGTTCAACACACAAACATAACGACTAGCGCATATTACAAGGTGGTTATCTGATTCCGAGAAGGTATTCAGCGTAACGCACGTGAGCTGCGATAGAAGCAGGAGCAATTGGGCCGGCTGTTAAAATCAGGTCCCTCTAAAGATAAAAATTACACGGGCATAATTATAATGCAGCTTGGAGAGTCAGGAAGAAGGTCTGGACCTTGAGGAACACGGCGAATACACTCAAGGCGGAAGACTTGAACAGTAATCAAGAGTAAAGGATTTAAACGACGACTCATTTTCAAGAAGGAATTCCCTGGAAATTTATGAAAATATTTTTCAAATCTCCATTACGTCCTCCGGTAATACCAATAATGGCGGTTAGAAGAAAGAAAAATAGGTACGCAGAGCTCAATAAGGTTATGATCATGGAATAATGTCGGACGAGGGAACATCAGATATTGTAGGGAGAGAACTGGAGGACAATGGGATCTATTCGGAGGCGACCGCAAAATTTACTGATAGAGGTATCGATGGGGAGCGACAAGCTGAAGAAGGTGTTAGAGGGGACATCGTTGGGCAGTCGAGTCGAAGAGGGAAAAGACTTGGAATCTTGGAAAGTGTGTCATCGTTCAATATTCTACTCGTTGATAGGTTGGTTTCCTGAAAGCCCTTTACCTGAAATCACAATTTCTGGGACACTTTTCATTTTCACTTTCTTTCATACCACTTTGCATTGTCAGGTAAAGTTTAATGAATACGGCGATAGTTGAGGAAATTGGTTACAGATATCATGATCTCAAAAAGACATAACTTCGTTGTATTTCCACACAATTTTTATTATCACAACCTGACCTAGATTTCCATAATACTATATCGAAAATGGCATTTAGAGTTTATTATATCTTCAGGTAACTCCGTAGTTTCTTAAACCCTTTCCCGACGTCGCTCATTATAACATATCCTTTCCTCTTCTACACATATCCAGCGTTCTACCCATCAATACCCTCTTCAACATACCATCACATCTCACCACGTCATCCATCCATTTTTTCTGCCTTCTCCGAATGTCCGCCACCAACATCCTTTCCTCTCCCATCTTATCCAATACTTCCTTGCTCGTCCACCCAACTCACCTTCTCCATTCCAACCCTAATCCCCAATACCTCCTGTCTAAGTACATCCTCTCCCCGCGATGACCAAGTTTCCGACAAATACAGCGGGAGATGATGCGAAGGAAGACAAACGATGCGATGGTGAAAAGGATTTAACATTGACACATTAATACTTTTTGAAAGAAACGTAGAAAGAAAACCACACTCGGGCACCTTGTAGCCAGAACTGTCCGAGGACGTGACACTAATTTGGAAGCAAACAATTATGGTAATGATCGATAGCATATTCAAACAATCCTAACTCAATAAATTATACATGCGACCATGGCTCATAGAGATACAATTTTACAAAAACTCATAATTAGACCTCGCTGTAGAAATCCTCTTCATAATTAAGCACTCTTCCCAATCTAACGGTAGAAATACAAGCGGAAAACATCACTAAAGACGAGGTAAAAATGCAGCAACGTGGCTTCCATTTAAACGGAGGGGGGCGGTTACCTCATTAAATCTAATTAACAACTTTAAGAGAAATTGAATTTCCTACCAGAGCAAAAAAATCATAACTCATGAAATTTTAAGCGACGTTAAACATTAAAATACGCGGCATCAATAATTCGGGACGTCCTTTAATCTCCTTTTACCATCAAAAGGGTAAAAGTCATGTTAAGCAACTTTAAAATATGCGGGGACACACAAAAATTGGAACGTAAAAACGTAAAACATTAAATACGACATATGAAAATTGGAGCATAAAAACCTGAAATATTATGGGAGCTACATAAAAAAGGAAACACTGAATATAGGAATAATTGATGAACGTCCATTTTGATTTAATTCTAGGAGCACATTGATCGACTCCACCCATTCGCAACCATGATATTACCTTCTTCTCCCAAAGCCCGAAAAACGAATTATCATTGGTCGCAGCACATTGTTCGATAATCACTTTAAAACTCAACTGTCATTCCGGTTCAACGCGATTATTCAGCCACGTGAGCAACTGTTTTACATACCATTCCAAAACGCCTGTTCTCCGAATTTCGAACGACAGACTGGAAGGAAAGTATGTCACAGCATAAATAATGAGCGCTATTGAAGATTTGGGTAGTACCACTCATATCCGACATTGATGAATACTGAAGAGATTAAAAATGACTCATTCCTCTTCTGTCTTCCCATAAGTCTAGAATCATAAACATTCTCCTGACCAAAAAGGATACAAAAAACTCCTACAATTAAATGTATACACATCGACACCATCGCACCTAAACCACCCATTTTCAATGCGGAATCGAAGAATGTCGCAAAATCCACAGAACTCTCGCCTAACACTGGAGGAAAAAAATCAAACAAACGATTGCAATACACGCCAAATATTTCATACGTATTCCACAGGAAAACGAGGGGAAAAGATAGGAAACAGAATCTTAACTAAAAATTGGTTCTCCAAATTTTGATGGATAGGGTTGGTGAGGTGGATTGAGTACTGGCTACCCACCGATCTCCGGGGTCCGGATTGGAGAAAAATTTTACTTGAATTCTGATTCCTTCTTGACTGCATTGCGGAGACCATACCATGAGCAGTGCTCCATCCGTTTAATAGGAAGTTAAACAGGGGATACCTTAGTGTCTGTCGTTTATAGCAGGTCTACGAAGCCAAGTTTCTTTTCGCCCCGATAATAATCCTTCCATTGCCAACAAATTTAGTACTCAACGGCACAAATGACCTCAGTCGACGGAGGTCTCCCACGAACTACTGACCAACCTATATAAGTTCGGAGACACTTTGAGATGACGATCCAGAAAAGGATGGAGAAGGGATAACGGACAAAAAAAGTTTTTTCTGTCTCTCTGTTCAAGTCCACCTTATCAACTCAATTCTTCTTCATAGAAACTCACTCATCCATGGACACTGCACAATGCTTAAAACTTTTTCTCAATAATTTAGGTTTTGTGAAAAATATAGAAAGAGAGTTAATAGATTACTAAAATGAGGGATCAAGAGGAGCAAGTAGTAATAAACCATGTTGAAGATTGGAAGGGCATTCTACTCTACTCTACCCCTGAATCACAAGTGGTAAGTTTTTTCACAAGCGTCATGGAAATCAACCTGCCATGTAATACATTAAGAGCCTCATCTAGCACCCACAGAACGATAGATTGATCACAATATGAACGAAACCGGAATGATTTATGAATCATTTCTGATTTTTCCACACTTAATTTGTTCCCGGTCCAGCGAATATCGGCTTACGGCAGCTCCGCACTTACATCGCAAAAATACACCGATGATTTCAGGGGTCTCTCCGGTTTTACAACATATCCGTGGACGAAAACATTTCATGACTTCTCCAGGACATTTCAAGGCTTCTCGGATTAGAGCACACCCCGCAATGGATGCGAGAGGGGAAGGCGAGGAGAAACTAATGACATTCCACAGTGTTTTCAAAAGGAACGAATAGCGTCCTTGAGATATTGAATTAATAACGAGGGCCTCAGTGCAAGAGGGCTAAAGAAGATGGGAAAAGGGACAATAGGAGCCTGCTCTCGTTAAAAGCTAAGGAGTTGGGTGAATTGTGAGACGGGGAAAATCGGTGGGAAGGGCGTTGTGCGCGACGGAATTCTACAGAAGGCGTAATTAGAGAAAGATACCCGAATGGGGGAAAAATTAACCCGTTAACACTGACGGACTTTCAACGTCGAAATCCGGCTTACAACCACTGGCTGTGGACGAAATTGGCCTTCTGCCAGACACGACACTTCGTGTAGAGCGTCTCGAAAATTGAAGAAAGTATGAACCTCATGGAGAACATTATTTTGTAACTCATACCAGACCTCGCACGCAACAATTTCCAACAACATACTAAATTATAGGAAGTCACCTCACGTGGCTCCACCGAGATAGGGCACAGACGTCATTTTACTCACGCATGGAAAATAAGTCACCATTTTGTTTTACTCATACTAACAGAAAAATAAGTCATCTATCACATATGAACAACAAAATTTTACCTTTCCTTGCTATTTTTCTCGAAAATCGATATTGAAATTAAATTACGTTAAATGAGATAATGGGAAAAACGCGTGTAAAATAGCAAGCTTCAATCTAATATTAATCCAATTTTTATGGAAAACAATCAAAAATAAGCGAAAAGTGCTGGAAAATTGATTTAAATAAAATGCATCCATCTTAACGTCTTGGATTTTCAAGTTATTAATTAATATTGCGAAGATTGAAGTCGAATTTGGCAATTCCTTAGAATTGGCGCTGCAATCGTCGTCTTAGGCTATAAGAAAATGTTGGTTAAAACTAAAATTTTGGTTTTCTGTAGCTATTGCATTTCATTAGAATGAGGATTTTAAAAAACCAACTGAAGAGTTGGAATGTGGTTTCTGTTTTGACTCAAACATTCCCGATAATACGTACTCTTATCGATAAGGAATAGGCTACGCTATTTTACAGTGAACATTAAACAGACAGAGTAATAGAAATAGTAGGGAAATTGAATTCTGAAATTAAGACTGCGATCACGTAAACACATGGTGCGACCGTGGCAAAGATATTAGGAGAGCAGCGAGGATCCATTAGGGAAACTCACCTTAACCAATAAAAAAATAATAGCGCTGAAACTCTGAAGCGGAAGGGAACGATAGGGAACGCCATGTTGGTGTCCCAGGCACTTAAAGAGGAAGAACTTCAGGGATTACATCTTCGGATCGCTAGTCAAGTGAAGAATGTCTCAGCCCATCCACGGCTTCTGGAGAGCGCGATTGGCTTCCTTGCGAACGCTGATAGAAATGATTACGCAATTCCCTCCCGTGATTGCTTCGCGAAGGCGAAGGTGAGGAGGAATAAATTACTCCAGCTCTGAGGATCACCGGCACGACATGAAAAAGCTACGAGTGAAGGAGTATGAGAGCCTTGCCAAGAAAAGCGTAGAGTTGCAAGCAATGTAGTAGTTACTTGGGTGAAGGCGATCGACAACAGAGGTCGTTTGCGCCGCAGAGAACAGGTGGATAGGCTAGCATGGAAAGGTCATTACAGGAATGTAAGACGAAACCCTGCAAGGGCATTAGGCTACTCCTGACGAAAGATACTAAGGAGTCCCTCAGATACACCACCAATCCGATGGCCACAGAACCAGCACGAGGTCTTCACAACTTGGTATCTAAGCCTGCAGGAAAACAAAACTCCACAAAAGGGATTCAGACCCTGCCCATCGAGATTATTAGTAAATTTCGCCGTTTTGGAAGGAAGGTTGCTCTAAGGAATTGAAGGTAGGGATATGAGCAGTTTGAATACAATGAATAGAGGTACGGAGTATGCCGAAACGAAGAGAGAGTTAATGCGAGGAAGAAAGGTGACCGTTGGTCATGGTATTACGGTTATTATCAACGGTCCACCTAAGCCAATTTGACAGGCATTAGGACATTCACTTTGGTGTTCTACCAGCTGTATGCTAGTGTTTTGAACAGTTGTCGTTATAGCATCCCAATGTCTGAGACACCACCTAGCTTTCTCTCATATTAACGGCTCGCCATCAGGTCTCTCAAATATTTCAAACCTTATACCTTCCCAGTCGTCTAAAATTCCTATTATCTTCCTTCCTCTTCCATAATTCTCCTGCGCTCTCCCCTCAATCACCCTTTAACACTTGCCTTCGCCCCTAATAATGTTCTCCATACACCATTCATGCATTCTCAAAACCTCCGTCATCAACTTCATTTTCCTCTTCCACTATAATCAACATTTTTCTTTCGTCTTCCTCGCCACCCAGCTCCACCACATAAAAATAATACGTACCTACTGATAGCCAGATAAAAGTTTCATCGCGAGTATCTCGGAGGGAAACCGTGTCATGGTTGTCTCCGGACTCGGGTCATTTTTACGACACAAATCGTTGGGATCATACCATCACGCGGCAAAACAAATGAATCAAATTACGTTCAATCTAGTGAGAGTGATAAAAGCGATCACGAAAATCCGCCCTGCAAAGTGGCTTTTTAGATTAGAATAATTCGTAAAAGTAAACGCATATTAATTAGAATTAAAGAGATAATGACTCCAAATGACTTTCATTTACAACAAAATTATGTCCTTAATATTAATGAGGAACTGAGGACTGATACACGAATGAAGTTAATCTGCTACCAGTAATGAGGAGATTTGGAGAGGCTTTGCGGGTATATTCCATTGCTTATTGGTATTACATTGATTTGATAATATGAATTGGGGAACATCCATTCCTCCAGCGATTGCAGTACCAATGGCAAACGTAAGACAATTTCCTAAGCGTGGAGAACAACTTCCCTAAAAATATCCGAGATGAGTACATCCAGATTGCCTTACCGGTATCAAACCAATACGATCTCGTAACGCACAACCATAAACAAATAGAAATCAACTTTAATGATACGCGCGAGGATGGCTGGGTTTAAAAGAAAAATAATATCCTCGAGCGTAGAAAAAATCAACCGTTGAAAAAAAAGCGGAAATCACAATTCATCAAAACTACAAGCGAAAGATATCGTCACAATGATTAGTAGATTAATATCCAGGAGATGCAATCAAGATAACCTTGATTTGCATAGTGAAAGTCATCCCACCATTCAATCTATCATATTTTGCAAGCTCATTCGGTCGCATGAATCGAGCAAATATTACGAGTAAAAAGAGTCATTTAATTCTTATGGGAGTCAGGGAAGCGAAATTACTAAGCTTTTTAATAGACAGATACTGATTAACAAAATCACTAAGAAATACTATGCCACAAAAACACGTTGAAATTCGAAGAATCCGGTAATATTAAGATAAATATTTTCCTTAAGGAAGAACTTAAATTGAGTGAAATTTTCTACAGATCTTTACGAGTTAACGATCTATAGATAAACTTTATGAGACGAGTCGGTTGGTTTCCGATATTTACATCACCTTCAGGTAACGATATCCATCTTCATACTTCACATACATAAACATATCTAGCACCAGAAGGTGATGTAAAACATCGACAACCGGGCCTGTATTGAAGTTAATCTGTCTGTGGGAAATTTCAATCAATTCAAGTCGTTCATCAATTGAAATTAATAAACCATGAAATTATATATAATTCAAGTGAGTGAAAATGGTAACATTACCACAGAATTTGTTAGCAAATGAAGAAAAAAAGATGAAATAGAGTAAATATTCAAGCGAACAGATCATCAAATACCACATCGTACAAGAAAACATTTGGACAGTTTCTACGATAACGAATGGCCTTTATGATGAAATATTTAACGACGATATTCCAAGGAAACCAAAACAGAAAAAGGTAACATTGAACAACCAAAACCGATTTACAAGACGTGGGAAAGTGAAAATAAAGATCCAGTGTACCTTATGATGGCGTAATTGCCGAAACCGGTTGTACTCGTAATAATAAATCTGTGGAAGACACAAAGTCTGATTTACTACAATGCCAACCTTCCACCAAGTAAAAACTTCAACATTTGAATCGGACAATAAAGATTCCCAACTACGTAACGAGATAAGTGCGACATCAAGTAAAAATATTTCGCCTAGCATACTACCTCCACCCCGAAATACGAACACCGTTCCCTTAAGAGTAAACTATACGATGGGGAAGGTATCAAAAGCTATTTATTACGAACGTATGGTGTTCACACTTCAAGGGAGCATTAAACAACCTTAGTAAATGGACAGATTAAACTTTCCATTTCAACTGAACCAATAACGGTTCAACGACAACAAATGAAAATATTTCACTACCCATATACACTCTATCACCTCCAGGATGAAAACCTCGAATTAGCTCAGCTGTCAGTGGAGAGATAGGTATCAAATGCGACGCATTACGGCGAGTCATTTTTACCAAACGGCTTCACTATCGCTCTTCATTACTTACTCATTAAGCGAGAGACGACCCGATCTGCATCACTGCAGGGCTGATAACGTTTGCGGCGAATGAATAATTAACGCACCCAATCGTAAACACGCACAAGTGTACTCGTCGGATAGTAGCAACCCACGCCGTTTGCCGGCGGAGAAAGGGTACGGCCCGGAGAACGACACTACAGAGTCAATGTGATTTACGCTGCTGCGGTCTGGGCGGGAAAACGCGTTCCGAAGTTATCCGGGATCACGCACAAAAGCTTCAAGGCAGTTATGCGCACGAGGTTTACGAAAAATTCACATCCGAGCATTGGTGATTTACTGAATGACAACTTTCATTTAACCCTCGATGGATAGAATTATGAAACATCAGCATGAAAAAATTCTATTTCTATATTAGTTTATTTTTAAAGTGCTGCTTAAGCATTTTCCAAAAAAAAATATTGCAATCGATTTGATAGTAACATTTATTTTGAAATTTGACGTATTTGTATAGTATACATTGAATTTAAAACAACACTTTCGTGATAATATTTACACAAAGTATACTTCAACATTACCTTCATAATGTACCTTTTTTAAACTTTCCCCATTTTTTTCTTCATATGACAGCTGAAACTATTTATTTCAAAGCCCCACTAGGCACGCCATCGTCAGTGAATAGCGTCACACATTCATCTATTCAAATTGCTCGCCAAATCGCCGAAAGAGATGCAACTTTCCACTCACTTAATCCAAAGCGTTACAATTCTGTCTAGCGCAGCAACTATATGGAAAACCTCTTAGAAAGTAGATATTTCAATGATTTTGAAACGAAATTTGACTCGCTCGTCCATAGAGAGTTTATATGGCTGGAGCGATTTTCGATTATGCATCTATTTCCGTGAAACTTAGCGAACGTGCAATTATTAGAATTATGCATAGGTAAAAGTAAACTATTGCGTGTCAACAATACAGTATCTTGGAAGTTCAATTCTAATTTAACACATAGCCTTATGGCACTTGACATACACTTTGTCAAATTTGCAAATCAAATATTTGAATGCTGCAGATATACATAAAATAATAAAGGGGGAAAACGCCACGAGAGGAGGGATGAAAGTAAAAGAGCAACTGTCATCAGGGCAAGTTTCATATCTGACGCATGTATGGTAGACAATTGAAACAGTCTCTGTCGCTTTTCTATATCAATCAGTTACGGACTCAAACCTGAGCACATGCAAATATTTAGATCATTAAAGAGTGCTAAGGCACGCCGCGAGACTTGGGTGAAAAGTGAACGTGGCGTATTGGGTTAAGGGAGGTGAGTTGATCTGGAACGTGCGGTGTCGTGGAGTTTCGTGGCGGGTGGAGGCCGACATCTCGGCCCGTCGTGACACAATGATGTGTGGGAGTCAGACGTCAGCGCTAAGGCGGACGGACGTTGAGTAATGGACTTGGAAGAGCCACGCGCCCCTCCTCCGTGCGTGCCCCCGCCGCGAAGGGTGGGTGCCGTCGAGCAGGGGATGAAATGCTGACGCATCCTCACCCATCCTCCTTCCCTCACACGCTCATCCCTCTAGGGGCCTCTATTCTTAAAGTGAGCACACCGAACAACTAAAAGAAACGCCGAAGTTGGTCGAAATACAAATTTGATGACAAAGGCGAAGAAAATATTAATATTTCTTGATCTATTGGTATGCTGGGCGAGGAGAGGAAATTTCTCGGGGATATAAAAAGAAGACAGTAGGTGGTTGAGACAGGGAGGTATTACAGCCGAAGGGGTGCCGAAAGCCGTAATAGAGGAAAGGATTTTGGGTAAGCGGGGAAAACGGAGATAGAAAGTAGGCTTCAAGGATGGGACGAAGAGATGCAAGACATATGCATTGGTGAAGAATTAAAGCATGAAAGGGAACAATGACTTACAATTATTAAATATTACAAAAGATATTCCTTCTCTCATCTACACCTGCCTTCATAGGTAGGTCACCTGTAAACAAAATCGGTCCGAATGGAATACGGTGGCATTCCTAAGGCCAAACAACTATGGTCACACAAGGACAAGGACAAGGGCATGTAGGACAAGATATTTCACCAACCATGATATATCTATTTCAGAATTTTTTCGGAGAAATTTTTTTTACATCAAATATAAAAGGGATTCGGATAGCGCAGAGTCATGATTTAGCAAGTAAATTTCAGCATCAGCAGTATTCGCATTAAATCAGTAGTGTCGCAAAAATAATGAATATCATATCTTAGCATGAGCCACTCGGAGCCCATTAGAACTGCGATCATGAACATGAAAAAGGGGTGCAATTACATATTACTAACGCCAAATTAAAATGCATCATGCATTAGGAACCTATCATGAAAAGTGCAATGCAGTAAAAAAGAATAGATTTGGAGAATAAAAAGTAGACAGAAGAATCCCATAATCTCAGTAACAGATGGAAGCACAATGGAAATTACTCTGAATGCAAATGGAGGAACAATAGTACCTATGAGAAGGCAAAGGGGACCTAAGTTTAATGCTGACACTATCCGGGTAATTTGGCTCCCTTACCATATTAGTATTTTTTAATTACCACAATGGAAAGTAATTATCACAATGGAAATTACTCTGAATGCAAATGGAGGAACAATAAGACCTATGAGAAGGCAAAGGGGACCTAAGTTTAATGCTGACACTATCTGGGTAATTTGGCTCCCTTACCATATTAGTAGACTCAATAACTATGATAAAATGCATGTGATTACCTAAAATATGATGGATTTATGTGCACCTTTTCCCCTCGTTTAGTTCATGACCGTCAAAGAACCACAACATTCAATGCAAAGAACAATCAATAAAATTTAACAAAACAAGATCACACTTGCACCAACCACTTTTTTTCAAATCTCAAAACAAAAATTGGCTGGTTTCCAAATATTGCCTCCAAACTCCCAGGTGGCCGCCCGGGGGGAACACCTTAGGTGTAGATAGATCTATGAATGCGGTCGTACATATCTTCCTAGTCCGACCCACGTAAAGCTCCGCCATTACTGGGGCGCGGGAAATCTCCAAGCCCATGCATTCTCGGGGAAGAATGCGGTTAAAATGTTGGTTGGAAGGAGGGAGGGAGGGCAGCGATGCTTCAGCTGCACCCGGCTTCGCGCCGCTCCGCTGAGGGCTAGGGGAAATGAATCAGCCCTCCAGCAGAGCGAAGGGGGAGAAGGCTGCCTTCGCGGGGCATTCTTCTTCCCTCCGACACAAGGGAATTGGCACACGGCACGTGATTTGCGTGCGGGAAAATTCGAAACTAAAAACTTCGCTCGCTTATCGGGCCGCCCGAAAATTTAATTTCGCCCTGGGCACGTCCCTGAGCCGATACAAATTCGACTAAGGCTCCCGGGCGTGATAAAAGGGGCGACGACGGATACAAACAGTGAACGTTAATTCCCGCGCCATTATTCGCAGTGACTGTCGATGCTCGAAAATTTTCGCTTAGAAGGTGATTTCGATCCGAGCACGGCCAAAAGACGCTGCTCGAAAAAAGGAATTTGTAAAGGGAGTGCGACAGGCCCATTCACGAAGCAAAATCGAGGAGAGGAGAACGAAAAAAATTCAACGTGTGCCAAACACGTTGTACAGACTCTTCCCTCATCCCGTCAGTCTTGGCGAGTTTCAACAAAATGAGGTGCACGTTTTCAGTGGAGGTTTTACCTGCAAGTCAACTATGGTCCACGAGGGAATAGCGAGGTGAAGCGACGCCACTAGATCACCGATGAATAAGTCCTCATACGTGAACAAAAATGCATTTACGCGTAAGAGGGGGGTGTAAGTATAAATGGTTATTAGACGGACAGGCAGTGGGAGAGAGGGTGAAACAGGGAGGAACAGGAAGAATGGACTCAACACTAATATGAATGAATACCTAGTTGACACGGCGGATATTATCCTATGCCTATGACGCATAGGTAGAACAGACAAAAGCGAGTAAGATAACAGAGAGAGAGAGAGAGTTCCGAACAATTACTTTCTTACCTTACACCATTTATGGCGACAACAATTTGAGATACAGTCATTCCACAAAAACACTTTTTCCTCCATTTACTTTTTCCAATATACTTCCTATATTCACGGCTGGTATCCGCAACACCACGAGTCATATGCCCTAGCGGAGATACGTGTGGTAGGGCGTGATAGTAAGATGGATTATTTTTTAATAAGTTCAAGTCCGAATGCATACATAAACATCAATCAAGAAAGCGTGAATGCACGGAAGTTTTTAGACATTAGACAAATCTGTACTGGACAAATAAATTGCACATACAGAACAAATTTCTTCAGGTTGTGCCTACAAAAAGAAACTTCCATGAATCCATAACGATCAACTCATTTCAATCCCAATGGCAATATACACTCGGCTCACATATTTCCGCCCAGAACCCTGATTCAATATCTCTTGCGTTCATCCCAACACAAAAGCATTAAATTATTTCGCCAAAAATGGGATACACGCGGGAAAAGAGACCATAACCAGACCGAAAATAGGTATGATCAAGGGCGATGAATGACGTCTCTTTTAGCCCAAATGAAATCCACACAATATAACAACAGCGTCTTGCGACGTAATCGCTACAGTCACTCAAAACCGACGCATAATTCCTCAAGGTCGCCATTCTCTTCCAAAAGACAAGCGAAATAGATGTTAAAAGCTTAGCCATTCGATGAAGTTAATGGCTGCACAAGGATATACAAATGGGGAAAGAAAGCTGTAAAGACGCCTTGCTAGAGATTCCGCACTCGGCCATTGACAGGGAACAACTCCGCTCTTCTTGAAAAGTCCATTCAACTTCCGAAACGGGAGAATTATATTATCCGGAATAGGTACTAAGTTAAAGTAAGTAAAAGCAAGAACAAGAAGAAGAGCTAACTGAGTTATCTACTATCCTTGAACCGCGAATCAGAGGCGGAAGAAAGCACGGTGGAGAGGGTTTTGGTGAGGGACAGGGGGGAGGGTGCGATGGAAAAAAAACACGCTGCACTCCATCACTCTCGTTCCCTTGCTCCTCTTCATCATTCCCAGACCTCTCGGCGTGTTTAGACTCGCCCTCTCTACCGCAGCTCGTTCCATGACGCACACTCAATTTCCACTGCTCCAACACCCGCTCCGTCGGCAGTGTTTGAGGTGGGATTTGGGCACAGAGTGGGGAGGATTATAGCCGGGGCCAGCGGCGAAGTTGTAGCGGAGAAAGGTTGGGGAGCCCGTGCTTGGAGATGAGAGAGCCGGGGGAAGGATGCTCCGAGCAAGAGAAGAGCCGAGGGATGGACTGGATTTCGGGGGTGGGTTGCCTCCTCCGGCCGTCATGTGCATCCAAAATGCGACATCGTTAAGCTTATTAGCCACTCACTCGTGCATAAACATTTCCCATATGTTGTAGATAGTGGCGAACTAAAAAAAAACATACACGCTCTTCGATTCTAGAGGAACCCCTGAATTCCTCATCATAGCATAAATTTCTACCAAAGAAGCGGCAGGTCAGTGTTGAGGGTATATTTTCTCCAGAGTAAGCGTTTCTTCCACTAGTCCTCAAGCTTTTACCAGTAAAGATGATGGATAGGAAGTTTGTAGTAAACCAACCAGAATGATGACTGTTGATCATGTAATTCTTGAATGTGCCGCTTGAATGGAAAGCACACAAAGGATGCTGGTCTGTTGCACAAAAGAGTATATTTGCTAATTTTTAAAGAAATAGCTGCAATATTGGAAATAGAAGAAATATTTTTGGACAATGTTTCCCAAGATTTCTCCTACCAGGGGAGGTTTCTCCACGGTTTCCCAGATGATTTATTTTCAAATATTTAAATCCCTTTCAAACTCCTCGTACTAT
Organism: Ceriagrion tenellum; assembly: GCA_963169105.1. Taxonomy (NCBI): domain Eukaryota; kingdom Metazoa; phylum Arthropoda; class Insecta; order Odonata; family Coenagrionidae; genus Ceriagrion; species Ceriagrion tenellum. Next base: position 80,854,667 of record OY720637.1, on the reverse strand, counting down.
CCTTTTTCACTTCGTGCCGTAGAACATTCTTCTTCATCTCCCACACTTACTCAACATTCATCCCTCAATCAACTCCCTCAGCAAGTCGTAACCTCCCCCCCCCGGGGAATTTTGCCATCCACTCCGAATTTCTCATACAAGCAATGATTCCTTTCCTAAATTCGACACTTCCATCCATGTTTCCCTCTCCACCCAGCTTACCCTCACCACACCCACATCTCAAATACCTTCAGTTTATTCAGGGACTATGTAAGCTGGGGAATGAATATGACCTGATGATTGATCCGATGAACTGGAAAACGATTATTCGCTTTGAGAAGGGATGAAAAGTGAAGGGTCCTGGAACTTATTACACTACAAGTGATCGGACTTCCAGACAAAGCCTTCTAAGGTATGCAGAAATGCACTCAAAAAAACTTCACCGATACCATGGAGGAAAATAAAGTGACTCATTACACCATGGTGGAAAATAAAACGACAATGTACACTGAGCTTCAAATTGAACGATGACGACAAGTATGCTTTTTATACGCTTGTATTAGATGATATTTAGCGATATATTATCTCATCAGACGTTAAATTTCACCGAATTAAAAAGAAAAATAATAAGCATGGTCAAGTAATTCAATAACGATTGATTTCTAAGTCTTAATTTATATCGATGTTTTGCACCGTAAAATACTTTATCTAAAAGACAATTTCTAGAAGTCAATGTACGCGTAAGTTCATCAGGCTCTCCTATTATTTAGGCTCCATTGCATATTTAGTCCAACCAACAACACTGTCAATAATTTAAATCAAATAAGATATAGCAAACAACTCGATAAAAGGAATGGTCTGGAATTTGTTCCAGATATATCTAGAGCTAAACAATTATATATCTCGATCCCATAGTCAACAACTGCAAACATCTTGAATAGACCAACAGACCAATGGAAAACTTTATCCACTGAAACCCTAACTTATTATTTTCATAGAGCTCGTCCGAGATACCTCTAAATTCCATCTCCCATTATAGTAAGTTCTTAAGGTCAGTCGACAGAAAGAGATTAAGAAAACATCACTTTCATCATTAATTTAAAAAACCCTCTAAATATTACTCGCCATTGCGAAAAAGGATGCGCAGCGCTAATAGTCACATAGGAACAGTCTGCAAAATCTCCCAGTTATTTTCTGCAACTAAGTGCATTACGCAAAGTATTACATACAGGAGCATCACATATGCCTACCTATTAGAAATCTACTACTTATAAAGAGTATTATATTTTGACGAGGCTAGCACCATTTTCTTTCAATAATTTCAGGGTTTTCATTACTTAGGAGGGAATATACAGCCAAGAGTTTAACCATCTAATGTGAAGGAAATGTCATTATTCTAACTAATGATAAAATAGCTTATATTAGAATCCTTCCATCCGCTTTAAAACACCTTGTCTGTACTTGGGTCACTTAATTGTTAAAGTGAAGCCACCGTTAAGCTACATTCCCAAGTTTTATCCACAATATTGTAGCGCAAAAATAAGAGTGACTTAAGAAAAACGATCTGGTGACAAGTTCCGACATGATACCCCAGCCGAAAATGCTGAATCTTTGGCTAATCATTGTAAATATAAAAATTAACTAAATTGCATAGAAATGAATAACCTGAGCCACAGAGTAATTCTTAATTATTCACATGATAGCATACCTATGTAAGCATTCCAACCGTAATCATATGCTCGGCACCTTCTCATTACAGGTCACTGGCCGTTTGGGGCAATCTGGTGCAATGTATACGTGACATGTGACGTGCTGGCTTGTTCTTCCTCCATCATGCACATGTGCTTCGTGAGCGTGGGACGGTGCATCGGAATAAGGCATCCTCTCAGGCAAGTATTAAATACGGCCATTATTTCACGCCCGGGTACGGCGGGAGAGCCATGAGGCTGCAATCCAGCAAATACATACGTGAAGGAGAGACGAGACGAGGCTCGACTGCCAATGGTTTCTCCCTAATGAAACCCTTCAAAATTGATCTACATGCATGGAATGTAATGCTAATATGCAATAATGAAAGAAGACTATTCACTGGATGGCCAATATTTACAGGTGAATTTCACGGCTGTAACGATAAGAATTCGTCCTACCAGGGCGTGATTACAAATTTCTATAGTGTGAGCGCTCTCTTTAATGTAATTTTGATATAACTTTCATAATTAAAAACACGCCGAGAGCGTTCTTCAATCAAGGCCTTTTTCTAAAATCACAGCTCTCGTATTCGATGAGGGAGCCGCAATAACTGTATTTGCAAGGAATTTGCAACAATGAACGTTCGCGTTTTGGATACCAATAGCATTGACACCGCGCTTAGGTGTACATGACTGTAGTTGCCTATTCTGCAGGAAAAGATTTCAGGATCGCCTGGTAGATAGACAGACAGATAGCCAGTATTTCACAAGCATAATCCTGTCCGGGCAATTTGGATCTAACTCGAGCATTTTTTCGGAATTAAATCAAAAAGGCTCACCAAGCACCCCATTAAGTCCTATAAATACAACTCCAACACCGAATTATGATGCACGTTAATTGAAAAGTATACCTAGTCATTTTACATGATATTTGTACATAAAGCATCAACCAATGCTTAGCAGTTATAATAACGGCGCGCCCCCATGCTATTTCCGAAAGGAGAATCACCAGGAACTGTTAGTTCAAACTCAATAATAAACAGGGAAATGTTAAGCAAGGAAATATGGAGACCACAAGATCGCAACACCGGAAGTAATTTCCATAAAATCTGCTTTAAATAACGAGGTCCACATTTGCCAACATTGGACAAAAAAATGACAAGTTTTACTTTATAATATGAAGTCACGATGCATGCATCTAATGGTTCATTTCCATGGAAGGCTGATGAAAAGTCACACTCACGTTTGCAGGACATGAAGATAAATAGGGACCCTTCAGATTGATGACATACCTGAAAAATACAGAGGACTATTAGAAAAGCACGAAAAAAGGAATGCGGAATAACTTTTATCTACGCTATGGGAAACTTATTAAAATTTTAGGATGGTTTTATCCCAAAAATGAATACAAGGTTTCAATATTTTCTCATTTCTATTTGCAATCAAAGGCAACATTGCTACTACATCGCTAGTTAAATTGAGGTTTAGATAAAATAATGTCTTCGAAATCATATTCAGAGGAACAAAAATATTTTTTGCTTTATATAATTTTAGTATATCACCAACCCAAAATCAGGCAAATCTATCAAAACCCCTACATATACGACTAAATAACTAGATAAATTACTTCACTTAATAAAATAAAATAATTACACTCTTCACAACACAATGCCCCATCCGCAAAAATTAAAGAGTACACATCGGCGAGCGATATAGTTGTCGGTGTGGTAAATAAATAATACATGACACGAATTTTGGCCGCTGAGAAATAAAACTCAAAAGCAGTCTCAAACACAAAACCGCAGCATACTAGGCCCACACAATGTAACAACGCGCTCATCTCTTCGAATTCTGAACCAAAGTCGCGTAAAATCCATAAATGGCACACTATTGGTCCAATTTTAGCGTTGTGACGAACCTGTGTACCATGTGCAGCGACACGTTAGCAATCGGCAGCCTCATGAATCAGTTTTCGGCAGCCACGCAGCAGCGGCGGCACACGGGGAGGGATGAATTAATGCGACCCGGTGGCAAAGAGGGTGAATGGGGGGAATAAGGGGAATAAAGTTTCGCATTCCGGCCAAATCAAACGGCTCGCCAAGCCACGCCACCCAACTCCTGCTCCGCGAGACAATGATTTGGTGATTAGGACCGGCAGCACCCACGCCTCGCCGCGGACAATGGGGCGATACATTCGCCACCTTCGAAATGGGGTCACACAACGTGTCTTTACCACCCCAACAAAACCTCCATTTTACTCCACGCACCCAGCCCCCTCCTCCCTATTAAAAGCCTTCTCCCATCTTCAATAAAACCACCACCGTAACCCCCCTTCGCTTTTAGCCCACATCCGGCAGGGACTTGCGCTGCTCTAACCTCAGCGCTGTACACGCTCTTATTAAAATGGTCTAGACGATTTTCATTTACGCACCGATTTGCAAGAGCCTTAGTATACGTATGCTTATCAGTAATAAGTATAGATGAAAGCGAAAAAAATTGCGTGCAATCGATTTGATCTCATGGTAATGTAATACTATCTTAACAAATAACCTTTTGGCACTCGACATATTTTTCTTAATGATTCGATGACGTATGTACAGATTTTCCTTAAACGCGAAAACATGCGCTTCGAATTATCATAATGTCCCCAGATAAATATCAATGTATCGTGCCGCATTGAAAAAAAAACACCCATTTACTCATGATTTTCGCATAAATTTCGCGTTTCACACCAAAAACCCAAGACATAATAAATCTTAAATTGAGACGAAGATTTGAAAACATAATTCTTGTTATGTAATAAAACATGCTTGATAGATGTACTAAAATGCAGTGCGGTCTAACAATTGTTTCGACTAACTTGAAAAGTTAGTAAAAGTGCAATCAATCAATCACGATTCGCGCTCCAACCACTAGAAGTATCGACACAGCGATGCAAAGAGACGCGATTCCGAAAAGTTGAGGAGTCGATTCCGCCAAATTAAGGTCGGAATAATTCTAATACCTCGACTTTTATTTTACCAAAATGAAGTAGTGAATAAATAAAATGTACATCGCATATGGGCAGCAATGTAATGAGCTTGATGTTTCAGAAAAGGTTTACCTTTAAATTTTGAAAAAAATGACCTTTTACTCTGGAGGATTTCACTTGCTGGGAATCATTAAAAATGAAAATGTTTAAATCACTGCAGAACTTTGTTAAGAAGCTGAAACAACTTGAGTGACAAATGCTACTCCGCAAAGAAACTTGGCTGCAAATATCCCACGGCCCAAAAACGCTGTGCAGACGTTGAAAAAAACTATCATGATGAAAAAGCTAAAAACTGAATTTAATCAGTGAGTAAATAGATAGTTTCGACATGAATAATTAGACGTGGGCCTGATTTTAAGGAGTAAATAAACGCCAAGACATTCAAAATGCCCATCAATCAATTTTCAAAGAGAATCATTCTGATACTGACACGCAGAGCTGTAGACACACATGCGACCGTCGCAACGGCAGTCGATGCGGAGCTTTATCTCTCGACGACCTACGCAGGGGCCGACACGTAGCCGAAGGAAGAACAACGAGAAGAAAGGTCCAAGTCTTCTTTCTTCGCAGGCCCTTTTTTTTCCCGCCTCCCCGTCTGGTGGAGATGGGGGTGGGTGTAGGGGGTGGTACATCAACCCACCGGGCGCGACATCGCTCAGAAAACGGGCTGTGTGCCCCCTCTCCCCGGTCTAGTTTCTCGGCGTGACCGTCATGCCCCCAAGCGAGAACCCTTTCGCTCCGGGATGTGTCATGGTTAGGCGGTCACCAGGGGGGAAGGGGCAAAGAGAGGAGACGTCGGGTATAAAGTAGGAGAGAGATTTAAAGACGAGAGAACTCAAGTACTCGAAGAATGGGATAGGGAACAGTGGATGGATTGCCCTCTGACACCCCCCCACCTAACCCCCAACCCCTGCAAGTTGGTTGCGGCCTAGACGACAATACCGAGGAAGGGGCCAATCGAATTTCCGCAAAAACAAAAAATAAAAAAAGAAGGGAGAAAGGAGAGTAACGACTGAAGGAACTTGGTCCTTTAAAGCGCGCACACGGGCAGAAAGGCGGGAGGGAAGGGAGGATGCCGAGGAGTGGAGGCAGCGACGCGAGGAGGAGTTGGCAATCAAAGTGTAGCCGTATCCATGACAACCACCGCTCAACAAATGCTCTCCCGCATTGCGTGCTTTCTTCCTTCACACGCCGACCTTCTCTCGCTCGAAAACGCTTAAATCCTTCTCCCAAAGTGAAGGGACTGTCCACATATGACGACGAGGAATAGGATTGTGGCGAGAGTCGAGGGTAAGGAAACATTTTCTCGCCCTACAGTGAGCTTTTTTAATTTTAATTACCATACCGTCGAAAAAGATATAGCGATGCGAGCATCCTACTCCTTATGAATGAAAGAATGGCCTGATGAATTATATGCAAAGAAATGCAGCATCTACTTCATAATGTCTATCTCATGCTCAAAAAACTTAACGCATCATTTTATAGTTTAAATACTTCAAGAGCTTGCATATACGAACACCCTGAACCAAGCTAAGCAATTCCATCAAGCAATGTAGTAATTTAAAAAAAAAATTTTAATTGCCATACCGTCGAAAGAGACATAACGATACGAGCATCCTACTGCTTAAGATATGAAAGCTGATAAATTATACGCAAAGAAATGCAGCATCTACTTTAAAATGTCTATATTATACTCTAAACTAAACGCATCACTTTAAAGTTTAAATACTTCAAGAGCTTTCATATAAGAACATCCAAAACTAAGCTAAGCAATTCCCTCAAGCAATGTAGTAGCAAAGTAAACGACGAACCGTGCACACGCCTTCCCAAGTGACGATAAAATCAAAATCCCTCAAGAGGTGCACGATAAAGGTAAAATGCTGTTTTGAGCTTAAAGTACGTTCATGAGAACATAAGTGGTTTATCCCAACGAAGTACCTGAAGAAAATAAGGTCAAATTACAACTGTTTATGCGCGGTAGGGGAGACAAAAGGAGATGGGAGCGGATATAGATCCAAAAGATGAAACGGTGGGAGACGTCTCTCTATGACATTAATATCTCTCATTTTTGGTACTAATTTTACCAGTTACTTAGCAAATTGCCTTCAAAGACTTCCGGGAAGCGGTATACTTAGGCGGAATTGTTACGCAGAAAGGCTTTTATAGGCACAAGGAAACTTTCATAGCTAGGAGCTATCATAACGAAATCCTCCGCGATATTCTGACGGTGACCTACATTAAGATCAACATTGTGCTCTTAGGACGAGTACTACAGACACCAGCATCATTAAGTCGATTAGCCTACAGCAAGACAACGAATAACAAAATATCAATCAACTAACAGTTTAAAACTTTTCGTCGAATTCAAATTATTCCTTTGCCATACTAATGCTGCCTCGTGGATCTGGGCTCCTGTGGTATTATCTGCCTAAACGCCAGCTTCCCTGACAATTGGGCCAAAAAATTATAGATTTTAACGATGAATAATTAAAATGCTGTAGTTTAAGAACACCATTATTTAACCGGATTCTAATGTCACATAGCAGCAAATTCATCACAAACATGAAGTATGAAAAGAACACAACAAACAATGAATTGAGTCACACTTGGTGACACCACAATCTCTGAAGTGAAGGTTGCAGATTTAAATCACCATTCTGCGACAAACCCAGCTAAAATTTTCCCGAGACAAGTGATTCGTCTAAATAAAGCACGTAAGAGCGTGAAATGCAAATAAGAGTTGCGGTGAAACAAGCAGAGTAAGAGGAAAAGCCTGCCAAATTGGAATCCTAGCAGAGAAAAGCCTTTAATTTTGCCCAGCAGGCGAGAAATACGCGTATCTTAGTTGAATGGAGCGAAATTAGGCGCTTGATTACCCAGATGCTGCAAGATAATGAAACTAGACACTTCACGGAGGATATAAGACGATTCCTAAGCCCTATTTAAAAAAGAAACTTGGGATAGGATTGCCGTGCTCCAAACGGAAAAACATGCGCAAAAGGTAATGCAATGAGTTCACAAATGATTCATGCCGTTACACTATCATTATGATCACACCCATGATACAGGCAGACTACTAGCTGAATGGTAGATTCAGACTCGATCATCATCCTCACTGTTTTGTTTCAGAAACACCATGAAAAATAACTTTCGCAGAGGGACCATTAAAATTTTGATCAATTACTTCAACCTTAGTAAACCATCCATGGTTTTCATTCAATATAGCGTTATATTGAGAGAATGATTCTCGTCACCTTTCAGTTTTTATCCTCGGATTAGTAACTAGAATTTTCAATTACTGAATTTTATCATTACTGATTCAGAATTGAATCCGAATCTAGTCTTAATTCAAGCATTTCATTCTCTTCGGTCCTGAAAATTACCTGATTCTAAACTTTTCTTCTCGATTGATTTTCAAAAATTAGGGCCTAATAGTCATACATGGAGAATTAATCATAGCATGCAATGAACTTTCTGAACTATTGCATGTCTACAAGAGAATTTAGACTAATTATGATGGATACTTCGGCATACTTAGAATAAAATACTTCTTGTTCAGCTATTTAGTCAATACACCCATCTCAATTTATGGAAAAGAATTATTAGACATGAATTTCATAGTTTTTCACCCAAATTCCAAAGAAAGAAATTGATTTTATCATTAAAAATTAATAATGCAATATGCATTTTAATCTTTCAATTATAATTCCGCTTCTGATTCAGAAATTCTGGACCAGGAAGTTTGGATCCTTGTTTTATTCTTAAAGGGGATACTTTATAAATTTGTAGGAAGTAAATTAGCTATTGGTAAACCATCCTCAGTTGAATATTAATAATCCAATAATTTCGTCGCAGTTTGCTCGCATTTCTCGCTACTTGATTATACGCTCGGATAATCCACATAAATATCCTCTAGCAGGTCTGAAACTGCCTCAGCACACAGATCTTAAAACGATTATTATACGGTAAACCTGATATCCACATTCGAGTAGACTAATTCATTGAAGGATATAAATGTTTACCAATCATAAGCTAAATATGGTAAATAGTAAATAAAATAGACATCAAAGAAATCAAAGAAAAACTTTCACCGTAATTAAGAGATGATTACCTGAAATATCGCTCACTCAGCGTACAATACTTTGTTTCGCCGCCATGCTGACTTTTGAAAAACAATGGGTGATATAATAACCTTCTTTCCACCAAGAGTGGAATTGTCCTCGCGGGACATTGAAAAGACAATATGGGCACAGATGAGTGCATCCGTACAATATTCGAATACTAATAACTACGCTCTCACGACCCCTTAAACCGGAAGTATACATATGACGAAAGCAGTACCGAAGAGGTCATGAAGTCCAGAGAGCGTGAACTTATCCTCTCCCACTGGACATATTTCTCATACTTTTTGCTCTCATTAGGATCTTAATTCGAAACCCATGCTGTCCTACAGCAAGCTCATTAAACCCTTCTACCATCCTTAATTCGTCTTTCATTCAATTTTGCTTCCTTCTTTAAATATCCGTCCAACATCTGTCCATTCTTCCATCCCTGAACGACCGTGCGAATCTGAACTCCAATCTGAGTACAAGGCTGCAAACATACAGTAATATCATACGTGTTTTATTTTTATTTAAAATGAGGATTCTAAAGGGTACGGAAATGGACCTTGCATTTGGAACAGTAGTGACCGTGAAATACGAAAAATTATGGCTTACACTATCATTCTCTCCGCCATTTAAAAACGGTATCTTATCAAATCCAGGCACTTGCATTTTCATGTGTCACTCGAGCTTTATCTCATGTCCACCATCATCTTCCCGCAGGTCTCGCCTCCTGGACCGCCGCCTGACGGCCCTCAAGATCGCGGCCGCGTGGATCCTGTCCGGAGCCATCTCATCCTCGATCACCGTCCTAGGCGCACATGACACGACCAACATCATGCCCTCACCGTATGAGTGCACCATCAACAACCGCGCCTTCTTCGCCCTCGGCTCCCTCTTCGCCTTCTACGTGCCCATGGTGGTCATGGTGGCCTCCTACTCGCTCACCGTGCACCTCCTCCGGAGACAGAAGGCCGAGTTCGCCGAGGCAGCCGCCGGCACGCCGCCCACCGGTCACCGCTTCCCGCCCGCGTGCCGCGACGGCCGGGGGGGCAGTCTCCAGAGGTCGAGCGACGGGCAGCAAGGAGCGCGGCGGGTGCGGCTGCAGAGGTCGGCCGGCGCCAAGCGGAAGGGCGACTCGGGGTGAGTCTCGCACTCCATACGAACGATAATGAGACTTCAGCACGTATTACACTGGGACACTTCTGGGGCACTGTGCTCTCGGATATAGTATAGTCAGAAACTGTTTAGAAGAATGGTGTAATGGCTGCTGAGAACAGAAAATAGGATGGATATACAATCTTCTTTTCGCTCAATGTCTTCTTTTATTTATCAGTAGCAACAGCAAAAACTCATCTACATTGCTTGGTGGTATCGTGGAGACAGACTATTGAAGTAATGAAGTAATAGGCGGGGTAAGCGATGTCTTCGAATGAATTTCCCTCTGACACAACGGAAAGTGTGACAGAGTCCGAATACTTTAATGTCCCAGAAAAGTCAGAGTATAATACAGGCTTAACAGTCTAAAACAGTGGTTTCCAACCAGGGGCATGCGCACAGGTGTAGCAAAACTGAATAAACTTAACTATGCCCAGAAATAAGTGATAGATTTATATTTCTCATTGTCGGTAAGCAGCAATTGAAATACGGAACTCTGGACGCATTTCGATTTCCCGTGGCTTTTAGGTCTTCCACTACGTAAGCAAAGGATTTCTTATGTTTTAAAAGACTTAGCTAATTGACACAAGTGTTACCAATATAATTTTTAATCTTCCCCAAAACCGAATGTATTTATTGTCCAAAAAACGAAGTAATAAGCACTTTACAGTTTACACGACCGAATTTTTTTAAACTGGATAAAATATATAAATAAAAATAAAATATATAAAAACGCATAAAACGATCACAGTAAGAAAAAATCTGAAGTAAAAGCTGAACAATCTTTATTTAACAAAGACAAACTTAGAGAAGGTATCATTCATGGTCCTCTAATTGCGAGATCGCGAGAATTTTTATCATCCTCTTTGATCGGCGCAGTCACAGTAAGGAACAAGTTTCAAACTTTCCAGCGCTCAGAGGGATTTCGTTTCTGCCTTTTTTTCGCGTTAAAAATGAAAATGGTTGAAACGAATAAAAACGCTAGAGGTCATATTCGAAAGAAATGAACGTCACTTCTCAAGCAGGAAGTGTCACGGAATTGGAGACAATCGAACTATTTTTTTCACGGTCAAACTGCTCCTTAGCTCTAAATTTCGAGATCAAGTACAAAATAGCCTAAAAAAATGTATCCGAGTCCCAAACTTAAGAAGATAAATGCAGTGGCTAGGAAAAATCGATATTTGACGAAGCCATGAAGTGAATTCATCATGGGGTAACGAGGAGAGAGAGGATTATTTCCGACAGACAAGATACTTCATTGAGCTTGAAAATAGAAAGGGACAAAATTTTCTTTATCCCCACCAGTGGTTCAAACGGATTAAAGAGTAAGAAGGAATGAATGAAAATGAAATAAAGGGCAGGATTAATTCATGAGTACAAAAAGTCACCAGCTGGAAAGTAAGACACTTCTTCAAAATAAATTTCACACCTTACTCTATCATCTCGTTTTCCCTCCCTCCTTCATTGCTGATTTCCTATCAGCCTCTGCCACACGCGATTGCATAGGGTCACTGGAGTTATGAAGACGTGGCACACCCCTTTAAATTACTTAGAATGTTACCTTCGCTGCATGTGATAAAACTCCCGATAGTATTAGGGCTAAAATTGCTTCTTAAAAACAGCGACACGAATTCAAATGCAGCAAACGACACGGAGAAATGAGTTACAAAAACTGCTTGGGATGTGCAAAAAAACTACATTCATGAAAACAGCGGTCACATAATCCATGGAAATAGTTCCCACACACTGAGGAAACTAAACTTCTACAAGGCCAATTCATTGCGCATGGTAAAACTGCCATGCTTTTCCAGGCGCTGTCAAATGCATGGTACCTGTCACACGAAGCCCCACTGCAATGCCGAATTATTATAGAAATTTGAATGTTTTTTCCCTCTCCCCTTTCGGCCAGGCTGTAACACACGGGAGAAAATATAAAAAGTAAAAGAATTAGGTTTGGCACTCGGCTTCACACACTTGGGACGTCGAGTAGACACGAGTCCCGTCTGGCACCCCTCCAAACTCCCGCACACTGGAAAAAAACGTGTTTTAAAAGAGAAATACTCATTCAAAATGACAGCGTTACGGTCGCCATGTATAAAAAGCTATGTCAAATTCGAAGAGAAATTATTGACTCGAGGTTTTCCTTGGCCTCGCTGAGACCATAAAACGGTGAAAAATTATAAACAGAGGAAAAGCTTGCAAACATCGATAGGGGAAACGAGTGGGAGGATAATAATTCATCGACTTTTGAACTCATTCCCGCGACTTCAAATATCTCAGAAAAGCCTCCAAACTTGACTAAACAAATGTGGTTACAGAACTCTTCAACTTTCATTTTCCCCGCTGTCAAGTGGGCTGCTGAATGAAACACACAGAAAAACATGTAAACAAACAGACGCATATGATTAAATACACCTCTCGCACCGTAAGAAAAGTGATTCAATAGACGTAATGTGGCATTGGGATAATATGGATGACCATATAATTAACACTTTTCCATTGGTAAACACATTAATTTCGCGAAGCATTCCCAAGAATAAAATTAGATATGCCTACTGGCTGAAAATTTCTCATTATTTGGCCACCTATCCTTAAACCTTTATGAAACACAGAATGAAAGAGAGGAGGAGGGCTTTCACGCTAATTACAAGTCAGCGTTTCTCGTCATGAAATCATTCTCTCGCTTAGCTTTATATTCGAAAAGGCATTGCAAAAAAACAGAAAAAGTTTCCTTCCGCGTAAAACTAGTCCAACTAGAAAGGCTTGCGAACTAAGAGCACGAGGAAATACACACATCAAAATGAATGAAAACATTTAATCGACGTGGTACTAACAGAGAGAAATTCTTTATTAGGCGAAGGCGCGCCTACTGAATACGGCTTCGCGTTGAAATCACCCGTATATAATAAAAATATTTTGACAAATATTGTGGATTGGTTGAATGGTTTCATTCGACATGTCAATGTTCACAGAGAAGAAGCCGAATCCATCAAATTCACGCATAACAACGATTTTCCATTTGCAAAAACGTTGGGCATGAGTGGATTGGCGCGAGCGGCATCCCAGTAAAGCCAAGGACTTTAAATAAGTTTTCAAGGATTGTGGATAAGCTCCGGAAAGCGATTAAATTTACGGCTTCCCGATGCTCCACTAAGATATCTTTTCGAAATTTGCAGCGACAGAGTTGAACTTGGCCATGAAAACTTCGTGGCCTGGAGGAGGATGCCCGGAAAAGGACGAGTATGTACTTCACAAGAGAGACGTCCAGGGGACCGCGGGGTACTTGCAGAGTTCACAGGGAATCGAATATGGAGAACTCTGTATGGTTACATACGCTTTGCTCAGATGAAGTTCTACGGGCTCTCGGAAACTTCTCCGATGATTTATAGCCTTTAAAGGCTTGGACCTCCGATGAAACTCAAGGGGGAAACGAGAGCAGAAGCATATCTAAGGCTTTTTCCTCCGTGATTTATTCCGCACGAGTTCCATCATAGAAGTGGAGAACTTTCATCAATTAAAACGAAACCGATATTCTACCGAACTGTTCGACTGACGTCGTAAAGCAGCACGTGCGTGCGTGAATAATGCCCTCGAGCGATTTGAAAGAGGGAAGTAGAAGCATCACCGAAGTTGAGTAGACTGCAGAAATACGCTCGGCTTACACGTGCGAGAACTTGGCGCGAAAAAATACACAAGAGGAAAGTTTGTGAAGAATTGGAAGAATAGACGGCTCGAAGGTCACTCACAACAATACATGATGTGATGATTTGTTCAGCAAAGATATTCCAAAGAAGCAAGAGAAATAGGACTTCTGGAAGATATGAAGGGAAGAAGAAAGTATTAAGGTGGCCAGCAAAAATTAATAGCATTACAGAGATATGCTAAGCGGGTGGTTGGGGGAGGTAGGTAATGAACGACGAAGGGTCGCCTAAGACCGTGAAACGTAATAATGTTGGGCTAGCGAGGACGAGGAACAAAGAGAATAGGTTTTCATGGACGGGAAGAGGAACGGTAAGATGTACGCAGAGAAGATGAAAGAAATATTGTAGGTTGATAGGGTCTGCACATGTGAAACTCAAGACGGAATTTCGTTGACTTCCCATAAACCCTCACTTAATAGGTAATTACTTTATTAAACGAATAACGAAATAAGGTTATGAGCTTTTAACAACATCCCAAAATCAGGTGATTGATGAATCTACTCTCCGTAAAGATTACCGAGCGATTGGTCTGAAACTAAAAATTAACGAAATCCAGAGTTTTTCCACAGCTATGGAGGTATTAAACGAAAAGTGAAAGTTTCAGGCTTATCCTAGTGTCTTAAGACTTAATTAGGTCGAACCCATGGTCGGTAGTATTAAAGCAATGCGGAAAGAAACACTTCATTTGATGAGGTATTATGGTATTAAGTATGCGAATCATTACAGAGAAACTATAGAATGTTGTTCAGGTAGGTATGCTACGCTGGAATAATATAGTTTTTGCTTGGATAATATCTCGCACCTCCGTCCACTAGCCCTGATAATTAGGGAGCAGGTTTTCGAAGACGAAAACAACCCTCGAAATGAAATTGAATAAAACATAAAACCACTATAAATAAACCCTCCATAGTAATAAGGGTGCGAGAAATTTCAGGTTGTTTTAGTGTCATCCGATTTCGCGTTCTCAGGCAAAGCATTATTCTCGCCTTCGCCATCGTTGTCCTTGGCTGTGCAGGCAGGGCGGAGCGGTGGATACATCACCCGGGGGTATAAAATACCATTAATATTAATCATCTCCCGTGTCAGCAAACACCGATCGCTACCAGCCCCCACGACCTATATTAACACCGGCCAATCCAGCAGGCCTCTAATCTCGTGATATAATTCCGACGGACAAGTAAAGCCACCGAGGAGGCCGCTAACTCGACGAGAGTCCCGACCCAGTCCGGGGCACCTGCCGAGGCGACACCCGCAACCACGCTTCTCCCCTCGCCGGTTTCCCACACAAACACGGGAGGTGGGCTCCACGTCCCTTCTTGGCCTCGTCCCAAAGGGACCATCGGGTAAACCACTCCCCCGAGAAAGCAAATTTCCCACCTGGGAGGAATATGAGTGGGGCACGGGGAGCGGGGGCCGTATGCTCGGAGACATCAGCGACGAGGAAGCCACACTAGGAACGAGAGAACACTAAAGGTGGTTAAAGCGCGAATCGTGAGTCTTTGAAAGCACATTGAAATAATTTTTCAAGTTAGGTAGAAAAGCGTTCTTGTACCACACTTCACAGAAGTACATCTAATTATGCGTCAGAAATAACCAGGTTTATTGTAAAAAAATTGACAAGACAATTATATTTTAAAAATTTCGTCACAATTAAAGCATTTTTGTCCAGGATTTACGGCGAGTAATTCAGCCCAAATTTATGTAAATACGTGTATTTAATCGTCGTGGTACCTTTATATTCATTAGGAATCATTTTAATGACGTGAAACGTACACTTCCGCGTTTGCGAGAATATATTTATATGTCATCGAGTTTTTTCGAAACATAGTGCCAATTGCCAAGTACCTTAAGGCTACGTGTTACAATAGCATTGAATTGCCAAGAAACCAAATCGGTAATGTGCAGTTTTTTTCGCTTTTATTTATACATATTACTAATAAGCACGTGTATTCAAAGCTTCACAAAAATCTGTACATAAACGGAAATCGCTCCAACCACCTAAGGGAACAACTACGACAACATGAAACTCATGTCATCCTTTCATAATCGCGTGATCTGCCGAATGAAGAGTTCAACGATTGATTCATTGGCTATTCCACCACTGAATGGTAGGCTTCTTCCAAGTCTCCATTTTAACTGTCCCATATATCTTCTGGAATATCGTTTCTGGGATAACTTATCCTCTTACCTAGACATTACTTACCCCATATCGGTTTTCTATTTTCGATCCTGCTACCCTTAGCAATGGAAGAAAAATATCTAAGAGGACAATTTTCGCCAGTTAATATTTGACCAAGTTATTACCGAATATTACCGGTCACGAAGAGCCTGCTTCGCTATGAACGCACAGACGGTAAACTGTGCAGGCGGCTACCAGTTCCCTACAACATGAATATTGCATCTGACCATGCTGCAGGATTACAAGACCCCTCTCGTTAAATCATTCGATAGTCTCGATTCCGAGTCTCTTTTTAGTGATAGCAAAACTCAACAGTTCAATAGTGTTTTTCACACAATATTTAGATGGAATTACATGCGCCCAAAGGAAATACGTGTTTGATAGGAAAGAATGCCATGATGCCGTACGCAAACGATATTCTCATGATGACATATTGATGGGATTTCTCTCGACTGGTAGGAAAAGAGATTTCTCACAAGAAGATGATGGAAATGAAAAATGAAAATACCAAACCATCTTTGATTTAGAGGTATCATATGCCTACTAAAGACCATACAAAAAGTCTCACGGCATTTTTGTCCAGGATTTTCCCGCAGTCTTTTTTCACCGCAGTCTCACGGCAGCAAATATTTAGGCAAAGCAACACTAAAGAAAGCTTCGAAAAAGGTATACTGACACTTTCTGCGATTCTTTCGGGCTACACTCAAAGAGAAAAGGGTATTTTGCAATAGATGAAGTACTCCAAATCTGGTAAGATCACAACCAGAAAAAAATAATTAGCCGAGACTAGGATAAGAACCCAGGCCGTGTATTCGAACCGTATGCTCCAGCGCTACATCTACATCTACGTAATACCCTGCGAGCCACCACGAGGGTGTGTGGCAGGGGGTGAAGATCACCAAACATGCACTATTGCCATGCAAGTAGGATATTTAAGGGAGACATGCTAGTTAACAGGGTCACATGCAGCTAGATGGTTAGTATCTACATAATAAGAAAGGGATTAATGGTTGTTATTACATGCATCATGCACTACAGACTACTCTAGCTATATTTCACCTACTTATCCCTTTGCTATGCTGCCTATTGTTCTCTCTTATCGTACGCGGGAAAAATGACATTTAAAATCTATCGGTACAACAATCTATCTCTCTAATCTTGTTAATATGATCAAACCTAGCATAATACGCAGGGGTTCTCAATATATATCTAACGTCATCTGTGAACAACTCTGTTTCGAATTTACTTAAAAGGTTTAACCTAAATTTTAACCTGCGTTCTGATAGTAATTCCCATCCTAGTTCTTCCATTAAGCTCGTAACACTTATATAATTATCATAAACTACCCGCGTATTCCAGGTTTCCGATCCAAACACGGGAAATGTCTATACGACAGCCTCTCGAACAGCTCCGCTTCCTCATTTTCAAAAATCTTTTTCTTTGAGAGTAGGCCAGCTGTCCATTCCGACCCGTAAACACACGTCACATGAAAAGGACGTCCCGATATCACCAGCCGCGCCTTATCACGGGGTTGCAAGGTTCCACAGGCAGGCAAGAAACAAGAGGGTGAAGAAATTCGGTGGGAATGGAAGAGATGTGGGCACGGTTTCCGATATGCCATACACATTGAGACCTTTGGCAGTAGAGATGGGGAAATCGTATTTCGTGAGAGTTTTCGATATCAGTATTTTAACCATTTATAAAATTGATCAGTAGTAATAATAACAGTTAACCGAATAACTTTTTAACGCTCAAAATAGATCTAATTAGCTGTTGACCAATATCATTCCACAGGCGACATCATCAGGTCTTTGAGATAAAGCCAGCGGACAACTAATATACTAATTGAGAAATATAAAAAAGTAAGTAGGGTTATTTATTCGCCATGTTTTTTCACCAACTCAGGCCTGGCAATATAAAGTTCAATTTCATATTTAAGAGTAACTTGAATAAAACTTTGTATACTCCACTCTAGGTTCAATAACCCTACCCTTTTATTTCGACACTTCGTGTCATCTTCAGGTCTAACCCGGGTCGTGTTATTAAACCTATAGTGGAGTATACAAAGTTTTATTTAAGTTACTATGAATTACTTCCACAAAGTCGAGCCTGGAACCATTTCCTTTGTTCATATTTCACGTTCCTCGAGATACCAACGCTTACCACTGTGAGCTGACAGCGTTAGGAACCAAGGGTTACGCGCTCACGAACGTCCATCCACAAGGCAAGCTTCGCTAATTTTTTTGCAAGTGCACTCACCGGTGCGTCGGTAATTGAAACAAGGCATATCCTGAGAGACTCATCTAATATCCAGGATGCGAAAGTCTCTCTTTGGCTCTGATAAACAGCATCATTTTACCCTATATTCAGTTAAATTTGAGGTTTCCGTACTATGTTAACAAACACGATTCAACTTATAATAATTAGGATAAGGGAAAATTCTTCCCTATATCCCGACCAACTTATCGCGATTCGGAAACGGAATATTGTGAAAATCCCCGGTAACACAGGAGGATATACGGTTCAATGAACTGAACTGTAGGTGAACACTGAGCTAGTGAGGATAGACGGGAAATGGAGAGAATTGCCTGGGAGGAAGGCCTTGGAGGAAAGCCTGGAAGAAATACCCCGGAGGAAAAATATTTGGGGAAGGAGAGGAGAAGGACCAAAGGACATCCTTCGGTACAATACATCATTAAATCATCATGAGGATAATCTATCAGATAAGGAAGTTTTCAATAAAAGAAAGTAAAAATCTTCAAGATTTTTAAAGGAATCGACCGCTATCTATCGAAAAAATGTCTATCTTCACCTCTGCACCGTTCTTCCTCATTTCATCTCGTCCACAAAATCTATTACCTTTCTTTCTCCTCAGACCATCTGAAGCGGCGAATGAAATAGAAGGGAAACAAAATCATAAAGAAGTTAGCGCGAGGCAGGGTATAACAGAGGGTAGTGGTCAACCAATCTTAGGATCGAACAACCAATGATGATGACTCGGGAGAGGCTTGGGGAAGCGGGGAGGGGGGCAGGCCCGGCTGCTGGGCGGACGCTGGAGAGTTCCGCCCGTGTCACGGTCCACATACCTACGCACTCCCAATGGGTTGTCCTCGCTCAATTCAATCCTCGTAGGGTCCCGCATCGAAACGAGGTGCCAATCGATTCACCGCCAATCAAGGAATTAACGGGCTGTGGGCGGCGGAAGTAGACCGAGGAGGGAGCGGGAGCGGCGACGGTGGGCGCCCGGCCGGCGGCCTCGACTCTGAATGGGACGAGGAGGGTTAAAGGCGGCGTGAAATGGAAAGCTCAGCGCCTCAAGCGGATAACACTCTCAAAGACTGTGCATGACATTTTTTGAAACTCATACTTTCATGAAATTGAAAGAACCGGCTTCAACTAAAGGAAGTCCTCGATTTATGTCGAAGATGCGTTTTGAAAAAGTGCGACGCCTATCGGAACGACGTAAAACGGAACCAGATATTCGTGACCGCTTTAATTCCATTATTTACCAAGGCGTTCATTTCTGATTTCGATTTTATACCTTCATTCAAAAATAAAGTTAACTGGCCATTTAATATACGATCACATGAGGCACAGCATCAAAGAAACTAGATTTGTTAAGTGTATAATAGGAAGGTCCTCGGATGAAAAAGTAAGAGAGAGATTTTACTTCGCTCTGGTTGGGCAACACCTCGAATACGCCGCGAGAATTTGGGTCCATGGTCAAAGATTAGACCAAAAAAATTGATAAAATACAGAGAAAGGCAGCACGCTTCACTTACTATACGCGTAAACTGATCTTAAAGGGAAATATATAGATATACATAAATTTCACAGAGGCTATGTATTGACATATACCTGATGATAAGGATAATCCATAGGGTAAGGTATGTTCATATGAAAGAGTAAAATTTCTCCAAGTTTGCACAGACGCAGGACCCGTTTTCTCTATTTTAGCATACCTCCTACACCTCTTCATCAGGTCCACAATATCTATTCCCTTCCTTCGCTGCATATCCAGCTTCTTCCCTTCTATCACAGCTTTCAGCATCCCTTTCCTTGCCTAATAAGCAAGCCTGAAGCAAAGATTTATGCATAACATCCATTCTAGACTTTATAAAGAGTACGCCAAAGCGAGAATACTACGTCATTATTTGGGTAATCGACCGGTTGAGGTAGGTTTTCATGGAGGACTAATAATCTTATTTAAGCTCATTCATCACACCGTCCTACTTACTTGCGTTTATATACACCGTTCATTTATAGATGTATAGAGTACTGAATCTAAAGCATAATGAAATAAAAAATCAGAATCTTCTGTCATCCTAATATTTAACAAAGCATAATGAAATAAAAAATCATTTATAGATGTATAGAGTACTGAATCTAAAGCATAATGAAATAAAAAATCAGAATCTTCTGTCATCCTAAGCCACTTATGAAGGGAAAGTGACCTCTATAATTTCCATGAAAATTGAAGAAATTTGAAATTCGATACATCCATTCCGATTGTCATAATGCTATTACAAATTGGAAGGCTTAAAAAAACTCAACATGAAATTTGTAGGAGGGATTTGGTAGTTATTCGATGAAATACGATGCAGATTAATTCTTTTGCGTAATAAATTGTCTTCTGGGAAACAAATTAGCATGGCATTACATTACTTGCAATCTACAGATGGCTTAGCAATTCTTTCCATCGTCAAGGTTTGGCGAATAAATTGTTAGTGCTAATATAATTAATCCTAAGAGATTTTTACTAACTTCCATTTCTAACTATAACCGGTAGAATACTCTTAAGGCATCACGCTTGCAGGATTTTTTTTTCACATCCGTATACATTATACTGCTCTGCATCTGAATAGCTAAGCCTTTTCCTCCTCAAATACTCAAAATCCTACCATAATCACAGGCGGGAGATATTTTACGATCATTACATCGGCCCACGCCTCATCCTACCTCGCATAAAAATAACACCAGTTAAAGACAGCGCCTTTCAGAAGTTTCCTCCTAGCCTCATAGGCACGGCAGCCATACATTCAGTTCACGTTTACAAACCGTCAAACACACATAATGCGAGGAAGTCTACGCCAAGGGTCTAAGTGAAATGTTTACAACAGGGCGGAAAAAAACGGTACCAACCCCTATGCGGAATTTCTATATCAAAGAGAAACAAGCCAGGAGTTAGTTTAAAAGCTTGTGAGACGGTGGGAGGCAACGCTCTTTTGCGGAGACGTGCATGGATTATTTTTCCACAATCAGGAGAAACAATACATTGTTCAAACACGCCTGGAGAACGCCCTTTTCGCCGCTAGTGCATGAGCGATTGTCTCGACCGTGTTGCGGAGCACGCTGGCGAAACGAAGGAACGCCGCAGCGGGGCACAGCGAAGAGTTTACTCAGTTTTTTGGAGTCCCAGGTAGTCGCACGAAATTAAGTTACACTCCGCTGATGTCTGACGCAGAAATTTTTCCTTCTCGCGGAATTAAATATTCACTCCCTCCCGCGCCACGCTTCCCCGGGAGAGCCAATTAGGTTCCGCGCCAGCGTCATTTCTGCCATCCATCCACTGTGCTGGATCACAATTTACGCAACCTCTTTTCCTTTACTCCGGAAAAGAAGCTGGGAGCAGGAGTTGTTCGCGGTCGTGGACGAATCAACAGTCTTGGCGGGGGCCTAGGCGCGAACATCTTGGGCAAGGTGCGGATGAGAGCATTCGAAACTGGAGCATGCACTTGACAATCCAATTAAAACTTGCTACCAAAGACAAAGGCCGGAATGGCATCGTACGCAATTAGGGGACAACTGCAACTATATCTCATTTCTTGCCTTCAAATAGAGATACTTCCACGGCATGATAACGTTTCTTCATATTGCTTCCTTACACTCGACCTTGAGAGCGATCCTCGAGAAAACGTTCCCCACAAGGCGAGAGCAAATAAAAGGAAAGATACACGAAAACGAGTCACTTAACGAGTAAGATATACTTTCCGTTAAAACTAATGAATATGACGCATTAAACTTTGGATACTTTAGGCGTCTTCCACAGGAGAAAATTAATCGTTGCTACTTCGCAAAATTTAAAGAAAAATAGCGTCAGAGAAAACAACGTGAAAGAGTACTTAAAAGTAATACGACGACACGGAATTGAAATTTGAGAACATCCGATTAGAAAACAAAGTTCCTTAAGTTCCTCACGTTTAAGTTAGAAAACCAAAATCGATTACCATCGCAGTAAATCAGTCAACTAAATGGTAGGTCCATAGGCAGTTTAACCTTTGATTTCTGCCAACCACAAGGAGTCTTCTAAAATATTTTCTTAACAAAATAAAATGTATTATTTACTACAGATTTACTTTTTAACTCCTTGTATCATTTTTCTACCTATATACCGTCCAAAATTTCCGTTCATCTTCACACGTTCCCGCGCTTGCACAACATTCTTCCTTCTATCACTCTCCTCGACCCTTCGTCACTTCTAAATACGTCCTCTATCCACTAATGCATACTAATTTATCGCTACCCAACATTTCCTGGGCATAATTTACGCGAGAGAAACAACATTTAAAATATTAAAAAAATATCCCTACGTTACTTACGGCAAATCGTATCAACAATATAACAATAATAAATAGCGACCAATGGAGAGCTTTCGGCGAGAACACAAGGAGGTTAATAAATTTGCACATTTTTATTCAGGGTAATTAACACAACATCAGAAAAGAAAGGAAGTGCTTGGGAGAGCGGATGAAGAGGGGAAACATCTTAGAAAGATTAGGAGGAGGCAGGGGAGATTCTCAGAGCAGGTAATGAGAGGCGACGCGATGCTGAAGATCGTGATTGAGGAGAGGACTCGGGGAGAGCGGAGAAATAGAAGGAAAAGAACATTCTTCATAATATGGATGAAGAGGAGTGAGATGTGTGTTGAGTTGCACATATAAACTTCGTAAGGAGATTGGGGTTTATCCCGGTACAATGAGGACTAAAATTTTTTAAAACCCTTCTCCTTTCTCCTACAACCGTAATTACCATCACATTAAACCATATACTGTTGAGTTAAGAGTCAAGGGCAATTTCTTCCTCCTAGGGTACGGTTTAAAAAGAAATACACAAAACTGAGGTCAACCAACTGGTGTGAGTATGGCCGGAACTCTCAACCTTAGTCGGTTTAAATAGTTTTTATTTAGGGCAGGTAACCTATTCGGCCAGAGGAAAGGGCACAGGCCCAAGGGTCATTAAGGTGGATTATATGTATACTCAACTCTCCAACCCTAGACCAAATCTGAGCTTTTCGCTCCATTTTGAGATCCCAGACCCCGACCGCAAGGGCAAAGGGTTCCGGCCAGGGGTGACGGCATTTTAAACATTTATGCCCCACCCGTCCGCCAGAGGATTCATTTTCTCCTATGGCCACGCTGAAGATGGCGATGCCTCGAAAACGCCTGGCTTCAATCAAAGCTCTTTTAAATATTCTCTCACTTTTTTTGAAACCTAGGAATATATGAAAGGCTTCGTGATGAAAAAAGTTTCGCAACCACTCCTGCATTTGATCTACTCGAACCTGGTGCTTCTCGAGCCGAAATATTCGAAACCCTCACGGCTCCACTCGATTTTCCATGAATGGAATTTTATTTCTTGATCGTAAGCCTCCATTTAAGTTTCTCACGCTTCTTTAGGAAATGTAATCATTTTTTAATATTAGAAAGAGAATAAAGAAAGCCTGATACGATATACAGCGAAGGGGAAATACGTGATTATTGAAAATATCGTCGAAGAGTCAAGGTCATTAAGTACCACATGAGAGCAGAAGTTGATTGAGTTGTCAACATGACTACTAAATAGTTATTTATATTAAACTTTTGTCACACTCAGAGATGCGACGGAGACAGAAAAGTAAAGTTCCACTTACTGGACTACTGGAAAAACTGTGGATATTTTCCGCAAGCAATTTCATTCTTAATGTTTGACTTCCGTACCATTAACTTGAACTCTACAAAGAAAATATTTTCCGATTAATTAACGATTCAACTTTCGCACGATCCATCAACTCAAGAAAAAAGATGTGCAACAGGGTAAGTGTAGGATATGAAGATAAGGTGGAGCCAGTAACGTAACGATCGAGGATAGGAAAATAGTTTCCGTAATATTTTTTAAATATTTCAGCCCCCATTCGCATAATTCTCAACAACTGAAGAATTTTCAAGGTTACACAAAACTATCTCAAATTACCGGTCTCGTTACCATTCTTCTTAAGTGGGTGTTAATGCTGGCCACGCATGCAACCACTTCAATATTTGGGTGGTGACAGTAGCTTATACGGAGTTAGGGGGTCCATGAACTTGAAAAGAAAGCAATTATAGTGGGATGGGAGAAGATTATGATCCAAGGGACCTGCAGTTAACAAGGGTCCATCCCCTTATGACGGTAACCATACTTCAAGGATAGGGGGGAAATTTATTTTAGATATAAGAAGGAAACGGATTGCTATGAACTATTGTGAAAGCGCATTAGTCTGGAAACGCCAGAAATGGGCTGGTCACACCTGGGTGGAGACATTCAGAAAAGTTTGGTCTAGGACGAAGATAATAAAATGAACCGAAAGAAAGACAATCAGATCTCAGGGTTTCCCGGTAAATAGAATGCAGAAAGGCCTTTCGGGATTCAATCCGGGTTGGAAGGTCATGACCATCGTCCAAATAAAATTCGGCCCAAACAAGTATAAACTTGTACGTTGTACATGTGGTGAACTGTGGTCATGGACCTTCCAACCCGGATGGAATCCCGAGAAGCCTCTCTGCAAGACAATCGAAGAATTAAAGGGACTTGCCAAAATAGACGAGAAAGGCAGGAGAAAATTAAGGAGAGGTTAAAGGTTATTAGGAAATAGGGAATGAAACATTGTGATTGATGGAAAAATACCACACATGCACTAATTAGGATAAAAGTGAAAGGAAAATTTCCTTAGTGGCAGATAGTAAAGGAGTTAAAGGAAATATAGAAGAAAATAGTTTCTTTTAAATAAAACGAGCCATATAAAGTAGACTGTGTAGCGCTAAATAAGCATACATGGATGATAATAAGATAATAAGCATACGAAAATGTCATACAACATATAATCATCACTGACGTTCTAACAAGAATGTAGAACGTGGGGCATTTCTTCCTGGCGTCTCGGCAGAGTACCACTTTTTGAAACACTACTAAGCAGTCGAGTATTATGGTATATTCGTTGGTGCAAGGAGGTTGGTGACCAAAGCGGAATTTAGGAAGCTGGGATATCCCAAGAGAATTTCGAAACTCCTGAAAACTTGGGGAACTTTATGCTTAAGTCATCTTAGCTTTACGGGGTAGAGGCAGGAAAATGTTGTGATTTTTAAGGGGTTTAAGGAAGTAAGGACGATGCTAAGCATTTGAGCAGCATATTTATTAAAGTGTTGCAATGATAAAATACGGTATCACTAGATGATTGGGATCAATCATCTATTTGTAAACGTAATAATTATGAATGGATATAAAATTCCGTTTGAAAAATGTTTTCTCTTCATAAGCATCTATTTATTCAAGGTTAGTGATGTCATTACTATTTTAAACTAAGCCCAATCAAATACCATTTAAAAAGTAGTCAGTTTATATAAAACAGTACAGAAATAACGAATAGCAGCTGGTGTAAATAGCCTCATTTGTGCTGGTAATATTTAAATACTTTTTGTCGTTAACGGAAACCCAGCTCCAGCACCAGTGGTACTTTTCTTCTTCGGTTTAGCTTGGTCAAATGTCTTTTTGCCCACAATTTTCTACCTCGAGGCACTCGTTTTACATATCTCCACCTTGCATAAAGGTAAAGATAGATAGATATGCATGAATGCATTGAAATGCTTTGAATGACTATTCCGAATAGGGGCAAAGGCCTAGACCTTCCGTTAGATCTACGTAGCACCGCCGTGAGTCACAACGAGGCGCTTTGCGGCGATCAATAAGATAGATCGCCCCCGGCGGCGAACCTGTCGTTTGATCTACCCCGAGCAAGTTTCAAAGCCCGCCTTTTTTCAACTCCGGCAGCATTTAAAATTCTGCTCCGGAGCGTACCCGAAAAGAACAATTAGCATCTCTCTAACGATCTCCTCGGGTCAATTTGTTTTACTTTTGACAGACGGTCGACGGTCCGGCGCTGCGTCGAGGACCCCCTGCTATCAGGCGGGGGTCGCGGAGGGAAGGTGGCCGTGGTGCCGGGGGGGCGCCGGGGGTGCGCCGAGTCCCCGAGCTCGGAGGACGGAGGCGCTGGTGGCAGCAGCGGGGACAACGGCGTGCGGACGCCGGACTCGGAGAGCAGCGGCGAGGGGAGGAACTTCCGACTGAGATTCCACGCTGGGGCGTCCACGCTGGGACTAAACAGGTGAGCGAAAACTTGACGGGATAATTTTTTTTCCAAATAAACGCAGAGTGAGATACGGATAATTCACTATAATCGAAATACGCGATTCATTATTTTTTGGGGCGGAAAAGTCACCTTTAAACTTATTCTGACAGAGTGATTACAAATGGAATCTTTCCGGTTCTTTCATGCCATAACTCACGACACGTGCGTAGTAATTCAAATATCGTCCTACATTTTAGTGTAGGATAAATATGTTTTTGTTGCCATGCATCGATAACCAATATTGATTGAAAGAAAAATTTCAGGTCAGGGAGTTGAAAATTCCGTTTACACCAAGAACCAAAGCTATTAACATTTTCCTGTTTCACGTTTTGGTTAATTAGAATTTTTTTGGGTCTGGATATAAGTAGAAGGTTTCAATACCGCAGAGAGCCTTGGTGTTTCTGCAGCTGGATTTTAATTGAAATGAATCACGCATATTTTTGTGGAAGTACGTGCGAAAACGATATTGCCACTGAGTGGTGTATAACTGTGCCCAACTAAACTATATGATTCCCAACAAATAAAACGGCGGTTAAGACGAAAATACAATATTATAATTAGAAACAATACAAGAACAAAGTTTTTTCCTAAATAAGAAAAAAATCTGCGACGCCAAATTTTCATCGAACATACTTCTTCTAACCATACATTTCTACAAAGGAATGAAGATTCGAACAAGAAATTGAGATCATACAACTACACATTCCAAACCTATATTTGTGCCTCAAAAAGTATCAAAGATGACGACTTTACGGTAAAAGGTTAAGTTCACCACTCCACGGAAGTATCTGAAAAGCTTTTTGAGGCACTAACGAGGAGGTTTAGATAACAAGGTTTTTCGTCGAAATTGAATCGACTAAACCCGGAGAATCTCAGACACACGATGTCAACTGACTCGAGCCTTGAACGAGTTACTCTTGAGCGAGTGTTGCCTCGGGGTGATTTTCTTTCAACTAGGCCCGCATTTGATGCTACCTTTGACACTCCGCTGCAACTAAATTTCTCGAGTAACCCCTCCCAATAAGAACGAACTTTCATCCCTTAATGCGCTGGTAAACAGCGTTTGCTCACGATACTTCAAGAAACTACAACATACCGCCCCCGCGTAAACCAAAAAACCTACTTTTCATACTTTCGGATTAGTGAAGGACTGTAATACTCAAGCGAGGGACATGAATATCAATGTAAATTCGTTACATACTGATAGGAAGGCGAAACAAGGCCAGGATTTGCGGTAATTTATAATTATTGGTGATAATCTTCCGGATAAGGTAAATTAACACAGGGAAAAGAATACCTCAATTTATCACATACATGACTAATTCACCTCAACTTCTCCCTGAATAAATTTATCCAGTTTGCCAAAGTGCTACCTATCTTCGTTACGTACTGCAAACTTCTCTCTTCTCACCGCGCATCTATTGGATGCCGTTTAGTCACCAGTTTCACACTTAACGATATGTTATCACCACCAAAAACTAGTTTCCAAACTTAAAAATGTTTAATTGAGATATGACAACGACCATGCGGCCAAACCATGAACGGGTAAAAATTAAAGCAATCAACGCGTCTCCATCTGTCAACATGCTGAACGCCAAGGAAATGCTCTAAGTGACGCCTGAGGTATTCTCCATTGTTCTGAGGCAAAAGCAGTTTAAGTCCAAGGGGATATAAAGATTTTCTCGCCGGAGGAACTAGTTAACTTATTCAAGCAAGACTTACATGGGAGCCACCACTGCCCGAATCCCGAGCATTACGATTATTTCTGGATGGATTTCCACACAACTGTTAAACTCAGCTCTGAGTCTGAACCCAATGCCACGCTAGAGCGGTTCGGAAAAGGAGTATACTTCGAGGAGCCGTCCTTGGCTACGAGGACCACAGAGAACGGGATTTCCGGCACTTCATGACCGCTCTTCCTCTTTCGTCACTTCCCTATAAAGGCATATAGAACTCCCTTCTTCCCAGGCGAGCTACCCCATACAATCAAAGGACGGTCAACAGGACATATCCCTAGGGATTTCTGCCAGTCCAATATGAAGCAAGACAACACACGCCATTACCGATGGTGCGAGGACATGGCATTAGCTGAGCTCCTGACTATTCAACATTAGTAACTGACACGTTACTATTCAAGTCGACGGATTTCCAGCATCAGGACATGGCCAGGGAATAACTGGTTCTTTTGAGAAAAAAATATTATTTCATTCAGGATATTATATTTTGAAGGTTAGCTATTCCATGTATTCGATTAAAAGAATTTTCACTGTTGCATAAAGTACGATAAAAATCGAGTCCGATACAAGGTATAGCTGGATTAACACTAAAAAAAGAATG
This sequence comes from Ceriagrion tenellum, assembly GCA_963169105.1. Classification (NCBI taxonomy): domain Eukaryota; kingdom Metazoa; phylum Arthropoda; class Insecta; order Odonata; family Coenagrionidae; genus Ceriagrion; species Ceriagrion tenellum. Next base: position 80,826,074 of record OY720637.1, on the reverse strand, counting down.
AATGCTCGGAAAAATCATATTAGAATATCATACTTAAAAAATTACCGGCACAAATTTGGCTATTTAAAATTGCAGCCATTCGTTATCATTGTCTTCTAAAAGATACTTTTTCGATGGGATTTGATTGAGCTTAGTTTAAATACGTAACTGCATCACTACCCTTTCATAAATAGATGCTTAAAAAGAGCTATCATTATTCAAACCGAATTTTCTATGTATTCAGAGGGCCTACGCTTAAAAATAGACGATATATCCCGTATATCTGGTGATAGAGTATTTTATCAATGCAAAATTTTCACAAATATTCATTTCAAAAGCTTAGAATTCGCTTTACTTTCCTGAAATCCTTTAAAATCACACTTTTTTCTCACGCTACCCCGCAGAAACCGAGATGACTCCCCCAGTTTTCAGAAGCTTAGAAACTCTCTTGAGATATCCCGGACTTCCTAAATTCCGAAAAGTCACCAACCCTCACTTGCGCTAACGAGTACACCCAAAAAGAACATCGACTGCTCAATAGTGTTTCCAACGGTAGGACACAGCCGAGACGCCAAGAAAAAAATACCCAAATTACCCAACCGCAAGAAATCGAACACCAAACCATCGAGATCTGATTGGCGTGGAGTGGGAGAGAGGCTATGACTTCCCAACTAATTCACCAGCCAAACATTCCAACGCCACTGGAAGGGACGGAGTATTTTGGGAGGCAGAGTTCTCGTTCTTATTGACACCGTCATGCGAGAAAGGATGGCTTCGGAAATTCCGCCCTCGAGTAACTTCCGAAGTCCCTCTCCTTGCGTTCCTCGGTAAGGGGCTTTGAGAAATTACGGAAGGGGTACGGAAGGAAGTAGCGAAGAACCAGGAGGGTATGGGAAGGAAAGCAAGGGGCAGGGGTTTAGGAGGAAGGGTGCGGCGGCGGGTGTTGGTTAGCCTTAGGCCGGGGCACGGAGCGGAGAGGGGTCTTGATTGGAAAAAGGCACGGATGGAGAGGGGTAGAACTCCCTCCGACCGCCCAAGCCAACATTCGATTCTTGCGGGGGCGGGTGTGGGAGGGAGGGTTCCGGAAAGGGCGACCGCCCCATCAAGGTTTTTCCGCATGGTGAAGGAGGCAGCGGTTGGTGGGGCGAGAGAGAGAGCCAGGAGCCAATCAAGGAGAAGCATATCAGGGTAGAATCAATTGCTGGCGACGTTACATAGCGGAATCCACTCTTACCGAGCATAAAGAAAACTATTGTTCTTATTGAGATTCTGTACCAGTTAAGAGAGGTTGAAAAGGAACAGAGTTAAAATCTGCAAGAGTTTTACATAAGCAGAGCTCTACATACCTAAAATATTTCTTTTTCATCATAGTATACGCTTTCTTCTCTAGAGTTACATATGGAATCACGGATAATAACCCAACCTCGAGCTTAAAACAGTGGAAGAAACCATTAAATTTTGATGATGGCGGCAAAGACATCAAACGCGTTTAGTCGACCGATAATTTTAAAATTGCACAAAATGCCGGCAAAACATCATGAACTGTTAATTCTGATAGATATTAAGGCACTATCGTAAACTTTTCTGAAAAAAGCACCTACGTAGCACAAGGACATTATATATTTGCAAATCAATCGTCGAATCTCATTTTATACTTCGAACTTTCAAACCCACAGACTCCACTTCGAAACCAGCTTTAGCGTACTGTTTCCACTACGATAGGAGACTTCGCCAACTCAAGAATCAGGAAAAACACAAGGATAGAGGAAATTCGGTATTTAAGATCAGTCTGCACCTTCATTTCCACAATTTTCCAGGTAAATTGAGAACGAAACTAAGTTCTCGCCGAAATATACTTATAAGATAAAAAATAAAATTCCTTGTAGTTTTCGCGACTAAGATACCAGCGGTAGGTGGCACGCGTATTGAGAAAAAATCAGAGTGGAAGACCGTTTTACGTTTCATTTTTAAATGAAAAGGAATTATACCTTTCTAATCTGGCCATAGGAACCTTTTCCCTTCAGTAACACAAGCGTGAAAAAAGACCCACGTTTCACATGCGATCACCCCACCGAAAAATGCCTCGATATTCTTTCGATTAGACAGGGGATGAACTAAGGACGTTGCACACGGTTGACCTGGATTTCACAGCCGTTTGCTCCAAGTGCCATAAAGCACGCGGTAAAGGTCACGACACGAAACATTAGCGAAGCCCATTGAGACGCCCTCAGATCCACTGAAACGAAGCAGACGAACGCTTCCAATAGCTTAATAGTTTTACTCCAGAATGAAAGAGGCTACAGAGAATGGTGTCAAATAAACAATCGCAGAGTAAATGAGAAACATATCGATTAAAAATGACATGAAATATTTGTTCTCAACAAATTCCGCGATGTACAGAATGTTAATGTAAATTACAAAAAAGAAGTCGTTACCTACAATAATTCCCTGCGTGAAACACACTACCAACAGAAGAAGGGGAATTAAGATTCATACACGCATGTGTTAACGCAAGAACCAGAGAATAGAGCAATATTAAAACGTATACATCATTCACAAACGCGTGAAAGCGTCATTCTCCCCGAGTTGCGCCACGTGGAAGAAAACCTGCTTGCGCATTCAAAGGCGCAAAGACATATCACCAAAATCACAGGCATTAGCACATTCCACGGAATTTTTCTGGATCATAAATTAGAAGAAAATGGGCGTAGTGGCAAAGACATGAGAAGAAAAGCGTTAGCTGAGAAGCGGTTAGTGATAGAAGGGAGTTGATTACGGTGACCTTGGGTAAGAATGTGAAGGAGAGGTAGATGAAAAGCTTGATGAGGAACATAGCATTGTATGGTGTAGAAACGTCAACCCAAAAAAGAGAAGACGACAATAGGCGGTAGGCGTTTGACATGCGGGAGTGGAGAAGGATGGAGAAGATGCGATGGACTGAAAGGAAGACGATAGAGGAGGCGCTTAGTATGGTGAGCGAGGAAAGGAAACTTCTGAAGGAAATCTGGGATAGGCAGGGCAGGCGGCTGGAGGAAGAAAGAAGGTGAATAAGTACGGGCGATGAGATGCTCAAGGCCCTAATAGAGGGAAGGGTGTTGGGTAAGTATGGAAAAGAAAGAAAAATAATAGGTTTAATGGATGAGATGAAAGATTATATCGTATGCTTAGACGAAAAACGCTATACTAGAGATAACTAGGACCATGACAGGGTCGAAAACCGAGAGGAATTCATCTTACTTTTAAAAAAATTCTACCTTTTACCATTTTAAAATACATTACAACAACAAAAATTACATAATCCCTCCTTTTATGAGCAACCTTCAACACACCAAATTAGCATTTCCTAAATGAAGCATTAACCCTCGTCTTTATATGCATTGATTTTGTAGCCTGCAGGGGGATATTTCCACGCAAAGCTGCTGTTTGGAAAGGTCATACTTGTATAGATGACATGGAGATGGAGAAATAGTAAAAGGAAGTAAGGTGGAGGGTGGGGGTAGGAAGGGAGGTACCATGCGCGTTCGGAGAATTTCGAAGCCTCGACGGTCTCGACGGAGTAGCTGTCCTATTTCAATCTTTTTAGTTCCCCAGCTGCGCTGACCCCCACCGACTTCTTTTTCATTTCCCAAACGTTGCAACAGGACCCCTCCTTCCTCACGCGGATGAAATGTAGCCCGGTTCTCCGCCGGATGCGGAATCGCCGACCAAAGCCATCCTTTGAAGTGTCTTTTTTGACGCAAAGATTCGTCATCCTTTTAACTTACAGCACGCCACGGCACTCTTAAAGTTTTCGAATCAATATCGAACAGTTTTACGAAACTTTACATGCAACATAAAAAGAGCACTTTTAGGTCGACTGCCTTAACACCGCAGGAATTAAATCTCGCCCCAAACTCCAAGAACATCACACGGAGGAGGCTTTTTTCTATAAAAACGAATCCTTACGAAAGAGCTTCGTATTTATTACTTCATTCCCACACCAAAAAATGTCACAGTTTCGAGATATTTAAGTATTGGCAAACATCTAACCTTGAGGAGTAAATTTTGCTGCAGTCATCTTGTCACTAGATCACTCTCGCACGAAAATAACAATCTCCTCGTAAAAGACAAACTCACCATCACGGCTAGATATTTACAGAACACCACCATAACTCCCGAAGATGCACCATTGTGGCGAGTCCGGGTCGAGATGAATTCATATTTCTAAAGAAAACTCGAGACAAACAGTTTTCACCGAATTTAGCAAAGCTAGCCGTAACAAATGGGAGACTTGTCTGGGTCGGGGGAAGCCGATTCCCAGCACCGAACGCAATGCAGATGAGCGGGCAAGACCGAACTAGCGGCGGAGTCCTTTTAAAGGCTAGAAATCTCGGCGAGTTCACCGCATTAAACATTTTTTCACCCCTTTCGCGCACTTGAATGGAGAGACCTACTTCCTCCGAAAGGCTCTTTACTTCTTTCGGTGAACACCCTTAAGGAGATGGTACGAACAATGGAAAAAAGGTCGAAGAAAAAAATAAAGCGCTATCCAGACCATTTTCCTTCCCCACCCCCTTTTTGATGGCATAATTACAAAATTCAACATCGGGCCTTCACTGCGTCTCTTCCCTATGTTCCCTCCACTCCCTCCATTCGTCACCTCGACACACAATGGCGCCCCCCCCCCATATGTAAAATAACGTGAAGGCTCCCGCGCGAGCACGGTAAAGGTTTATGTACCCCCGTCGGCGAGCGACTCGGAAAGCTATTAACTCCCACGACTGTTTTGAAACGAGTTTTCCCTTGAAATTGGTTGGAGAAGGCCGGAGGGTGAAAACTCCTACTCTGCCCTGTCCTGAAAGAATGAGGAAGCGGGTAGGAGCGTGATTGGGACCGAAAGAGAGGAGCACCGCGCTCACGCAGAAAAAAAAATGAGAAGTAAGAGCGGATGGAAGAAGAGTTGGCTAGGCTCGCAGCCTTTGCGGAATACCAAAAATTACAAAGAAACCTACGTCCTATTTTTACCAAATGATACGACCAAGCAGATTTGTTTATTTCGTGACAGGTAGAATTCGAATAAAATACAATTTGATTGATTGCCGACTGGGAATCAAATTACATTTTCCACGCATGCATACCGACATACTGTAAGCAAACCCGTTTTTCTCAAATTTCTTGCCCGGGAGACATCGCTTTGAGCCAAAAGGACAAAGAGTTAAAAGTTGCAGCGTGAAATATGCGGATGATAGAATATTAGAAATCAAACGTTGAACAACTGCAAGGACCATAGCGCACCACTTAGATACATTTTTGCTATCAGGCGAAGAGATTGCAATAAAATATAAACATCGTTAAAATTAATAATATACAAATATCAGTAACAATGACGTGATATTCCGTATGATTCAGTTTACTACAATACACGAAATTACATTTCAAACAACTGTTTGAATAGAAACTAAAATCAACGGGCTTGTGCGATCCCTAAATTCCCTAAATGGCGTCTGAGGGTTTATGTTTACCAAGAGTCCTCTTTCCTGCATTTTTTAAACTCCATCAGGAGGGGTACGACACTCGCAAACGAAGACACGAGAAGGCCAAATAAACGAAGATAAATTGAATGAAATTTTTCCAGAAACAGAATGAAGAGACATAAAATCAGGGAAATGATTTAAGACAAAGGAACATATTCTTTATCAGAGATTTCTGGATCACAATGGGGTAAGTAGCAAAGGAAAAAAAGATACTGACTTGAATTACTTAAGGGAGTATTTACTCAAAGGAAAGAACTAATTAGGAAGACGAGTAGAATAAGACTTAAGAAAAAGGTTAGATGGAACATTAAAATGAAGATATGATGGGTTTGCGTAGGTTAGAGGCTTTTGACATGTGGGAATATACAGGAATGGAGAAGGTGAGTTCGATGCCGAGGTAAACGAACGAGGAGGTAATGGCGATAGAGGAAAGGAAGGATGTGGCAGAGATTAAGAAGAGGCTTCAAAAATGGAATAATTAAGTGGTGGAGGAATAGTGATGATGGTAAGAGAGAGGAGAGTACAGGGTAAGCGTGAAAGAAAAAGCGTGGATTGTAAATAAGCTTACCAAGAAAGTAAGAAGCCGACTTTGAAGGGGAGTAGATTCAGTCAGCCAAAATCCATGAACTAAACAGTAAAAAGACAACCATACGCATGACTGCTCTCTCTCACTATTTCCCGACACGAAATGGTCAGCATTTATCAAGAAATTAACATACCAAATAATTCAATCATATTCAACCACATAAAAGAAATACAATAGCAGTATTGACTATAAAACAGAGGACATGAATCAATTCATAGGGCAATGCCTCGGGTGATCTCATTTCTGCTTTCCATTCCCATTTCTTTCTTTCCCAAATAAGACTATTACGCACTGAGCCGGTAAAAAACTCGTTGCGACTTACATAATAAAGAGGCGGGCAGGAACTGGTGTTAAACAGTCGAAATGTTATAAAAGACCGATATATATACAACCGACGAAAGAAGCCACGAGTTCAAAGTCATTAAATAAATGTAAGTTTCCTACAATTTATTCATAATTATTGCGAAGCAGAAAACGAAAGAAGCGGAGTAGACCCCACGGGGCATAAAAAAAGTTTTATAACATAAACCTAGATATGACTAGTAAACTGATCTAAGAAACACGTTCCGGAGTAGAGCGGGGTGAAAAAATGCCGAAGGAATACTCGTGCAACCGCCTCCAGTCCGAAGAAGTTTGCACAACCAACGCTGCTACCGTTTACGTAGGTACACGATCCATTTTGCCCTGGACAAGGAGGAAAGCTAAGAGGTACGCCGGGTCGTGCATCCTAGACGTCGTGGAGCGAATGTTTTTCTGACGTATCCGAGATGCGTCGATAGCCGAGCGATGCGTCGATTGAAAGTTGGCTGCAGCGTCTCCGGGCATCCGTTCACCCAACTTGGGCGAGGACTAATCTGGCGATGAGATGACCAGATATCCAAGCAGCTGACCTACTTGCCGGCCACCGTAGGGCGTAGTTCAGCGATGACATCTCGCTGAAGTCGACTCTCGCACGCTGGCGACATGGATGGGTGAGCTGCGGCACTAAAGTTCAAAATCGCTTCGGTCCTCTTTTAAACCTCGAGGAAAAAAAATATCTCCTCCTTTCCGAGTTAAGAGCAGTTTGCCGACCTAAGCCAAGAACTGCCTAAACTCACTTATGCCACAGCTTTCAAGGGAAGCCGCATGAGAAAAATTTCTCTCGGTGATACCACGATCCAAAAAATCAAGTCTAAGGTTACCGGGCTGGCGTATAAAATTAATTTTCCACACTGGCTAGAAATGACTGTGCAAACTGGAAAAATCACCAAGTAACACAGCCCATGATATTTATTCTTAAAAATATTTGATTTTACACTGACGAAATTTATTTGAAAAACCTAAAGTGTTCCCCGAATATTAAAGCATTAACAGATATAAACACGGTTTTAATGAAACGAGACATGGTAAAATCAATGGGAAAGGCTAATAAAATGGAGTTCATCGCCTTGAGTAAGACGAGTGATTCGATTTAGGTTGAACAGGAAATTATCAGAGGAGTAATATTTCATAGGGTACGTCATTCTCCACTTGTGCACGTGATTTTATAAGCAATTATCTAACATGAAGGAGCAAAGTCGTGAGAATTCTTGGTTCGCGAAGATGAATGGAACAGACATTTCAAAAAGTAACCAAGCAATCATAAAAAAATGGCCAACACAAACAAGATACGTAAAAATATGACCACTATAAAAGAGAAAATAATGAACCGTTGATCGGTGGGCAAAGGGCGACACAAAAACTCATATAATCAAGCAAAACTGGCTGAAAACACAAAAACATGAAAACCTTCCGCAAATCCTAACAACACGTTGCTCTCCGAAAAATGGCAACGGTGAACCAATCATGGTACACCTCCATCCGAGACGGTGGGATTTGTCCCACACGAATCCGAAAAATAATTTTTTTAAATATAAAAAAACCTGACGAGTAGTGATCGTGGAAGAGAAAAGTCAAGTAAAGAAACAGGTCGGGAGTGTGTAGAGTCGAGTGGAAAGCTATGGAGGACAAAGTAGGCAGCATGGGTGGACTAAGGCAGCTAAGGGAACGACAGACCCTCTCACGGAGCCTTCCACGAATGGCCGCCCCATGCCTGTGTTTGTTATAGCCGAGCGAACTAGCGCGGCGCCCGGTGGGCGTGGGAAGCGGTCGAGGAAGGCGGCCTGACAAACATTACCATGATGGAGGGGAGTGGGGATGCCCCTGAGAGCAAGTACTGGCGAGGGGTCCCACCCAAACCGATGCGTTAGCAGCGATGGACACGGTCGGCGGCAATGGAGCATGGAAAACCTGAGCCGACTCACGGGAAGTCACGTTTCATGGTAAATAATTATCATAACTCAATAATCGACCGATAAAGGTATATATAAAAGTAAGTAATAATCCTCGGGGATATTAAAGTGCAGGGTCCTGACTTCCAATGATATTCCTCATATCAGCGTACGTCCAACCCTTCTCCATCCCGTCCATAAAACCGAATCTCCATCTTCTCCTTCCCCGTTATCCCAACATCCTCCCCTTACGAAACCATTCGCTCCTCCTTATTTTCAAGTCACGAAAACTTCACTTTTTCTTAAATTTTTAACAAATTTTCAGTAATCGGTTCTGGAGAAAGACAAGGGTGCCCGTTTTGCCTTCGCTTTCTAACACTCATACCAAAGAAATGGAACAGAGGAAAGAGCTAGAAATGGGAATTAAAGGAGGCTAACTGCTTAAGTCGCTTAGATTCGCGGATGACCCGGCATGAGTTAGTGATACATAGCAAGTATTAAAATGCCAGTCAGAACGGGAAACTTACTGTCAGAAAAATTAAAGAGACTTTTATTATAAGAGAGAGAAATTAAAAAGAAAAATTTAAAAGACAGTCAGAAAGGGAAACACAGAATGAGGATAATTCATAGGAAAACAAAAACAATGACATTCTCTATGACAAAGAAAGCGAGGCTGGTCATAAAATAAGGGCGGCTCAAACAGAAGCAAGCGGAGTAATTTCATTTCTTTGGTAGTGTATGCGTCGGAAGAAAATGGGCGGAGTAGAAAAGACAATAGGAGGAGCACTAGCATAAGAAATATTCAGCAACAGGAGGACGGTGATGACGGAACCTTAGATAAGGACGTAAAGAAGAGGCTGGTGAAGAGTTTGAAATTAAGCGGAAAGTGTCGGGGGGTAGAAGCGATGAATCTGAGAGTAGACGACGAGAACATGCTGCAGGTGTTTGAGATGTGAGTATAGAGGATGGAAAAGGTGTGGTTTTACTTTTTACTTTTCTAAAGCCTAGGCAGGCCATCAGTGAATGCAATGATTTTCAACGAACAGCATATTGAAAGAGCAGCAAAATTTCTATCCATCAAAAACCCTCGAGATTCCCTGCTGACCCGCAGCAAAATCTAGGAGAAAGCCGCAGTAAGACCTCCTTTCGGCACGTACTCCTGACGTAATAGCGAAAGGTAGAAGGGTCACATTTCATTTTTTTGCCCGGCACCATCCCTTTCGATGCTTCTCGTATCGCTTTCATCCGGGGCGGGATACTACGCACACTCTCTCCGCGGGTGGAGCTTTGGCGGAGCGGTGCATTGTAAATGAGGATTCGGGGGGGGGGGGGGGGAGGGGAGTACGATGCGTTGAATGAAACGCTAACGACTGGAGAGAGCGCGAAAGAGAGAACCCCAAGAGAACGGAAATGGTACGTGTGCGGGTGAGTGCAATTAAGGCCATCCGGAGAAGGATCCCTAGGACCCGTCAGGCGCTGGGTTTTTTTCCATTTGTTCACACTTTTTCCTCTCTCAAGCCTTCCATTCCTGGCATACTCGAAAACCCTAGCGGCGCCATTGTGAATCGAACCCATCCCATTAAAGAAAAACACCACAACAGATGAAATATTCAGGAAAATCCCACCGAGTAAATATCATGGTGGCCGAGAGGATTTCAAAATGAAGTGCCATTACAAGATATTCGCGAGAAAAAAATTACGCAACTGAAAGAGGTTATAATGAATGGCGGGGATGGTCGCCGGTAAAGCGAAAATGTTATTTAACTAATTTTACATACACGCTAAAACTTTCGGACTTGGAGTTCCATTTCCCCTCAAATACGAGCGGAGATACTTAAATAAGTACAGTGATTAAGTGGATCTACCACAGGCAGGTGGGCATGGTGGCTTTCGTAGGACGCATCCACGGCGGGGGTCATTTCACACCCCTCAGAGCTAATAAATGCTAGTCTGTGGAGAATTAAATGCCTAAAGCATACAATATAAAAAAACAATAACCTATGGATAGGTATCACAACAGCAACATTATCTGCTAAAAAAAAATTAATACCCATGATATGACGTCTGCACGGAACAGTTTTCGATTAATTTCCGCTTATTTCCTTATGTGACGAATAAGCAATCGTCTTTAAATTGTTTCTATAGTTCGCAGGCTGCATATTTCATGGCCAAGCTCGTATCCAGAAACATCATAAATTTTTATAACTTAAGACGCTTAGGTGAAACTATTAGCAAAAGAAACTGGAAAAAGGACGTAATGAGTATGAAGTTGGTACTGGGGGCAAGTGAGCAAATTTAGTTATCAATATCGGAAAAAGTAACCATACTATAAATCGAAGAGAAACAACATGATGCCTTCAATAACTATACGTAAATGTGACTAAAATACATTCTTGACCGCTATTTTTTGGACCAATCGAAAAAGAAATGTGCAAAAACGCAAATTCAACTGACACAGTACACAAAGTTTGCAAATATATCCCCATAAGGACAGTACACAAAACGCTCCTGGCAATTAACTGACTCGTCAACTGATTAAAATACAACTACGCTTGGGAATATAGGCATGTGAACATCAGGGATCTCATACGTTTATGACAAAAAATTCCTCTTTATGTCACGTGCCACTAAAATTTAAAATTAACAGTTTCAAATTATGAACGGAGGAGCACTTGTAACTTCATTAATTATGTGAATTCTATACAAGCGACCAGAAAAATGAAACATTAATTACAAATTAGCATCGCCGGTCCGTTATTTTCACAAGTAGAGGAAATAGTAGGCACACAAAAAACGATAATGAAATTTCGTTGATGGGAATCAACTGAAACCATACGCAGGAACTTTTCGAGCACACGTATTTCAGACCGAACCGTACAACGATTGTAGCAGGAGGATCCAGAACGGAAACTGGAAAATACTGGCGGTTGAATCGAGGGATCGTTTAGAGTTTAGATTAAGCACCGCTACGGCTGAGTTATGTATCCAAAAAAATATATTCTAAGACTCCAAAAATATATTCGATATGAATATATTGTATGGCTTAAAGGCTCCACATCAGCTACCTTTTCATTTGAAAGTATCCTACCGGCTGATCGGTAGGTTTTTGGACGGTATCAATCCTAGAGTTCTAATTGCTGGCATAACGTTCTTTCTTCCCTCCTTTAGGCATTCCGCCATCCGCATGCCGTTCCTCTTAAAATCCTCATGCCGTCTTCCCCTTCTTATTTCGTACAGAAGATCCTATCCTCTTACACGCTCCCATAGTATTTCATTCCCAACCATTTCCAGTACCTCCTCCTTCGTCCTTCTCGTCACCCAGCTCACCTTTTCCATCCTTCTCCACACCCACATCTCAAACTCCTCAAGTCTCCGTATATCTGGCCGCTATAACCGATTTAAAATGAGGCTCTTTCTACCTATCTAACTTCCAAGAAAACCAACTTTCGTCACCCACATCATACCGCACGCTGAATGATCTCAAAAGCCGCCCAAGACGGAATACGACATCAAAATTCGAAAACAGTAAAATGACTCAGAACATACGATGGAAGGGATCATTTTCGAGGCACATTGCGTACGCAGTTTCAGGTCGTAATGCATGTTTCTATACTTCGAAAAGCTCCATCTAAGAGGCATAAAGAATGACACGAACAATGTCTCCAACGTATAAAAAAATTGGAGATTTCATAGGGCCCTTTGAAATAAGATAGTGTCCACGTAAATTGGATGCGTGGGCATGAGACGAAGCGCAAGCCTTAATGCACATCGCAGCATAAAATTCCGACGGCACGGCTTTAGTTACGACTTTTGGGGCGTGAGTTAATGGAGAAGCCCTGGTCATCAGAATCGCACGTTCGCATATCGAATAACCTGAGGGTTCAACCGTAAAAACGATTCCTTACGAGACGAGCATAACGTCGGGATGATATCGGATATTGCTATCCCATCATCCTCTCCACACACGCCTCTTACACATTCACCTCACTTGCGGAGGCAAAGTAAAACAACAAAAAATGAAGAATATACATGTTGAGCACGCCGACCGAATCACAAAAGTTGTAATTTTTACATATGCATCTCGATTCTTATGAGAAGATCATATACTAAAAGCAAATGATATGATCAGCTTCCTCATGCAAATGGCGTGATAATGTACCTTTAAAAGTGAGAATAGGCATTAAACTTTACGTTAAATAGGGCAAACAGTCATGTTTCACACTGAAATGAAACTGAACCTGCCAGCGATAGAATACAGATCATCATTCAGTAATGTAACTACTAATGATACACTTTCGGACAAAAATCTTTCTTTTGGTCATCCATTAACTCACCATCAAGTTTCCCAATGTAACCTCATACCTTCAGGCTCTCCTCAACATTCCTGTCCCTTTCCGTTCTCAACTGTCTTCCCCCATTACCCTCTTCATCATAGCATCACCTCTGAATATGTTTTCTAAGGACTTAGATCTTTATTTTTCCTTAATTAGGCGTTTCAGGTCAAATTTAAACAGGTAGTTAGCGCAACCAAAAGAACGGCAGTTACTCTTAAATATGCAGAAATATGAAGTTATAAAAAAATACTAGGCTAAATTATATTTAAGAATGCAAACGTTTACCTCAGATTTACTGGGAAAAAGAACATGCATGCATCCCGAAGGGAACTATAAAAATATTTCCGCGCCCGGTGAGAGCAATCCATGCTTATGTCACCAGCCACTTGCGGGTCAGGAAGCTCTGACAGTGGTCCAGAGCGATTACACTGGCTTCATTGTTCGCTGCACCATAAGGACAGACCATCACGACATTTCCCCCCGACACTTGCGCACAATCCAAGAGACGGATATTTTCGTCGACTCAGAAAACATGAGTAACGACCTTGCACCGAAGCTGAGAAGCAGTCGCTTGACCTACTCTCTTCCAGCTCCCCACTCCGAGAAGAAGGGAACTGGTCGCCGAGGAATGGTCCTCGAATAATATCAAACCAGTTAAAGGGCGCCTGTTAAAGAAGGATCTAACTGCGCAGAGAACACCTTCCCTCCTGACACGTGATCTATCTTAAAGGGTATGCGTCCCGGTGGAAATGTTTTAAGAACGGACGTGGGAACATCGTAAAACAGTCGAGGGAAAAGTTCAAATTCTGAATGCTAAGGGAAGAAAGAGCGAGTATGGAAAGAAATATAAAAAAATTGGGTAGAATGTAGGGTGTGGACGATTATGTAAGAAAAGCAATGGCTTTGAATCAATCCAAGGCGTAACGACTCCTATGCCAACTTCTGGCGGAAAGAAAAATGAAATTGAAGGAGGGTATGAGGCGCTAGAAATAAGAGTCGGCGAAATGTAAATGGGAAGCCAATGTATTTCATAACGTTCATGGTACACCAATTATTTGGTGTTTTTTTGGACAAATCCTAGGCTAATTCACGCCGTAGCACATCAAGAAGATATTCAACCTTTCCTGACAATACTATTTGACTAGAAAAGTATATTTTTTATCTAATAACTCCAGTTCCTCCTTCCCGTGTGATATGGAAAATCCATTCCTGATAAACACCATTGAGAGATGAATCGATGGGCAACGGGATAATATAGCTTTAGCCCGCTGGAGCGATAGATTGATACATACCAGCTGGTTCAAGCGTTTACTTGATGGAAACAAGATTACCCGAGTAATTATTAGGAACCTAACAAATGATAGTCGCGATGACTGTTTCATATAATTCGGTTAACCGTTATTGCGGTTATATCTGAGAGACGTAGTAAATATAGAGGTTAATTCAAACTCCACTTAACACGATGGTATAACCAACTTTGGCGAATTATTAAAAAAACTGTAATAATTAAATCAATGCCCAAAAAAAACTACGGCTTCAAAAAGTATACCTGCAAGAAAAAATTATTCGTTGAAAAAATATCAACAGTTCTCCCAATAATTAATTAAAATCATTTTCCCAATAACTTAAATGAGGCTATTTGTTCAAAATGATACGTAGAATTACAATAAAACGAACTTTTTAATGCCTAAAAACAGCAGGTAACCAAATATAGAGACTACTGGCCAAGTAACTAGCAACTCAAGAGCCTCAGAAACTAAAATGGGATTAAATTGCAGCTCAATGAAGTTTTGAGTGAAAAAGCACCCCATATCCTTAAGGATTTTTTATAGTATTTGGAAAGGACCTCTCGTCTTACATATCGATTTCCAAAAATTTTCACTCTTAACGAACCTTATAATTACCATTGGGAAGCTACCGCTCGTAATTTAGTAGTTAAAAGTTGCTCACATCTTTACAAGAAATATTCCACGTCAAATCCGCATTAAACACCTAGAACGGTCGAGAAGTATGAAAACCAGAAGGAAAAGTAACGAACTATTTCTCAAAACTTCAAACGCTGGACCAGGAATATTTGTATGAAGTGATAATTTCATTCATGAATCAATATGGAACCACTGGACTAGAAATATCTGAGAACAACCGCGATTAAAAATTCACCGAATATATGCCGTAAAAAAAGGAAATTCGATTACTCGGACCGCTGAACAGCCTGATGGTGGAGATTCCTGCCTCATGTCGTGAGACTCCCACATCCTCCCGGTCCCGTCATCCAGGCAATGAATCTCTCATGATGGCCCGACCCCTCTCGATTCTTCTTCCCAAGGATTCCTCAATCCCCAAATAGAGGCAGCCGGAGGAAGGAGGAGAACAAAGGCAATGGGGGAAAGGAGAGCCGAGAGGGGGGAGGGGGGGCGAGACGAAAGGGAAAGCGCGGAAAGACGCCCGTTCTCCGCGGACAAAGAAAACACGGCCGAGACCTTGAGTGAGAGAAAGAGAAAAGGAGTCACCCTTTCATCCATTGCAGCCAACAAGCGTTCTATTAAGGAGGCCGCTCGTCAGCGATAGTGTTTGCGTCAGGTTGAAATCCTTCAGGAGCGACGGAGAACTGACATTATAGAACTAATTTAATATTCAATTTTACTAACACACTTTAACCTGCCATGAGAGGAAAGAGAAATTACCTCCATAGGGACATGACAACTGGGTATCAAAATTTAAAAAGACCTCTTGTATGAGAGCATATTTTGTAGCTCTTTTGGCTATAAAGTCAATGGCTTTTAAACATCACCTACCTAAAAAAGCCTATTCAATAAAAGACGGTAGATAAATCCAGGAACGGCATTCTAACGTGCGTCATTACGGTTACTTTGTCGTGATGTCACCATGTTATGGCCAAAGTACCATTAAAAAGTATTTCTTTTTCTCAAAAAAGATAAAAACAAAGCAAGTTATTAATGCTCAATATTCTCTGGAATAAGGGGATTTCACCACGCTCACGGATACGTTAATCTGGCTTCAAAAATCCTAATTTTGATACAAAAAGACATCGGCTATTGAAAACAAATATGAAAGTATTAGTCCAAGTATTTTCAACTGACGCTTTTTTATAGCCGTTGGCGCCGACTACCGCGACTTTTCTATAGAATTTCCGCATTTTCACTAATATTATCGCAACTATTACGTAATGACTCAAGAGACAAGGTGGTAAGATTAGTACATATTCTAATTATATTCACTTTCCGGAGGTTTTTGTTCCTAATAATTTGGTTTGACGAAAATGGCGCTTGTATTTCAAAGAAAATACTCTGCTTCAGCGTATCTTTCCCATTTTTATAATTAACTCCATGTCGTTTCAAGATAGATTGGTGAAAAAATAGCGTGCAATAGTAACATTTTGATGTTATATATCAGATAGCGGATACATTTTCCCATAAGTCCCAAGAATGTGAATAAAATAGCGTTTATGTCTTTATACGATGGAATTACTGATAAAATGACTGATGATGATGATGATAAAACAGAATAACGAGAAATATCACTTATGAGGCAAAATTAAATTAGCTGATTTTTACCAATATACAAAGAAAATATTAGCAACAGAACACAAAGAAAATTACAGCTCTGAGGTAAGAAGAGTAAGATAAGAGAATGCTAAGCATAAAAAAACTACGAGAAAAAATGAAAAGGTAGCAAATGCATCCACCATTGATCACAAGTAGATTGGATCAAATTGTTCCTCTTCACTTGAAATCCAAACGTTTAACATTTCCCTATTTGCAGAGACTAAAATTGAATTCGATAGCACGAGGATCAAGGGCGATGAGAACCCATCGTTCCGGAAGGCATCCTGATCCTACTTCAACATTTTTCTCGAGGAAAAAAAACTCAAAAGAATAGTGAAAAGGAGTAGGGGAACTGGTTGGAAGGCGAGATAGCAGTCCCAGGCCGACGACAAAGCCATTCATCCTCCCCCGAACTCCGAAAGGCCTATTTTCCTTCCCCTTGTCCTTTAAACCGCAAGGGACTTAAAACTAGAACGGGGGGGCGAAGGAAGATTGGGTGTTGGGCGGGAAGAGAGAAGGAAATAAAAAGGATAAGAGAAAAAGAGGGGATATCTCACTATAGTAGTGGTCCACGCTCGGCTCGGCCGCTCAGAGCGCGGGGAGCGAAATCCAACACCCCGCTTACTTTCCTCACATCCACACGCCCTCTTTATTGTTAGCAAATGGACGCTCTAGCTTCATAAACAAACTCCACAAAGGAAGGAGCTAGCGCGGGAAGGAGGCAGGGGGAAAACTGCGAGAAGACCGCCCAAGGAAAACGCACACACTATCCGATTGGGAAGGATTTGGCTTCGTGGAGGAGAGAGAGGGTGAGAGGTTTGGGGGGGGGAGGGAGGGAGAGGAACTTGAAGACGTCCGCATCACCGGCAGAAGAAGGCGAGGAAGGATGAGGATGCGGCTGATGGGGAGAGAGAAGGTACTGAAGTTCGGTTGAGCACGTTGATGAAGGACACAGAGCAGAGCGGTGGAGGAGAACTCAGCCACCATTACAGGAATACGCGGGCACTTAACGCGGGCGGACAGATAATGGCCCATCCCTTATACCAACATACCAATGATCGTACGTATTAGAGGCGGGAAAAATGCTTCGATTCCTAGCATTCGATTCCATTGCTAAAAGGTTCTCCAATCTCCGTACATCTAGTCTTTAATCCCTCGAATCCTTTTTTGGCAATTATTAGGAGACGAAAACAAAAACTGATTCTTAAAAATTGAAATTTTTATTTAAATAATACTATGCGCATGTAGAGTGTTAAAAATCTAAAGGAAACTAGATAAATAAGGAAAAAAGCAAGTTAAAAATTAAATTATTTCTATAATGTTTCAATTGGACGTCAAGAAACCTCTATAAATCATTCCCTAGATTTAACATCATGCGTTTAAATATTTCATTAGTTTAGAGTCCGAAAGATACAAAGGACAAAAAAAGAGGGGAAGTTTCGACAATTACACGCTGTTCCGAACATTTCCAATTGTGCATACAAATGCACAAACGTTCACAACTTCCTTCCCTTTCCGTCGTACCAAGCACTTCCTCGATTGTTTCCCTCTAGCGGGAGAAAATGGGTAAAATCAAGCAAAATGGCAAATGAATAAGATGTTAAACAACGCGAGGGTACTACAGAGGAGACTTGTCTATTAAAAATCTTTTAAGCCCCAAATGTCATGGAGCTATAGGATTTCTATTTATAGTACAATCTTCTTGGGTATCCAAGCAATAGTCCTCTCTTATCTCGTGACTTACCCCGAGGTCGATTAAAGTATCAAAACCTCGAACGAAGCATCTTTCTTCTCACTTTCTGAATGCAAATACCGGCATGGAGATTATTTTTTAATTTTAACACAAGAATTATCGAGAGCAAAGCCGATTCGAGGGATCTCTCGAGAGTGACGAAAAGGCGGATGGAAAGAAGAGTAAAAAAATACGCGAGACGCGAGAATGATTCCAGATCATGCTCTGTTTCAGCCTTAGAAGCGAGCGTCATTGTAAGAACCAGACGCATCTTATTTTATGAAGACGGAATTCCCTCGTATCTGTCTCCGACAGAGAATATCCTGATGTTGCCAGTGAGCATTATTTTAGCCTCTTTTAAACACCTGCGGGAAAGGAGCAATAAAATAAGTGTATTTTAGGCGGAGGATATAAGTCTAGAGGGCACAGCAAAAGGGTCCAAGAGGGACATATCTGGCCCAACTCTTACCGGCATCCATAGACACCCTAGCTGAGCACATTTTCAATTTACTTTAAGAAACTTCGTATGGCAGGATGTAGGAAACCAAGGCTGCACTGTCAATGGAGAGCCTCTATGTATTATAATTCCTTTCGTTCACCTTACTGTCATTTTGGAGATTTATATAGCCAATCAGGTCACCTCATCTCATTTGAAAGGAAACCATGAAAATTTTGTACTGATTTATCCGGGTCAGGTGACACTTTTTCATTCGCAGATGCCAAAGCATAACCCAAAAACGAGTACATGTAGCACATTATGCTGAATACGGATAAAAAATAATGAAAAACCATTGGAGAATTTCATTAGTTCAACCATGATTACACCATCCACCGCCAATATTATCTTATTACTGCTGTTTGAGTACAGCACCGACTGCTGGTAGAATACCGAACCGACTGAGGCAGGTTTAAATGGGAGATAGTAAAAATCCTTATGATTTCTACACGCGCAGACCTATAAATACCAACACGATCTTCGTGTATTGCAGCATACGTCCAATTTCCCCAAAACCCTTTCGTAAAACTTATTTTCTTTCTTCCCTTTCCCACTTACCCAACATCCTTTACAACGGCCTGCTATTTCTAACAATAGGCACATGAACGAAATTTTCATTCAAAAACAGGATGTCCTGTTTCAAACGCTGTATCAAACAATTAGAACCACATATATATTATTAATAAATCTCCAACTTCATCGACGGATCACACAAAAATTAAAACAGAAAGGAGCGGATATGTGTTTTTGCTGCGCCATATTATAAAAAAGAGGAATACGTGTAAATTGGCAGTTGAAAATAGAAATGATTGCTCATGCACGGAATTCATGAACGACATGATTGCGAAATTTTCAAATGTTTGGTGGAACAATTCAATTCTTGAAATAGCCCGCAGTCAGCGAAGGGTAGCAAAAAATTTGCCACGGTGAAACACAACTTTACTACATGAAATGGATTCCAGTTGCCAAACGCAGCAAAAATAAATTAGTATTAACGTTCTAAAAGTTTGGTTGAGAAAACGTTGGAGAACAGTTAGGCACAATCCCACTATTCTCACACCGGGGGGTCTGACTCTTAGGTTCAAGCCGAGAACCGTGCCCGAATCAGTTGGATCGGGTTGACAGAAATCCTGCTTATCTGGTTGGATATTCGGGGACACGGCGAAAACTGAGGTCTCTAATGCCGAAGAGGAGAGGTTAGGTAGATTAGGATGGAAAGGATAGATATAGATTAGCATGGAAAGGGAAAGATAATCCGGAGAATGCAGGTGGGATGGAAAGAAACCCGTCGTTAGTCAAGCGTTAAGTCTCATATTGTTGACTATTACAGATAAGCACCATGGGAACCACAATTCAAGCACTGTACCGAGTTTTCTCTACTTACAATTAGTACCAAAGTAAGGATCTTGATTCCTTTGAAAAATCTCCCCCGCAAACGGGATTATAACCCAGGCCCTCGAGATGAAAGGATAGTACTAGAGTCACCTCATATCCTAGCCCCTGAACAGGTACAGTGAAACCTGCTTCCGCGATCGTCTCTCTAAGCGGTCACCTCTCCAAGCGGTCGATTTTCTTGGGAACGAAATGAATTTCCTGTACATTTAAGCACTGTAAAATTTCCCTCCATTCAGCGGTCACTATTTGAGCGGCCATTATCTCATGGGTCCAGTGGTGGCCGCATAAAACAGGCTTCACTGGTATAACTATGGAACTTAATAACTCGTCTCTATTGCTCGAATTCCTAGGATCATAGATACCGACGTTGCGCTGAGAACATCCGCAATTTGATCGTTAGGTTTCCGCATGGAGTCTAACATTTCCTTTAATGGAAATCGAACCCGGACCCTCGGGATGGAGAACCAGTCCTGAAGCAACCACAAAAATCCGATTCTCCCTATGTTTCGACACACCAAATAGCGGTTTGGGACCGAAGTGGTGAAAGTTAAACCTCCAAATCCGTTGACGTTCGAAATCTCACAAGGAATTCATGACCTGTTCGTGGCGTCGCGATAGTGTGCGGATTAAAAATGAAGAACGCGGGGCGGGAGGGGGGAAAAGTGAGGAAAGCGTTGGTCCAATTTATTTGCAAAGCGACAGACTCAACGCCTGTCCGGAAAGCGACCGCGCGACGGATTACGGTGGGAGTGGCCGAATTGTTTCGCGTTGCTTGCATTGCCTTCGTTCCATGCCTGTACCGGCCTGGATGAGGTTTTCTTTCAGGGGATGGGGGAGAGGGAGCGGGCTACGAGAGTATATTGACGACCGGGAAGAACACGCCCGTTGGCGGGAGGAAAAATTGTGCCATAGTAGCAATGGCTAGCGAGAGTGAACACCGCTGGGGGGCAGGAAGTTGTTGGCTCCTCGTCCCGAATTACATCTACATGACGTCCTGCAAACAGCCCAGGGGTCTCACGGCGTTGTTGGTGAGGAAAAGAACCGTTATAAGAAGTTTGTCGAGTGGAATAAAAGTGAAATTTTTTTTTCGTACAATCGCAACAATTCGAACAGTGCACCGAAGGACTTAACGAAATGCTTATATTTCGTTGTCACGTACGCTTCCATTTTTTCAGTACGACGGGCTGGTCAGGAGGTTAGGACCTGAAATTAGGACAGCTCGGAAAAAATAACCGTTTATACGTTAACGTATCGTTATATCGATTACATGGATGGGACGTTAAGAGTCGCTAAAAGAACCTTAGGAATCATTCAGAGAGCTCCTAAAATTTCATCGACGGTAGCTTTGGCGCTAACACCCGGTGTGGCGCAAAGAAAGGGATTCCGGAACGAAGAAATCTCCCAGGCTGGGATTTGGACTCGCATCCCTAGACATCGCCTTGAGTGCTTCATCAATTAGGGCTTCCGAGGCGTTCACATTCGCCGTGAAATGTCTCGGTATTCCCTGAGCACCATTGAATTTGTCAGAGGTAAACACAAGTGTTTAAATGCCCATTGGTTAGAGAACTAGGGGCCATGTTGAGGTGGCCAGCCTAGGTGGATAGTTTTTATTACAACGCGCAATTCGCAAGTCAGGTTTTTATTCGGGCACTAATGAAAAAAAAAATGTCTCTATAATCCGAAAAGTTACAAGTTAACCGCCGAGAGAGTCCACCAGTCAACCACCAGTCAACGGATACAAGAGTCAGGTACGTAAGACTAGTGAGCGTTTTCCATTCGCTCTAACGCGATGCTCACTTCGCACACAACAGAACACTTTCTTTCCATTCATTTTAGGCAGCGCATTTTGGCAGAGCACCTCACAACAGGTCACAGTTGATGTCCGCTTAACTATAAAGGAATTTGGACAATCACAATCGCGATTGTTATGTTTGTGTTCATACTCCAGTGAAGGCGTCAAACAACTATAATGCAATGTAAAGTTTATAACCACTCTGATGTAAAAGAATTTTTAAAATGAGAATTAAGATACGTATTTTTAAATGAATTCCATAACAATACAAATAATTTTGGGCGGTGACTATTGTGAACCTACAGAATGCAACCCATTGGCAGGATACCGAATTTTTCGCCAGCGCAGATTGATCCATGCATCGTTGGTAATCTACGCTGAAAGGCTGTGATGAGTTTCGATCTGCGCTTACTCCATCAATTCGAAGGGAAAAACCCCAGTATTTCCTGTCAGGTTCCAAACTGGCAGGTAGCCATAATAGCTAGTGTCAACTTTCCAATCTCTCCATTGGCCTCCAGGCATCCATTTGTTTTAGCAGTTTTCATCATTTAATTCAGCATTTTTTCACTAAACAAGAACACGTGGTCGTGAGCCACATGAAATAACACGTCCACCAACACAACAGTTGAAACACGATGGCACCAGTGTCGTCAGCAAGTATTCCATTAATTGGAGTAGTAGGAGAGGGCGTTCACCACTGGGGCCTATGCTTGAAGATATAATATGAGTCCGCAATATTCGTCCCCATAGCGCTTACAAGCAGATGCCCTATTTCGCAATAATATATTGTTTTCCATCGAAACCATACTAGGAATCAGTATGTATTCACTTAAATATTTAAGAATCGATAACTTCATGTAACTATATGTTTCTAGAGTTGATCAGCAACAGGTTTTCTGCCTACTGGCAGGTTCCAAACACCAAAGCTGTCTCCAATTCGTCTAGTCCCGGGCCTCTTCCTTGGTTTCATTGTAACTTCTTTTATCTTCACTTCGTCCATCATTTTCAGCCTTCTTCTTCCTCCTCACTTTTCTCCTTACACTGTTCCCTCGACGGCTGAATTTCAAATCCTCCTCCTTCTAAAAATTATCCGATCCATTTTGCTTTAGTTTCAAGAGCAATTTGCCTTTTTCAAAAGAGGGTAGATATAATTGCTTCACATGCGATAATGCGCCCTCTCCTCTGAGCTATCCAAAGGTCAACGAGGAAAGGATAGGGGGAGGCAATACGGTGGATATTTTGATTTTCACGTGACAGTTTGATGACGTTATGCCCTCTCCATCTACGTCCATGGTTCCATCCAAAATCTTTGCTAAAAGACCCAGCCATCGAACATCTCCCATCAACCATTCACCAACCGTCCCACACTCGCGCCCACCTCGAGCAGCCTAGAGACGCGGTGGGTAGGGAAGAGGATGCGAAAAGAGGTGATGGACGGCAGAGGGCGGGGGGTGTGTGTCGCTCAGAGGAAGAGGAGGAGGCCGCCACCCGCCCGCCCGGGAGAGGACGCGGGGGGCACTCACTACTCGGGGCCGCATGAATACTTAAACGCCCCCAGGCACGACACACTCGCCCTTTTGAGTTAAACAGCACAGCACGCCACTCTCGGCCGAGAGCAAGTGAATGCCTCTCTCCCCACCTCACTCGAATACCACCCGCCGCCCCCTCCCTCACCGGTGCTGATATTTCCTCACCCCTAGGGATGCGCGATGCTCAATCAACGACATCGAACCTCCTCCGTAAGCGAGAAACGTCGACGTTGTAACGATTCGAGCCAGAGGAGATAACTCTCGGCACTACCGCCATGTGGAAATGGATTCGAGACTGACGGATGGCCGAGGAAATGACGAATTTCTGAGGTCATGACCACGAAAAATCCTAATGTTCGCGCTGAAAAATTGAGAATGGTATTTCGAGGCCGTGAGATCAAAACTGTCAAGAATATAATTTAAGGGAAAAGTAAGGGACTGATTGCAAGAACATGGGGATATAACATTCCAATGATCGCGTAAAATTTAAGCACAACACGTCATGAAAACTGGTACAGCCAGGAACTGAAAATGATTCCGACTCAATCAGGATATATTTAAGATTGACTGGGAATAATTTTAGAATATAGCGCATGCCTGATTTGCTGACGAGTGGCGATCGAATATGGTGCTGCCATTTGAGTTTGCTATCCTTATTTTCTGACGTGAAAGGTCGTAGAGTCAACTTATACCATGCTAGGCAACTTAAACATAAAAGAGCAGGATACACTGCATTAATATAAAACTTAATTTCGAGCTTTCAATCTTTTAACTCCTTCCCGTATTCAAGGCAGGACACTCCCAACTTTCCCTGCCAGACGCACCTGCGGTGGATAGCTGGCGATGTAGATTATGAAAAATATCGATTCGCATCGATAAAGCGATACATCGCGCTTCTCTTGACCACTTCTAAGCTCTGTCTCTCCCCTTCATTCACCCACACGTCCGACCAGCCTCGTTCGTTTCATCTCCTCTCTTCCTCACACTCTCGGTCCCGAAATGAAAAACCTTTTAACAGAGAGCGCCGGTCAAAACACGAGTCTCGCTCGCGTAATGCGAAAGTTAAATAAATATACATCCGCGTACACACACAGATAAACAAACACAGACGTATTTACGTATACAAATAACAAACATAATCACGCGTACTACAACGTCAGTCACCACATCGATGTTCTTAATGGACTGGAACTGTAATTAAAAACGCAACGCACACAAGGAGGAACAAGCTGAGGCATTAATAAAAAAAAAGAAAGCGATAAATTATTCCGGAAGATACATGCGGTCGACGGCAACGTAAATATTCAAACGAACCATTTATTTCAGCCGCTTCCGTTAACTCTTTATTAAAATGAGTACGACAAAAGTTGATTTTATGTTTGGAGAATGCTCGATCCTGACCTTCACAACGAACATACAGACCGGGTAAACACAGACTATGAAAATAATGTTGACTACAGAAGCACACGTTGAATGAGTCCCATGTACCGAAACTGACCAACTGAAAGGAAGGGTGGAGACAACCATACTTTTTTAAAAAGAATTCTATCTTTTAAGGTAGATCTGTTGAATGTCAAAGAATTTCCTACCGTCTTTCTACACTTTCAGGGGCCTATCTCGCTATAGTATATCCTTTTTCGCCTCGGAATACAATCTATCCTGCCCATAAAACCTATTCACTTTCATCCTCTTCCCTGCTTGCCCAACATCCTTCCCTCTAATATTTTCTTGAGCAACCCATAACCCTTTATTACATACTCCAGTCACCTACTCTGCCGATTTCGAACATCTTCACAAAGACGATTCGTAGGTGCAGTGGAATTTTTTTTCTGCAACTGTGAAAAAGTAATTGAAATATCCGAAAAACAGTTCCCTAATATTTCACGAGAGGTGATTCGCCAGTTGAGGTAGGTTTAATGGAGGACCTCCCAAACCATCTCTTTTAGTCGAAGGTACATCTCTCATGGCACGGTTAAATTCTTCAGCTCGGCATGGGAACCATTTCTCTTTATCCCCTTCATAAAGCATATTCTCTTACTTCCTCTCCCCTGCTTCTCCAATCTCCCCTCTCTCATAGCATTTCTCCGCCCCTCATAACGTCCTCTTACCACCTTACTCAAGCCCACCACGCCTTGTTCTTTCTCGTTTGTCTTCCTTTCTATCCATCCCACTTTCTCCAATCTCCTCCATAGACATATCCAACGACTGCCAAGAATTCTCATCCTTCCCTTTAAGTCCACGTTCCTGCACCATTCAACGCTACATTCCACATCAGACTATTTGTCAGCTACCTCCCATGAATACTCAAACAGCATCCCAGAATTATATCTCTCCTTTGTAGTACTACAGCCGAAAAGTAGACGTCTAAGAAATTTTATGCTTAGTGCATAAGGGTAATATTCAAAGTAGAGAGGATCATTCACCATTGAGACGATCAAGGGTAAGAGAAACCTTTACATACTAGGACATATACGGAAAAAACTTATTGAAAGATGCGCGTTGTTCCGTCTAAAAGCAATGAAATACCAGAATTCTCGCCTCCAAACGTCCCGCCTGAGCAGTCAACTACAAACCTCTGGTCTTTTTTTCTCGAGAATTTTTCTGGATAGAGGATGACGATAGCCCGACTCTGTCATTAACTTCACTCCCAGGAGCTTCAACCCCTGTCGAAAGCCTTCCTTCTACTCGGAGCTTACGCGCGAGAGGACTTGAACGACAGGCATGAGGGCGGAGAATTGTTTGACGAAGAGGAGCGAGAGAAAAAACTGAGGAACCACTCCGACCGTATGAATTATACTTCCAAGAGGAATTGGAAATGTGGCTGGCTAGAGTACTGCCTTCCCACACAGAGGTCTCTAGTTTAAATGCCAGCGATGACAGTCATTATTCACAAGCAATCCCAAATATAGGTAGGTAAGCTAGAATTTATGAGGAGGGAATTCATAGAGCGTACAGTAATTTATCAGTCGGATGGGATGTTAAACCGTGGCCCCTTTAGTGTCTTGGACTTGTCACTTCCCTTATACCCTACCTTCTAATCCTTTCGTAATACATATTATCATCATCTAAGGCGACAATTTATATGTCATTGACGTGAATAATACGCAGACTCGACTTGGCAGTACCCGCCTAGATCGATTATTCCATCTAAAAGAAGAACGCGAGAATAGTAGACACATGAAACGACTGTCCCTATAGAGGTTCAAGCTGTGGACCTTCGGCTTCTCTGATGCTCATTCACGCTAGATTAGCCCTAATTACCTAGTGAATTACTCCCCCTCCATCCCCAGCTATAACCTGGCGAATTATCCAGGCTATGCGAAACGGTTACACGTGAACGCGTTCGAACTCCCGAGGGCTCAGAAACCTGGCACACTCATGTTTCGCCATGATTCTCCAAGCATCGTGGAGGCCAATCACCCAACCTGATTCCTCTCTGCCAGCTCATCAACGCTATTTTCCCGCGAAGAACCTAGCCGGAAAATTTCAACAAAGATCTGCGACACCAACACACGATATCACAGGAATAAAAGAAAAATGACTTCGTGTTTTCCACACTTTTATTATAATACCTAACTGGCTTAGATGTCACAACATCATATTCAGAGGTCGTGTGTGCAGGTGCAATGGTTTTATATATGTGCAGGGAGGGTAAGGGGAAGGGGTGGAGGGGAGAGAATTAGGGGGAGGGGAGGGGTGGCGGGGGTGGAGTGGGATTAGGTGGAGGGGAAAAATTCTGATCAGAATTTTAAACAAGTAATCATAGAGTTTTTAACGACTTTATTCCTGAAAAATTGTCCTCCCTTTTTACTGTGCCTGTCCCCTCCTCCCAATAATCCTTCTCCCCCCTCACAACCTCCCCGTACATATATAAACCCATCGTACCTGTATTTAACACACGATATCTGAAGATGATGTTGTAACATCGAAACCGGTTAGGTATTTTAATAAAAAGTGTGGAAAATACTAAATTTATTTTTCCTTTACTAAGCCTAATTCTACAAATTACAATCGTCTACAATCATATATATACGAGAACACTTTGGAGCTAGGGAGGCTCGGAAACCTGGAACTTGAATG
Organism: Ceriagrion tenellum; assembly: GCA_963169105.1. Classification (NCBI taxonomy): domain Eukaryota; kingdom Metazoa; phylum Arthropoda; class Insecta; order Odonata; family Coenagrionidae; genus Ceriagrion; species Ceriagrion tenellum. The sequence continues at coordinate 80,798,823 of OY720637.1, read as the reverse complement.
ATTTCACCAAGGTCCTCCCAGCAGCGCGACGAGCGAGGGAGAGACGGGGGGAGAGGATGGATGCGAAGGCATAGAGAGCCAAAGATTTATTTCCACGCACCGAAAGGAGGGGGAAGGTTTCCCCACCAGCGTCCCCCTCCAACCCCTCACAACATTTCGTATATTTTTTTCGGACGCGAAAGGGTGCCCGTGGTAATGGAGCGCGAGGAAGTTGGCGGGCAGAGGAGACGAGAGAAAGAGAGAGCGAGAGAGGATAAAAAAGGACTTGGTTTAGAGAAGCGCTAAGTCCCTCCTCGGTCTGTTTATCGCTTCCCTCCGGGCAGGAACCAACAGGTTTGATTGCATCGCCCTCGGCTCGCGAAATGGCGGGCTCAAAAGTCGCTTTTTTTACTCTTTTCCAAACTTTCCGCTCGCAGGGTCACGGCGACGAGTCAGTCACCTCTTTTCCCTGCCTACGAGACTAGCGGGAAAACTAAGTCACACTATTGCTGCGTCTGTTCCGCCCGGGGCTGTAAACAGGAATCAAAAACCTTGAACACAATCGGATTCACGCAATTCCCGGTCTTGAGACAGAAATAGTAAAAAAAACCTCAAAAGAAGTCGAAACCAGATAAAGATGGAAGATATGCAATTCCCAGAGGCTGCAATCATTCGATATTTATTGAAAACACTAAATGAATGAAGCATTAAGACTACCTGCAATAAAATATAACCAAAACATAAAACAATAACTTTTACGGTAATTTATGAACACTTTATAACATAATTTAGTTTACCCATGCCAGTATTTACATGTTTCAGAATTGATAGCAAAATAATCGTTCCGTTTGGTCAAGTAAATTAAGCTAAAAAGTAAATCCCTTTTTGAAGTTTGAAGATTTTCGCTGCCTGAAACTCGCCAATACGTGATCAAATGGCAGAGCGTGAATCCTTCAACCACTGATATGCATTCCACTTAGGATTTATTCATGAATCAAGTACACCAAAGATTAGGCGTTCCTAAGACGAGTGCAAAATTTAACCACCGCGAAACAAATTTCAAATCCGCCGTAGAGCCGATGAAATAACATGTGAACGTGTTCATTCACGATAATACCTTGAAACGAAACCTTTACACCGCGAAAATTTGAACTACGGTAGAGCTGCTTCTATTGGAACGAAAACCGCTTGATAAAATATTAACAACACATTCCAGATAACTTGTACCGGTTAAGTATTGCCGATTAACCAATAAGCATAATACTTCGACCACTCGCACATTTACCAAGGTCAAAAACCACATGTATGAACGTTAAACAGTATTATGGAGGGTCGGTTTAGGCTAAAATAGGTAAACAATGTTTTGCGTCAACGATCAATTCCATGAATTCTTAACTCCACATAGGCCACTCGAGTTAAGTTCGGTCCATGAAAGGCACTAACAAGCAACAGTAGGAACGAATTACATCAACGGACTCCAAATTAATGTTTGAGTGTAGCTATGGATGTTCAAACGGTATTCTGAAGTATGCGACGAAATTTCGGAGGACAGCCGTGGGCGGATAGGTTGAATATGGTGAAAGCGATCGAAGTGAAGGAATGAAGGAGGAACAAAGAGAAAACCACCGGTAAGACGGGGAGATGAGATGAATAGGAGCGACAAAGAAGACACCTTAGGGCAGGGAAGAGCATTCTCAGAGGAATGTCCTTCATCAGTTCCACTAGAGCAGCTTAGAGACGCCTGGGCCAAGTCCTCGAGTGCCACAAAAAATTTATGAAGGGGTGATTGCATTCACGCCGAGTGCCGTAATTAATTGCGCTAATTAAAAGACATTAATTATCAGGCGTGGTAAAAGGAGAGGGAGGGTGACAAATGGCTTAATTAAAGAGTCTTTGAAGCTAACAGGTCGCCGCTCGCATTTGGCCCAACGTGCCACTCGAAAATAAAGATTTCGACCGAAAGGAAGAATAACATACTTTCAGGGCATATTCTAATTCACACAAAATAATCGTACTCGAGTCTCGAAATGGTTAAAATGTACATTACTTGAGATTAGGACTTGAACTTGAGATTTATTTTTAAGATATTCACAAAGAAACATCATGAAACCCATTGCGGCGAAATAGAAGTTAATTAGCCACACCTGGAACGGAAATCAATTCATTGTAAAACAGGAGGTGAACAAAAGTACTCTGTTCACCTAACATAAAATCACCTTCGCTAAAATTCCAACAAGTGAATGTGAGTCTTGGAACAGCTCGGCCAACGATTTCCTCTTAGATCTTGCGTAATTCTCATAATATAATTAAAATCTACAAAGGACACCCTTCTCTTGGAAATTGGTTCTCTTTGAGAAGATTTCAACTTCCCGCAAATATAAAACAAAAATTAAGCAGGGACGACGGACCGCTCTTTTACTCAACTTCAATGAACCGAATAACTAAAAGAGGCATTTCGTAGAACATACAATAAGACAGTGACACAAAAGGTTTAATCAACAGAAGAATAGTGGAAAATTGAAAAAGAAAATACAAACGATACTGCTTAAACTGACCTTCCCGAGAAAAAAAACTTGAAAAATCAAAGAAGGAAGATACAGACCGACCGCGAGAAAGCCAATTGTTTTCGGGAAAGGCTCCACGGGAAGTAGTGATCGCCATGAGTGAAAGAAGGAACCCGAAAGGTTACGGATTAAGGGGGATTAATTTAAGGAGGGTAGGGTGGATGAGGAGGGAGAAATAGCCAGGAGGGAGGATTGGGTGGAGGGGTGAGAGGGAGGGCGAGTGGATGGAGAACCACAAAGTCAGAGGCGGAATGCGCCCGTATCACTTTTATTGGATTCATCTTCATCTGGACCGCTAATAAGGGAGAAAAAATAGCCCTCTTCAAATGAGGCAATTAAGGCACGACCAAAACTTTTTTATTGAGCTTGTAAGGGGACAACTAAAGAAAACTTTTGAAATTCCCTTATAATGTATTCCACCGCAAGCTCGCAATGGAAATCAATCTGGATAGTAATTGGCTAAAACTTAGTTGATCTGATATCACCGCATAAGGATACTGCTCTGAGACGGATAGATTTAAAACAACGATACCCTTAGGAATATTGGCAACTGAAACTTAGATGAAAACGATGAATAACATCATAAAACATAAAAATCCACAAAATGGATCCGTGAGTATTATATTTACGGAAAAAACATCACTTTTAGGAGATTACCTCGGAATCAGCCATAGTTTTCACGGGGTAAAACACAAAAAAATTCAGTTTCCCGATTAATATCTTTCATTATATGGATTGTCATTCAACGATTACACGCAAAACCTCTACCGTGATTCAGGGTCATACTTGTAATATTCGAGCCTTCTTATGTTCAAATAATTTTCACTTTCTTCAAAAATTTGTGAGTATTTCAGGTAAGAGAGTCAATTTTCTCCCGACTCCCAAAATGTACATCCAAAGCATTTTTCTTAACAGCGCTTTTTCAATTTGCCAGTCACTTATTCATAAAAACAGTTTAATATAGAAAATTAAAACACCTGATGTCTCAGTATACTCGAGGCAAATTATGAAATTAAAGCATTCGATATTACTATATTCCAGCTGGCAGTAAAATTGGCATTCGTTCACCAATACGAACGATCCAACCGCTGTGACAGCAGATTTTTGACTATTCTCGGGCAATATGACACGATCGCAATGCACAATGACGCGATTCGACGAAGTTCATAGAGGAATCCTCTTTTTATAGGGGCACATTAGGCGACATACATCGACATTTCTATTCCCGAGGTTGGCATCTTCGGCGATAAACGTTTACATAAACAATAAAAAAGGTCAAGAAAGGCAACGTTAATCAAAGATGGCAGTCGGATGATTTCCGAATGGAGTTTATTTTGGATAAAGAAGGGAGTCCGGGGTGACAAAACGGCAACAAGAGCACGTACGAAACGAAGAGAGGTGAAACACGGCGAGACACAGACAAGAGTCCCGAGCAAGGAGGAGGACCGGGGACCACTTGGAGGGAAAGGAGAGAGAGGGAGGGAGAGAGAGAGAGAGAGGAAGAGAGCGAGGGAGGAATGTCGAATACCTGCGTGCAGATACGACACGTCGCCTTCCTCCTCGGGAGCGGAAAAGATTTCCAGTTTGGAAAGGAGGAGACACCCTCCAACCCACCATTCCACGGCCTCCAGTCGGAGAAGGAAAAATAAAGGCATTCCCCGCGAGAGCGCTCATCGACCCGAAACACCCGGCTATCGGGAGGTTCCTCTCATTCTTCCTTCCTTTCGCCCCGGCAAAAAGGGTCCTTCTCCGAACAAGAAGACTCTCCCTCCCTCCTGACACCCCTGGTGATGAGAAAACTTTTCCCCCCACTTGGACGTTTTAAAAACGTCAATAACTTTTTAAAATAAAACAATTTCTTTTTATCTTTTAATCTACTACGGCTCTTTTCAAGGACTACAACCTTGCCGTGGTGGCAGGGCTGGTGTGCTCCGATGACCTCCAGAGCTGAACTGGGGGGAGCAATGTTGGTAGGGTCACCCATGCCAGATAGATCGGAGGTTAGGAGACAGAAGAATGGCAGTTCGCCCAGCGTCTGTTCTCAAAGAAGCGGCTGCAAAAGGTATCTGTCCCAGGTGGGGAGGCCTTTCACGTGGTGTACATAAAAACAAATTCAGAAGGCCACAGAATGCTTACTCAATTAAAACAAAACAATGAAATCATGGACAGTACTTATACGGAAATGAATCTTAGCAACTACGGGACTCGGTCCAGTGGGCAGGGTCCCGTAATTGCCCGTCCCCGTCCTAATGGCAGAGGAAGCAAGGCCCCTGTGGTTGTCATCATACGAAATCCTTGGCCAGAAGTAGAAGCAAATAAGAAGGATCTAATGGCGGATCACGAATAGGAAGGAAAGCAGAACGGTATGCCAGAAATTAGGACGATAGAATAAGTTCTGTCCAAACACCTACCAATCACCTGGTAGAATACTGAAATGAATCTACTACGGGGCTATTTGTGCCGAAAGGCAAGTTTAAAGACGACCCAGCTAACGAGTAAACCAAGGCAGAGCTTTGGGGTCAATTCTCGAGCCCCGATATGATTATCCTATCCGGAGAAACCTTGTAATCGCATGGTATCGTCGATTCAATACTAATGAAATATCCAACCCGCATGGCATAGTTCTTACGATCAAGTGGTGGTGAAGCAACCGATATTTCAGCGATATCCCGCGATAATGTGTATTTTAGTAAGCGATAATTAACACGGCGTTTCAAGAATTCACCCCGAGTTTAAAGATTTATGGAAAGGTAGAACATCAAATGAAAGTTCACTTCTCAATTCTCAGCCTGAAGAGGCAAAAAAGTTTTCAGACTCATTTGACGAAATATGTCATATTTTCCTTGCACTTTAATGGTCATTTGCTATTTCAGGTTACTTCGAAGCCAAGCGCTCCACTTTCCACTAATTTTTCACAGAAATATTATGCGGTAGTCAGCTTTCCTCGAATTTCTAGATCAACGGTTGATGGGCGCTTTTGTTCTTGAGGCTCTTTTTACTAGGGGTTGTATGGTTGCATAAAACTCGGCGTTAGCTAATAAATTACCCAGGGCAGGTGACGGTAATCACGTAACAACATGGCAAGAAAAAGGAGTTCTCTAAAACCATAATAAAAACAAGTATAACACTATTCAGCCAAATTGACGATTTTAGGCTATATCGCTATTCCGTGCGAGTTAGAATGCATGATATGAGGAAAAGGTCCATATAATCAACGCAGTATTTAATCAGGAAATTCTATACAGAATAAATCATTCGCCTAGCATTAGATAAGCCTGAAGGGTTTTTTTATCACTTAAATTATAGGAGAGAAAGACGACAAATAACTAGTTATGGAAGCAATTATTACCCTTCGGTTTTCAACCAGCGGACTGGTAAATTTTCGGGCTCTCCTTAGTCTAACTTTCCCATTTTTGAGACATCTTTTCACTCCAATGCACATTTCTCTCTCGCCATCAGGTTTCTTTAAAACGATAACTCCAAATTTGACGTATCAAAAAATAAATTTTCACAGAATAATACATAATCTTTTTACTCCTTTTTTGTTCAAAAGAATGTTAACATAAAGATATATTTTCATGGTTTGAATAGTCTCTTTTTTCTAAGTTCCCCTCTCTACTACCCAAAAAGGATAATTTTTATTCCCGATCTCGCTCCCACTCGCACCAATGGTCCTTTATCTCCAGTGTAGCCCTACCCGCTGATGAGCAATGCGAATCCGATACAAGAGACACGGGCGCTGAGGGACATCGACACCCCGAGAAACAAGCAAACGACGATACTACTTCGAAACGAAAACGATCACGCGGTCCGCGCGCTTAAATTCCCGGGCCGTAGTAGCATTTTTACGACTTTATCGACTTTTATCACCGAACCAAACGACCCCATGATGTCCCGAGGCAATCGATTTAAAAGTGCCGGGACTTCAGAGCTACCATCCGCACCCACACTATCGCCCAATCTAATCGCTTATGTTGGAAGCTTTCTGGGCCCACTTCCCAATGCATTAAATGCCATAAGATATTCTAAGCCTCTTTCTATTGATTATAATCATAGCACAAGAATCACAACACATTTCTACACCATGAGATGGATTATTAAAAAAGACAAAACTTATTACTAAAATTAAGGCGGAAATATTGACGATTACATAGCTCCAAAATCTCAAAGACAGGGAAGTAAATACGCACAACATCGAGTAAGTATGAGACTTTTTCACCGGAAAGATAACGAAAACGATACCAAAAATTAGAGAGAAAAATTAGACAAAAAATTAGAAGAATAAGAAGGAAAGAAAAATTAAAGGGAAAATGTACACTTATTTTATTTTAGATCGAAATTAATTATTTAAGTCAATAAGCAACAGCATTTTTATCACATCTATGTCATGAAGAGCAATGCACCACTCTCGTAATCATCGGAAATGTAACAGCAGAATTATAAATCCTCGAATAGTCGCACAGTAATTCCCTAAAAATCACGGGTCTCCTCAAACGTTTCACACACAAAGCGATCCAGTTTTCTCATATGAATCCCTTTGAAACTCCACACTTTGCCTCCCTCCATACTGCGGAATTCAATAATCCGCAATATTTCGACTCAAACAGATTTAATAAGCACAAAGCAATTCCGATAGAATGATTCTTTTTTTACCGCATAGAAAAAGATAAAACGGATTCGGTCAAATATTCATGCAGTTCTTTTTATAAGAATTTTGGCATGTAACAATCAACGCGCACGGTTAGAGGTTTTCCCGGTGGATTTTTAAGATTTAGAATTCTAGGGTTTCGATGTTCGGTTATGACGGTTTTGAAGGGCATCGATACGTCGTGACCTTCGTCATCTTAACGTCGTGACATTTAAATGACAGTGAATAACATCGTTTTCAGAGTAAATTCAGGAATAACAAGTCCCTATTATTCACCCCGCAGACGATGGCAGACAAAAAAATTAAAACGTCGGTACACTTCAACATCATCTGCCGCTAAGAAACCCGAGAACTCAAAATCTTAACTAAAATTAATAATCGATATGACGTCTACACTAAAAATAAATACCTTTAACCGGCAGATTGCTTAAATACAAGTCATTTTCATCAGTCTTTTAATCCTAAAATTGATTGACAGCAGCCCTGTACCCTTCCCTATAAAATGCTAGTTTGCTAACTTCCCGGTAGTTTTCATTTAATACTTTCATCATTTGTTGAATATATTTATCTCTTTGTTTCCTCTTGGGACTTATCCCTCTATTTTTCCTTCAATTACATGGTTAACAGACCCTTTGTGCCTCAGGGTGTGCCCAATCCATCAAGTTCTTCTTTTCTGTATCGTTCTACTCTTCTGCCTACTTCTAAATAAAAGTACCTTTAGAAAAATTACCACAAACCATCACCGTGTATTGGAAGGTAGTTGAGGACAATTCACATACAGACGGAATGATTCCCCGCATCCGACATGAAGTGCGGTCCACTAAATGAAAGAATAAACATCTTTTTGTCAACTCTTGGACTCGTTGAGTGTTTCTTTTGCACTTACACCAGCGCTCGGAGAAGCTCCCTTAAGCTCACTCGTTTAAAAATGAATGGTAGGGACTAACAAGGGAACAACGCCAGGCGGGCTCGAAGGCCCTCAAAAGACCTCTCTACTGGTCACCCTTCACCGTCTCCTTCCATCCGACAGGCCCTTCTGTCCCTGGGTGCGGCTCGCGATTTTCCGCACCCTTCCCGTCGAAAGAGGAGCAGCCGCGCCGCACCCTTCACATGACAAGGCCCGGACTGTCCGCTAAAGCGTGAGGACCCTCATAAGATGGGCCTCCTCGGCATCCGTCCCGGCTCTTTGAGAGCTGAGGAGCGGTATCTTCGACAGATTTCGCGGCTTTCAGGAATGTCTTTACGTCATCGGTGAAGGGCCACGCCGCATTCCTCGTCGCCCTACTCCTTTCCCTCCACCCATTCCTTGAAGAAGGGTTCCATCACAAATCCGTTCCGAGACCCATTCATATTTTCGTCGGGATCCGTAGCGCAAACGAGAAGGTATCCCAAAGCGGCACGAACGCGGGATTTTTAACCTGTCAAACGGCAATTCATCACCGCGAGAACCGAAAAGACCCAGAGATCTCAAAAAGGGGAGGAATACCAACGGAGAAAGGACGCAGAGCCCGATTTCGCGAATTTGTCATACTTATAAGACGGCATTCCACACTTTTATGGCAAGGTACCGTATTGATTTCCGACAAGGATCTCCCATCGTCTTACACAGCGGTATTTCTAACTTTTATAACGAAGGATCACATTGGTGTTTTCAACATGAACAACCATGCAAAAACCACAAAATAAGGACGCAAATTCCAATTCACAACTTTGTATTGCAAACTGGATGGAATTTCACACTTTTTTTGCTGAGATATCACTTTGATTTTCGACAAGAACTTCCTCCAGAGCCTTGCACTACGACATTCTTATCTTTCATGGCGAAGAATTACAACGACCTTTTCAGTTATCTTCCGAAAAACCTTACCGGAAAAACACAGAAAGGACGCTCATTCCTATGACAAAAATTTATCTTACTTTCAGTACGCCACTTCCGTGGTGTAATATCTCATTGATTTTCGACAAATATCTCCCGAAGTCTTATACAGCGGCATTTCGAACTTTAACGGCGAAAGATCACATTTATTTCCAAAATTATGTCCCGACTGGCTTAAAATGGGTTATACAATGGTCCTGGAGATCTTAAAACGAGGAATACCTATAAAACGGGCGCATTTTCCAATTTCAAGAATTTGCCACACTGAAATGACGGTACTCCACACTTGGGCGGCGTTTATCAAACTGATTTACGACAATTACCTCTAAAAGTGCATCAGGAAGGGGAAAAACCGCATTGATATTCGAAGTTATCTCTCTATCAACTCTTAGGGACTCACGAAATGATCCACTAAAAGTTCTGATAGCTCACGTGTTTTGCAAAAATGCATGAAGAATCGTGGGAATAAAAGAGTAACCTCAAGTAATAAATCGTCGGATAAGGTCTTAAGTACCACCTCAAATCCAGTAATATTCTGTCACAGAAAAAGAATTTCGAAGAGCATGAACGCATTTCGTAAGATATAATACATCCTGGAGAGTCCGTGACGCATTGCTTTACGAGGACAGGGATGAATAGAATTAGCGTTTACTCCTAACACACCATCAGCCAAGAAACTAATCTAACGCAAAGAAAAACTTAAAGGAACCGAATGAATCGAGGTCAGAAGCGGATGAAACATCTTTTCCAGAAGATTAAAAAAAGCTACATTCAGAAAACGGAAATGTAATTTGTAAGAATCGCGAGAGGATGTAATCGTGAGAAAACTTAAGCCATTATGGGGAAAATGACTTATTTTTACAAAGCTCAAGATTCTACACCTTCCGCATTTAAGACGATGGATAAAATTAAACACCCGAGTTTAAAGCAAAAAATTTACTACTGGTTTCCGCGTTGGGGGCTCTTTCACAATTTCGTTGAATCGAGGAGGATGCAATTTCTAAATGCTACAGGGGGGCATAAATAGGACAATAAGCACGCATTATGAGTGAAGTCGCCTGATGAGAGAAGATGAAGCCCACAGGAAATTAAAAAAGCTGAGGAAAACATAGAGCACAAATAATCAAACAAAATATCGACTAGTTAAAGGGGAGAAGAGGAACGAAACAAATGGAAATCAAGCTGATAAGGAAAATAACAACGCTTAAAATTAGAATATTACACTTAGCTTAACTGCTTATGGCTACCAGAGCGACCCCAGAGAGACATGACATATTTTAAACTGCGTACGAAAAATGAAAATTTTGTTCACTGAACACGATAAGGGATAGTGAGAACCTTATATGAGACCAATGGGAATACTGGGTTATGAGGGGGAAGAGAAAGTGCCTCTGAGATCGATAAAATAATAAAATGAAACAAGAGAAGTGTTATTGGGCGGAAAAGACACAATAATTCAAACGATAAGATTATCGATATAATACAAGGTGCCTCACCAAAATATAGAATACACCGTCATTCAATTTTGAATTTCTATACATCACGGCCTGCAAAAGGTACGTCCTTATAACTGTCACTGTCTTAGCAGGAAGACGGTAAAATTTCCGTAGCACGCCAATATGAGATGATGAAGAGTGCTCAAAATACGAGTGAAAAGCAAATATTAACCACAGTTGTTTGATGAAAAAAATACAATTAAGTTCATCACTGTATTCCAGTCTGTAAATGGTAGGCCTAAGGACACTCCTGCCTAGGATTTCCCCGACCAAAGGTAGTTTTTCTCAGGTGTTCTTTCAAATCACGGTTTTCTAAAAAGAAATCCAATCCTTTTCCATTTCATTAGCTCTCTTCTTACTGTCTAAGATTCCTTTTCTTTTCATAGCTCTCTCATGATTATCCAACACACTCCTCTCTAAAGCCCTCTTCAATAAGCCTATCTCCAGAAATGTCCACTAGCCACTATAGAAACTGATTCCTTACACTTACTTTCCTTACCCAACCATACCTAACATTTCCACACTTGAATCTCTCATAAAAACAACCCTACTCGCGAGTGTACCAAAGAGATTAGCCATGTCAAATGCATCACCATTCTGGCAGCTAATATCGAGACGGGACAAAGCAGGAGTGGACGCAAATTTGGGAGATTAGTGGGATGCAGGACTGCGAAGATAATACGATCGTGGAGCCTTCAGCTCGGCACCAGAGAGGGGCGCGACGCTGAGTAAATTTGAGCGGCGTTTGAGCCAAAACCAGAAATTATTACGCCAAGACAAATACTCCCTAAATATTTCACCAACCCCTTCCCCAAGGACACCGCAGGGCGATGAGAGAAGAGCAAAGCGTCAATGTCGACAGGATAATAAAAGAAGGAGACTGAAGGAGAGGAAGGTGGTTATTTCGAGAATTTCCCCTGACTCCACCGACAAGAGGAGGACTGCCTCAGAGTTTTAAAAAATTGGACTCAAGGTGGTCGGAAGGAGAGAATCTTTGAGAAAGGTCGAAGTCGGGAGTCACCAGGATGCGTAAGTACTTCAGGAGGATCGCTGGCAACAGCGCGAGACAAAAAATGAGATGCTCTAAGTTTTCGAAAGTGTCGTTATCAAGACACAGCCTTTACTTATAACATACCTTAGCCACCTGAGAGCTAACATGAAGTGTTACATGTTCAGATTAGTTGACTGATATATTTTTTAACACACTCGAACCAATTTGACTGCGAAGAAGATCTCTGACTTCCCCGATCACACCGAGCTTCGGAAGTTACAAATTGTTACTACTGTAAGTATGGTCTAAATTATTGGATAGGATCCACAAAGAATCACCAGGGCAGCTATAAGACAGGCGTTTTTCACAAAACGTTTGAGACGGTTAAGGCAAGTAAATTACCGCATAAATTCTTAATCCCTCGTTCCAATATTTTCTGTCTCGAAACCATTGTCATTTCGAAACTAATTACCAAATAAAGCGAGACATGATATTGTTGAAATTTACAGATTCTCTAATTTTTGTTTTCTTATTCCGGGCATGAAGAAATTGAATGTAGCATGCTCCAGGAGAATCCGAAAACCATGGCCAACCAAAGTTATTGTTACTACTTTTAAAAATAATTTTGCTTCAAGACATGTTTATGTACCCACAATTATTTGTTATAGCTTTATGACTGAAAGCTTAGTTGCGAGTACACATCCAATTAATAATCAAAAGAGCGCATTTACTTCACAGTAATACGAGAATCAAAATATGACTTCGAAGTCATGCTCTGTAGAACTATTCGAGTGTGTGTGTGTGGAAGGAACTTTTTAAGGTGGTTGGAGCGCAAATCGTGAGTAGCTGAGTCCACGTTATATTTACTTTTCAAGTAGGTCGGAAAAAATTCTTGGGACCACACTTCACTTAAGTAAATCTATTTTTGCATTGGAAATAACCATGCGTATTATTATATGAATAATGCGAGAATAATACTTAGAAATATTTGTCTCACATAGAGTAGGGTTTACGTCGCAGTATTCCAGATTTAAGGAAAAATCGAACGTGAATGCATTTATTATGCGGCATGTTATCTTGATAATTATTAGAAATCATTTTAATTTCATGATAGGTGGGTTTTCGCGTTTGGGAGAAAATATGTACACATAACATTCAATTACTCGAAATATGTGTCAAGTACTATAGGTCTACTAGTTAAAATTGCATTAAATCGCGAGGAAAACCATATAGGTCATATGCAATTTTTCCCGCACTTATCAATTAATATTACCAATAAGTACACGTATGCATTTTTTTACGCAAACATGTACATATACGAAAATCGCTCCGACCTCCTTAAGGATAGCGCGAGGATCTTGGAAGGAGACGGGGGAACGGAGAGTCACAAGGGGTATGGGTATGCGACCGCGCCGAGGGTTGACGTAAATTTCGGCGGAATTCGCGGCCCCAGGGGGCGAAACCCTTAGGGGAAAAAAGAGAAGCTGAGGGTGAAGGCGTAAAAATATACGGTCTACGAGAATCGGCCGCCTCCAGGAAAGACGATGCTACAAAAGGAAAATTAATTATAAATGCCGAAGGAGGCAGGAAGGCACAGGAAAGTATATGCGCGGAACGTGGCAGCATCCAGAGTCATGGCAGAGAGGCTGACGTAATGCGCGTTTATCACTCCCACTGGAGTTCCACCGATAAAAATCAGGACTCGAACGATGCCAAAACTATCTCCGAACGCACTTCCACTCGTAAACAGCCGTTCACATCATTCTTCAGCTCTCCATAAATACCACCTCCATTCATGCCAACGGAAGCGTTGACCTTTATATTCCCACTTCCCACCTTATAACGCATTCTCCTTCCTGGGTCATCTGACTGACAATCTCACTACCATTCATTCTTGAAATTCTCTCGAGCAATTTTCTTTCCCCTAGATATAACAAGTAAAAATCCCCGTAATTTCAGTAAATCCATCGTGCATCGAATCGATAATGTTCCCCTAGTTATCAAAACTCATATCTCATAAGATTTTATGCATTAAAATGCCCTTGCATTTAAATACAGGGATTGGTACCAAGCACCAAAACACATTGCATCATTAAGTCTTCAACCAATTTTTTATATACTAATTAAAAACAAAATTCCTCCTAGTTTTTCTTACACTTACAATGTTCGCGACTTGTCAACAAAAATCCAAAGCAGCAATTTTTTAACCACTAGTCTTAAACGTAATTTTATTTAAACCAACGGAATCAACCTTCATCCAAAATAGTGGCCAAACAAGAATACGTATTTAATCACTAATCAACAAAACAATTATAGTCTCACCAACGATATCGACTTTCATCAAAACAGTGCTAAAAATAGAATAGGTATATCCACGAGCGATATCAAATTATTTGAAAGCATCCTACCGCCCTAATGTGACGAGGGAAAATGAATGTCGAAACCAATACGCGAATAGCCGATTGAGCATTTAGACCGATGGTTCGCGAGGATAATGAAAGGAAGAACCTCGGGAAAGACGATCGAAAGACAAGGCTCATTCTTGATGGGTACGAATCGGCAAGAGGACTGGCTGCCGAGGGAGGATGAGATACATTAGCAAAGCGAGAGAAGGAATGAATGGGGAGGAGGGAAAAAGGAACAGGGGAGAGAGAGGGGGGGACGTGCGAATCTCCTTGATGCTTCCGGGGCCTTAGCGCGGCCGTAAATTAACTCCTCCCGCTCCTCCGCTCCAACGGATTAACGATTCGTGCAACACCCAACGGTTCCCGGCACACGAGAAGCCCCCCGTAACGACCATCATCCCCAGCGCCGCACAAGTCCCGAGAGCGGTGAGGCGCCCGCACTCCTCTCTCCGCTACATTTGAGGTGCCCCTCGAAATCCCTCCCCACCCGCAAGCCCCCTTAAGTGCTCCTAATAATGACATCGGGAGATAATGATGGCGGGGCCGGCGGATGGTTCGGCAGCAGATGCGCAAAGGGGGCGGAAATCACCCCGACACCACCACAACGGTCCCATTTGACGGCGGGATAACACCGGCATGAGAGGAACTCTCGGCGGCCAATAGTTCAGTCGCAGTCGGCTCAATTCCCGAGTCCCTGGCTAGCGTAAAACGCGAAGGAACCGGAATTCGCATCCGTGCGCTCCAATGCACGACGACCGCGCAGAATACGGAAAAGCGCCCATCTAGGGCGGAACATAAAAAAGGAAATTTAATGCTCGAAACGAATGATTACGACCAAATAGACGGATGGAATATCCACCAAAGAACTTTAAAAGAAGTCCCTTGGAGAGATGGGGAGAAAAGACGTCTTGTCAAAAATGTTTTGGGAATCAGCAGAGCTAACTTATCGGAGACATTAAAACCTTCAGAAACCAGTAAGGAAAGAACACGTGATAGGGAATTATTACGAAGAAGTCTGTTGAAGAAAAAATTACGGGCATAAATTAAATCATAGAATTGTCGAAAATATAACACTTACAGAGCAGTTAGCAGAAAGAAATAGCATAGATACTTAAACCTATTTCAATGGATCGACGATCTGACGAAGGAACGGAAAGAGAGACATTTCGCAACAAGCTACAGTGGCCTGGCTTTAAACCCACAAGATTTCTAGTGAATATAAAGGACAAGGACGAAAATAAACAATTTCAGCGTCCTGTAAATTGCTCATCATGATCAATTAACTGACTAGAAATCAATTAACTATATGGCTTTTAGAGGGATTTAATAAGCCGATTTTAATTATAAGAAAATAAAACCACGCAATATACGATCAAAAACAAGTAAAAATAAAATGCTGTACATTGGGAACGACTAGAAGATGAATGTGCACACAATTACTCGGAAAATCGGAAGCACGATGAAAACATATTTTGTTACACTCATCAGGCGGAGATTTCGCAGTAGCAGAAAACATAAAGCGGTCGAGTCAACATTTCTCCAGTACGCAATAATGGAGAAAACGTCGAATGAGGTGTAGAGAGCGGAGTAGAATATGGTCACCGTGGGAATATATATGCACCTACTCCCTCAGAACGAGAAAATGACGCTGGAATCGGCTCAACTTCGATCGTAAACCCAGCGGCCCATACCCAGCGTTTCACTCTGATCACATTCGTAAAAGCTTCCACCAATTTTTTGCAGCACCAAAAAGGAGGTCAAATTTGCACAAATTGACTCAATTAGAGCGTGATGGAACGTTTTTGACTCCCGAATCCTTACTTTTACGCTAATTTATTCGGGGCCAATCAATCCCCGTCCACAACCCACAGCATTTCGACCCAGATAAAAATCAGTTAAATGCGCGTTATCCCCAACTCTGCTCAAACCCCCGCTTCTGGCCAAAATAGCGAATAAAAAGACGAGCACTGCGTCCTCGTTGAACGCGGTACGAAATAGGCGCGTTAGCCAAGCTGCGAGTCACCAAGATGAAAAATACGACGATGAAAGAGCGACGTAAAAAAAAGTTCTTCTGTTAAATCCCAAATGTTCCGAGAACAAACGAATAAGTTTCAACAAGTTTTCATTCGAGATATGAACATACAATAAGGAGAAAAAATAATTCCAATCGTGAAACACTGCTCAGACAGGACAATGGGAGAGACAAAATTGCTTTTAAAAATCCGGTACCTGAGTTCATGGATAGATATATACTACGTCATTGAAAATTTCAAATTTAATCAATTGATGTTCGCTAAGTAATGTTTATTTTAATGTGAAAATTTGTTGATTAATACTTGGATCGTGAGGGGTTATAGGTAGATGGAAGTGGTTGTCATAATATTGGGGATAGATTTTATTTATCATCGATTCCTGTGAATAAATGACAAGTTTTTCTTCCCAGAGCGCTGTATATTCTTGAACAACCCGAAGCGATATATTTATTGTCTTGGCAACGGGAGCTTTCTTCGAGGACACCATGGTGGACTCTTCCATAATGTTTACTATGATTTTACACATATCAATCAATAGACATACCTGGGACATAAAGACTTCTTTTTAGAAACAGACTTGTCACCTCGAGTTGAGGAGACGATAAATGAGCAAGGGAGTGATAAACACCGGAGGAAAACCTTGCTCATATGGGGACAAAAAGCATTGTGGGAAAAAAATGCAGTTTTTAAAACCTTTTCTTCTTACCCTAGTATTATTATTCAGATTAATAAGTCAGTATTCAACTCAAAACAGGCTACATAAGGCCCATGGCAAAGACAGTTATTCGTAAAGGAATTCGTACAGTAATTCGTAAGACATTATAAAAAGGGGTTACCTCGCATTTACTGCCAGTTTTCCCAGGTTAAGATGCTTACCTAGAATAAAAAGAAAACAATAATGAAAAAATGAAAAATTAGTCAAATAGTAGTACACACAATACAAGAAATAACACCGTAATGCACCCAAGTAAATAAATCTTTTAGATTAAAAGACTTTCTATTCTAGTCTTTCTCGATACTCTGGGATGCTCCTTTCAGCAGGATGGGTGGGTGTAATGGCCAATGTTGATTGAAGTGGTAGTATTACGCTACAGTATGTGTTTCCTTTAAAGCTACGCAAGGATACATTTATTGCTAACCATCCTTTGAAACAAACTGATCAATTTTATCCACCACCTTTGCTGTTGCATTACCCTTCAAGTGTAATGGAGGATAAAACCTTATTATTACTTCAGATACCCGGAGGAGGAAAGGTATCGGAGTAAACTCTACGGTCTAAGTCATCTCTTCAGTCACTTATTCAGAGGTTTTATTTAAAATAAATTCGCACTTTACTACGGATTTATTTTGCAAAACCAATCACAAGTACTACACTGCTCCTCGGATATCACTAAGTCTCCACAAAGGCGAGGGGGAGTGAAAAAAATAATAAACAAAACAGGCGAAGCAACACGACTAAAGGAAAGCGGACGGATTGCACGAATACAACGAGATTCGCGAGGGTGGTACCCGCAGACTCTTTCCATGGGTACGAGGAGGAGACTGGCAAACCAGTCCGCACCACATCCGACCTTAAGAATTTCGGACGAGGCAGATGAGGATGAGCCCGCGAAGGGGGAGAGGCATCATCCATCTCCGGGAAAAATATCGCACGGGGTAAAATAAATGGAGAAATGGGTAGGCGGTGGAGGGGATGGAAGACACGTAGTTGGCCGGCGAGCACGGCATGCGAGCGGGGAATGGACGGACTTGTAAGGGAAGGGAAAACACGGGGCTGAGGGGCGAAGACGTGGGGGAGAGAGGGGATAGAGTTTATGGGGGAGAGGGCAGGGCGGCGGGGGGTGGGGGGGTTGACGAGAGGGTCGGCCACGCCGAGTTCACTCTGAGTGGCACCCTATTAAAACCCCCGGGATTGCTCGCAGAGGTTTTAGAGGCGGAATAAAATATATGGCCCACGAGAAATAAAAATACACACGGAGTGACGCGTTGCAAGTGCCAAGTTTACGCATAGAACATCTCCCACGCGTATGAAACATTCGCCGTGGGGCGAAACGACGGGTGGAAGATACCGTTCAGAAACATCACAACGGCTGTTCGCATTAGATTCGCCAATCAGGAAAAAATCCCTGAAAAAAAAGACTTGAGGTATGTCCAAGACAAGCGAGCAATTGACATAAATGAAGCTAATTTGTAAACACGACTAAGGGCGTTAGGGAAAGGGAATCGGGAGATAGAAAAAAACCATGATGCATTTGTTTAAATCATTTGATCATTTGAATTGTTTAATTTTCATTACTTTCCTAGCCAAATCAGTCAACTGCGATATTATCTTCAACCGACTCCACGATCAAAGAGGAGGAGCAATTTTTTTGGCTCGTCTCATTATTTCTATGCACCAATCAACGTTTACATGTTTAAAATGAAAGATATACAAATAATTAATTAATTTACGTATACGATTCTATTAACAGAGCACATGAAACATTTGCAAAATGAAAATGGGAGCAGATAAAACTTTATTATAAAGTTCACCTAATTATAACACCTGAATGAGCATTTGCTAATAAACTTGAGCGTTATTACCTCAATATAAATGAAAATGTAGGCTATCTATATCATGCATCTCACCAAAGCATTTCCATATGAATATCACGCAAGCATGGATGCGATGAAATAAAATGCATATACAATGAAGTATTTACAGCTATATTAACACAGATATAGTCCATTATGGAAAGTGTAAGAGAAAGAAACAAAATAAGAAAGTGGGAGCAGATAAAACTTTTTACAGTAAAAAATTACCAAACGATCACACCTACACGAGAATTTTTACCTTGCTAAAGCGGAGTTAAATTATTACTGTTATTGCAATCGTGGCCTATGAGGGTCATTTACAGCACGCCATACAATTGTCACGCGAGTACTTCGTATACTGTCATCGAGTGAAAGCAATAAAATGGGCATGTTTAATTCAATTCTCACGGCTATGACTACACTTTTGTCATAATTTAATAAACCCATAATTTTGCCCCGAGGACAGGCAATGATTAATTATTAATGCTCTCTTCCTGTGACGCACGGTTAATTAATCAACTTCGCTAACCTGAAGTATTCTCCTTTAGTGTTTTACATCAAAATTCTATTAAATACCCACGTCTCCTTTTTGCACGAGAGAATTTTTACAGAAATCCACGGCCAGCGACGGCGCATGAGTACGCAAACCAGTGTGCACGAGTATTCTTATATTCTAATCATGGGAGCACATTTTTATATTTTTCCTAGCAAAAAGCAACATCTGAAAATTACCATCCTTTGAAGTTTTGGGCAAAAAAAGAGCAAAAATTTGAAACCAGCCTTTCATACGCCCAAGGAATGGACATGGCATCACCATCGTCATCAGCCTGTCGTAATTTTTTTAAAGCGATATTTTTCATCTCGTCGACTAAATTTTTCATATCGCTCGAAAAAGTGAACGGATAGAGACGGGCGGTGCCGCGGATTTGGGACGACAGGGACACTGACACAATCAAAAAGATTACTTCGTCTCCGATTCTCCATATCCCTGGACAGCGGAAGCGAAATGAAAATAATGTCATTCCGAAAACTTGAATACATCCCCAGCCATATCATTTTTCGACAATGGTGCCCTTTCATGAAAATGCCATGCCCTAAACAACAGCACACCACACAGAAAAAGACTTTAGCTTAATTACATGGAGTATATTTTCATCATTTTATAACCTCAGAAAGTTTCCCTGTTAATGTCACAGGAATATAAGGAGAAATTATAATATTAAAATAAATTTATTCAGAATAGGCCCATGGTAAAAATCTATTTAATTGCCCGACCTAAATGGAATGGTTCCAAAACAAAGCCATAGAATTTACTTTCGCCGGCAATTAAGTGATCCCCATGGAGCTAGCTGTAGAAATAACAAACTTTAATGCCCAAATAATGCACGAAAAATAGTTACACACCTAATAATAATATGAGTCAACGGATTACCCGATAAGATGATATATTTGAGTGGATAATATAGATTTTAACCTTTTATTTTGTTCCAAAGACACATTAGTCTTGAAATAAGGAGGAAGATAACTGCGATTCGGAGGCACACTGGTGGAGGTTAACGAGCACCTGCGGCGCAAGACAGGCTCAGCCCGCAGATAAACATAATCAAGAAACGACCAACAATGCTACTTTGATGAGAGGAAGAATATAAAGGAACGCGCTGCGAACACAAGAAGCGATAAAGGTAGTCTTGAACATTTCCGGGCTCCCGAGAAGCGTTCAATAGTGGTAACCTTGACAGCCACCCACCAAAATAAACACACGGGAAGGCTAATCCACTATTTACGGCGTAAGCTCATTCGTTCAATTTACGCAAGTGAACGCCCCGGCGCCTTTGCCAGCAAGCTACTCGCCTCGAGTACTCGAATTCCTCCCCTCACCACCAACGGGATCGAACACTAGGTCTGAGGCGGCATTGGGGAATTGTGGAGTGAGCCGGGCAGAGGAAGGAAAGGGACCGCGAGACCTAGTCGGGCCTTTAGTTCGCCGCCGAAGAGGCAATCAGTAAGCCGAATGCCAACGCGGTAATCCAAATATTCGGAGGGCCATTTTCAACTTAAAAGCATAAGAGTAAATTTTTTAGGCATTAATTACAGATACTCATTTTTCATGTCGGGATTCATCTCGAATAAATCTAAAACAAATATTTATTAATAAAGCAACCAATAAATTGTGAGAATACCAAATTATGACCCAAATTCTCGTAGGGAAAAGAATAAAGAGGGTACGCAGGGAAATAACAAATATGAGTACAAGAGGATATAGGCAGTCACGGTGGATGGCAATCATATAGTGAGGTGAGGAGTATGACTAAGAGTTTGAGAAAAGTGATATAGAGGGAAAATAAGGATAAGGGAGAAAAAGAACAAGACATTTTGTACGAGACACGGGGTGAAAGATGTTATGAAAGGTCAATGAGTAATTTCAAGGCGCAAAATAGATAATAATGAGGAGATGGGAGATTAGGATTAGCAGCAGATGGATTGACGCTGGATTCAATGCTAACAGCAAGTTAAAGAAGGTGACCGAAGCGAGAACATTGGACACGGGCGTCAAGAATGGAAAAGATTATGAGTTTCCGGCGGCATACGAGGAGGAAGAAGCTAAGAAGGGCTGAAGAAAGACTTCATGGCGGTCAAATAGATGTGAGCACAGACTTTTGAGGATAACTTTAAGAATTGGAATTTAAAATTTAGAAAGATCAGGAGAGTTCGAAAGTTTCTACGTAAAGATTTATTTTTCACCTGGGAGTTTAAAAAACGTATCTTTACACTGACATTTCAGCGGGATGATACAACTTATTTTTGCCTCTTACTCATAACCAAGAAATTTTGGAGATAATGTACACACAGAAAATCCCAAAGTTACCAAATCAACGGCTGGAACACCTAAGGATAATGATTCTCACAAATGCGACTCATCCAGTTCCGGTTGGGTTTTAATTGATCACACCTACTCTTCTTATCTATCATCAGGGTTAATCCCTTTCCCTTCTTTGCATCAGCACACATTTTAAATTATCTTCACCTCACCGGAACCCCTGTCCATTCCAACCTTCGATTACTAAATGTGCATTCTTCTAAAACGGCATAAAATATCTGATTCCCTTAACCATCAATTCATTTCTTCAAACGGATCCTTTGAGTTCAATCTTCGACGCTAATATTTTATGCGAAAGCAGAAGTGCAGCATAGTTAAACTCAACTAGCGAAAAAGAGGGGCAAATACATAGCCCTACCAAATTCGCGAAAATGAAATGGCAGAATTGTTTTTTTTGTCAATTTATAATTAAACTCCCTTGATAGGATTCCAGCATCACAATGAGTAAGGCAGGGTGGAACTAAGACCGTGATTACGGCCAAAAACTTTGAAATACCCGAAGGAAAAGTCAAATTTAGGGTAATTAGAACTAAGATTCTACAACGGAATGGAAACTTCATACTGTTTGGGACGGTTAATTACAAGCTGGAGTTCGTGGTTTTCAACGCAGAACTTGAATATACTTGAATAATTAGCGGAGTTGCGACGCTATTTTCAATGAAATAGAATAGCAGGAGAGTGCAGCCAGACAAAATCCTGCATACAACTACCAGATTTCCCTCGTCACCAATTGCAGCAACGTCAACTTTAAAACTCGTCTAGCGACTCAAAAAAACAAACTATTACACTTATCGGTGTTAGTTCCCAAGCTCGCTTTTGCCTTTTTCTTTCACACAAATTAATTCAACTCTCATCTGGCTTCCTAGGAAGGCGAAAAAATGCATTTATTTTTAATCCTTTTTCATATTTTCCTTTCCCACATCATGTTCCGCAGCACCGAGTATAAATCACAATGAGGAAAGGCTCGAGTTTTTGAGGTCTTCCGGAGGGTCGAGGTTATTTAGCGCACAGCCAAATTGATTGATAGAAATGTATCACGCCGGGGCGCAAAGGGCTTTCGAAGGAGCCGGACTTCCATAGCTCACGGGTGACCCGGGGACAGCGATTCATCATTGAACTAACGAATAAGCCACCGAGAAAATTGGAAAAAAATATCACTCGGAGAACTGCACCGATTCCCCAGAGCGGAAAGTCTCCGAAGGGCACAGCCGGAAAATCCTACGACTGAAACATTTTTCTCAGAAGCAATTTCATCCCTGGCTCGGAGAAGGAGATGAAGATCTAGGCGAAAACTTCAGATGAAATAGTAACGTAACGAATGGAAAGATTCCTCACGATAAAACTTTAACTAATCACACAGCTTTAAATCTGTTGACTTGAAGACTATAAGTTAAATTCCAATGAGAAAGGCAGCTATCAAGTAGCCTGAAACTGATCGATAATTCTCTCGGGCAGATACAGTCGATTGATCATCACACCGTCCTATTCATCTCACTAACATTGTACTGCTTCTTTAGAGTACATATCTCTTTCACATGGTAAGTGCCATTACTCTTCCTGTCTTTTTCTTATAATTTAATCTCGAAAAAAGGTTTGCACAACTTCATTTCTATACAATCAGTCTATGCGTCTATTTTACAGCGACATGATTCTCTCATTCAAATTTCCTAACTCCGCTACCATACTTTAATTACACTTGTCTTCCTTTCTGTCTACAAACCTTCGCAATAGCAGCTCAAACGAATCTTGTATATTCGCATCCTAGCCCTACAGGGTCCCAGTTTTGCTGCCCACAGCGCTACACACCATTGAACAGTCTCCATACGAAACATTCCTGATGCTTTTACCAAGATCGACTTGTCATATTTTTTCTTCCGTGGCAGCTATAAAAACCCCTTATAATCCGCTCCCTTCAGCGGAGAGAATGATAACCTCGGTGAGAGTTTCCGAATAGTTCATTCATCGGTCAAGGATTCTAGACCTGCCAACCGAGTTCGTTGGATCTCAGAATCCTACTCGGGAGGAATGCGATCAAATACCTCACCGACGAGGTCGCTCCGGAATCAGTTCGCGCGGTAAGTAATTCTTGAGCGAAACGTGATGAGAATAAGAATTTTCATCCCAACTCCTTGAGGTGAGGGGAGGGGCAGTTCCGGAGACACGTAACAAGTTTGTTTTGGCAGGCCATGACGTAACGAGGAGAGAAGGAGAGACAGACGAGACGTCCGGGAAGATCAGTGGGAAAAGTGGAGAGGGCAGAAGGATAGAGAGTGGATTGCAGAGGGAAGGACCTGGACATAAAGGAAAGAGGATGAGAATAGCATCAGGGGTATGAGATGAGGGTGCGGGGAATGGAGAAAGAGAGACGGCGGGAAAGGGAGGGAGGCAATTATACGGCGTGGTGGGCATGGACAAGACGAGCTAGAGTAGATGAAGAGAAGGCCAAGTAGGTGGATGGAACGGGTGATGAGTAATTATGGGATGATGAGAACCATGACTCAGGGGAGAATGTTGGTTGAGCAGGAATAGTTTCGTACGGGAGAAAGGAAGAATAGGACTTAATTCGAGCCGGAGTGTACATTGTTATAAAAAAGATCGCAGCGGTCTATGAGATCAATTGATGCTCTCTATGCTACAATGAGCAAGTTTAGAATAACGCCATAGTTAAAGAGAAGAATATACTTAGATGGGATAAAGAGAGGTAGGAAGTCAGACGCTTACAATAAGAAAGTTATTTGAGTCCGGAGCTTGCGGATTGAAATGATAATTTGAGTCAACCGCTTTCTTAACTATACCTACCTTAACCAGTAGGTTAACTCTAATGGTAATAATGATGGCGGAAGCTGCCGGGGAAGAAAAAGATAAGCTTAAAGAGAGCACATGGGAGGAACAGGACAATGTTTGGCAAAGGAAAAGACGAGGCAGATATACGGGGTAGGCTATGAGGATTATGGCTGGAAAGAACTGGGCCGGTCTAAGGCTGAGTGCCAGCATGGGATATGGATTAGCGCGGCCAAGTTCGGGACTTCACTGTCTATCCACCCACTCATACACGCTCATTTCCCCGAGAGAAAAAAATTGAAGAGCCACGTTCCCGAGTTTTGCGTGTCGGTAATATATGAGGAACGGAATGGTTAACACCCACCTTTGTATGAGAGCCACCAAAAACTCATATCCCCACTTTAATTTTTGATTCCGTGCCTGCGCACACAAAATTTTTAACGGAAAGGGAGAAAAGACCTTAAATTAAAAAACAAACTGAAGTTAACGATCACAGTCGAAAAATCTTATTACTGCCCACAGCACTATAACGATATACAACAGGTTTGGATAAGAACAAGTCGAAAGGGACAATTATGATTTACGTTCCTTTTAGAACGCATAAAACTAATTTATCATTAAATTTCATCCTATTTCTGAGAAAAATTGATGAAAGAGAAAATAGGAAAGTGAAAAAATATACAGCAAGACTAATGGAAATCAAATATAAAATTTCAAAACGAGTTATAGGAAATGATACAGATGAAGGAAGTAAAAGAGGAAAGCGACCCTCCCCCCCCCCCCCCCCCTAACATCGCAAAAACGTAGACACGGCCATCGTCTCTACAATACTCAAGAAAACATGACATTAAGGGTAATGTCTGATTCCAATACTTTTACGAATCACTGCAAATGTTTGGCATTATTAATACTAAAATATTGCTTCATACAAGCTACCTAGAAAAATTAATATATCGCCATTAAAAATGAATATTCGAAAGTTTTTTAAGGTTAAATGCTCCAAAGGTGTCAAAAGCTAAGTTTGAAAGAATTAGTTTGCATTGGGAAAAAAAACTCTTAGGGGATAATGCAAAAATAGCACACCCAAAAAATTAATTGCCATACAAACATTTCATTGGAAACTAAAATAACTAGGATGCAATTCCTATTCCTATGAGGCTACATTACTTGCCATTGATCCTTAAGGATTTAGCTTACGTGCATTCTTCACCAATCTATTAACCGCACACGAATCACCTAAAAGCTGCTAGACACTCCGCAGGCATAATCAGTTCCTCATTTCGCACGAGTCGATGTGGACACTTAAGTGAATGAGGCACGTGGCGTAAAATTGTGGCTCCTTTTTTTGCGTACTCGCAGAACTCCATCGCCATATGCCCCATCCGACCGAAATATCGACCTGTAACATTTCGCATGGCCCACCCTCATCAGCCAGTCTCGCATCTGTCGAACCACGCGCTGCCGGATGAAGGAGAGCGGATACCACCAGTGGGACTGGACCGTTTCGCCAGGCTCTTCGTCAAGTATCCACTCCCGTGAAGGAGAGAGGACCGACCCCAGCAGAGCGTCATCGCATCTCGAGTCCACCCCAGGGGGAGGAGGCGCCGGCGACTCGATTTTCTCCTTATCTGGGGCAGAGGCGAGAGCAGGGCTGGACAAGGAGCGCTTCGCATGCGAGATATGGTCTCGGCACGAACGGATCGCTAGACGGGCGGTTAACGTCGGGGGTGGACGGAGGGAGAGTGCAAACGGATAACACGACGACGACGAATAGCATGGACTCTAAGAAACTCACTGAAATGGATGAGGCGAATAAAAGTCAGATACCGAAATAAATTTTAATGCGACATATGTTTCGATGCTTTTACACCATCATGAGGTTTTTACATCATCATAAGGTGATCAAGACCTGATGATGATGTAAAAACATCGAAACCTAGGTCGCAGTAAAATTTATTTCTGTGGATAATTGCAAATTTTTCATTTCTGCATCATGCATAAATTCCATTCAATATGAAATAATCTTCGGATTTTGAAGGTCAGATAATTATTGCCGTCACGTTCTTACAATGCACACCATTAGTTATATCTTAATCCTCACCGACGCAAGCCAGAGAGTAATAACTTAATTGAAACAAAAATAAACGAGTCCAGTTGCAATTATACAGATATTAGAATACTCTACACGCGCATGCCGGTATAAATCCCATTATTTAAAAGATAATGATCACATTTTTAGAGAATGGACAAGAGGAAAAACACTTAAACTCTGAAAACACTTGTCACTATATTTATTCTGGTTATCTAACAGTGAAAATAGGCTTGATTGGAATTGAGCAAAAAATCTCCACAATTGACCACTCGAAAAACCTAATAGACTAATAAAATTTCTTCCTTCATCTCAGCATACTTCCTGCCCCTTTTCAGCCAGTCAATTAAAACCTTATTTCAACTGCTTATTCATTGATCTGCTTACATAAAATAATAAACCATAATATTGAAAAAAAACCTGCAAGACATACTGACCATAATAACTGATATCCACACGCTAAAGTAAAAAAAATCTTATACGTGTCTTCGTCATTGATCAGGAACAATGACTTATTTTTTACACGTCCCACTACCTGCCAAGATCACAAGTTCCTAAAGGCAGACGGTCCTGGAACAAGGATGAATGAGAGTCAAGAAGAAGAGGAGAGAAGAAAAATTGGCCAGCTTCCGACGGGGCGGATGGAGACGGAATGAGAAATACGGAGCGGAGTGGGGAGTTGCAAAACCATCGCAGGGAATCATTAGAAAGTGCCATAACGAGCTACACCCGAGTACTTCTGGGGAGAGCGGGAGGAACGTGCCGATCTGAGGGGCAAAAAAGGCAATTTCTCTCCCAAGAGGCAAGAGCAAGGCGCGGAAGAAAGGGAGATGAAACGGCCCACCTCCAAACACTCCGGAGAACGGGCAGGATGGGAGTTGTAGCGGAAAGGCGGTGGGGGATGAGAGGGGCGAGTCTAAACAAGGCAAATTTGGCAAGAACGCGGAGAAAGGCACCAAATATTTGCGAGGATTCTCCCTTTCTTTAAGGGTGGGATGAAAGGAAAGGTGGGCGACGGCCCTCGGATTCTAAAAAAACCAGAAAGTAAATACCGTTGGGGATCCCCAATGAACGAGTGATAAAGATTGCCATGTTCTTACGCCCGTTACGCGGCAGGCTACCGACCGTGGCTACAGCGATAGAAATGAGTTCGCTTACGCGTTCAAGAGACATTGTCTTCATTAACAACCGATGGAAAGTATATCGCTGCCTTAAGCACACTTTTCGGAAGCTTAGGTTGAAAAAGGAGTTTGGTATAGTTTTCCCTTTCGCTCAGGAGAAATACCCTAAATGAGTTGGAAACAGGAGACATGGTTTCACATGGAGACAACAAAATAATTCCCTAACCTTGTGAAACTCACGACGAATGCTTTCGCCAAAATGATTGCCATTAACATGTAAACGTGCACGTGCAGACTTAACTTAAACCTACATTTTCTAAACGGTGACAAAAATGCCAAGCATAAAAGAGCGTGATTTAAGAAAATCATCACAATGGATTCCAAGCAGAACTAAATAATCCTGAAGAAGTAACCACGATATTACTGATGTCAGCATGGTAACGTTTAATCCTTTAATCCACCATAATAGGACTTTGATGGTGATGGCTTATACAATGAACCACGGTTATATAAAAACCTATCAAATGCCATTATTAACAATAATAGAAAAGATTACCACTTAAAGAGAGAGGAAAGTCTTCCAGCCTTAGTGTTATAGGAAAAAGTTTGATAAGGAAACGATTCCTCCGCCACTTGAAGCGATAGATAACGCAGACACCTTCGAAATGGTGGCTGCCTGCACACCTTCATTGATACACTGACCAGTTAGATCAAATCGAAATTTTATAGAAATCTTGACTTTTTTGGACTATGCATATTTTTATTGAAGATGATACCGCATTGGATGGGGTTTGGTCGTTTTTAAAGTCGTAGTCACACGAACGAACCCAAAAAGGTAAACTTATCCTTATCATTACCATATTGGGCCCATGAAAGTTTCAGCATGTTAGCTCAAGGATGGGTAATTTCCTAAATTAAATTCAACTTTTGTTCTTGCACAAGCTTAAAGGGGATCATAGCACATACTCTTTCAACAGCAGATACAAATCTCGAGGACTAAAGAAAGGAACTTAATACCAAAGTAGAGCGAACTTCATGCCTAGAGAAAGGGAAAATGATGAGGCTAGCAGAAGAAAGTTGGGGGCAACCCTTTAGAAAGGAGAGCTCATAAAAGATTTACACAAGTTTCCCGTAGTGTTTACCCACGTTTCATGGTATCCACCCTTGAATGTAGTTTTTTGAAATTACTCCGAGTTCTTTTTTGCCAACAGAATAACATTTAAACAAGAGGCATCCCAAGCAAAGTAACTTTACTTGGAAATGGGAACATCAGTTG
Source organism: Ceriagrion tenellum (assembly GCA_963169105.1). Lineage (NCBI taxonomy): Eukaryota > Metazoa > Arthropoda > Insecta > Odonata > Coenagrionidae > Ceriagrion > Ceriagrion tenellum. The sequence continues at coordinate 80,770,112 of OY720637.1, read as the reverse complement.
CACAATGCAAAAAATCTTGTCGTTAAATATTCATGCCTGCCAAACAAATTATGAAAAGGCAGCAGGAAATCACTATAAAAATGAAAATGTTTCAGCTTTATCGAGACTAAAGCCATATAAATCTGATAGTTTAGTATAGATATCCATCCACACGACATGAAAAGTTATGTGCAAAATGTGCGAATCTTTAAGAAAGCAGGAATTTTACACTAACCAACTTAGTTAAGTCTTAGTGTCATTCATTCAGGAAAATTGATTCAGTGTAAAATAAATCTCACGGAAGGGTGTCATTTACATTCGGCCTTTCTACGAAATTCAGGTCAATAATGCGAAGGTATGTCAACCCACAGGTCGCAAGTTCAACTCCCGCCTCCATCAAGCACGCATCCTTTGTCTCTGATCATAATCATAAGTAGGACATAACCTGCGCAATTTCAACACAAAAACAAGCTATACGCCCAAAGCAAAAACAACTTCATGCACACCATATTTTAAGAAAGTATAATTCTTTTTGTGATGACTTAAAAAGAAATACAATAGTGTGACGTGCTTCAGGACCCCAGGAAACAATCCCACTTCGGGCGTGAATGTTCTTCATCCCATCCTGATAGCCTGTCATTTCTTTACTCCGCATGCCCATCATCTTCCAATCAACCAAAGCCTTCAGCATTCCCTCGCCCTTGACTACGCGTTCCCACGATGCCATGTAAACCTAGATGATGAGGCAACTAATACCCATGTCAATCACAATTATTAATATTGCTTCCTACTGTTTGTCCTCAGGTTCTTATCCGGGCGCCGTCGGCGCTCCCTGGCAGCCGCCACGGCCGTCGCGACGGAGCAGAAGGCGTCCAAAGTGCTCGGCCTCGTCTTTTCCACCTTCGTCCTGTGCTGGGCGCCCTTCTTTCTCCTCAACGTGGCCATGGCGGTGAGCCCCCGCGACGCCGACGGCAACCAGGACCCCATCTTCAACTCCCTGGCCCCCCTCACCCTCTGGCTGGGCTACGTCTCCTCGACCATCAACCCGCTCATCTACACCGCCTTCAATCGAACCTTCCGCGCCGCGTTCGTGCGACTGCTCAAGTGCAACTGCGCCCCCGCGTCCGCCGGGGGCTTTGGCCGCCGGCCCCCGCCGCGCTCCCCGCTGTCCCTCCTCTCCTCGCCGGACGCTGTATTCACGGCGGCGAACGCGGCCAGCGGCGGGGCCTCAGGCTGGGAGGAGTCCACCGTTTCCTCGTATCGGACCTGGGAGGAGTCGGAGGCGGGCGGGGGCAGCGGAGGCAGCGGGAGCAGGACCAGCGGCGGGTGGGGACGGGAGCCCAGGCGAGAGGACTGGTCGCACGCGGCATCCTTCGACGAGACTGAGGAGACGCCTTCGCGGGACCCATCCGTGTCCGGCATGAGGCAGTCACCGGAGGCGAGCCACTGCCCCAGCCAGCAGGAGACGGAGGTTCGGAACGGCCTGTCGTCCGTGCCGGAGACGGCGCAGGGAACAGAGCGCGGCGGGGACTACCAGAGGAGGTGACGGAGCGGAGTGGGCCCACAAAACTCGACGGAGGAGCCGGAGATCCCAGCGAATCGGCGCACCATTGTTGGATTATACCCGTGATTATGTGTCGATTTGGAATACTGTGACAATGTGAGACCCTGGGCGCTCGGTGTACGAGCTCAGTGTTCTTTTAAGGGTGCGTCATGATGTAACGTGATGAAAGTCCTCTCGTTCTTCTTCTTTAGTGGCCAAAAGTGTAACTGGCAAGTGCAGGCACGTCTTGGATACAGCAAGTAAGAAGAAGAGCCTTCCTTGGAGCATCGGTTATCTCGGTGTTATATCGTCACTGTACAACGTTACTGGTGTCGCGGTGAGCAAAAAAATCAAATCTTTAGACTCGGACTGCAAAAGGACCTAACCGTTCTTTTCGAAATTTAAGAAAGTTTCGTTGTTTTTCTGAGGTGTTTAAATCCTATCGCTCTCCCTTATAGTGTCCAGCGTATACGTAGATTATCACTGAAGATGTAAAGTGCAGGCACCTCTTGGATACAGCAAGTATGAAGAGAGTTAAATGGATGAACACCTATTGTTGTGTTGTTAGGTAAACAGTGGTGACGCTAGGCAAGGGAAAATGATAAATTTAGCAGTGGATGCCTGACAAGCATCAAATCAATGTTCAAGGCTCGATGAAGAAAGTTTCATTGCTAGTCTCTGGTGTAAAATATTTTCCTTTTTTTCTCCTTTCACTACCCGGATGTGTGTAGATATTAGTTCATTACTGAAGTGTTGACGCGATATGGATACAGCAAGTAAGAAGACGTTCCCCAGGAATGTAGTATTTACCGTGTTGTTGTTCAGGCGGCAATCGACGACTGAGTTGGGTGGCGCAGTGCATACAATATGAAATATTGGACTCAAGCTGCACACGAAGGAAATCAATATTTTCGAAACTGGATAGCCAAAGTTTCACTGTTTGACCGAGGTGTAATATTTTTTTCAGGAACCTCCTCTCATGGCCAGGAGATGGGCCTCCGTCAGTGCACTCGTGAAGTGTAGGCACAATATGGATACCGCAAGTAAGAAGAGTAAAAGGCCCTAGGATTATCACTCACAGTGTTGTACGTCCATCGTTTAAAGACAACAGTGAACAGGAAAATAAATCTTTAACAATGTCTGCTCATGCAGTACAACAATTATCTCAAGGATGGATAACCAAAGTTTCTCTGTCTGCCTGTGGATATTTGGTGAAGTTACAATGGGATATTCTTTACGGTGTAAAGTAGTTTAGTGATCCATGTGTTTACAGCCCGTTTTGGGCCAAGTGCTAAGATATGCTTAAGTTCATTTCAAGTGGATGTATTGCCAAAAGGCATCACCGTGGTTATTTTTTCACGGAATAAGTGAATTATCAGGAGCAAAGGTAACTCACAAGAGGTAATTAAATCATTGAATAAAATTAATGGGGAAGATTGCATATCTTTAGCGTGAAGTTAAAAAAAGCAACATTTTAACAAAATTAACTACCTACTTTAGCACTGTAAGTCACGCAATGTATCAGGGTGTAAAATATGTTAGCTATAGAGATTGTGAATGTAGTAGAATGACTTGAACTGAACAAAAAGTCAAATTCCAAAGATACATAAGGCTGGTTTATTTGAACTTGCTACGATGCACGCGTGAGATTTTACCTGTCAATAATTAATCGCGTTCGCAGTTTTCCCACGTGGCTTCTCATCTCATCTGCAGCTCATTACACCCTTTGCGTAGCTGGGTAAGTCTACACGCTCATTCCACGAATGGAAACCACTAAATAACGCACTATGCTGCAGTGAGCGAACCTTATTTGCTTTTACGATGAGTCTTGAATCATTTCCGCTAGCGACGAGCTTCGAAATACGACCGCGCGGAACAAGTCGTCGAATATTTGCTTTAAGTATTCGGACGCCCCGGGTAAACAGGTCCATCATACTGCAGCACCACAACTCCTTTACAGGGTGCACAAGTATTTGTTGATAAAGAACTCATAAGGTTCTTTGAGCAGTTTTGATAACAACAGACCTCATCATGAAAGCAGGTGATGATACTGTGTGACTGACAAGAATAAAAAATCTAATGCCCTAAACTATACCAATTACCTGTACACATTTATAACATAATTCCAACGATGGAAATAAAGAATTAAATCTACTTTAAATGCATGTGAAAGGTGTGTTTTTCATTTATATAAACGCCAAAATGGCGACAACAGAAGTTATTATGCACCGAGAAAGGCTGAATGAGAAACTGGACCGAGCTCGTGAGGTTACGCGCCGGCGAGAGGTATCTCAAGCGTCGTTTGTACAGTGAGGTGGTTATTTCCCTAGCCTGAATCTATAGACCCGCTCGCCTCGGCTCAACCTTCGCTTCATATTTTAGAGAGAGCTACAGAGAAGACTAGCTCCACTGACATGAAAGCACACACGGGGCAGTTGTGTACATGATTCAGGCATTCACGAAGGAAGTAATTTTAGAATGAGGACGCCTTCATCAATAGCTCGCAACCAAATTCAACCTAAATACAGAAGACAAAGCAAATATCTTTAGGAGCCAATTAAGATGAAGAGAAGGGAATATAAAATGTATGGGGAAATGTATAACCCATCGGCTTAGGCCTTCATAAACAAACCTTGGAATAAAGAGGTTTTCAAAATCTCACAAAAATTAGGCCGAACTAAATAGGACATGTCATATCTTTTTGGAAAAAAATGTCTAAAAAAGAAATACGATGTGCTGGCCTAAGAACGGCGGCTATTCGTAATGTGACGAACTATACACACAAAATACGTAAAGTAAAATTTACTCCGATCGATACAGGTTGAAACGAAAAGGACACTCATTCGTACAGCAAACTAAGTCGAAAAGATATTTTTAACCTTATTGTAGATGATATGCCAGTTACGGTAGGTTTAGATAGAAGCGGGAATATCTATTCTTAACTTAACACTCTAAGGACCTTGATTTTAGGCGTGATTTCATTTTTCGGCTCGTCATACATCCTACCTCTCCGCATCTCGTCGATAAATCTTTCTTCCTTCTCATTCCCTAAAATTTTCCCCTCAAACCCGACCTCCAGTATTCATTACCCTTCATTACGCCAACCAACGGCCATCTCTACCTCCTCCTGACCTCCCTCCTCCAGCAGCTTCCCCTCCTCACCCACCATGCCCAGCACTCTCACGCCCGTGTGCCTTTCCGTTCACCGCACCTTATCTACTCTCCTCCACGCACATGAGGAAACAGAGCTGAAATATTAGTGCAAAATTGGAATCTCGTTGCATCGTCCACATCCCAACGTGTCCGGCACGCTAAAGTCGACAAGTCTTCGCATGACGTCAATCATACCAACGAGGACCGGGGCCGGCTGATGACGGGGTGCGATGCTCTTTTCACTCGCAACAAAGCAAAAATGGGCGTCAAAACGACGGAAATTCAAATGCATGTCATCAATGACAAAGACAGGATTCCGTTTCACAGGAATGGGAAGGGGGATCCAAGTTGAGCGGGGGAGGGATGAAATATTTCGAATATTAGGAGAAAATGTGTGCGTTTAGACAACTAAGGGTGCAAACGCGACTGCAGTATAACAGCGGATATTTGAGAATTTTATTGTGTATGAAAAGGAAGCATCGGGATAAGAATAGGAAGAGGTAAGGTGGTTTGCTGGAGGGAGGAATGAGCGAAGAAGGGTTACCTAAGGGTATGATAATAGGGGGATGTTGGGTAGGGTGGGAATGGAAAAAAAGAGAGTAGGTTTTATGCACGTGATGAAGAAGGTCAGGACGTAAGCTATGATAAAGAAAGAAATACTAGAGATGCACGGCGTTACACACATGTAAAACCCAAGAGGATTTTTTCTTAGTTCTGTTTCAAACCTACCTAACCGCAAATTTAGCAAAAAATTATTTTTTTGACAGTATTCTACCGGTTAGGGTAGGTTTTGTTGAATGTCAGAGAAACTCCTCCCGGTTTTCTACACATTCAGGGGCCTATCTCGCTCTAGTATTTTTTTATCGCCTCAGCAAACGATCTACCCTTCATCATCCCTTCCATAAAACCCATTGTCTTTCTTCCACTTCCCCGCTAGCCCAACATCCTTTCCTCTATCGCACTCTTGAGCAACCAATCACCCCTTATTACATCCTGCAGCCACCTACTCTGCCGATCAAACTCCCGAAAAAATGTAGAACCAACAGCTAATATGTACGTAAACTGCAACGGTATTTATTTAAAAAAATGTTGAAATATCTTATTAAATAATTCGGTATTAATTGTAAATAACTTTCTCCTTAAGAGCCATTAAAAAATACACATTCAAACTTCCGAGGAAGGAGGGGGGTATCGGGACCTATTGGACCACCCACCTTTGGCTACGTCACTGTACCTAATAGACGAAACACGATAGACGGGAAAGGGTAGGGACATAGGTGCGTCGAGAACACATATACACACACAAGTAAAAATCACACAGTACTCCGTGCGATGCAGATTGAACGGCTTTTCGCGGGGAGTGAACGCTCCGGTGGGGGCCTTTCGGACCCATTCGCCGGAATGCTAACGATCGCAATTCGTCCACGGGGGAGGGCAAAACAGAAGAATCCAATGGGACCAACGATGGCCTCGATGAAGCAACGTGGACAGAGAGAGAGAGAGAGAAAGATCTTTCCATCCCGGCCCACACCGCCGCGTATCCACACAAAAAGCATTCGTTGCCACTCTCCTCCCCAGGTAGGTACGTACACAAAACCAATCCGAATCGCTCACATTTTTTGCGTTTTCAATCAGAATAACAATCGACGAGCGGATATATATGCGCGCGATGCTTTCGGCGACACGTTCGGAAAATTTTCCCGCAGCGAATTCATTTCCCTAAGATCAGAGAGAAATATACATTCCAGGAGAATACCAGGCGATACTAGAGGTATGATCCATTGGCAAAGGGCAGCCACTAAAATTACAACGTAGCTGAAGCTATATCTGTAGCGGACTTGTGAGCGGAATAGGCTTCAAGTCAATCGGATATGTCATTGGGAAAGCAATCATCCACCTAAGCTGATGAGCTAGCGCATGAAATAGCGAACGAACATTGGCGTATATGCAGATAATACGCTGCGGATGGAATTATTAGTGAAATCCTTTCAAGCTTATCTCTATTTGGCAAAATACCGAGAGTTGATATCCGGGAAATTGGAAGAAACACAATAAAACCTCATTTGGTTGCTTACAGCTTTATGTCGATAAAATTTTGAAAATAGCATTTAGATGTTAGAGCTCCAAACATTTCCATTTCCGTGATAATAAACAAAATGATGAGTAAATATCCAAATGACTTCCAGGCCATTTCAGATCAACCAAAAGGGAAAATATGGAGAATTAACGGGCGACCGACAAATAACGCGCATTCTTAAGTTGGGAAATATTTCCATAAAATGGAATGGTTAAACGGAGAAATGGTTAAGATTGCATCGGACATTTCTCTCCGCAATTTAGGACATAAATAATGACAACGTTACTTTTTTCTTAAATCTCGGTGATTGTATAATGGAGTGGAATTGATCCATGCAGGAAACAGTTGCTTTTTCCCAGAACGATTTACTCAACTTCAGTTTTTATAAACTTGACGGCATAATACAACCCTTCGTAGAATGTCATAACGTTAGCATCCATAGAATTGTAGAAAAGTACAAAGTATTCTTTTCAAAATGGATACTAATTCAGTAATTTAAACTTTCATCGATTCAGTTTCTAACAATTAACTCCAACGCCAATGTACTCAATGTCTTACATTATTTTCCATGCTGCGTCTGAAAGTAAGAAGCAACATTAATGCACACGGTATGATACTCCCATAAGCTGAATGGTTGAAATTTAAGACAATAAAAAAAGAATATAAAAATTCTTAATCATCGAAAATGGTTTCCTACACCAAGCAACGACGAGTCTCCTGATAGCTTTTTAAGGCCAAGGTGAACTAGGAGAGGAAAAAAAGCCTAAAATTATCACTATCGAATACCTTGAGATAACGTCGAAATGTATAAGAAGAAAACAACCGATCGAAACCTAATTAAACTTGGATTTTCTCTCCGGAAGAGAGGCCTTATTCCTTGACCTTCAAAATTCAAGGATTATCGTAAGATGGCTGCGAAAAAAATTGACGCCAAGAAGTCCGGGGCAGCCGTTTCATAATTGGGAAATACCAGGGGACTCACAGCGTTCCTCAATGTTTGCGGTACCTTGCGAGGTAAAGCCGACCCCCCTTCCTTGCTTCTCGAGTTCGCCTGGATAAGCGGGCTAAATTTGGGATCACAAAAGCTGAGCCGTCGTTGGTGACAGGTTTTGGGACGCGAGGATGTATCCAGGAGCCAAAAGATATTTCATTTTTCTTTTCTTCACGGCTCATCCCCTACCCGGCACAAGCGACAAGCTGACTGGGGATAACTAATATACTATACCCTTCATTAGCTAACTAGAAGTGCGGAGAAATAAAATGTATCAAAAGTCGAAAACAGCACCAGCTGGGAACATCTGCGCACGATGATGCTGGCACTATATGCAGAACCGCGGACAGGGCCGACCGAATACGCTGCACGCACGGGATAATACTTAGGTACGTGGAAAGCGACCGAGAGTAGATCCCATCAATGACCAACAACGAACGATCCAGCAACGTTCTCATTTACGAGATGACGAAATCATTTGATCTCCCGACACTCTGCATACAATGAATCACTCGACAAAGCATTTACGACGAGTCCAGCAAAAACGAACGACTGGATATCTAACTTCGGCCGCGTAAAAATGGTGACGAGAATACGACCACTCGTAATTTTTGACCGACGCTCGGAATATTAAATAAAAGCAAAAAAATAAAAGGAGTTCATTTGCTCAACCACCCCAGCCGACGCGCCACGCTCCGCCCAACCATCAAGCGGACGTCATGACAATGGGGACGAGGTACTTGATGTGCAAACGGAAACGACAGGGGAGAGTATAAAATCGTACAAACACCACCTATCTACCGTACTCATTTCAAAGCCAAAAATTAGTAAAAGAACAAAATTATTCTACCACATAGTAGCTTATTCCACTCGTTACGAAGGCTTATTAGGTCGACTAAGTGTACACGTAATATAGACAGAGCATCGTGGAATAGCAAAGATTCGGATCCACTTTTCCAAGGGTTTCAAATTAAACTTTCGCATGCATCTTATATTAAACTCCATGCACGTAAATAGTGATGTTTGTCCGTAAGTTATCGCTTCGATGATGAGTAACTTCCGCTTAACCAAACAAAAAAATACTTCCAGAAGAGTCAAAGTCGCTTAAATACATAAATTACATCACATTATTGATTTATTTCAGGTGATTCGAAAAAATTCATAAAAATGTGATTATATAACGATGAAACATTTTTCTCAGATTTCATGTGCGCCTCCGATTTGATTTTCGATAATTTACACTAAGTACTGAACGAATAACATAGTTTCCATGTGATTTTATCCTCCCTGCACCCGCATGCTTCACTACTGAGTACGGCACAAATTAAAGGAAAACGCCTCGTTGAATTTGGCACAATGGAGGAATCAATGAAAGCTTAACTACGAAGAAAACATGAAATAGACGAGTGAAAGTGTAAACAGAGTTATCCATGCGTGTAAATGGTGGAAGAATATTGCAAAGTCTCGAAGGGAGAACATCAAGCATGTGTGAAACGTATATATGAAAAGCTAAACAATTCTGATTTAGGAGACGGGCGTAAGAAATGAGCTACAGCTGATACAGCTATTTCCCATCAATTTATTCATCGATCCAATCTTCCATTGCCCGAAAGGTACATGGTCAATTTGAGGGTATATTGGTGCTACATGTGGTCGGGGATGAGAGGAAGCTGGAACGGGAAGTTAGGAATAGTTAGCTAAATTGATAGTAGAACTGAGGGGTAACGACACACTAAGGAAGATGTTAAGAGGGATGATTCTGTAGAGTGTGGGAAGAAGGATGAAAGGATTTTAGGACAATATGGAGGACGAAGAATGCGATGAGTTTATAATGGATTTTATGATAGAAAAATATTTTTTGTAAAAAGAACGTTAAGAACGGCTTTCACAAGACAGGAAAATACTCGCAGGACTGTCAATGGATGGATAAGAAGCAATTCTAACATTAGTGATTAGTTGATAGGTTATGTAGAGCGCGAACGACAGCCAGGGGCGTTTGCGCCATTAAAGACCTGAGGGTATGTTTGAAAGGGGAGAATTAATTGGAGAATGGAACAAGCGTGAAGCGGAACCCGGCGTCGGCGTCATCCAACTCTTAAAGAAACGCGCCAAAGGGTAATACAATGTCGTACCTTCCGACGGATGTTCCATTCGTAGTACTAAATTAATGGCACCCAAGAATGGGTCTGGGTCCACTCCACAGATTCAGATCTTACTTCGAGGCAGTTAATATTATCCACACTTATTCAACTTGACTTTTCCACGTATTTTATTTCGCTGGCACATTACACGCTCCTAATCTATACTAGAAGAATATAACTTGTAGTTTTCCACAGATTTTAATTGGCTGGTATTGAAACAGCTATATAAAATCCAAGGAAAAGTAAACAAGTTGTATTCTTTAAGTCAAGAGAGGGAGAATTACATAAAATTTTCATCACCACCCCCGGGTTTCGAACGTGGACCCTCGAGATGATAATCTAGAGTTAAAGCCACGAAACAAACTTACCATCTGACTATTTTTGTAGAAATGAGTTTTATTCGTAGGGCATTTTTGTTATTTTAAGAATTTTACCGGTTAAGGTTGGTTTTGTTGAATGTCAGAGAATCTGCGCCCGGTTTTCTACACTTTCAGAGGCCATCCTCTAGTATATCCTTTTTCGCCTCAGCATACGATCTACCCTTCTTCATCTAGTCCATGATACCTTTCTCTTTCTTCCCCTTTCCTGCTTGCCCAGCATCCTTTCCGAATGTCAAAAAAATTGCCAAAGTTCAATAATTATTGGCAACACCGCCGATGCGATATCCGTTTGTGGAAACACCGTTGACAATCATAGGGGTTTTTCTTGCTCGACCAAATTTCATGACCTTCCCAACTTTTCAAGGTTTCAACCACGCCGTGAAACATAGGGATGGGGATGGGGGGAGGTGCGGCGACGTTGGAATGCCGGGAGGAACGAGGGGATAAGCCGGAGGGGGGCTCAAGGGGGGGAGGAAAGCGACAGCTGGTTAGAGGACAAGGGGAAGAACGCGGGCCAGGCATCTTGCCAGAAGGGAACGTCTGTCAAGGTGGATACGATGAAGAATCTCCTCTCCCGGACGAGTCAACTCGAGAGACGCGACAAAAGCGATCGAAGGACGCATGCGAGGGGGCGTGGGACAGAACCCAGGGGGAAAGAGAGACTGAGAAGATATAAAAATCTAAAAAAACGGACAGGAGCGCGGTAGACCTGAAAGATCACCCCTTGCGTCCACCAAACCGAATGGGCAAGGATTTCACATCGCCAAGGTTAATGGGATAGCTCCGATAAAGCGAGATCCCACGTGATAAGGTGTGAGCGTTGAGAACTCAACCAACTGGCAATCAAGATACAGGAGCCGGAAAAAATTGCACACCTTCGCTATGCTGTGGTTAGCTACCCGGAATGGATGGCCATCCATCGCCGCGATAACATTTAATCACTGTGCGGATACGTTCACGGGGTGTCTTTTCTTTCGGTCCCACTGAACAGCGCGCACCCAAATGAAGTTTCAATTTATGGGCAAAATAGTCGTTACACCACAGTTAAATACTGCACGGGAGTGAAGGCCGGTTGGACGAGGTAAACCATCGCTGAATGGATTCGCATCCGAAGCACTGCGATGAAATTTTACCCCAATGATTCACTTGTCGATTGTTCAAATTTGGAGACACTGCAAAGAGTTCATTCCGTTCCTATGCAAACTCTCACCGAGCCAAATAAAATGGGAATACAAACACATCAGTAAACTATTCGAGGGAGACCAAGATACTAGAGCAAAATGACATTAAATCCGGTGACATAAATACGTCAACGAAGATGAGCAGTTGCACCTGTATAATTGAACAGCTTCCGAGTAAAAATATTCATTTCGAAATTCCCTGATCTCATTTCAAGCACGCTATTTGAATGAGATACTTTTTTCAGAACTAATACGGACGAAGTGGAACTACCCTCCAAAAAACCGACTGTAAGTTGCAGTGGTATGGTTTTTACTTTAGTTATTGAAGAATACACAAAAAATAAGAAAACAAGGATGATTATAAGGTTCATCAACACATAAAAATGACGTTAGGGAATTTAACAGAGGGAATGACAAAAACTGAATGCAGGCACATGAACGACGAGAACATTATCGAGGAAAAAAGGAGGCTTCGAGGGAGAAAGATATTAGGATTTAAATGGATCTGGATAAGGCTTTAAGATGATTGGACACATGGAAATAAGAGAGGGCTCCGTTGATTTGGTCCTCTAGACAGAATAAATTAACAACACATGGGCATGGTAGAAGAAAGTACGGCGCTACAGGAATGGGATATCGAAGGGCATGTCAATATGTAATAAAATGATATAAAGCGATGCATAAATTACAAATTGAACCAATTAAGGTATATTTTTTACCGCCATCATTCTCAGATGACACAAATAACACACACATCCAGCTTGGTGATCCGGAGGGAAGAGGCGGCACGTCAATATTTTGGCGGAATCACAATGTTTATCTATTTACCGAAGATGAAAGTGAAAGTCGCAGGCCTGAATAAAGCATGTGTGTCCACATCCAAGAAGATGTTTCGAATAGATGCCTTAAACTGAAATGAATATTAAAGAATAACCTCGAGTCAACACGAGGCTAATCCTCCGAACCGACGCGGTTGTAACGCAGGTGGTTGCGGTGAGGCTACGGATGCGTTATTTCCATTCACCGTGCGCACGTGAATTCAGGCACGTGAATGAAGGTATAAATTAAGATTCGTCACGATGGACGTCATTTACTTCCAATTAACATCTCTTTCAACGCATCTTAGCTCTGCAATCCTGAAGCAAGCATGGAAATCGATCAGTCCTTACGGCGGCAAACGCAGTATTTAACAATAAAGAAAACCATAAGATTTCTATTTACATTATTGAAACAAAACTTAGGTCTATAGACAGTTTTGTCAACAGTGTCGCAGACTACAGTCTTCTCTAACGTTATAAATACATAAATACCAAGTTTCCAATACAAATCCCATTTTAATAACTAATTTCTTTTGCCTCAATTAATACCATCAAAATTCCTCCTCTTACCGTGCAATTCTCCACCAATACTCTAATTTCTATCGCCATACTATGTTAGTTGTAATCCCAAAAAATTTACTCCAGTCAATTAAACTGCCTCATCCAAACATCTCGTATTCACCCGCCTTTCCTCTAGTACCATATAACACTTCCTCTCTCTTATTGAGATCATGATCAACTCTCTCTTATTGAGCTTTCTATTTTCATCCACCACACATTTTACTCAAAAGCCAACCGTCAACGCTAAATTTCCATTCAATTAATCTATATTTCACACTAAAACAAGCTCCTTTTCGAAAACTTCTCTCATTCACAGAACTTGGTTCTCTTCATCTCCGAATGGGACAGTTATTTTTAGATTTCCTAGATATCTGCTCTTTGGATCTATACTTAACGTACTACCACTCTACATCCTGTCCATTAAACCTATTCTCTTCTTCCCCCTTCCCCAGTGTTTTCTGGAAAGCAACTTACCTAAATTTTAAGTAAGAACGATATAGCTGAATTTCTTATGTATATGTAGCGCCCTCTTCTAGTAGATTTTAAATGTTTTTAGCGCGGATGCGCTATGTTAAAATTCGTACAAGTAATGCATGTCGAGCCTCCATCGACAGCTTTAATTATAATTTGTAACGGTTCGAGAATTTTCTTATGAAGAGAATATGCGGACGTGTGTACTTAGTGTAATTTTTTCTTTGCTCTTTTTGGAGGGTTGAGTTTTCCGGAATGGGGACAAAGGAGATTAGGGCAATTGAATACTATGTGAAGAGAAGTAGAGCATATACCGAGAGAAGAATTAAATCGTGAAGAGAGAACATATCCTACAACGATAAGAGATACTCAGAAGTAACACTTCTTATTATACTTGCCTTAACCTACAACCCTGATTACATATAATAGTCGAATGTGATCCTTAAGTACTAATTACCTTCTGAATCTCCTTTATACTGTCGTAATGAGGACTCATAGTGGCGGACATTTGTCTACCAATGAGCAGTTCCGTCAACTTTAGCTTGAACATAATATGTAAATAAAAATACGATAGAAGGCTGTAAAGGACCAGCTATCTAAATCTATAATTTCAGTAGGATGCCATTTAAGGAATTGTGACCATTGGATTCGTCGAATCTAAGACATTTCTCTCTAAAATTCAATTTTAAGTTTGACCTCAAGTGGTGAATAAACGGTTCTTTGTTTGAAGTTTCATCCGAAACTAAATACCAATTCCTTTGTGGCGTTTGATTTAAATTACCTCGCCTTAAGCTAAAGCAATACGGCAAACAGTAATACGCTGCGGATGTTATCTTTTCATTTATAAAGAGCAATACTGTCTTTAGTACAACGCGATTCCATCTAGCCCGTGGTCGTTCCCGTAAACCATCCGTTGGTAACATCAAGCCTTTCCTTCAAATCTGTGTAACTTCCATATGGTAAACCTGCCACCTTTGTATTTCAAATATGATATTCGGCTTTCACACTGCCGTCGAAAATTATTAATTTAAAGATGATAACCGCGGCTATATTTTAGGGTAATTATTTATGGGTCAATTTTTTACTCAAGATATTTTACAGCGCGACGTCGTTTTCATCAATTCTCTGCTTCACACGATATAACTTAAACTGCACATTTTAATATAAACTGCGCAATAAAGTTTCTCGCGAAAAACGACTTAACATTGAGTTATTTAAATTAGGGGAGGTATCACTGTTTCCATTAAATGGAACCGTAACTCGTAGACCAATCATCTTTCATAGGTATTAATCGTGCATATTTATTTATTGACTCTAAGTCCGCCTTATTTTGATTTGCTTCCACTGCCGTAAAGGATCTGCCCCGTTCCTCGGCATGGTTCCCTTAGTTCCCGCCTTGGCATATATCTCTTTTCCCTCCTCTATCCTACTCTCTCGAGGTGCCCCGGGGTCCGGTCTCGTCGGCACGTCACCTCCCTTGTCTCCCGGTGGGCCTCCACGCGGCGCTTCCTCGATCCCGCCCATGCTTCTCCGCCTCTCATCCCCGCCGCCTCCTCGTTTCGTAACAGATGGTCATTATGCGTGCGATGGAGTTGTGTTTTCCTCCTCTGGGGGATGACTCGCCGAGTGGCGGCCGTCATGAGCGGGAAGGCAACCATCCGCGCGGCAAGGTTGAACCAGGAAAAAGACATGGAAATTGCCCCCGTACGGAATATCTCATCATCTGGGTCCCTTGGAGAAAGGCCTTGTGAATGGTTTGCCGGGCCTTAGGAAAACGTTGGGTTGCGGGGAAATCTGGGCCCTTGTTATTTACCTTCGGCGGCTTTTTCAATGCGTTTCCGGAGATCTGGTGCGGGGGAGTGGATTTTTTGTATTTTCTTGGAAATCTCTTAAACAAATCCTCTTACGATATCTGAGTTCGTTTTTGATATTATTTCTCTTCGTATTATTTTCTTTTGTGCTGACAACGTTCAACGTTCCCAGTGACACGCACTGTAATTTGAAATAGGCTCTCCTAGCTCAACGCTCATTAATATGGAGAGATACGCAAAAGAAAGGTCGCTTGTTTTCCGGCAAGAAATGAGATACATGTTCAACATTCCGTCGAGGAAAGTGGATGCGGAACTAGGGAGGCGGGTTGCGTTTGGAAAGTGGTCTGATATTTTGGGAGCATAAGGAAAAAATGTTGTAATGTGAGGCTTTGTCTTTTGAGCAGGGCGAGGAAGACATAGGGCTTAGGTTACGTGTGCCTGAATTCAGAGTAGATGAATAGTTACGATTTTGACTGTATAACATTCTACTATTATATGTCATCAGGTTTGTAGGTTAAGGCAAATTCCGCACATTCTCTTCTTAAGAAAATACTCGAACCGTTACAAATTACAATGAAAACATTCAATGGAGGCTCGACATGCATTACTTGTACGAATTTTAACATAGCGCATCCACGCTAAAAACATTTAAAATCTATCCGCAGAGGGCGCGACATTTGCATAAGAAATACAGCTAACTCGTTCTTATTTAAAATTTAGTTAAGTTACTTTCCAGAAAACACTGGGGAAGGGGGAAGAGGAGAAGAGGTTTAATGGACGGGATTTAGAGTGGTAGTACGTTAAGCAGAGACGAAGAAATAATTGCGTTCGTAGACATAGGTCTGCTCCTTTAAAAGTCAAGAGGACTTTTATTCTTTTCGATTTAAACTGGCTTAAGGTGGCTCTGGCTTGACTACATGAGTCAAAACAAAGTCTAAGCTACTCATTTTTATTTATGCAGTTTAAAAATACCTGATTTTGATGATAAAATGGGTAAACTCTAGAAAATACAGTTAAGGTAAAAATATTCTAATTATTTCAGAATTATATTCTTAATGACCACATTTGTCCATCCATAGGAGCCGAATGCTGCGTCATTGGTACGGAACTACCGCATTTTGACTTTAAACTACGGTGGTAATTCGCTAAATACTACAGAGCTCAGGTGGTAATAATCCTATATTTTATTATTATTTACCAGGACTTTTTGCTTTTTATAAATAGTTTTCACCAAAAGCTTGAATACGCTTTCTTGCACAGATTGAAGTTTTTCTGCCATCACCTGAACAATCTCCATCCCATGTAAAAATCTCCGCTATTTGTAATATAACTAACCTAAACCCTGTTTTATTTTCATCTCGGTTCACAAAATGCACTGCATAGATACCATATTTAAGATTTCAGATAAACTTAAAAGTGATACCGATTCCAGAGTCACTTTAGCGGACAGATTATTCTAGCAATTGATTTTTAAGCAGCAACAGTAGCAACAGTTTCATCTTTCCGTTTTCGTTGCTCCATTGTGCCGAGGTCGCGTGCCACAAATTAAAGTTCATGTCCTTAAAGTACAGTCCTGTGTTCCTGAAAATTAAATTTGACTATATATAATTATTAGTTAAGGAGATATTAGGCCCTAAATATGGGTAAAAATAGAAAAATAGGAAAAATTAAAGTCATCTAGCAGCTCAGAATATATGACTAGGAAGCCAAATGTTAACAGAAAACACGAATTAATGTCTTCTAATCACGAAAATGTCATCATATTTAGAATCTGAGCTAGGTCGTCATTCACTGGAGAGCTGCGGCCCGCCATTTTGCACTAATTTTTGATATTTGAAGAGTCATAACATTGATATTTATAATTATAGAAGCCTAATATTTAGTGAATCGTAATTCCTCATTGTATTCTTCCTACAGGCTAAAAATCGTGTAAATCGGAGATGGTCGAGCCACGGCCTTGGTCAAGTTCGCGTGGAATCGCCCCAATATTAACTGCGCATAGTATCTTACGTACCATAGACATGTTTGCGGAAGATACTCAAATTCGTGTTTTCGGAAATTCAAGGGGAAATCGCGTCATACTCACAGCTTTACAGTAGGGTGGTCACGCTATGGCAGAAGACGAAGGGACAGGGAAGAGAAACAAGGGGGGGAGGGAGGGTGGAAGACAAAGGGAAATCAGGTCGCCTATGTGGAGCCGTCGCTGTGTAGAATCCGGTGATGTATTCTAATGAGTGGCTCGGAGGCGCATGAGCAATTTAAATCAACACAGCGACTCTAGGACGAAATAGGAAAGATATTCCAGCCGGCCTATTTCATTTCTTTTCGTATTTCCGGTGTTGTCTGGAGACTCGCCGGGGGATGCATAAATGACGCTCACGCTGGGGCACTCACCTTCGTAGCCGTCAAAATGGAATCCATTCATACAAATTCAAATCTCACCTGAAATCCGTGGGAACGTTCTGGATTCTAAAGATAATTACACCGCAAGCCACACTCAGAACATTAAAATATCTCGGTAATAAAAAAGGCTGTACATTATCGCGCGTTTCCAACGTCCATGAAAAATTCAAAAATATTTAAATAACGCTGGCGAAACAGCTTCAATATTCTGCAGACAAAAGCATAACTTTCAGAAAATAGGAACAGATAAATAGTCAGTTAACTGGTGAATGAGATTTCAACCTCTGAACTATAGAAAAGAACGAATGAGGTAAACCTAAAGAGTAACATAGGTTACCAAAGTAAATAAGAGCCGAAGTAAAAGAAAAATGACCTCCGTGAAAACTGCTACTTTTCACGGGATAAACGGTGCAATAGGCTCTTACAAACATGGGATCGTCGTCAGCTTTTGCAGGTTTTACCATGAAAATTTTTGTATATAATCGGTAGAAGATTTAGACAGCATCATTATCTGCGATGAGCTTCAATCGAATTAACTTCCAAGCGGTAGATTTTTTTAGATAAGAGATTGATTTTTTCAACTAAGAGTCGTAAATACCATCTACTTGGGAGTTCTTATACACAAGTACTTATATAACAAAAGCACTTTAAAGGTATAGGGAAAATTATGAAACAGAAATGCAACAATTGATATACACCACGTACTACGCAACGGAATATTATTATGGCGGTAACCTGTCGGTAAGAGTCGGTTTACATAGTAGTAAGCAACGCAGCTTAATTCATGATGGTGCGAATAAAATAATTCGTTAGTATATTCAATAGTCCATGCATTAGGTAATGTGCATTAAAACAATTTTAGTGCTCGCTACTCAAAATTTTGAAATATATTTCCTTTTTGTCCCGCAATCCAAATATTGGATTGCTCCGTCAAAAATTTAGCCATGTAAACATTTGACTATCGGTTATATTGTGGGTTGGATAAACAGAAAATAAATATAGGATATTTACAGTATTAGTACTTGTACTTCAAATACAAAACCCACCACTATGATCTTCATTATGATTAGAGTAAGCAAAAGTATCGACATTAGTCATTCATGATTCAATCTAGAGCTAATTTTGACCACGGCGAGACAAATAGTGATAATAAACGAGGAGTATTACGATATTATCGCCAACATATGTGTGACTGCAAAACGACCCACAATGATTTTCGTAACATAATCTGACGAAATTTAAAGCCAAAAACTAAATACCGCATCTAAACCTCTGCCATGTAAACGCTGTTTTCCCGAAAATCAACTTTTAAAAATAAAATAGACGTTGTCAACCAAACACGAGCTAGCCACACGCAAAGTAGGTACCTCATCATGTGCAGTAAGAAACAGACAGGTTCCTTATTATATCTATTCACTTGGATGGCTTATTCCAACTTCTCCATATAAAGCTATGAAATCTCAGTGAAGAGAAGACATGTTTTGGCGATTCTATTTGTACATGTTATGGTGCGAATTTCACAGAAAGGCACGTGGAGTACGCGTAAATACGTAAAAAGATGAAGGTTTCCGCTCACAGTGAGCCTGATCGATAAAAACTCCGAAAAGTCTATTCACGATTCAATCAAGTCCTGCTGATATCTGCCCAAGCCGACACAGATGAATTGTCAGAGACCCTAACGGAAGCGATTGACCCACTCAATTACCATCGACTGAGGCTTAAGGTCAAACCCTAATGTAAGTAGCGATAAATAAACGGCTTATTTATGACCGGCTCTCAGAGTAAACACACACACAAAGACTGAAAACCACTGAACCCGACGGACATAAAGCTTTCCCTCCGATATCAACGCCTCATAAATCGACGCGCGAAGTATTATCCGCCGCGCCGACTCCGGGAGGCGAGAGCCTATTTCAGTCCATCTCAAACTTCCGCCTGCATTAAATATGAAGGAGGAGGCGCCCGGGAAGGAGACAGATGGGAAATGGTGGAAGGGCATCACGTCTTAGGTTGCGTAGGGGGGCGGGGCGCGGGGGGAGAGAAAGTAGCGGGGAGACCCGCCCTCAGGGGCTCCCCGAGATGAAGGGAAGAAGACGCGTAGAGTTGGGACGGGTGAGGCAAGCGCCAGAGAGAGGCATCAAGTGGAAGAAGAAAGTCCACGAAAAACCGTTGCAGAGGGAGCGAGCGAGTTGTTTTATACACACCTATTTATTTTTCCACGGGAAAGACGGGAGTCTGGGTGCGCCCTCTCTCGCTCCCCACGATTTCCGAGGAACGCGTGGAATGCCCAATGAACCGGGCTCTCGGAACAAATTCGCAGAAAAAAATACGGGAAAAGATGGGAAGTCATCCGAACCTCACGCACGCTGTACTCCATTCCGACGACACGAGTTGACGCCCTCGGGAGCATTTTTTTCTACATACATCGGAATCTACACGCAACACCCAGCGAAGAGAGGAAATAGCGCGTAGCAGGGAATGTCAGGTTACCAGCCGTGAAGATGGGACAAAACAGAAAAAGAAATAGGAAGATGGAAAGGACTTGAAGTGGTGCAGGGGAGGGGAAAATCCGGTGGTAAGGAGGATAGTGTAGCGAATTGTCTTCGTGTCACGCTCAATTTTTGTAACACTCACCTATGGTGCACGTGGAAAGACAGAGTTATTGTACCTATCAGCTGTACATTGCATCTCCCTTGTTTTGTCGTTTCTGTCAGCGCTGGTGATGCAGTGCGAGATAAAAATACATTAATACCCTCAGAGTCACTCAGAAACTCACGTGAATCGTATTTTTCGAAGAATCTTTGCCTGGCGTACAGCTTCAGTATTTATAGTGAGCAATCTCTGGTTTACACGTGTTCATTTAATTAAATTCTTGTTAAGAAAAATCGATGCACGAAAGAACAAAATAAGAATAGTTAAACGACATGAGAGATTTAAAGTGCCGATGGAGCAACTTATAACCGTAAAGGCGAGAGTCAAGAGTGTGTCAGAGTCTAAAATACTTGGAGAAAGACTGTCGAAAACCTATCAATCAGATAGTCTAATGCTAAAACAATCGGTATGTGAGGTTGGTGTTCTCATGTGCAGTGAAAATATTTGTCAACAAACGAGGATGTTTCATGAAAATTAATATAATGCTCTCATGGCAATATGAAAACATTATCCTATCTTAAATTGGGTGGATGATATCAAGATTCGGTTGTATAGTTAGTTATTTGAGGCGGCGACCAATAAAGCAGAGGAAAGACTGAACGAGTCTTCTCAACGTCTTCGCTCAGTTACCCCTCGGTTATTTTCTGGTAAATACTTCTGCTATTCAACTCTTCGCCTTACACCCTTTCTACTGCAGTAATTCACCTCAACTGCGCTCACAATTATTATTATGGTAATATGCCGGTCGAAGTAGGCTAAAATGGCATATAGTACGCACCCCAAAAGATTTTTACCGTCGCAGGCTCATATCTCCTTTCTTCAACTCGGAACACGTCCTGCTTCTCTTCATTTAACCAGTCTTATCATATGAACTGTAAATCAATCAGTTTTACCACATAAACGGTAGCCTCGTAGACAATCCAACCTATTACTTTCCCGACAGCAGGGAGTCCTCTTACCTTGCCTTAAGAAAACAAAACATTTTCTGACAGGTCTCTTTGAAACAGCTCGTCTCCTAGGTCTCCTTTCAAAGCATCCAAGACACCCCATATCCACGCTCGTCCAACGCCCTCTCAAATCACCCTCTCCCACAGACATCCAACCAAATACGTACTCCAGCCAATTTAGCCACCTTCTCCTTATTTGTCTCATCAATCCTCCCTTTCACCGACCGGAATCCCAAAATTCCACACAGACGAAAATTTGTCGAGAATGCAACGCTTTTCCCTCCGCGTTGCACCATGGGAAGGGGGTCGAAATATCTTAGGGGAGCTGGCTGGAGGGGAATAGGTGTTGGGCGGCATAGCAAACAAATGTTTTGAAGCGCGACACGCATCCGCTACTAACCTCCCCTCCCGCACGAGCGGAGTCGAAAAAAGAAAAATAAATAAAAATAGGTCGGCGTTTGACGCATTCGGCGTGGGAGTTTGTCATTCCTGCAGCGGCTCTGGTCTACCCCGCGTGGGTTCGTTACGGACGACAGTGGCGCTACACGAAGAGAAGCCGCGGCGACACTGCGTACAACTGCTTTTGTCGGTGCGACAAAATCGACATGCTGAATGACACATGAGGCTTATTAAGTCAGAAGCCGGCGATATCTATGGCCGTTGACGCTAGACGTTGTCCATTGTCGGAAAGCGAGCAGGAGAGAGAAATTGTAAAAACACGGCATCGCCAGCGGCAACCAAAATAGACGAGAGGAAGCTAAAATACCCCTGACGCCAGGCCTCTACAAGTTTTCAAACACGTGTGATTCATTAGTCTTTCAAATCCGGTGATTGGCCGAGCGGAGCCTTCCATTTCATCATAGCCAAGGCTGGTTCTCCCACGGCTGCGTAATTTTATTTCTCACGTTCCTCCTTATTTGTCCATTCACCATCTCATAGGATAGGTACGCAGAGTGGCTAAATTCCTACTTGAGAAAATAAGAGTGCCAAGGCATAAACAGCGAAGGAAAACGTAGCAGGGAAATGAAGAGAGGAATATTGCCATTGCGTTAGTTCATTACCCATCCAAGTCCATGCGAACAGCAAAATACAGTGAAAGGAAGAAAAAGAAGAAAAAATCACTTTGAAGTTATCTTAATCCATTTGAAGTGAAGGGGAATTTAGCATATTTCCTAATTTTTTTACACAGCAACCTTGGAGCCAGTAAAGCCACGTTCGAGCACCACTGAAGTTTTAAACCCCCATTAAAATAATCTTATTAGCGATGAAACAGAAAAAAAAGAAGTTTTTTCACGAGCTTTCTCCTCACACAAGGAATATGAGACACTTTCAAAAAGTAAGGCTATACAAAATTTATTAAATCATCTCAGTTGCTGCAGGCGACAATAGAACCAAGTTCCTCCAAGTCAAATTTGTGATTCACATAAACTATTTCAGTCCCTTTTTAACTTGAACTTTAAAACCAAGGCTTTATCAGATTACCAAAACATAGCTCTTAATGATAGGACATCCAAATCCCGAAGTATGACGTGTGCAAAACATAAGAATGTATCAAACAATCACGATAATTATAAAATTATACATAAGTGAGGACACTTAACATCTAGCGCTGATACACCGTGAAATTCTCATAACGATGGATATTCCTGAAAAGTTATACTCGAGCACTTTCGCGCTTTATCGGAATATGAGAATAAAGTATAAATAGCAAATGGACGCATATCACTGTTAGACTAGCATGAATAACTTATACCCTAATTAAAAGCCATTAACAGTAAGCGCTACTAATGGGCTTCACTGATTAATATCACACACTTCTAATGAACGCCATAGAGACCGAGCAACTGGAGCTGAAAATGTGGGATTCGCGCATTCAGGTATTGATTGACGGATAGCAATGCAGCCGCTCAGCAAAATAGGAGTCGTACGGCGAATGCTCACATCTACAGACTATGAATTCCAACCTACGCAGTGATGCTAATGAGCATGCAACAAAAAATGCCACGAGGTCACGTAAAGTAGACAAAATGCAATTCAGACACCTTCAAAAGTTCAATATCATATAAATATTTCATATCTTATGAGCATTTTTCGTAATGATACGACCTGCGGAGCTCGTAACTAGCTCCTGTCTCCGATCGTTACTCGCTTATTCTAGGACGATACTAGAAATTTCCTTGAGAGAGAAACATTAGCATACGTTGGCTACTTCGAGAACGAAATCCATGGGTAAAAATCCCATGCAACGCAAAAAAATAATAAATACAGCGAAGGAAAAAATGTAACGAGAATTTTTTAAATAACATTATTTGAATTCACTCCAGTGTCACTCTAGTACAAAAGTACACTCTAATATCATCAATGGGAACTCAGATAGCTGATAGGGAGGGTTATGGTCATTCCCGAACTTATATTTTCTTTTTCGGAATTAAATTTAACTTCCCTAAGCTACCTCTACTTGCCCTTCATCTCGAGTATGTACCTCATAGTATCGGCCATTGTTGAAGTCCTGAATACCTATCATCTTCCTTCATCTCGAGCACTTGCCTACGCTCTCTCCCCTCTACCACACTCTTCAGTATGCAATTTCTCCTCAACCAGTCCATCATCCAAATTTTTCGTCTGCACGGAATTTATGCAACTTTTCCTTTCCTCACTCGCCACACCTCGTCCGTCACCTACAAAAGTAACCCTCCAATCCTCACCAAACGCCCAAATTGCATAATCCTCCAGCTAAGAACATACAGCAAAAACCATGTCTCCGACCAATACGGTACCACACTTCATATTAGATTTTACCACAGTAGTTTCTTTACGTCGCTGGCTATTAATTACCTACATACCATTAATGGATCAAATGGATGAACGTTTAATTTGTATTAGGTCAATAGAGAAAAATTCGCCAGATTTGTACAAGCGCAGACCCCTATCTACCTACAAGATTTTTTCTTCATCTCAACCATCACCTATTCCACCTCCTGATCTTCACCAAAAGTTTTCCCGCCTCATGTACCAAGTCTAGCACTTCCCCATTCGTCTTCCTTTCCGTCCACCGCACTTTCTCCATCCTCCTCCAATTCCCGGCATTCCATCCGCTTTAAAATAAAAGCCATTCAATGAGAAAGATGAAAACCATGAACACGTCAGCAGTTTTTTATTATTCAATGCTGCTCCCATCGGATGAATCGATCCCATTTATAGCACAAAGGTCCACTTCATACCGCACTTTCCGATAATTCGAGAGGGCACACAAAGTTGATTCTCGTCGTGGCTTTACACATATGCAAGAGGATTTTATCACCAGCGTGCTATCCTCGAAGGGACGAAGAAATCCCATATACGAGCATTAACATTCTTCGTCGGACCAAAAACGACCCGTGAGCCACTGATCTATCGCAATGAAACGACGCTCTTCTGACACTAAAAGAACGACCCACATGCTTGGTACATGCAACGAATAGCGTAGATGAAACGAAAATCACCAGCCGATAGGCAATACACACAATTCTCACGGGTGCTGACTATGGCCACGGCTAGCAGGATAATGTCGGATACATCAACTCATCGAATATTCTACCACCTGATGGGCAGGTTTTTCCTCGGTACCCAATAAGTCTTTCCTTTTTCAAAATCAGTCGATTCTGCTCGACAAGCCACTTTACTAGCCCACCACTAAATCTTTTCATATTCCTAATACCACCTCCTTGTGATGTCTAAAACCCTCTCTCTCGCTGTTACCTACAGTCCTCCCCTATTTTACCCTATTCAACATGCTCTTACCAGTTCACTTTCTCTGTCTTCTCTAAGTCTCCGCCGCAAATGTCATATTCTTTCCCACAAAATGTAACTCCCCTTTCCTGTGTCTTGAAAACCCCACTAACCTCCTCCATTCTTAGCCACATTCACATCTCAAAAGTAATCCGCCGACAGCGAAGTGAGATCAATACTTGAAGTTGTAGTATTTCTCCCCAGTAGTATTTTCCATCGTGACTAGTCTAACGAGATGCATAGAGTATACAAAAATACGCAGGGACATGATGGAGGGCTAGTAATGAAAAGTGTAAAACGACCCAGAAATGGGGAACTGAAGCTAAGGGACTGTCCAAATACCTTCAAATCACCTGGTAGCCATCATCTGGACTATTTTTCGACTCTCTCCTACCCTTCCACCTTATTGGCATGGGTGACTACTACTAGGAGTAATTACCACTGCTCCCACCAGTCCAGCTCTGGAGATGATTTGAAGGGTCAAACCCTCCAACCACGTGACGGTGGTAGACCGTTGGAAGGGTATTTGCCGATTAGGTTTTGAGAGAAGATTCAAAGGATGGGGCAGGGGGAGAAGAGCGACTATGGAGAGGATAAGGAGGAAGGAAGGATGAAGGGAGCGGGAGGATAAGGTGATAGGGGCAGGGATGAAAGAGGGAGAGAGAGCGGCGATGAGTGTGGGAGGAACGTGCCGTAAATTTTAATTAGGCAGTGATGCTGCTAGCTGGCTAGCTCGAGTTAGAGGTAGGCGCTCCGCTGGACGCCCCCCCACCCTGGGCTACTGAACAATCCGAAAACCCTTCCCTACTCCATCTCCCTCAGACCCTCCATAATTCCCTCCAGCGGAATTCCAAAGCTTTCAATGGCACTCAAACAAACATTGCGACACTCAATTATATCGATCGAAGAGGATGGTGTGACACCGTGAGGGCCCACTTTTGGAGATATAGAAATTGAATCCCTCCACAATGAGACGTGACACTGAGTTCCGACTAAGGGGACCATTATCGGTCTCTAATCCCAGACTTGATTAAGAGGAGATCCTCATTAATGCGGGTTGATCATTACGTTTTGAGGAAAAGGGAAAAGTTTGAGAAGAGTCTAAGGAATATCAAAGAAATCTCCGCTAACTACGAAGTTAACAATTATCAGGATCACAAGCTCTAATGCCGACGATTCGAATAAAAGTTTTTAAGTAATAAGTGAGGTTAACAATCAATATATAACTATGTAAAATGCGATAAGGGGAGAATTTGGCACATCCAATCCCATCAAAATAGTCGCTTGAAAGCAGCATACAGACTGGCTGTGTCAGGAGAAACATTGTGGAACTTGCTTATCATTGTGAAATAAAAGCTGTAACTTAATAATTCAACATCAACTTTATTAACTATCTAGGTTGAGATTTATGCAGTCATCATCAGGTACAGGAATAAGAAAACTGTTTCCTTATGAATCCACCTGATGACTTCATAATTCGTAACCTATATCGTTAATAAAGTTTATGTGGAATTACTAAGTTAGAGCCTTCATTTCACAAAGTTTCATTCAGTCGATAGCTATAAAAATGAGAGGAAGGTCGGATTCTGAGCTGAAGAATAAAATCGTGTAAGGAGAGCAGAATTAGACAGCGAAATTCGGTGGCACTAATCTGGGAAGCATTGGAGGTCACGGAGGGTGAATTAGGCATTAAAGAGCGGGAAAATATAGCGAAGGACTTCTAACGGGGATTCTGGAGATAGACTTGGCCGCTTTGTACCCACGTATGCTCTCTCCTATTTTGTGACATACTTTTTGCAAACCACCATGTTCACTATTCTTTATAGTTATAAGTTTTTCAATCTAAACCTACCTAATAGGTAAGATCATCGCTAATAATTATAATGAATAAAACCTGGAGCATATAAATTTGTATGGCCCTTGGTCAAAATTTTCGGTCATGTACCATACATATTTTGTTACCTAACTTAGTCAATCTGAGAATATATGGAAATGTAAAGATGATAATGCAATTATATCGAATAAAAAATACTGTTTATTTTTTTAATTTATGGCTTTACATGAAATACTGTGATTGACGAGTAGCACACATGTACCGGTCATATTATGTTTAATTTGGACATTCAACTACATGGGTATTCAAACTCTGTTTGTGGTGAATCTTTTGAATAGAGGCAAAATTACAGCGCTGTAGGTGATTTAAGCCACCTACACAAAATGCACAAGCCTTTCCCTCACCTTCACCTCTTTCCCAAGTTAAATAGTCAAAATCGCAAATCAGAACCCTGCCTGCCTCTGGAGATATTATAGAAGAGAAGGCCATAATGTTAATTTTTATAATTACCTGAATAATTATATCATTATATTTTGGCTGGAATTTAGAAATGGAATTCGTCCCTATTGATTTATAAGGGAGATTATGCCTCAGGTGCAATTATTTATTCGTCTTCCCAGGGAGGGAACTTGTGATTCAATTTGCGATCTCATTTGCGAGTGCTTGATGCATACATGACAAAAAATACACCAATTCATTATTTCCACGAGAATGGGCGTGATTTCCCATCTTGGAGGTAAAAAAAATATTCTCAGCAACAACTCGTGCGTATTTATGGGAGTGATGGAAGCAAACTCTCGTCATTCTTCGAAATAAAACTGAGATGAATGAGCACTCCGTCGTGTGCTATCAGTATCTTTTTTTACGATCGACGGGATAGGAATTCAATATGCTGATGAACTCCCTCCAACATATGGGACGAACGATGGGATACACTTGATACGCATCTTGAATTTCGTTAGGATGGGATTTTGGCCCGCTGTGTGAAGTGTCACGGAGCAGTCACCCAAAGTAATGCAAAATGAGGACCGTCTGACAGCACGAAACGTAATTTTCCAGCACTGATTTCCAATCATACCTTCGTTTTCAGGCATAATAACGGCACTTGGACGAATATCCACCACCAATACACTATCCACTCTAAAAACCAGCAAGCGCATTAATATTTTGCCAATTTACGAGAGTTCATCTATTTCTGCGATGATATTTCCACCTAAGTACCAAATTGTTCACTCACAGTCATTCTTAGAATATGAATGGTCTCCAAGATGCTCGAGATGAGCCTAAAGTAACTCTTAAATGGTACTGAAAGGTAATTTAACATTTTACTTCAGTCAGTAGCAAGAAGAATCACATCCAGAGGTCTTACTCGAACGCTGTGACTTAATAGCATGGCTAAATAACGAATATTTTATCACTTCACTCCTCTATTTTAAACTTAAAGAAAAGGCAAATATTAGAAAGAGTATGTATGCTTAGAAGGTTATTAAAATCAGATCAATAACGAAAAAATTGACAATCAAGGTATGATATGATTACCAAATATATAAACTTATATAAATATATATATATATATATATATAATAATGAAATCATTACTATATCAGAATTAAATATGAAAAAACTATGCATTAACCTCTTGTTTTGACCACACAAATTACAACTAATAACAACAATAGCCACTCTCGTACAGAAAAAAATAATTTAAATACTAATGCCACAAAAAAGAAGAGCCAATACTAAAGTAATGTTCGATGTTGTAAACAATTTATGGTTAACTGTCTAGATATTCAACTTCATTTTACCATAATACAATAGAATACAGTTTCAGTACGAAGACAAAATTCGACTAAATGCATGCAATAAACAAAATCTGACTATAATACAGAGTTCGAGAAAATACCCTACGCCAAGGCAAAAAAAAGCCATTTAGTCAACCAGTCAATATGCACGCGTTTCCACGATGACAAACATAACCCCGCGCAAAAAAGCAAGAAGCTGCGGCCATGGAAACTTTGCAAGAGGTGGGAGGTATAGGATGGGAGAAACTAGTCAGGGACTTTTTCCTCTACGAGTGGTATCGGGCTAATTAAATTTCGCAGGCCTCAAATCCGAAGATCACGTAGTAGGAAGGCTAACGAATTGGCTGATAACTCGCCACCGGAAATCAGCAAAATGCGATTGATTAATTCCGCAGATCACTCGCCACGTGACGTGCGAAGAGGCCCGGTTTTCCTTCGAATACATTCCCCGCCCACAAAATACACGCGTCGAGGCAGGTTGCTATGCAAGAGACGGGGATTTCATCCCAAGAGCGTTCTGGGGTAACCAAATCAGGAAGCGGCGACCAATGCGTTAATTTGAAATACAGAGCGACCGGGGAAGGCGATCAGCGACAAGATATGACGACGATTGATCGAAAACGGAGCTTCCAAGCGCATATAACGGTAGGAATCATACGAAAGCGAAGAATAAAAAAATCATCGATGAAACATAGTTCAATAGCTCTCAATTAAGGCATGTACACTTCTTTCCTTGAGTACGATTTAAGGTCATTTTATCCGAAAACAGAGACCCGAATTTTCCCGAGGGTCAGATTAAAAAAAACATTCATTCCTACCAAGACTGCGAGAAGAAAGTAATCGTTAAGATGTTAATGACTGCCAAAATTAACTTCTTTACAAATATTGCCGTCAGCAATTCTATCTTGCACGACTACCACCATTACTTGCGCTATCTAGCTCATATAAAATTTCGAATGAGTCTTTCATCTACTCCTTTCCCAAGTATTTTCTTCAGTAGTTCTTCCGATTTACTAAGTCAAAAACTTTCCCGAAATCGACTGTACAAGCAAAATGTCACAAGGGATATGGTTGCAGGCTTTCCATTGTGGAATTTGGATTATTGTTATTATTGCATTGTGGATAAGGTTTATTAGCACAACCCGGGTTTCGACACTTCGTGTCATTTTCAGGTGCAAATATCAATCACAGCATATATACAATTTACTGGTAGGGGAAGGGAAGGAATATCCTCAAGTGGAGTTAACAAAGACATTTTTATCTGGTCCATAAGCAAAAATGTCTTCGTTATGATCTCGTTTACTTTCGATCATGTATCTTAAAACCGCAATCCTATTCCGATATACCCTTTCCTTCATTAAAAGGAACTGGTCACCACCAGCCCTTTGCATGATTCACTACTCTGAACTAATTTACCACCATTTCAGAAAAAATACTTTATTGAATATTGACAGCTTCAAGAGCGTAAAACTTAAAACATCCTTTGTCCTTGTGCACTTATACGGCGTAATAAACTAATGAAAAGACTTTCAGGACAGATATACATTTATCGTGAAGGAATTAGAACCGATCCCCTGCATCGGTTCAATAGCATTAAGAAATCAAGAGCAAATAAAAGTAGGACAAGTTAAGAGAAGAAAGCATAATAGAAAACCTCCGCGCTTGTGGAAATTAAAGTCGGGAATTTCCAGGGGCCTATTATTCATTGAGTAGAAAACCAGCGATGATGTGGCCATGAAATAAGGAGTACACGAAACGGCGTATACATTTCCAGTACACGATTACAAACGACGTCGATGATTCGATACGTACGAGCTCTAGTAACGCGAGTGGAAGTCTTAAGTGGGGATGAGGTCAAGGAAGAGGGATAGGGGAAGCCTATAGCGAAGTTCGCCGCGGGTAGAGGGATGGGATCTGAGACCAAGCGGGGGGAGGGGGGTTGAGGCCCTCGGAGCAAACTGGGAAGGGGAGAGAAGACAGTATTTGCATACAAAGCGCGAGTCGGGAAAAAAAGAATACAGCTGCCACTTTCCCCGCCGTCTCTTCCGACACCTACCGTGGCCAAACTCCTCCTCTTTAACCTCCCAACACGTCTCAAACTCTAACACACACAGATGAACCAACCATCACACAAAAGAGACCAGGACCGAGAGGGGAAAAAACACCAGACGCGCATGCATAGTCCAATCACATTACTCGCACGGGGGAGACCGAAATCCGACACCCATTATAAAACTCTACTCCTCGTGGCACATCACCATGTGACCTTTCCTGCGCTCGCAAGGGGTGACACGCTAAAGAACCAAAAAGGTGGGCGAGAGGGGCAAAAAATATGGGACGAGCAATGAAAATAAAAACATTGCTTCCTTCGCCCGAAGACAATGCTAGAGAGGAGGCAAAGAGAATTGGATGCGAGGAGTGCATAAATTATTCTCTCAAGACTTTCGCCGATCCCGAAGATAGACAGCATAATTCATGAAATTATACACTTTTTATAGGTAGCGATACAGCCCACCAGACGGACGGATGAGTCTGCGAAAAATTCCACTACCTGTTGACAGATGGGGAAGGATATTATAAATCATTCCATTTGCACTGCAA
Source organism: Ceriagrion tenellum (assembly GCA_963169105.1). Classification (NCBI taxonomy): domain Eukaryota; kingdom Metazoa; phylum Arthropoda; class Insecta; order Odonata; family Coenagrionidae; genus Ceriagrion; species Ceriagrion tenellum. The sequence goes on along the minus strand of OY720637.1, from coordinate 80,738,999 downwards.
TAGCCGTGAGAACAGCGGATAGATTAAATGATAAAAATCGCGAAACTAGCAAAGAATACGAACCCTTCAATTTCTTTCCAGATATCGATAAAAGCGAAAATATTGCATGTGACCGGTATGGTTTTTTGGCAATCGAATGCTATTTTAATACGTAGACTTGTGGCACTTGACATACATTTCGAAATAATTCGATGAGACACGATCAAAAATTCTTCTATACGAGAAAATATAAGTTCCGTTATATGAAAATAGTTCCTCTTAAATATCAAGGTATCACGCCGAATATAAAATCACGTATTTACATACGAATTTCGTACATATTTCGAATTCCACAACGTAAACCCGTCTTATAAATGCTTCAATTGAGACGAAATTTTTTAAAATATAATATTGCATCATATATACTACAACACGTATGGTTATTTACAGCGTTTAATAGAATTACTTACGTGAAGGGTGTTGTCCAAAAAATTTCTTTCGACTTACTTTAACGGTTACTAAAATGTGCATATGATGATTCACGATTCGCGCTTCAAACACATTTATGTAAGACATTAGTAATTATGCGGTCCATCAGAGATTGTACAGGAAGGTAAGCGGCTATCAAAATATTGATTTTATTATTACTATCTACGTGATCTGATTCCCTGGATGAGGCTGGACCTCTACTAAGTTTTGCAGCCGTAAACCCTCGTCTCCCTACGAAACTACATTCTTTAGCTCAGCATATGTCCTCCTCTGATCATACCATCCATAACTCGTACTTTCTTCCCGCACTATTGTAATCGTAGAGGGACACATGGAATTTCCTCAGGTTTCCAAACAGATGACTGGACAGATGAAAGGGACTGCAGCCAACGTCTCGAGGGCTAACTTATCCATCGTTATCAGGGGTCTCAGCGGAACATAAGCAATATGAGGCACACCAGATACATTTGGACGATGCCAAAATCCTATATCGCTCAGACGGATTTTGGAATCGTTTAGTACAGGAGGCAAATGGAATTCGTTCGGAGGTAAAAACCAAAACAGAGACAAAGGACATACGATGCACAAACTATGAATACCGGTAACATAAAAGACAGGAGGCGCGCTGAAACAAAAAGAGTTATTTCGACCAAACAAGAGCCATCTGAATTGGTAAATTGAAGACTAAAGACCAGGGCAAAACCAAACTCGGCATTCAGTTTTTACCAGAGGAGGATGAGCTCGTCGATAAATCGGTTATGGAAATCCTAACCCACGGCCACAACTGAAATAATTATCCATACCATCCACCGGGAAGGCCTTCGGAATTTCATCAACATTACGTTAAAAGAATCAGGAAGTATATGCCCCAACTAAAATCAACTACAATCGTGACAGTAGCAAAACTAACGAGTATAATGGTTTGCTAGAGGAATGCAACGGGTCAACTTTCGATGACGAGTCCCGTAACGATCCGCAATAATTTCTTGCGACGTCGGAAAGCCAAAATAGGCCATTACAAAGTGCCTGCGATAGATATTAAAACGCCCACCACACGCCACTTCACGTCCGTTTATTCGACGCAAAACTCATGGAGTCCGAGCTAATGCAGTGCGTCTTTCCATCAACGCAGAAATTTGATAAGCAGCGAGGGAGAGCTAAAAAGCTATCAAGCCGGCTCTATCGACCGTTACTCGGTTCATTTTCTCATATTCAATGAGATTCGCTCTTTCAATAACTTAATTCGAGAGGGACCATCAAAATAGATATTGGAAGGCTGGAGGAGAGACTACATAGACACAGTAATTTCGGTGAAAATGAACATTGAAAGAACATGCATTTCACCCTCCTAGTCAGCTACAAAAATAGCCTTTTAAGCAGAATGTTAATTAAAAATTGATGATTAAATGCGAACAAATAGAATGATAATACTCTCTCACAAAGACTTTAATTATAGAAGGACGCATCCTAGGCATTCATAGTACCTATGACATATATTTGTATTCACAATAAGGATTTCTCAGGGAAAATCAAGAGAGAGATTGCGAAAAAAACACATCAAACAGGGAAAGGACCACAGGCGAGAGGATTAATGACAGCATTCATCAATCTTTGTGATCACCGAGGACTTTGAGTTTTGAGTGTTTGAGTCGGCTCATATCGAAACTGATCCACGCGCATAGCCGTGATTCTTTCCTAGCAGTGTAATTGAAAATAAAAGTCGAAAATTAAAGTTCTCTACTGGTAAGCGCATCGACAGAAACAGCAATTCTAAATTTTGAAAAAAATTATTACTTCATATAAGAGAATAACGCGTAATTACCTAGATTAAGAGGACCTTTGAAAAGTACGGAAAACACTTAAGATTCGTTGATTATATTGGCACCACGGTCGCATTATTCGCAATAAACATATGTATACGTCACTGATATGACTTCAAAGTTCATGAGAGTATTGACTTAATTTCTGCGGAAATAGATACTGAAAATGGGTGGAAAAAATTACTGATTTCTTTCAAACACAAAAACATGCACACTGAATGCCAGTTCAGATCATAAAAAAGCAGGTGCAATAAAGCACAACATACTCCTAAGCAAATTATTTTATGGGTAGAAAATACTCCCAGTAAACTTTTTGCTACCATGCTTATCGCAAGTCTTCTGTATAGAGACAACGTAAATCTTCCAAATGGTTTTAAAATTCAATAGAGGAACAAACAAGAATGTACACATAATACTGGGCGAGGGCGTTGGAAGATTCCAAACAAATAGCTCGCAAAGCACTTATCTCGTTCGGCTGATTACGATTTCGGGATCTAAACTTGGAACCGCACCCAAGGTGAAAGTGCAATTAAGGAGTTTCAAATTAGCGCGGTATGTATGGGTCCCTATAGGCACGAAGGGGATTCATCAGGGAGTTCACACGTGCTGCAAACCAAGTATGCAGTAAGGGACCGTTGAATTACGACCGGGGAGAAATGAGAATGTAATTACGAAGACTAAACCGAGTTGTATCTGCAATGGAAACATAAAGACATTATTTACATAAGCAATAAATCTTGCGTAACGTGTGGCCATCTAACCACGTCAGCACCGCATTTCACTTCAACAACTAGAGGTTTATGCCCTAAGTTCCATACCCTGATACAATAGTTAAAATCGTTGGGAATGACGAAAATGTATAAATGAGAAAAGTTTCCTATAGTAAAATTAAACTCAAAAAATACCCAGGAATACCCAAGAATAACAGCTAAAATCGTTGGGGATACGGATAAGCTAGAGGTAAAAAAACAGTTCCATATGTTAAATATAAACTCATTAATTTCATACTAAACAGAATAAATAGGCACATTGTTTTAAGGTAGTTGGTGCGCCAATAGCGAGTTGTGGACCGTACATTGTCATAACTTTTAAAGTAAGTAAAACAAATTCCTGGACCACACTTAAACGAACTAGATCAATTTATACTCTGGAAATGACTACAAATGTTGTAATATAGACGATGCAAGATTACAGTTTTAATTCTTTCCTTAATTGTTGCATTATCATGCCTTGGATTTGCGGCGCGGAATTCGAAATTAAAGCGAAAACCGTCAATAAATACAAGTTTTGTTATTCGCCAGGCTACCTTGATATTTAACAGGATCCATTACAATAACACCAAAGATATGTTTTCGCGTTTAGGAAGAGTTTACAGAAAGGAGAAACCAGTACGTCTTTCATTGAATTCCCTCGAACTGTATGTTGATTGCCATAAGGCTATATGATAAAATATCACTAATTTGTCAATAAACTAACTCGGTAACATGAAATTTTTAAAAATCAAATCTGTACGCATTTATAATGAGTACGCTTATGAAAAGTTTCACGTATATCTGTACCTACATTAAAGAAAATCGCTTCAACGGTGGTTTTACCCTTAACTTAAGTTCCTTCTGTAACTAGAGACGTGAGTCCGAAGTTAAAATTTGACCTCATGGGACACAGGACCGTCAGCCCATTATTTGACATAACGAGGTGTCTTTCAGATTCAAGGCGTCCAGGGAATATTTGAACGGAAGCCAGTCATCCGGGACTTACGTGTACAGTGATATTGAGGACATTAACCTCCAAGATAAGGTTTTAAGTAGCTCTAGCGCTTTGCTTGGTCGGTAAAGGATGCTTTCGATTTAATACGACGGCCGGCGGTAGACGGCGAAACAGTCGGGGGCAGCCGACTGTCCTCTTCTAGGCAAGCCAAACAAATGAAGAAAGGTATACGATGATACATCATGAAAACAAGAATAGTAGTGTCACCATAAATAAACATTTCTGTGATCAAGTGAAAACGGCCTAATATAAGGCTGAATATACGCTCGATTTCGTTGTCACCGTTGCCACATTTCTATTTACTGCCTAAGTCCATTCGAAATCTGCTTTCGGCTGACCTTCATTTCATTTATTAACCTGGCGATCGCCGGCTGCTGTGCTCGATAGCTGTCTATCGTTCGTTATAGCCGTGCCTGATTCAAAAGCACCCAAATCATGTCTTATGGCGGGTTAACATATGTAAATTAACTTCTAGGGAAGAAGATACTGTACATCTACATCTACGTGATACCCTGCGAGCCACCACGAGGGTGTGTGGCAGGGGGTGAAGATCACCAAACATGCACTATTGACATGCAAGTAGGATATTTAAGGGAGATAGGCTAGATAATAGGGTCACATGGAGCTAGATGGTTAGTATCTACATAATAAGGAAGGGATTATTGGTTATGTATTGGCACTGTAGCGATATCTCGAATCGTATCGCCACTCGCAGGGAATCGTTCTGATTACTCATAACTTTCGTCTTTTTCCAAACAAATGGATGATGGAAGAAAACAATGAATATGGTTATTACGAAAATCGCTCAAGTTTGGCAATAATCTCATTCGTATATCACTGTTAGTGTCTCATAGGCATTAGTGGGTTTAATACATTAGTATGAATTACAATAAGTATGCATTATTGCGTCGAATCAAGTGTGTCCATTGTGGCAATAATGATTATTACCTAATAAGAGATAAGCCTTTAAGTGTATTTAAGGGGTTCCGTAGCATTTAAAACATTTTCAAGAACAAACAAATATTTACATAAGCAACAATGAGTCCTCCTTCCACTAAATTATTCGCTGTTTACATTTAAAATCTCCGTTAGCTGTCATGTGATCAAGATTCCAACGGATGTGATGCAATTTAATCGCAAAATCGATATGCTACTAGCAGGCATAATAGAAACCAGTCTATGTTACTTGCAAGCACCAACCGCAGTCAATTACCAGTACTATCGGCCCCTACTGCCTAGGAAGTACGTGCTTACACATCGAAGTGTCGCAACCCGGCCTTATGAAGGAAGACCCTAAGCAAGCAAGGATCCAGGGGAGAGAGTCTGCAGTTGACATAAAAATACACCACTAATTTCATTAAATAAAATCCCCTCGTACACATTTATAAGGTATCGATACGGACAGGCATTAGCACCCCGAAGAAAACACCTAGGTGGCAAAAATGTCACAATGCTTCCACCATAATGAATTCCACGGTCAATGAATTGTTTCAAAGTGAAAAAAATTATAACTCTAGTTCTCACATTTTGCTGAAGGCAGAAAGCTAACTAAAAAATCGTAGACTTTTGAACGTTAAAAATACCTTAATAAAGTTAGAATGCATATTTAGAGATTATTGACCCTTTAGGGTGGAATGCTGTTTCCACAGCATTGTCAGGATTCTCTAAATGAATTGTCTGGAGTTACATGACGAGCACTTCCGATGCAATCAATTAAGGTGTGGGAATCGTTTATCCATGACGAGCGATCAGAAAGACGAATTAGAGTAAATTATGAATCGGAAATTGCTTCCTCATCGGAGAATGCACTCCAATTCATATCGCGGAATTCAAGCGACAGATTTTAAGCAACCTACATTGGGGATATGGGACTAAAACCACATGCATCGCGATTTGAAATGAAGTAACTACACCGCCACATCATTATATCCATTCAAGATCGATTACAATGACGTCAAACATGGTACGGTGTTGTTTTCGAAAGGGTTCTCGCATTACAGTGAGAGAAAAATCAAGTTATTAGAGCCACAAAGCGATGATGTTGGACTTTCACCGTCTGAAGTGAGTCATCTCATTTGCAGTAAAACTTGATCAATAAAATTAATTTTGCTGCAAGCTGGAATCGTACATTTTTTATCGTACACTCACACCTATCTCGAGTTTCTCTCCCATATTTTCTAAATCGCTTCTTATATAATACAGTAGAATGTAGTACTACAGCGCTACCAGTTAATAACTCGTTAGTAATTAATTGTTAACATTTCCAGGAGACTCCCGCTGCAACTCACCAGTGACTACAGTTTCAACAGCCTTTTAGTTTAACTGCGTCGCAGAATAACACTATTAGTTTTAAACAGCGTCGCATGCTCAAGTTTTCCATAATAAATCGCGAAAAAATTCAACAAAGGTCTGAAAAATATTTAGATGCTGATACAAATAGCCATCTGAGAAAATGTTTACAACACATGGGTAAACGCAACACCTTCTTGTACCTTTTTCGCTTAGTATGATACGACAAAATCATATCTCGTCAATTGTAGGTGAAACAAAAAAAATAGCCACTTCTTCACCTGAAGCATGAATGCTTAATCACATGGGATTAAAATCCCGGAAGGCGGATATTTGTCTAACCAGAAACCATCGAAAGACGAACACCATAACATAAGACGGGTCGAGAACGACAATAAAACCCGTAAATAGCTGTCACCTACCGGGTAACTCTGACATTCCTAATTCCTTTATTATATTGCCACAAAATACCACATTCCACACAATACGTTAAGAAAAACTCAGAATAAGATAGCTCGTAGCAGGAAGGGGAGCCGTATACTCCCCTCGGTACATCGGAATGTAACGGCCTCTCCACTTGTGCTGTACTTAGTGCTTCATGTGTTAGTTATCAACTTTTTCTGTCAAAATGTTGGAATTAGGAAAGATTTGATCCGCACACTTGCTAGCTAGTGGAGCAAAAATAGCGACTCGAAGTGAAATATTTTTGGGTCATTCTGAAGATGTAAATTTCGTCGGATCAGAGATCTATACGATAATCTGACAAAATAGGCTAGAAAAATTTACCTAGAACTACCGAAACAATGGAGTCAAATACAGGGAATACAATTGAGCTTTTAAATCACGACAAAGAAAGTTCTTCAAGATAGCTCCGCGTAAAAGCGAGTAAGTTGGCGAGTAGACGAACGCCGGCCTTCATAACAGTCTCTGTCCTGAAACAAAAGAGATTTCCCTTCCACAGGTAGGTACTCTCGGGATTATATTGAGAGCCGCTAGTGACTCAGTGTCTACTCGCTAGATTTAGTTTGCTTGAGAAATCCAGAACAGGTTTTTTTAAAGCGACACAGTGAATATCATTTAAACGCAACACCACATTTCTAGGTCCGACATAAGCGATAAAAGAAAAGAGATACATTGCCGAAGAGATAGCTACAAAAATTCGTTCTTTCCACGCACAATAAGTGATCATAATAATAACTGCCCTCCACTCAAAACACCCCTATAATACATTTCACCATTTCATTTCCCAAAACCTAATCCTATACACGGCTGATGTCCTAACACCTTCTGCCACACGCCCATGAGGCCTGTCGCAGGGTATTATGTACTTATACCTGCCGACATTCTTATGCAATCACATGCCTCGCGAAAACAGGATGCCAAAATACACACGCGGGGGAAAGAATTTCTTATCTTTGTGATCTATTACGCTCCTCTCTAGGCTCAAGACTCTTAGAGAGACTTTAAGGGAAGCTATATTCCTTTTTTTTAACGCACGTCGGGGAGGGGCGTAAGCATACGATAAATCCGAGCGTCCGTCCCTAAGGGGCGAAGAGGCGCCGAAACTCCTTGGAGCGACGCTGGAGACGGATTCGGGTGCGTGAGCGAAAGGAAAAGCCCAGCACTTTCGATAGCAAGCGCGTGCTACATCAGAGGTGAGCCTAGGAGACGCTGCGGCTTGCAACGTCAGAACGGCGCCATATCATGGTTTTAACGACCCAATCCCCTAAAGAACAATGCGCATGCTGCCCACCTTTCTCATTTTACCGCACATGTCCCCATTCAATATGGACTGTCCGGAACGAATTAACTACGCCCGAGATTTTGGCTTTCCAGATTTGAAACCTCCTTACTTAAATTGAGTAACCGCGGTAATGGAATCGTCCGACGATAGGCATCACAATAGTGATGGAAACATACTGTCCTGGTATTCCGAAGGTTGTGGTTTCGAGTACCGCCTCAGATCTGGCCACCGCCCATTTCTAAGAGTTAAAAGTCTAAGGTAAGACGACACAAAAAATCTTGGGTCGTCGGTGTCAAAAAATCGAGATATACAACAATTAGGGCATCTGTACATCAAACAGTAAAACAACACAAGCCAGTTTAAAGACAATCCACGGCCCAATATGATGTCCACAAAAGTCATCATTTGACCCAAATATCTTCATTCCCAGCAGGAGATCGTTGGCAGCCTCAAGAATTCAGGCTGTTTAAATAACAACTGGTGCATTCCATGTAGGTAAACGTTAGCTTTGTGCTATCTAACTGCGGAAGTAACGAACACGCAGTGGCTATTCGAACTTAAGGTCCAGTTAGGGTAGTTTTTCCTTTTAACTGTAATCACTTTCGTTTTCTCTTGGTTCATCCTCATTCCTGGTCTGCAGTAATAACCATTGAGAGCATCCAATAACGATTGCAACCTTATATTTCTTGATAACGTAAAGCGATATGTTGCGTAGCTCGGAAGCTTCACACCGAAATGCAGTCCTTACATGGCAATACAATACAGCTCCACTACTGAAGCCTAAAGCGGCGAAAGGAAATAAAACGGCAGAAACAGGACAGCGGGCGTGAGGATGGAACCGCGAGAAAAAGACCGCCTCGCCTCTTCTTCATTTTCCCCACCGCATTGAAGAGAAAGGAACACGTTCTGAGGTGTCGCGAAGATTCACTTATCTTCGCCCCCGACGCCGATATCGACCGCAGAGGCAAGGAGAACAAAACGAAAGAGTCCAATATGACACGATAGAGCTTCAAAAAGAAAACTAGATAAGGAAAATTTGGGTCGAGCACGAACGGAAACCAAAAGGTTTTAAATTTAAATGAGGTAGCATCATTCCACAAGATTAGAACCAAGAACCACTGGTAAAGTTGGCCAGAGGAAGCATAGATGACGGTGATAGGTGAGGCGCATGCTCACGATGAAGTGTACCAAGAGGAGATCTCAGTAAAGGATAGAAGTAAATAACATATAAATATCCATAAGCAAAAAATAAGGCGGATTGAGAACACCAAGATACATTGATGAAAAAATATAATATTGCATGATACAGGTTGGCGAGAATAACAAAGGCATAAAAGATCGGACATATCAACATCCACAGAAATAAAGTCATAGGAAGCAATCTCAGGTTATTGGTTCTAATATTTCCATTGTGATATAAAGAAAAAAATACCCTGCAAATTACACAAAATTTATTTCTACTTCTGACCGGAGGAAGTAGTACCAGATTGAACACGAAGGACCGAAGAACTGGAAGGACTGGCTTGGTGACATAGTTACATCTTCAGGAACTCTGTTACCAAGCCGCTCAGAAGTGAGAATACATTTTATGCTGGATTAGCGAAATGTATTTTTTCTTTGTCACATTGTGAGGTATCAACTAAAGTACTGCAGGATGTTAAATGCTGCAATGATTTCGCGTGTAGATTTAGTAAAATCTTTAAAAATATATGATGCACCAACTGTTTTTTGATATTTTTGAAAAAGAATCTATATCAATTAAACTAAGTAGCACTGAGAAAAAATTTTAAACTATAAAGACGATAGAGGAATACATCTTCACGAGGAAGAAAGAGAAACCAATATTAAAGCAATCAACAAAGATAACAGTGAAGCTTCACGGTAAGAAAAAAAATATCAGTGCATTACGCAATAATTCACGCTGCACAGAACCCTGAGCCGGAGAACTGGAAACAATGATCCAGAAGAACGAGAGCGAAAATGACACCCGCCGAACCACATCTAAAATTACAGTGCGTCTGGCGTTGATGGCGGCATAATTTTCACCCGATTTGGGTGGGCTTATTTATATCTCCGCCACATTGAAGATCAGCCTTAAGGAGCCCACCACACAAACCCGCGGGAAATAACGACGTTTTCCCGACACAAATAAAGACCGGACAGATTCCCCACTGGCATCCACGTCTTACACACGCGCCGTAAAACTTTCGCGTCATCACTGTCTCAGGTGGAAGTAACGGGCATGCAATGCCTGCGGGGGTGACAACAAAATCGGGGATATAACACGATAATTAAGCGGGTGCCCGGATGAACGAGAAACTGGCCCCGGGACCTCTTAAATATATATATATATTTTTTGTTTAAGAGGCGAGAAACCTACGACTTAGAAGGGTCGAGGGGGAAAAAGCGTCGGAGATAAAAGGAGGCAGTAAAATTTAATCCCGACGCTCACAAGAGGGAAAGTAGGATAGCGGAACGGGGGCGCACAAAGAGAGGGAGGGAGAGACCACGGAAGCACTCGGAGAAACAGAAGACGAACGACTGAGCGAAATGAATGAAGTGGTAGGAGGGCGTGAAGCTCCGTTCCGGCTCGACGGTTAACTTCCTCTCGTATACACCCCCTACCCTCTCACCTCCACACAAAAACACAAAAAATAACAGCTTTACTTCTGGCTTTTATATTTTCGCGGGTGGAGGTCAAGAGAGTGTTCCCTTGCACCCTCCCTCAGACTTTTTATTTTAACGGTGGATTTTTCCGTGGAGGAGTTATGTGCGGCTCCGGACAAAAAGGAGGAGGCTCTCTCCAACGGGATAATCTGGAGGAGTCGGGGGCATAATAAAACGTACCGGGCAGGTGAAAGGGCCGCCCTGACGCACGCGGGGTCTCGTCGCCATGCACTCCGCTGTCCCTCCCCCCTTCGTCACACCCACCACGCCTCCTTAAGCAATTACACACTTAATGCGCGCAGCCGGCGCTATAATTGCCGTTTGTCTGCTGCGGTGTTTTGCGGCAAGGAAAATTTCAGCAACCGGAAATGAGAAGCCGCGAGAAAACATCAGCCAACAAGTTTGAACCTCGGAGCCGATTCCCTGATAATGAAGTTTCGGGATTTCGCCTTATCTTTGATTTTTACGGAGCAAAGTCGTCGTCACCAACTTCGTCACATCACGGACTTAGGCACGTCAATTTAGTCTCTAATGAAAACTCTCGATGCAAGGAATCCTGATCGCAATAACCTCCACCGATTAAGGTGTCTTTCGACAGTCTCCACCCTTTTGTTCAGCAAGGTCGGGTGCAGCTGTAGCCTTCGCAGACTCACGACACACGTTTTACCTCACATTTGCTGATGAGAGCGTTATCGATGAGAGAACATATTATCATTGGCTTTCAAATCGATAACATATATAACCAGAGATTAAAAACTAGGTTTTTACCAAACGTTCTCCTTCCCATTGCAACGTACAAAAACTACAACTCCAATTGCAACGTACAACAGTAACAACTTTTTCCCGTTTTATAATGCCTCGTAAATAATAACCGCAAGATGACGTATCCATTCCATAATACGACTTCCTGTTAGTTAACGAGAGTGTTATCCATGAAATAGCGTGTAACTCCTTAATTGACATTCCATCGACTTGACCACTTGAATGACTTGAATTGACTTTCTCGCAAACACCCTCATCCTCTTAAAGCCGAATCTATTAGTCTATTCCTCTGTTTTACTAGGACCATTTTCATTTGGCATAATTCTTTCCTGAATTGACGTTCTTACTCCAAACCCACACGACACATTCTCCATTTCCACACAATGCATTACTGAAGTCTCAAAACTACGACCACACCCTTAAAGTTCGCATGGTTATGAATAAAACAAACAAAATCTCTTCAATCCATCGGATAAAATGTTCATTCATCCCTTGAAGAATGACATGAAAGATTCTAATCTTTACCATAGCTATGAAAAACCATTAAAAATGTACACGGTAATGAATGCAAGAATCTAACAAATATACACATCATTAGTCCTCAAATGTTTGGTAAAAAAAATTTTTTACGAGAAACTACGTGATTCAGATAACCTTTTGACAGTATTACAGCAGATCGGTAATATTATCGTGTCTTTACCCCAACTTCCCTTTCTTGAGTTACTTTTTAATTCGTTAGCACATTACTAGCTCCAGTTACCTTCTCCTTCAAGGCGTCAAAAATCCTCTTCGATATCAAAATCGTCCGCGCTTTTCCCACGTTCTAACAGAATGACCCTCATCATTCAGCCGTTTTCTTAATATGTCCAGAATTCACTTATTTCCCTTTCCCAATTCACCGTCACCCATTCCCTAGCCTTTAAATCAGACGAGTCTAACGTGTACACCTCTGGGAAACAATTGTCAAGGGAGAAATGAACAGGAGGACCAAGAACAGTCGAGGGTGACGAAGGATTGAGCAATTGAAGTAATTGATGATGGCCGTGAACATTAATGATAATTGTCAGCGGTGGCAGAAGTAGAGGCATTGCAAAATTGGAAGAACTTCAAATAGAAAATATTCGATGTCACTGAATGAAATTTGTAATTAGGTAATGTCTAATTCGTCACTTGGTGGAACTTTTTAGCGCACATAAGTTTGAGTAGTAAAAAGAATGGGTTTATTTCACACTTTTTAATTTTTAAGCGAACATGATTTCGGTTTTAGGCATGAAATGTAACCCTAATGATGGTACAATGATATGCACAGTAAATACCCAAAATATGGTCCATTGAAAATAAATAAGGTAGGAGATAACTAGTTTTCTATTACTCAAAATGTAGAATAAAATTTTTCATTGCTTAAACTAGTTTTGCTTTAAGTAAGTCAAATTTTGTGCCTTCCACAGTTGTATTATGATGAGAACAAGCGGTTTCGGCAGTTACGCCATCATCTGATGAGTACCCGATATAACATATTAATGTGACAACCTTCAACCAAGTGAAACCTTCAACTTTTGAATCTATCTAATTTTGCTACACTGTAGCACCCTCAGGTAACGACCACCAGCGTTTTTTTTCTAAAGACGCCACAGGGAAGTGCTACATTCTGATATTTAAAAAAATGCATTAAAAATTCTACATCAAATGAAAGGAGGAGGAACTGCTATGTTTTTATTTAAGATTCTTTCGAATTGAATAATCATTACGGATATAAACCGGTTAGCTGAGATGAGTGAAGAGCAGGAAAACCCATCTTCGGATGTTTGGCTGGGGATAATAATTGGCCCCGACCACTTTCACACAATGCCTCATACTACCATCGAGCCCGCACTACAGTCCCTTCGGAAATCGGGGAGCGGAGAAGTCGCATCACCGGGCGCAAAGAGGAGCCGCGCAATAACGGGGCCGAGAGACGAATCTCGGGCGATGGAATGACAACTGACCCATCACTCGAGTGGCCGCGGGAGGGTCGGGCGTGGGAGGGACCAATTTCATGGGAGGGTGGACGTGGGGAGTAGGCGGGCGGAAGAGAGGGAAGCAGTGCGTGCCGGGCGCCAATACGTCCTCCACTGGAAGGAAAGCCGGAGGATGATGATTAAAAAAGTCTCCGGACACATCCCCCCGCCTCTGAACCCCGAAGGATGCATTGCAGGGTTAAGGGTGTGTGTTAGAGAAGAGATAGGGGGAATGACACTCGATCTTCAGGCCGGAGCGCTGATTGGGGGACGATCAGGAGGGAGGAGCTGAATTCCTGTCCGACACGCCCATCAACGAAGATAGGTTGGCAAACTCTACATACCCAGAGTCATTTCCTCGATTATTCCGCCATTTTAAAATTAATTCTACAATCTATGAAGTGCAGTAGGGGATGGATAACAACCCTAATAAAGAGAGGGATTTGGGAACAGGAGATAATCATGCAAAGTATATTTAGCATTGTGAAGTACTTCATTGTTTAACATAACCTAGTGTTTACCAATTATTTCATCATTGGTGGTTCAATCCTAAGATTGGTTGACTGCAGCCCTTCACCCTTCCCTATCTAATTATTTATTTGGTCTGAAATACGATCAGCTTCGACTGTAACGCTATCACCAAGTAAATCTTGTGCCTGATGATAACGTACCAGCCGAAACCGGTAGTACAATATTGTGAAAAATAAATAACCGGGAAACATTAAGTTGAGTTAATTTAAAACAGAAAAAGGAATCTTAGAATAAAGGATGAAAATTTTAGTCTGACAGCTTGTTAAGTGCTTTCCTCGATTTTTGCAGTAGACATTACTGGACTTTAGGTAGAGGAAATTTTCGCACATTACTGTTCGGCAGAGTATTTATTCTGCTTTGAGGCTTCTAGCGGCTCCAAAAATAAAATGCAGGTAAAACATTATTCAGAAAACTGACTACCCATAAAAGTACTATAACACATTAGCGAACTGTAAAACATAATAATACACAGGTCATACAATTCAAACCACAAAATGAAAGGGAATTATTTGCTTTTAGAATAACGGGAACTACTACAAGGCTCTGAAACGGCATACATTCTAGCCGCGGAGTAAGAGAGATGGAGGAAATGTGAAGACAACATTTAAACTTGAGGGTGGAGCACCGAATTGGAGCGATCGGGAGGGAGGAGGGGAAGCACACTTGTCCGACCCGCTTATCGACGAAGATAGGTTCGCCGGAGCCACATACTCAGAGATCACTCCCTGGTTTATTTCGCCATTCCTAAGTTAATTGCTTTTAATGTGGAGTGTAGCATTGTATGATCCTGTATTCTAGGTCGTTCCAGAAGGAAGGAAGGTGAGAACAGACTGGAGGTCTACAAAATGTGGGTATGGAGGAGTTTTATTCACTATGCACCGAAGGCAATAGAAGAATATTTTCAGTAGAAAAAGAGTCGGTCAGCCATCAGAAGGAGAGGTCAACGGGGACCAAGAGCAGTGACGGAAAGAAGAGGCCGGCGAAGAGTTTAAATAGAGAGCAGACACGTCTTATGGAGTCATATCAGCACCATGACACACCTTGCAGAGTCGATAAGGTTTTCTTCACTTAACTCGATCTTCTGCCCGGAATACTTCCCACCTATCGATAACTTTCAATATTTGATAATCAATAGAAGTTACGCATAATATGCGTGCTTTTTATGGGCGGAAAGACATTAATAGCAACTTATTGAGAAAATGTCAAGAGTAGTGATATCATAACGTTACAGAGAGAAATTCTCAGCGTTGAGGCAATTAAAAATTTCAGGTCGCAAAATTGCCGTAATCAGATTATTACGGCTGGAGCACGAATGCGCCTGCAACGCAGGCCTCACACTGTCCTTAGACGGCATGCGTTTTGCCATACATTTCCTAACGCTTTATCACTGGTTCAAAACCTTAAGGAAACCATAAGAAAATTACTGCAGATTTCCGTCGGGGAGGCTAAATCTGAGTCAGAGCAAGATATTCCATGGATTTCAGCGGCGCGGCGAAGAGAAATCTGGATAAAGGTAAGATAATTCCGTTTACAAATAAATTCATGCTTTTCGAAAGAAGAAACAGGTGAAACACCTACATTCAAGTGGATTAATCAAATCCTAAAAACACGTTATGAGGAGGCGTCTTAAGTGTTGAAGGATGGTCTTCAGTCTAACTTCGTAAATAGAGATGGGAATAACACAAAACAATGATCAGGATGAATTACCAATATCACACGTGTCTACTGGAAAGCCATGATGACTTCACCAGCATCATATTTTTTTACTTTTAAAAAACACTTTAAAATGTATTCTTATGAACAAATCTTAACACTTATAGAATAATATTATTAGAAAAATCAAATTTAACGAAGATACGTATCGCTTAACTCTAAAACAGCAAGGCGCTGACGCGGGGGCACTTTAAACGACCTAGCTATTTTGCTTTTTCATTATGGTTCCATGAAAATGTAGCAGTTTAATATTCATGATAATTTACTGATATTTTAGCACACCTGAGTTTTACTTAAATTTACGATGGAGTTTCGGCTATAAATGGCCAATTTTTTCCAGGTTGCACAGAAGCCAAATAAACAGCAAGTCCGAAAAAACCTTCGAACATGTCCGCAACTAGAGCTATATTGCAGCTCCAAAGCTGCAAGCACGCTCCAGCAACCCTTCATTCCTGACAGTACTCACAAAGGCGGTCCGAAACGTGAGCCGACTAGGAGGAGATACGACCCAGCCACCGGCTACATCCCCCATAAAACTCGGATAAGTCCCAAGATAACAACCGCTTCGAGCGAGACAAAAACTCCTCGTGGCTGGCAATGTACTCGCCTCATTCGCACACTAATGCTATAACACTTTAGAAATAATAACACGCGTCCGGGCTGAGATTAATCGTCCATGTTTCCGCCACGACATTACTTTTGGCGTCTTTGAATCCCTTCCATCTCCCATTGGGTGACCAATGAGTTTCTAAATACTTACTCAAGGAAACTTTCTCGCTTTTCCAGAAGAGATACACTTTTCTTTCCAGGAGGTTTTAAGCACTGCGTGAGAAGATATTGGCGGTATTTACAAACTACCAGTCAAGTCAACCACCGGTTAAGGTAATAATATATGATTGGGAATACCGATTAATAGTTTCAGCTCTAGTAAGGTCATGGGGAGAGATTGATTCCTGGTGAGAAAAAATTTCTTTGCAAACCAGTGTATTTTTCGACTTTCAGTATGTATCCTTTGCCAAGTTTCGAAAAACTACAATAAAATAATGATTGGTGTTTCGAGTTTGCTCTGCTTTGGTCCCTGTAGCGGAATCCCATTACTCTAATTCCTGGATCATACTTTTATGTGGAGTGAATGCATCCAACGTTTGGTCGTTGGCGAGGAATTTTTCTTCGCTAACCACTACAGACAGATAGATCGGGAATAAATGTGTTCCTGGTACATATTCACCTTTCCGCTATCTGGCGTTGGTGCTCTACACTAAACGCGGCCATTTGAGTACTTATTTTTATTTATTTAATCTTCGCTACCCGGAATACAGCGCATTTGGCCAATTTATATTGGGAGAATAACAACAACAACAGCATACGAACAGAAAAACTCATTCCCTGAGTGGTGATAACTTCACCCAGACGGAACCCGCGATCCTTGGTTTAGCATACGAGAACTTAACCTCGCCGCCGCTGAGGCCCGTCTTTCTCATGCTCTTACGGAGAGGTAAGTTTCGCAAGAATTATTAATTCTTCTATTTATATTTGACAGGCCGATTGCATCGCCAGGTAACTAACCACCCCACCTCTCATTATCCAAACCCTGTAACCTATTCTCTCTCTTCCTTCCCCACATTCTTCCTTTTATTACTGCATTCAGCATTCCCTCGCTCTTAATTACTCGTTCCAACCACCTACCCCCGTTCTGACTCCTTATGATCTCTTCCAGCGGGTTCCTCTCCTCACCCACCATACTAAGTACATCCTCGAGCGTTTTCATTTCAGTCCACCGCACTTTTTCCATTCTTATCTAAATCCCTATTTCGAGCGCATGAAACCTATTAATTCTTTCCTCTACATTTCTGAAACATACAACGCCGCCCCTCATGTTAGACTCGACGGCAATTTTTTCAGAAAATTTTACACTGATTACCCGTTATAAATTATTTACTATTAGTGAACGTCTCCTTTGCTAACGATACTACACTTCTAATATCTTTACTTCTATGCCCATTTTCTGCAAATGCAATATCCAAGTAATTTAAATATTCCACCTGATCCTAATTGTGCCCTCCTACTTGCGATCAGCCTCACTTTCGCAGTTCTAGAAAATGAACGACGCTCAGAAACTTCGTCCAAATAGTGACTAACGTCGTCACGCCGGGCACGTAAATTCCCCGGAGTAATAAACTCACAAAAATCCCAACCTTCCCAGTGCAGGGTCACGGACATTACGAGCTCGCGAGGATACGGGAGGGCAAGAAGGCTCGTCAAAAGCGGTTGTCGAGGCGACGTCGACGTTGCAACGACCCTCGAGAGGGCGACTCAACGGTGGGAGAGGAGAAGGGGATCGAAAGGAATGTCGTAATTGGCCACTTTCACCGTCCGCACAGCCATCCCCTCACCGTTTGGGGAATCTTTAAGAGATCTTCCAACCCCAAACACACGCGCCCCCGAAACCTGACCCAGACCTCTTGGAGGAGGACGAGAGTTCTATAGAGGAAAAAAATCCACGAGAGCATTCCGCCTGATGATGCAACAACTACGCAGCCAGAGAAATTACGGCGGCGCTGAAGGCGAGGACGTCCGGCGAGGAAGTAGCAACGTGAAGGGAGAGAGGTCGGCTTAAAAGTGGGTGAAAAGAGTGCATACAAAAAAGAATGCTGGGGCGCATTGATGCGCGCGGATCGCGCGGCAGAGAACGATAGGGCGGGAATCTTGCAACCCACTCCAGCGGAACTGGCGGAGAATGAGGCTGTGGGTCAAAGGCGACCCCAGAGACATTACGTCCGGGAAGATGGGTAAAAAGAAGGAGACGAGAACAGGGAAAGGAAGACACCTCATGATCATCCCCAAGACCATGCTGAAAGGGAGTCCAATGTTGAGTCGCAACTCTGTAAGGATTTTTTCTAATTTTTTTTTAAACTGCCGTTTCCCTGCAATTATTTTCGAAGACTCAGAGCTTGCGTCTTCTGAATTCGAGATACAAAAGGGTTAAAAGAGGTCTTAGGAGAAGTGCGAGTCAAGAATAGATATCAGAAGATTTAAAGGGTGCGTTTACAGGGACTGGATCATGAAAACTTATAAAGAGACACAGAAAACCTACTCGCATTCAAAGTTATGAACGGACTGCTGTTTTGTTACGTCGTAATTCTTATGTGCACTGAAGCTAAACGCGACAGTTAAATAAATTTAATAAAAGAATCGTCTAATTTAATACAACATTAAATTTATAAAATAAAATGGCACATTGAGAAGAAACAGCATGTATGAGAGTGAGAAATAACGCTTGGTAAGAGCCGATAGAAGGGGAGTGGATAGTAATGTCGGATGACAAAAGGGGAAGAAGATAGGAGAAGATTGTGAGATCCTGGGCAAGAATATAATAAAAAGAAAGAAATTTAAAAGACTACATTGAAATGAGGAAAGTAGAGATTGTCAAAAAATCGAAAAAACTGGTCGAATAGCAACCAAAGTGAGTTACAGAAACCCCGTCATTTCATGCCCCAAGACAGGTCGTTTCCCTGCTTTCTGAAAATATTTTTGACTATAGGTATGCCATGCTGGTAAAAATGGCAGTTGCTAAGGCATTTTAGAAAAAAAGAAAATTGAATGCAGAAACAAAGAAAGAGCAAACTGAGAAAAAGGAATAAATAAACAAAGAGAGAATCATAATTTTATGCGATGATTTAGGAGGAGAAGATTTATCACTGACGCACCGCGGGTGGTAAGGAGAAGACAGGAGACTAAACATAAATTTACGACGATAAAGCGAACGCATCTGAGTGGCATAGAAAGCAAGAATTCTGGAATAAATAAGATATTAGAGAGGAGATGATGAGCTAAGGAGTAAGGTTTCATAAGATCAGAGGATAGAAAAGGCCGGAACAGTGAAACATGGTAACCATTCTGAGCGAAAAACAAATAATAAAAAGGCCGCTGTTATGTTTATCCATTATTGTTAAAAATTTTTTAATGACACAACGCAGGCGAATATATTTGATTTGTTCTAAAACACGCTCATGCGCTGCCAATATTTTTATTTTATTGCAATAATTTTACGCTGGGATAAATACGCGAATAGAACTATAAATGTTTAAACCTATGACGAATGCTGACCGTAAGCTATTTTTCCTTCTATATTTCACCAAAATCACTGCAACAAGCACGTTCTTCCTAACAGGCCATATGGAAATCATTCTAGTGAGCTGGTGAACTATAACTTGACTTGAATATACAAAAACCAATGCCGATATTGGTGATAACCGAACGAGGCATATGTATGCTTACTTCTCAGAAACATGACGTGATTTCGCTTTCCTCCATATCATTCCCGAAACCCTTGACAATGCAAACATCAGTCAATAATTTTTATCGTGATCATACGACAAAATGTCCTGTTCAGAAGGTTGTAATTTAGCATATTCAGGCTGTTTCACTTTAAGGAAACTCCACCACTAAATAAAATAACAATACTTAGACCCCAATTCTCGCATCAACGCTGCCACAGAATAAAGAAACAAAAACTGTAAATAAAACAACAACAAAAACGCCAAGGCTTTAGCCAAAACGAGGCGAAAACGGACACCCTACAACCCTTGAACCACCTAAGATATCCGTCACCCTTCCAGCAGGACTCTGCCTCTGACGAGAGAACATTCAAACGTAGCGTTTCCGAGAAACCGTTTTCTTTCAAGAGCGCAGGAAGAGGTGAGAGGGGACAAGTGGGAGGGAGGTCGGAGGAATCGGAAAAAGCAGCGCGGAGATAAAAGGGGGTGAAAAAAATGTGAGGGAAAAGAATGGTCGCGGATGTAGACGGCAACCTACACTAGGAGAAGAAAGGCATTCGGGAGGGAGGCTTTCGGAGCATCTGTGCCGGAGGAAAAAAAAGGGTTTCGAAGGCGGGACACGGGAGGGAGAGAGGGGCGACATAAAGACCTTGAGGGATGGAAAGTGGGCGACTGATGGAATCCCTTCCGATATAAAAAATATTCGCCCTCTCTTTTCGGCCATAGAGGTGCAAGAGGTGAGTGCTTGGAAGAGCGTAGGGAGAGAAACGAGAGGGACTGGGTGGTACGGAAGTGCGATGCTCAAATGCCAATATCAACCCTACTCGCGAAAAAGGAAAAAACTGACGAAGTAACAATGATATCGATGTCAAGACGTTCTAACGAGCACCTTGCGGAATATTTCCCTTTCCGGGGACATTCAACACAGCCGAAAACATTTCTGAATAGCGATACCTACAAAATATTCATTGGTGCTGTGTATTCGAAATTAAATCCTTATTACTATTATTTAAAAATGTAGATAATCCGGAATAGGTATGTTTGGATGGAAGTATGAATACCTGTACCAATATTTTTGGCTAAGGGTCCTGGGCACTATTCAATATTTTATTCTTCACCTCCACATACATATGTTCCTCATTCCATGCACATAACTGCATTCATACAGCTCTTCCTCCCACTCACGAAGCAGCCTTTTTGCATCACTTTCCCCGCTAACCCAACACCCGAACTTGTGGAGGCAGTTTCAGGCTTGACTTAGTTGAATCCTTCCATCGTAGAACGAGATGAGAAAACTTAGCCATTCCACAAAAAAAAATAATTCCTACCTTACCCAAAATATATACTCCAACTTATTATCACACAGTCGTATTGCCCTCCATACCGTCGTATCCAAAGACAAAGCCAATATGCTGTCTTATGCAAGAAAGAAATGATTGCAGATATCTCGAATAAATATGCTCCGAAAATGTTATCGACAATTTTTATCTGGAGTGGTTCATCGTAAAGTGGAGAAAAATCGACTCACAGGAATGGGATGAGAAGATGTATCATGCTTTCGGGATGTCCATGAGGAGAAGAATGGAGAAGGTGCGTAGGATGGGAAGAAAGACAAACGAGGAAGTGATTGGCAGGCAGTGAAGCACAATGTGATGCTGAAGGCTAAGATGGAGAAGTACATGTACTCTTAGTGGGGAAGGATGATCACAGGCCTGATGAATTGGATGGAGAAAGATATGAAAAACGTCAATATGAAGAAGAAGAAAACGTGCAAATAGATTCCATCGGTAGAAGTGAGAAGAGCACAGCACTTCTACACCAGTAAAAACCTTTCTTCTCAAGGACACTGACTCAATTAGAAAACTAAAAACATGGTCCGGATTGCCAACCATATTCCTGACTAATGCCCCATCCACCGTAACGACTGCAACGTAATTTCGGAAATAACATCGTTTCGACGATAATCAACGACAAGTTTGACCTTCTATTTATATAAATCGGCTTCGTCATAACGCAGAAAAAACATCCGGATAGGTCACGATGTTTCGCGCGGCCCTACAGGTAGAGGGGGGAGGTGAAGGGAGAAAGAGAAGGGGGCAGCCCGGAACAGGAGGAATTCAAGAGAGAGAGAGCTTGAGGGAGAGAGGGCTAAACAAAAGGGCACAAAGGGTAGGCGGGCCCGGATCGAATCCACTTCACCCGACCCCGACCACCACCTGACCCCGGTCGCCAAAGCCCCGCCAAAGAGGGACGGGGCAGGGGCTTGCGAAGGGGAGACGTGGAGGAGGACCATGGCGGGGCGGGGGCGGGCGACGTACAAGTAGGGTTGAACGGGGTCGGGGCGAGGACATATCATAATAAAGGAGTGAAAGCTGAAAAGGGCGGGACACGGAGAGAAAAAAAGAGCATGTGACGCAGACAGCGGCAAAAATCGCGGAACAACGCCCCCTTGGAGATATATTCGCCCATTTCTCTTTCCCAACGCGAATCTTCAGGTATCCAAAGAAAGAAAGCACCCTCAACGACGTGGAAGGCGATGCGGATAAAAGTTGAAACCTTACCAATGAAGGAGTAGGAAAATAAGGGAACTGATAGAAAGTTTGCGGGTCTTTTCTGTCATTGCCCTATTAAGATGAGTTAAATCTACTTCTCGTGTTTAAAAGGTGCACACGAAAGGTGATTTTACTACGAGCTCAAAAATAAAACCCACACGCTCATTCATCAATAGCAGGCATTTTTTATAAATATTCTATCGGTTAAGGTAAGTTCTGTTGAATGTCAGAGAATCTTCTCCCATTTTCTACTTTTTCAGGGACCTATATCGCTCTAGTATATTCTTTTTCGCCTGAGCATACGATCTACCCTTCTTCATCCTGTACAGGAAACCTTTATTTTTTTTTACTCACAACCCCGAAAACAGCACAACTAGGCCTTTAACATCGAGTGTTTTAACATTAACAAGAGACGATTGCACACACCCATGTCCTGGGCAGAAGATATTCTACCCAGGCGGGACTTGAACCCGCGACGAGTAGGCGAGGACTTTACCCCACCGCCACCGGGGCCGACAATGGATGAATTATTTAAAAAAAGGATGAAATGTTTTAAAATCAATAGGTACATAATGGCACCTAGATCGTATGGTCTCACCGAGAGGTAGATCTTGTCTCCTATACATGCGTGATTACACGGGGAATATACTCATTATAGCATTCTGTCTTTACATAAGAAATAAATAGAAACAATATTTTTCGGATTGTTTGGTAAACCAAGAGAGCTTCACATGAAAAGAAGTCGTATTAATTGTATACCGTTACGTGACATCAATCACCGGGACTGGATGATGTTGGGCATTGAATTTGTCAAGCGCACAAAATATCTAGCAATGCATTTTTTCATCTTCGTCAACAAAATTTGTAATCCCTGTGCATAAGAAAATGAAATTCGCAGACAAATGGTTTTATATATATATTTATTTATGCACGTTCCAAATTGGCATAAAGTCAAATGACGACAATCGTGATCATAATATGACCAATTAAGTTACGTTTTTGGCAATGCTTTTGCTAATAGAATGTAGGGGCTTCTATGAACGTTCGAAATAAAACCTATTTATATTCTTCGCATCACGAGTCCCGAATAGCAGCTCATATCTTCCGCCTCCCCTAAGAGGTTCACATTTCCATATCTCTTCCTTTCTCTACCATGAACGCTCCACATCCCCCGACCCCTGTACCATCCTCATTATCATACGTTCTCCATCAACTTCTGCAGTCTTCTTCGAACCCACTGATTTCGTCTCTTCTCCAAAAATCTCTAAAAGTTCCTCGCAACACAATTGATCCTCTCCACTCTTCTCCAAATTCACATCTCAAAAGCCTCGAGTCGAACTTTTGAAATATGATTTCGGAAACGGTGATGGACCTGCGATACACTAGAATGAAGACCCAACGAAAAAGCCAGTGCAAGACCGGCAGGAAGAGAGGAGAGTTTGTAGGGCATAGAAAATTAGAGGGCAGAGAGGAGGCATATGGATGGACATAATGACAGGGAAAGACGTGATGGATGGGAGGATGCTATGTAGGTGTGGTTGAGGGGGGCAGGATCTGGACTTTTAGGCGGATTAAAGAGGCACTAGAAACAACACGAACTGCAGAAAGAAATGGAATATAAATACAAGCATTTGCGGGATATGGAGCGTTCATGAACTTTTTGTTCCATCCACACCAAAATTCTATTGTTAAGAAAAGCAATTACAGGAAACAGACATAAACGGTCGGCCCCGGTGGCGGCGGGGTAAAGTCCTTGCATGTTAACTCGAGGGTCGCGGGTTAAAGTCCCGCCTGGGTAGAATATTATCTGCCCAGGACATGGGTGTGTGTGTCACGTCCGTTGTTACTGTTATCCACCTGATGTAAATTGGCACATTGTGCTGTATTCGGGATAGTGAAGATAAATAAAATAAAATAAAAAAAATAAACGTTCCTCAATAATTCATCTACTCAAGTCTTACTACTCAATAACTTCACGCTCGCAAAAAATATCATCCGCGCATGTACAGAGAAGATTGGAATTGCAATTTATTGCGGCCTAAAGCGGGGTATCAGCGAAAATAGAACCTTGCAACCCGTATCCCGCCTTTTAAAAAACACCAAATGCATAAGCCCAACCCTAGAAAAGAGTGGTCATTGCGTATCATGACTTGCGTTGAAATGCGTTGCGTCTTGAAATGTAAGACATAATCTCATCATGAATGGAGAGAGTTATGGGACCTCAGAGGCAAAGTAGAAGCAAAGTGGGAATTGGCAGAGGTAATAAGAGCGTTGAGGAAGAAAGAAAATTGCCTTTATGGACTGGATGGAGAAGGGTAGGACGCACGCGGTCGGTTAACTGAAGTCAGCACATATGGAAATCAATAGGAATTTGAATGACTTGCTAATAAACCTAACCTAACCAGCAGATAACCTTACTGAACTGAATGACAAAAGCAATAAACTTGGATTTCTGCTTTCTAGGAAATCATAGACAGGACTGACCAAGCATGGCCACTGCGAAGCACATTGGCACTCGGCAGCGTGGAGTTAAGATAATGACAACTCGATAGTAAATTTCTAGTTTTAACAAACACCGTGGAAATTTCTATCGAGTTTTCATTCTTACCAGTATGGATATTGAATATTTCCACAAAGTTACGCCTGAAACTTATTCATACGTCGAGTTAGAGACCTATGAGAGAGAATAAAAGAGTTGATGGGCGGAAAAATGTACCGAAATGTTCCCACAGGAACTTACGAGGGGAGCTTATCGTTTACAGCCGTTTTGTCCCACCTCTCGTGCATGCTTTACTCTCCCAGACATCACGCACTTCACAGGGTTGTGCCACCAAGTTTTGACACCCCAATACTCGTGCAGTAAAATGACAATGAGTTCTAGGAGCTATATCTTCCACCCGAACATGTAACACTTGGGCCACTTTTCGACAAATTTTTGCCACTTTGAGAGCCTCCCAGATGTGTAGGCAACGGTGTGGAAGGGACAGCCGAGGAGTCGAAAACGAAGTGGCCGCACGAAACAAAAGGAGAGACAAGCGAGAGAGAGCGAACAGGAAGGCGGTCCCTAAGTCCCTTTGCCGCAGACGTGTCCTTCTGCCGCAGGCTCCGGGTCCCACTTCACACGGCAGTGCGACGCCGTCCGAGGCAAAGCAAGGGGGACAGAGATGACGAGGGAAGAGCAGGAGGGAACCGTGGTCGGAGCGCGGAAAAATCAAGGCATGGCAAGGAGAAGATGGCAAACTCGGGTTACCACCGCATGTGGGCGTGCCACGGACAGAAGGTGCTCAGAACCCCTCCAGCACATACTTCCCTCACAAGTAGGATGGCGGAACTAAACGCCTGACCTACGTCCGTTTTGAGTTCTGAAACAAAAGCAAACTAGGAAGGTGAACAAAGATGGGTGGGGGCGTGAAGAAATAGGATTTCACATTCCTCATTCTCGAAGGAATATTTTCACGAGTGACGATATGATTCGAAACGACATAGAAAAGGATGACGAAACAGGAAACTTATAGGGCTCTTTTGTCTTTGCTCACCGACCACTGAAAAGCTACTTCATGTTTCGGTGGATGACCTCCTTTAAGATTTCTCAAGAGGCAACGCAGACTAGAGCCACTGGCGGGATTTGCGCATCCACAATCTCCAAAGCGCTCCATTTCAAGTGATCCCCGAGTCAAGCCCTCCTTAAAGCCGCAATGGATATATTTTTTAAATGGCAACTCCGCGCGCACTACCGAGACATCAAAGGATTTCGCAGCAATCGATATTTAAGCTATGACATCGTTTTGAAATAAAAACTGACTAGTTTTCGCGACTTTGAACTAATAGGTGTGCAAAGACAATAGAAAATACGCGCTCTGATTAGCACGAAGGATTTAAAACACGGACCAAACTAAATTTAGGAACAATCGATGACAATGCTCTTCGATGCACACTGTTCCATTTAGGGATATTGTAACGCGCCACCTGAGATCTACCAAGAATGAGTTCACCGCTAATGTGATACAAAGATTTCAGTATTTTATCTAATTATCGTAGAGAGCCACAGTTGTAAACCCTATGGGCAATTATTATTGTTTTAATGATGCGGTTATAGGGCGGGTAGGATGGTTTTCGATGAATTTACTTTTGCACTATCTACTAAGTAAGGGTTGCACTGGTTACTCACACAATCTTTTTCTTCAATTTAGTATATGCAGCCTACTAATCTTCAAAACGTCAATCCTTTCCCGCCCTCATCCTTCAAAAATACTTCATTCAAATACTATCTTTCTATCTTCCATTCTTCTTAAAGTATTCATGAGCCTATAACTCCACGCAAAAATAAGAGAAGCAAAAATAGGGCGGAATGATTCCGAAACATATATAAACCTCTTCATATTACGTCGCCAATCAGCTTAAAGAAAGGGTAGGAAATTCGAACGGTTACCAAATACTTTTCATTCACAATTTTACTGTCAAAATCGCAGTTTCGCGGAATTCAGACTCATTTAAACTTGCAATTTCTATTGCTGTAGCTTTATATTTATATTGCTGTTATAGCTATTACTAGCTATTTACAGGTATATGGGACATCTAAATGTGAACCCCTTGGGGCATTTAGTAATAGTAATCAAATACTTAAGCCGAGTCTTTTCGTCCCCAAATTCAGTTACCTGTGATCTTTTCCTTAAACTAAAACACACCTATCCTTAATGACGAAAGGGCCTCAGTACTAAATCAACTCCCTTTTCCCTCCCTCTCGATATCCAATCAATTATCGATCAGAACATGTGATACCCTATTCGCATTGGCGTAGCTTCACTCTCTGACGTGGATTTCAGGCCTCATTGATGCTTTCTGGTTCAATGATGCAAGACCGAAGCAGATGACTTAACGGGGAAGTCCAGACGTCACTCTCGGTAACCAAGGTAATAGTAATGATGGGTACGAGTCATGTTGCACGACCCAGAACACCCAATAATGGAAATGAGATAAAAAGAGCAATGCACTCTAGTTCCACTATTTTTTACAGCAATTGAATACTGGAATAAACTCGCTCCCAAATTACAGTTCAAGCGAGTGCTGCACGGACTCATACATCGATTCGGCACACCAGACGAGTACACCCATCCCCTTTAAAGCGAAAAGCAAACACGACCGCTAGGTGCACAATTTTTAAAATTTAACCTATTCGGAGATGTGGAGGGCGGCGGATTCCGCACGCCGCAACCGACGATGACAGTGGGAGAGATGTGTTAATTCATCACACGGCTCCCTCCGCCGCAGAACCATTGAGGAGGAAAAAAGTCATAGAATCCGTCAACTTTTAAATTTTTGTCGCCACCACGGCCACAAGAGTGGGTGGAAAGGTGGAATAGGAAGAGGTTTTTTTAAATGGGATTTTATAGGGGTAGGATGTCGCCCTGGGTTGGTGGTCTTTCGGCTGATTATTTAAGGAGGCGCCCGTCAACTGAGGTCATTTGAACCATTAAGAACACTAGAGCGACTAGATAAGGAAAGGACACGAGCTAATCACCTGATGATGATTTATCATTTTCAAATAAACATTTTATAAAGCATAATATAATACGTGCATGATTATTATAATCAACCTGGCTTAAATTACCCAAAAATATAGCCGAAGTAGGCTACAATAACTACAGCAAACAGTAGTGAAGCCTAGTAAAATTTATAATAAAAACTCAAGCATTAAAAGAACCTTTAAATTACTATAATTCAAACATAACCTCTGCGATTACAACAGCATTGAAACGCATGAAACAGCGTGAGGTGTAATAGCGATGAAGTGGCGAAGTGCGTTACAGCGTAATGTTGCGCGTAAAATGTATCTTTTGAACACCCGCCTAAAAATGCATTGAAGGTGACGCAAGATGTGACGGCCGAAACAAAAAGAAGAAAAGAACTATGGTGAACATAGGCTCTCACATTCCATAGCAATAAAAAACTGAATTGATCTACATCCTTCTTTCGAAGAGAAACGATGACAAAAAAGTAAAAATTACTTTGGGAGCACATTACCAGAAAAATTACAATTTGAGAAGAAGTAGCGATTATAAGTCAAAGTAAGTCTGATGTAACATTCACCGGTAATCGAAGTACTTGTTTTTATCGTATTACCAACCATCACTAATTATTCCTAATGATGATCAAGCAGATGAGGCACATAGATATTGGAGTTTTAAAGACTCCTCCATGTATATTAAAGCAACGGTCCCAGTCACCTCACGCGATTTCTTTCATCGTATTAAAAGTATATTCATACATCCAACCTCTCTCCATCCAGTTTATAAAACCAATTCTCTTTCTTTCCCTTCCACGCCTACCCCTCACCCACCCCTCAGTCACAGCCATAATCATCCTTTCGCCCTTTATTACCTCTTCCAACCACCTACTCAGCCTCCTCCAGACGTTTCCTCTCCTTTCCTACCATACTGAGCACTTTCTCGTACGTCTTCCAATCCATCCACTGCATCTTCTCCATTAGCCTCCAAACTCATATCTCGAACGTATGCATCCTATTCTGGTCCTGTTTTCTAAGAGTTTACATCATCACACCATAAAATGCTATACTCTGCATTTAACTCTTCTCCCACCGCTTCTTTACATTCTTAGACAAGGTACATGCACGAAAGCCTGTAAGATAATTAAAAATAAGCTAGTAGAATGAGAAACTAGCGAAAGTGCGGCGAGTTTCCCTGGGTTTATAAAGCAGCATTGAAGAGCGCACACGGAAGCACATTGGGGTTTCATTTTAATCCACTGGAAACATGGAAGTGAACACATCTTCTCCTCCCTTGCAGTCTCAACTCGAGCGCACATGACCACTTTTAATCTTCCCGAGCCAGGGAAAGCCCCGCCGGACTTAGCGGACCCTCACCAACACCCAGTGAATCCGGGATCGAGATTAATCCATGCCCTTTGAAGGGGAGAGGGCAGTTTCCACGAGGGAGGGCGAGGAAAAAATACACATAACGGCGATAAAATTGGAAAAATTACACGACCGCACCCGCGGCCACTAAAGGTGCATTATCCCGAGAGGGATTTAAAACCTTGCTAACCGCTTGGTTTAAAAACACGCCGATCAATGAACACTAATCTATTATGTCTCCGATTAGTTCAGCCCAAGATTAGAGTAAGCCACAAAGATCTATTTGCAAACGCCCAGATAAAACTATAATATTGTACTGCCTTGCAATATTATATCCGTAATCTCGCCACGTTAATGGCAAACCTTCAATCTATCATCATCACGGGTATCCTACTGGGTGACTGGTAGGCTTCCAAGTGACCCCTACCAGAACTTTCCATTTTAGTCATCGTCTTAAATCTATCTTTATGTCATTCAGTGGGCAAGAATTGTACTCACAACTCTACCTGCCCATTATATTAAGTATCAATTCCTTTCCATGCCTTTACCAGCAAACCAAACTTACTCCCTTACCAGCAGTATTTCACCCAGCCCCTATGTATATCCTCCCTCCTGTAGTACTTATTTCCAAAGTTTCCACGATAATTTGCTTCCTTCTCTTTCAACGGAAATCGACCATTCAGTCCTCTTTCTTTCGGCTCTACTAACCTTTTCCATCCCACAAATCCAATCATTCGCACCCACAGATTTTTTCTCAAAAATAAAGGGTAAAAAAACTATGTACTTAAGATTATTGAGAATTTTCATAAAACATGGAGGCTTTGAAAATATTATTGTAGAAACAATATTTTCATCATTTAAACACCACTCCATCACCATGTAAAGCGATGAATGAATTTGAATAAAAAAAGTACTTCACCATCATAATACGGATATCCTCTTCAAAATGGGCTAGAAAAAGCATAAGGATTTACAATTACTTTGTCTAAGCAGAGTTCGAGCTTTATATTTCTGACACAGAAATCAAGAATGGTCACTCATTGACTTACAAAACAGAAAGCTACCTAAGATGAAATGGATAAAATATACAGCCGAGATTTTCAGGATTATTGGCGTAGTAGAACATGGAAATTCAGCCGCTTTTCAACAGGGGAAAATTGGTACACCGTCATTTATGTCTTCGTTCATGCAACCTTCCACAAAAAAATCACCCAATCACTAAATCAATCTCCGGATTCATATTTATACATCAACCATTAGAAATTAGATTTGAGCAGCCATAATACCTATTAAAGGTAGAACAATATAGGAAAACTTACGTTCATACAGGGCTTCGATGGTACATCCCTACATAGGCAGGTTAAGCCACAGGACGTAATCCTACCCAAATGACAATGGTAAAAAATGATACAAACATCAGACTAAAACAAAACATGAAAGGAATTTAAAAACCGAAGCACACATTTTTTAACATAACGCTCCAAATCACACAGGACGCTCAACTAATGTTATCTCCATTAAACGAACTTTTTACGAGTTTAAAAATGTAAGTAGTACCCAGAAACCTCGCACCTCTATAGCACACTACTGCGTCTGATTCACAATGGAGCAGATGGTTGGAAGAAGATTGTATACATGGAGAGAGAGAGCGAGCGAGAAGAACATTACGATAATGAATACGCATTATAAGATGAAAAATACGATCAAATGGGCAAGTAGATTTTTCATGGTTCTCTGAACTTAATACCGACCTTTGATCAAGGGGTGGAAAAGTTTAAGCCGATTACATCAAAGCTGACAAGAACACATGAGAAGCTTTCCTGAATCATACACAAATGAAGAATGAAGATTCATTAGACCATTTCAATGACGAAAACAGAATCATATCATTTTCAGATGGCAGAATAACTGTAATTATAGTAGAAACCTAGATCCACACTTTTCAGGAGCCGATATCAACTGCCTTTATATTAGCAGGACAAGCAGAAAGAAAAAAAATGCTATCGTTAGTGGGGTAGGCTTAAACAACTTTCACAGCGCCGTGTTTCAACCAATTCCAATGCACTGGCAATAATTATTCGAATCAATAACATGATAAGCACCTAAATTTTGGAATACTCTTCCCCTATGGAGTAATTCGATGAAATCGGCATACAAACTTAGCTGATCCATGTAATAAATAAGTGAATTCCTTCCACTTTAATTATCAAGATTACTTGTTTGCAGTAATCGTAAGTCGGCTAGTCAATACCTTCTACCGGACAGTTTTGAAATTCGAAGTATAGAACATATCTCAGCCAGAGATTTTAATCTAACCATACCAGTAGAGAAGAATGAATATGGCCACGGAATATGCGATAAAAAATACAAAAATTGAACTCATGAAACTACGCGGACAATGAATGGAAAAATATCAAAGAGCAGCCCGGGCCGGAGGCGTTCTTCATTTTTCCCCAACGCTCATGATAACGGCTATGTAACAAAGCCAACGGCACCACGCAGAAGGGGTAATTTCGTACGCCGAAATCCTCACCGCTTCCCAACGGGGAGTTCGAATGAGAACTACGATATAATGGGACTAAACATTCCGCTTCCAAAACCCCACAATGAATTACATTCGCTGAAGTCAGCGGGGAGGGGGTCAGTCCATCCCTATCCTGGCCTCCCAAGGTCTTTTGTGCGACGGGCAGTTGACTCCTTGCCTATATCCACCCTGCGCTCTATTCGGACGCGAGGAATGTGACGGCGAAGTAATGGGAACGGGCCAGATGGCATGCTCAACGGCGACGAATGACACGCCATCTAGAGAGCTAGATGGCTCTAGGGCAGCCAAGGGAAATGGAGCACGGGAAAAAAACTCGGGATGGGTTCCAATCTGTTCCCGGGATCAAAGTTTAGAAAATGTCACGAGAAAAAAAACCGGCCATGTAAAATTATTAACTCATACCGATCGATTTTTATAGATTTACCAGGAAACTCCACAAGAACGGATCCAATTACATGGTATAATTTACAGGTCTAGGGCTAAGATAAATTATAGGTAATACTAGCCGGACAAGGTGGAAAAGAATTTTATGACAATATTACGGAAAATTTAGCAATGGATTACGAAGCGGAATGAAATACCATCGATGAGCAGCACAGATAAATCACTCTCTCGCGGGACAAAAATGAGACAATTGAAACTGACCATCACAGAACAATCGCCATCACTGATTGTCCACCAAAAACAAGGTAAGTACTGCTAATAAATTCTCCTACCGCGGAGAGTTTCATCCAACGTTTCCTTCATGAAGCCTAACCCTTTACCTATATAAAACCCTTATGAACTCCTTATATCGTTTTACTACATTTATTAGATTCCTTGCAAATTAAGTTACTTTTCCAATTCCACATAAATTTTATTTAAGACATAGGGTTTCGACATAGCTCGTCATCATCTGGTGAGGATGACGTGCTACGTCGAGACCCGGGTCGTCTTAAATAAAATTTACGTGGAATAACAAAGTTACTTTATTTAAAACGTATAGTAAACTCCATGAAGACACATCTGAGGCAACTGAGAGTATTAGATCCTAATTTTTATCCCACTCCAATGTTCACGCAATATCCTCCATTCGATCACCGTCTTCATCATGTCACTTCATTACACAACTAGGTATAATAAACTTAATCTAAAAATTTGGGCCATTTCATTATTTCGTGTACTCACCATCATAATAAAATGGCCCTTATTATTATGTTCAATACATGACCACACATTATCAATCTATTGGTAGAATCCTGGAAATATGAATACTGAGAAAAAGAGCTGAACTTAAGTACGCGTATGACTCACTCGACTGCTTACTTGCCTCTAAAAACCCCACGCACAAATTTCACTACTCTAGACAAAAAAATGTCCTCACTGTTGGAAATAGGCCAGTAAGGGTTTTGAAATCATCCCTGAACATATTGGAGAAATGATAAAATTTCCTTCCAAGGAAGGAAAAAAAAAACAAACCCAATTTTCCCAAGGCGGGGAGAGCCAATGAATTCTTCATTGCACCACTGAAGGCGACTTATGGAATACGTAATAACGCCTTTCCCTCAATAACCTCCAGAATATAAGCAGCAGCAAAGAATTCGAGGAAATGGGATTAAAGAGGACGGCGTACACGGGGAGCTTTGGAGACTTAACAAAGGAGTCTAAGTCAAACATCAAAACACACTCTTTCATGTCAAAATTGAATTTTTTACGAGGGATTCCAAGCATTAGACCTTGAGGTCCACGGACCGTGTGCCCCCTTGAACGATATGCTAAATTTATCCACATGTAAAATTGCACGGGGGTGGGGGTGGACACCAAATAGGAGGGAAAACAACGAGGGAAAGAGGCCGATAGTCTTCTGAGCATCGCTCCAGACAATTTCGTAACATAATAACGGGAGGGGAGAGGTCTTGAGCGGGGGAGGTGAAGCGAAAGTTTGAAGAAGGCGGATGAAGGGGTTGTGCAGAGCTATGAGTGGCCGTATGGAGTGGAGAAGGAAAGTGGTACAGGATACGGAATGTGAATGCTGCAAGAGAGACTTCCCACAGGTAGGAAACGAAACGACACTATTAGGAAAAATAACGGAAATACAGAATAAGTTCAACTTTCTTAGGCGAGACGTTGTATCAGCATGTTAAAATGATACAAAAAGGATATCGCGCTGTCTACTTTATTTTCAACTGACTAGCAGTCATCATCAGGTACGACTTCTACAAGTTGTACCTGATGGATGACTGCTAATCACTTGAAACACGTGTAGTACGAGTTGAAAATAAAATACACACTACGATATCCTTTGTGTATCATTTTGGAAATACAGAAGAGAACATACAGAAGAGGAACGCAACTAGGAAGGCAGAGGATAGAAATTTAGAACAAAATAATAGGAGGCAATAGGTATGAAGAGAGACCTGATGGCAAGTCATCAACGGGTGTCCAAATAGTCTCTTTACAATTTCAAAATATTATCATAAAAACAATAATTGATGAAATACCTTCATCAGATCTGTACTATGTACTCAGTGGTGTTGATCACAATGCATTAGTAAATTTAAGGTACCCCGTTGATGAATAAGGTAATATTAAATGAACCTCGAACAAAATGGCTGCTCCTCATGAGAAGGCAGAGATTGTATCACGACTTATTGAAACAAAATCAGGTCCGCAGACTCAGCGAAACTTCAGAACTAAGTTCGCCTCATTCACTTTATTTTAGTTTTCCACCCGCTGATAGGTAGGTATTTGGACAGTACTTCTCTAAACGTCCGATTTCTGGCGTATCTTTATGTTTTCCCTTATCCAGATGATTCGCCATGAGACCCCTCTTCAATTTCTGACATTGTCTCCCTCTTCTCATTTCGTCCACAATTCCTATCCTGTTTCTTCCTCATCCGCGCTTCCCCACTGTTCTCCCCTCTATTACCCTCTTCAACATACCCTCTCTTTTCAAAATTTCCTTCATCCATCTTTTCTGCCTCCTCTCATTACAGGAGGCAAAAAAGGTAATATACAGGTTTCATTTAGAATTTTTTTCATTAATCTGTCCTTTAGTTTGCTTTCGTCATAAATTTTTGACAATGTGAAGCGAATTGTATGACACCCTGTAGATGAGAAAAAGTGATATCACGTCCCAGAAACTGGATTTCTAAGATAAAAACTTCCCAAAAACCTAACCATCAGCTGGTTGCTTACCCAACTGAATGAAAAGAAAGTTAGTTGCCGGTATGCGAATCTTCCAATTCAACAACCGCAGGGTAATATTTTTCGTATTTTTTCTTCTGGTTTGCTTGTCTTTTGGATGATATCTTCGATGTTTATTGACGCTCGGTAATTAGGATAAGTAACTCGGACATAGCGAACATCTTTTTCACCGAATCATGCAACGTATTCTACTAATTAAGCGGTACGCCCATGTACAGAAAATGTAGGCCTCCTCTATCGATTCTTTCATGAAACCATTTTTCAACATTAAATTCTTTCTCAACTTCTCTGAACTTTTGCCTTCATTCACGACGTCCAATATTCCCTTTTTCTCACCAAGCTGACATGACATACATCCTATAACAAAACATGTACTACTAGTAGTATCAGATGCAAAAAAATACATTTTTAGGATTTCGTCATAATTAAAGCCCTATTATTACTTGGATGTACGGCGCGGAATTCGACATTTGACCGAAATTCATACGTAAATTCGTGTTTTTTACACGGCAGATTCTTTATATTTGTTAGCAATCACTACACTATATGAAGCGTATTAATTCGCGTTTATGGGTAAATCCGTACCTAAAGAATAGAATTATTTCGAAGCATACGTCAAGTGCCATAGGGCTACTTGTTAAAATAGCATTAAATCAAGAAACAAAATCGATAACAAGCAATTCACCCACTTTAATACTACACATTAAAAATGGATATACGTAAGCGAAGTTTCACGCAGATCTGTATATAAAAATCGCTCCGATCACCTTAATATTAACTATTCCGTTGGAATAGTTGCGGGGGAAAGTGGGGAGGCGGTATTCAAAGAGGAGCGACGTCAGGAGAAATGGATGATTGAGAGATCCTCGTCGGTTGAAAGAGAGAAATGCGTACCTACTTCAACAAATCAGCCCGGCCACTAAACCCGAGAAAGTGGGAGCGAGAGATAAAAGCGACCTTCACGTCAAACATCAAGACAGGGACGACGAGAAGGGAAGTTCTTGGCACGAATGTTGCCGATGGTAATCGACGCTGGACAGAAAAGTGTGCAGGGGAGAGTTTGGAGACAAAATTCACAACAGAGGCTTGGAAATAAAAAAGAATAAAATCAATAATTTTCAAGCTCTGCACTTTTAGCTTGTCACCTATCGCCTCAACGTGATTCATAGCGTCACGAGTTACGCTGGGGAAACATATTGTGATGTGCAAAAATAAGCGCGACCTTCGACGCAGCAATCACAAAATAAATGAAACAAAACGGGCTTCAAAATATGTCCATATAATGTATGTCCTTTGAGTCATATGAGAGTCAGATATGACGTTGAATAATGCCAATGAAGGTGGAAAAAGGAGAAAAAAAAGGTACAGATTTCGAATCTGTGATAGTAATCAAATAATAATAATATTTCACACACTGAGTTATTCAGTATCATCTTTTTACCTCTTTTACTCATGTCACTCTAGACTTAATTCTTCAATTAATACTCAATAACACATCTCCGCATTTAATTAAACTTCTCTTGCCACTGACAAGTGAAAAGGCTGATTGTAGATCTAAAAACAAAAGCTTCTCCTAAAATTAGGGACTTCCGTCAAAATATTTAGACCAAAGGCATTCAGGAATCAGGACGACACCAGACACGATAACCGGCAAATGTAATGGAAATAGCTATACTGATCAACAGCGCAATGCTAAAAATATGAAAATACCATACCAGCGCAGCCAGCATGTAATGACCGATAGAGGGAAATAATACTAATTTGCAACTATCGTTACAGAGAAACAGGACGTCTGACAATGCAGAGACAGACACTCCACAGGAGAGGAAAATAAAATAACACACTGATTAAAAAATATCGACCGAGATAAATATTTATGGCTCTGGACTAAAACCTAAACAACATAACAGAGTATTCTTTATCACAAGCTCACAGCACTTCACTTCGGGCAAGAGGAAGACTTTTACGACCCGCTAGGACTCACTCCACAAAGATTCAAGAGAGAGAGAAATAAACGAAATGGATAAGTATTGACAAATTCACTTTAAAGGACTAAAGCGGATAATGCGTCGTAAACAGACAAATGGGCCTATTCAAATTTTATCACAGGGCTGTTTAAGAAACAGTTATTAATCTGTGGGTTCTGCCGACTAAATTTATAAGCGGAAAGATGTACAAGCACGAATAAATGTAGCGCTCAACCCGCTAAATACCTATTGTTACAGCCAAGTCACTGCTCAAGTTGGCGTACATCCTACATCTACGAACCTCCCGAATCAACAATAAGCATCAATTGGATCTTTTAGAGATAGTCCCGACAAAAAAAACACTTGACAGCTCTAGATGTGGCCTTCTTTGCCACAAGTCACGAATAAGTGGGAAGGCCCAGAGGAAGCCAAAGCTTACTCCGCCTTCACGGAATACGCACTGACCCATGCATCTTGTTACCACACACTTTACCATCTATTTGTGGGCCTCATCGTGAACTGGACAACTGGCATTA
This sequence comes from Ceriagrion tenellum, assembly GCA_963169105.1. Lineage (NCBI taxonomy): Eukaryota > Metazoa > Arthropoda > Insecta > Odonata > Coenagrionidae > Ceriagrion > Ceriagrion tenellum. Next base: position 80,701,307 of record OY720637.1, on the reverse strand, counting down.
TGAACGTACAAGATGAAAACGCATCTCAGAAGAATTGATGCCTTACCTGAAATAGAGAAAAAAAAGGATTATTACCATACCAATATTATGATAGAAATCAAAATAAATATAAGCTCTCAATTTCTATAACAGATCCAAAAGAGAAAACAAAGGCAAAGCATAAAATATACGCGAGAAATCGGCCGCGAAAGATGGAGGAGCAAATCTGAAACCAGCCATATTACACAACCAGCCCCCTTCTGTTGCTGGGAATAATGCCCGCACAGTAACTGGGGCAGTCTTCCACAGTCAAATCTTATGCAGGACAGAAATTAATTAATTGTGAACTTCTCTCATTTGGTTGGGGAAAAAAGCCAAAATCAAAGACTTGGCATGATCACAAACTCGCTACAATATACCCTCAAGGAATATTTCTCGTAATAGTAAGTGACACCAACGCCATTTCGCAGTATCAGGAAGAATAACATTAACGGTAAAATGAGGAAAAAGGGAAAATGATAGCATGAGCACAACTAGCCCAGCTATACGGCCAAGGGATGGGAGTTTAATGGCGTCTGCGAAACATCAACTACAACGCAGCCACCAACCAACGAAAACTAAGGTCTCCCGACCGCTCTCGATTTAAAACAGCGAAGTTTGCTGCTTCTCATTAATTAGTTTGAACGAAGGAAATCACCACAGCCAGATGACATTGTTCATTATGGTCGAGAAATGGATTATCTCGACCTTACTTTTATCAATATATTTGATGAGTTCCAAGATGTTGGTCATTAAAATGCGTTACCGTGATATTCCGGTAATATTGATGAACATTCTCTGAGCCTCACATGAATTTTCGGGAACATACAAAAAACGTTTAACAATGTTTTATGCAATGTATGAAGGTAGTGCAGGAAACGAATTACCATAGGTGGGTTCAACTATTCTCAGTTACACTTACGGAGAAAACTACGCTTATCTCTAGTTTTCAGCCACATGAGAGCGAGGTTAAAAAGTGGTTATTGATGGTTTTAGCTCTGATATGGCCGAAGTCACATCCGGTGTTCCTCAGGGAAGTGTGATCGGCCCTCTTTTATTCATTATTTATATTAATGACCTATGTTCTAGAGTAAGTAACAAATTAAGATTATTTGCAGACAATACATTGATCCTTGTGTGATTCCCTCGGGCTCGCCACCGGGTAAGAAATTCATACAGTAGATACAGTTATCGACCGTGAAACGAGCGAAGACGCGGACTTTGAAGCTCTATCATCGGACCTTGACAACGTTCATTCGTGGTGCCAGGAGTGGGGGTTAGTTAGAATAAAATATCAGCAAATGAACCACAATTCACTTCCTGCGAAAGTCATCACAAAAATGCCATACCTATACAGTGGGTGGAGTAAACATAAAATATTCAGATACAGTAAAATATCCTGGAATTACCTTAACATCTAATATATCGTGGGGATTACACATACAGAACATATGTGGCGCAGCATTAAAGAAACTAGGTTTTGTTAAACGTATAATAGGAAGGTCCTCTGATGAAAAAGTCAAAGAGAGATGCTGCTTCGCTGTGGTTAAGCCACACCTCGAATACGCCGCGAGCATTTGGGACCCTCATCAAATATATTTTACCCAAAAGATTAATAAGATACAAAGGAAAGCAGTGCGCTTCGCTAAAAACTGCTACGAGCGTACATATTGTCTCGCAATTTTTAGAGAGATAAAGGTGGGAGCCCCTAGAGACTCGGAGGCTACACGCTAGGCTTAGTTTGCATGATAAATTCAGAACTGATATTTTTCAGAGCGACATAGAGAATATTATCATGACTCCTCACTACATCTCTAGGTCTGACAGATGTGATAAAATAAAATATACTCTGCCGAACAGATAGGTACAAAAACTCGTTCTTGCCGCGAACAATAAGCGACCACTATAAAAATTGAGCTCCACTAAATGCATTCATATAATACATGTCGCCATTTCATCTCCAAAAAATGTACACCTTTACACGGGTGGTGACCTAACACCCCCTGCCACACGCCCAAGCGACGGCTAGTGGGGTATTATGCAAATGTAGATGTAGATGAAGGTTGCTGACGCCATTACGACGCTGTCTACTTATAGGCCTTGGATATTCAAAAAAAGCATAAGCTTAGTCTGTGGACCACGCTCAGTGGGACTCATCACCTTCATTTGTATTTTGACATGTAGATTGCTTTGTATCCAGATGTTCAATATTCAATATTTCTATCCACTCCAAAGAAATTTTTATGCTACATCAACACAATCTGATGCATATAAAATTGATTTATTCGCAAACTAACTTACCCTCAAATATACATGGGATTATACATTTAGTCCTCCGAAAAACTCCAAACCAATGAGCAACGACTTGTGATACCAACAATAACATAACACTCTTACCAACATTATCAAGCCAATGGTCTAGACGATTTCATGTAGCGAGGAACATCACGGCCTCAATATGGCCTAGTCCAATGAATGGTTTCCACGGGAAATGGGGAAATTGAACTTCGAAACTCGGCATCCACTCGTAAGTGGTTATACATCGGCCGGCTGGATTCTGGGGTAACTGGGGTAAATATGCCGGGAACAAACGGCAACTCAGGACCGTCCTAAAGAGAATGGGTAGGGTTTGGAAGGGGTAAAGTGATGACTGCCAAAGCGGGCTGTGGCGGAACAAACGGAAGCTTTATTAAATAAAAAAGAAAGAAGACGGGGAGCATACCCGACGGATGCCCTTTAATGCAACAATTGACCCATGCGAAATTAATATCCTCTCGTCTGCTCTCATTCCGCTCGATAAGGTAACAAAAAAAGAAGCCTCACCATTCTCCTTGCAAGGGAAGGGAAATTTTGGGAGGGCACAAGCATGAAATTTAAAAAAAATCGACGGCTTCATATAAGCCCTCGGCTTTATTATTTACTACCACTCCTTAAGGACAAGGAACTGATGACCTTTTTCGCCTTCCCAGGGGGGAAAACGACTTGGCAATTACCAACCAGATAAAAAAGAAGCTTCGAATTATTAGGCAGGTTAATCGATACATAATAACGGAAAGAAAATTTTCCACTTTCAGCGCACGACTTTAAGTAATTTACACACTGCAAATTTCAAGGAACAGATGAAATTTTATACATTGATACATGCAGCACGACATGGAAAATCTCTGAAACGGAAAATTGCCAAAATTCTCTGAATGATAAGCAGAAGTCCCACCACACCAGTCAGAAATAAATATTGAGCACACCGATTGAGCATTCAATGGCTTGAGCCACTACAGCGCTGAAGTAACTATTTTATGTTGCATAAAGACTATCAGGCGTTTGTTCAATGGCGAAAACGTTGGCCCAAACAATACTATGCCACGCAATTCAGAAAAAAGAAAACGTCACTTCACTCGCCACGAATCTAAATAACTTTGAACCTCAAAAACATTTGAACATCAAAATGAAGAAACGCATTTGAAAGTTGAACCAACACGGATAAAAATAACAAAACATGAAGATGAAAAATGATTTAAGAGGAGGAATTCCACCATTTAGGTTCATTCTTTCCATGTGACACCGAAGAATTCACATGAAGACAAGAAGCGAGAAGAAAATGACAGTGATTCTTCATGGCGGCAAGTCACAAAGCACAATGTAGATTTGACATCACGTCTCTTCAACCCTAAACTGGATCATCATATACGTTACACCACAGAGCAGTGTGAATTATACTGTTGTGCCATCCATTTCTTTAATTTTACAAGATTTCCCAGCAAATAAAAGGAAATTTATAAAGGAAACTCCCAGCAGTAATTTATAGAAGATTGTGTCAATACATACATGGGAAAAAATTGCAAGCCCCAATCCCTAGCACGAAGGAGGTTCAGCGGGTTACCAGGGCCTTTCGGCCAGGGAGGACACGCTGATTCCTTCAGTGTAGCGCGCGTGCGGCCCAGAATATCTAAGGGCATCACAGACCTGTTATTGCTCAATCTCGTGGATATGAACGGTTCCAATATGACTGAACGATGACAATAGAACATATTTTAAAGAATCGTATTTCCCTATGCACAACCTTTCTGAAGTTTCGCGTACACTCCGCTGATCCGGCTCATTTCAGATTTTTAATCACGATAAGGGTAACGATTCCTTCACCGCCCCTGAAGGAGAGGTGTAAAATAATCCAGTAACCCCATTCGCATCTTTAAAAATAAATGTACAAATCTTATAGCTAGAGATATATCCATTCGCAACGGGGACGGTTGCATCCAAAGCATATTTAAGGTTTCTTCGCGACCCGCCTTGAGAAGATATAACGGGAACTTAAAAGACTCCCTCCGCCAAAAGCAAGCTTATTCGTTTTCAAAGGAACGAAAAGGATACTGAGCCGAGCATTTTCTCTCGAGCGAGGATCCCGTAACTTGACATGAATCCAACGCGCGAGAGGGGTAGGCTTAAACCTCACTCGCTCCTCTGTCGTACTTCCTCACGAGGCGGGAGAGGGAATCAATAAAAAAAATAGCTTTCAGGGATTGGAGTAGTAAGAGGATGAATAGGAGAATCGTGGAAGAATATGGGCATGAGCGAAAGTGAGGCAAGAGGCACAAAGAGGACGCAGATGTGAGGATTAAAAATAGCAGAGTGGTGGGTGAGCTTGCGGACGAACCACTCCACGGTATATCCTTTGCCGCAATAGGCCATGCTCATCTAATAGATAGAAATCCGAAACACGCCCATGTCACTAAGTGGTGTACAGTTTATATGATTAGAGGTGATTTACCGTGAAAGTAGGGCTCAGTATTCTATTAAAATCGGCTGTGGAATCAAGTTTACGACACTTTTTTTTCGGCCGTCTGTTGGCCAAATTGCCGCCATACCAAGTGGAGGCGCTGGAGTACAGTCGACCTGAAACGACTCTTGTCCGAGAGTCGGTCAGACGCTTCTCAGTAGCCATATGAACAGAGCAGCTAGCTAAACATTTCTCCTGCTGCCCAAAGTTTCTCCCAATTGCGCATGTTTTTCGTCTCTATCACCTCGCTACAGCCATCCTCTACCACCTGCCGCTCATCCACTGCCGGTCTACCCCAGCACTCCAGAACTACCTTTATTCTTTGTGTTATTCAACTACTTGCTGTTTGCTATATTATTCATGCAGATTTAGTTTTAATTTAAAGTGGGAGTTGAATGCGGTGTACTCAAGATCATTTACCCCACAGGTACATTTAAATGGAAGAAGGTATACCAATACTAACTTCTATTGTCCAAGGCCCATGTCTTTCCGCATAATTTCATTCTTCAGCTCTGCACCATTCGCCCTACCCCTCTTCATTCTGTTAACAAAGCCCATTATATTTCTTCCCATTCACCACTCACTCAACTATCCTTCTATCACGACTCACCGCAACCCTTCATCTCTCTCTAACCGTTCTACTCACCTACTTGGCCTCCTCCTTATCTCCAGTGGCAGTTTCCTCTCCTCAATCATGAAACCGAGCACTTACTCATTCGTATTCATCGACTTCCACAGCACTTTCTACATAGTATCAACAGAAATTTGCAACTGAGTGCGACAATCAGTCAACATGCAGATCTTTATGATAGCACGCTATATCATAAGCGAATTCGGCATTTAACCGTGACATGAACTAACGAATACTTATAACCTACTGTAATTAATTTTACAGGTATATGAGTAGGAAATAAAATAATTACGAGACATAGGTACGTAAGTGTCCATGTTCAGCCGGAATTTTATCTATGAAAACTCATACAGCCACGATTAAATCGATGACTTAAAAATAGCATCGAGTCTTCTCCGATTATCACAGAGAACGATAATGAAAGTGAATCTGGATGCGGGTAGTATACCGCCTAACTGTTGCGTGGCATAATAATAGTGCGATAGGTCGCGCCTAGGTACTGATTTTGCACGACCCTCGGAGGAATGATCTTGAAGGAGAACAATATTCTGAGGCGTGAATATGGGGGAGAAGGGAAGGAAAAGTAGAGGAATGGAAGTGTATTGACAGGAGTAGTTCTTTACCTAGCAACACTGAATTCACAAAGAGCTTTTCCCCTCAGCTCCACTCTTATGGAGATTGGAGCGCGAATCTTGAGTCGTTGAGTGCACATTTAAATGATTCCTTTTCAAGTAATTCTTGGACCACACTTCATTTATAATAAACCAGTCATGTTGTATAAAAATGATGCAACAATGTTATTTACACATTTCGTCTCAAATAGGGCTATGCTACGACTCTGGTTTACGGCGTGGAATTTGGAATTTAAGCGAAAACCGTTAATAGACACATGTTTTTTACTCGGGATGATACCTTCTTATTAATTTTCACAGACTTGCGGCATCATCACGTACAAAATTCGGAAAATACCAGTACATATATACCTACAGTACAAAATTGTATTCTTTAATTATGGATCCGTCATCGTATTTTTTTCGAAATATGTGCCGAGTGTCAGGAGGGTTAGAGCAAAATAGCGTTAACTTGCCAAGAAACCCAGTCCGTAACATGCAATATTTTTCGCTTTTAATAATACGATTATTAATGAGTATGCCTATGGGAAGCATCACCCAATTCAGCACATAAACGAATATCGCCACAACCACCTTAATACTTCCCTTCCGACCTCTACATTCCCACGAATACGACCTCCCAATCTCTCGCACCCACTCGCTCACTCAAAGGCGAAGGTGTCAACAAGAGGAAATTCACGCCCACTCCGCAGTCGTAAAGACGCGTAAGATGACACCGTTTGTGCATCGAGAAGGAAAGCAAAAGCAAAGAGATGAGAGGGCCTCCACTAAGGAAAGTAAAAAAAAAACAACTCTACGTAGAGCTTCCTGGATAGAGTTAAATCTTGACGGGTCTAAAAAAGGTAAGCGTCTGCGAAAACTACGAGGTGTATTATATTTATGATATCATTCATGGAATTACGCTTGAAGCCGAAATTATCGAGAAAGCATCACACAGGGATAGATAAACAAATGAAGTCGCCCTAGCAGAGGAGTTAGAACTGGGTAGACTCGCTTCCACTCATACGGGAGGAGAGCGTGTCGGTTGGTTAAACCGTTTTGGTGACTAGGAGAAATTTAAATGTAACGAGAGAGGCGGGAGACGTCTTAAAGGGCTTTGACAGCAACTCGCGGCGTATTATACGTTTTAATGAAACTCCAAAAAAAAAAAAAAAATGGAAAACAAGAAGAAAATCAACATGGGCTTTACATCAAACCACACCGCTCGGGGCGAATGCAAAATTCGGTGATTGAATTTCTTCCAAGGCATTACGTACGCCGACGTATAGACGAAAGACATGCTTCTCCGACATTCGAGGCGTTACGTTAAATTGGTACACAAATTTGCTAAATGCCATTCCACACGCATTATGTGCACCACACAAGACTACATCATTTTCATCTTAGACATGATTAGGATCAGTATGTTTTGACACTCAGTGAAACGAGATGATACGTTGGACTGATATAAGATGGAAAATTTAATTAACATAATATGGAACGCATAATTCCCTAATAATTAACAGACTTGGGTGATAACCTATTCCGTTTTCCACAAGATCACATTCTTAATCCTTCAACTTAACAATGTGCTACTCGCCCATCGCCTCCAGGGATACAGGAAACTACGTCCATTTTCACTTGAAACTCCGTTTTCATATCTCGTACCGAAACGCTGACATGAAAAATCAAGGCGGAAAAAGTACAACTGGCCAGGAACACATGATGTTATGTACCACTAAGTACTTGCTTTCCACTGACGGTTCGAGTGGCAGTTGAAATATCAGTAACGCTGGGATAAGGGTCGAGCTGACTAGGATTGCGGAGAAAAATAACAGATGAAATATACGAGATAAGGGGTAAGAATGAGAGCCACCAACAAACTTTCTCATCTGGATCATGCTTGATACAACTAACAAAAAAAACAACAAAAATATGCAAACACTTCGCAAAATCCATTTCCAGAACACAGGTACCGTCTCGATTCCATTATTTGCGCAAAATCGGTCTCTTGAACAATAGGTGGTTTGCCAAGAGGAAATGTTTACTAAGTCACAGAAATCAATGCACTTTTAAGCCATGAATACTCAAGTCAGGTTTAATCTTTAGAACCCCAACCAATAACTATTATAGCACGAACCACAGGAGCTGATTGAAAAAAATAATTTTAGCACGTGACCTAGAAGCTGGGATTGGTACGAAAAGACCCCGCGAGATAATGAAGAACACGAAAACGATCGCAAAAAAACCCTCTCTCATACGGCGCTTCCCTGAGAAGAGACAAAAAAAAAGAACAGCCCCTTGGAGTATGAGGCGTCAGGAATAGCTGAGACGTTACGTTCAGAATTTGTGACACGTCAGAGGAATAGAGCAAATTCGCGGAGACGGAAAATCGATAAAACGAGTCCGAAGAAGCTATTCAGGCTGCTTTTGCTTCGAATGCCTATACACGAGGGCGGGTCGACGCCGGCAGAAAGAGATGAAAAAAGTAAGTTATTGGGAGGACGTATCCGTCTCGGGAGACGGGGTGGCAATGGGCGCTTTTCAAATATCACAAGAGAGGCACGTTCGCGACCACTCTTAAAAGAGCTCGCCACTCCGCCACAGGATTATAAAACGATTCTGCGCAACACACCCGTGGGACAGAGAGGGGAAATACTAAAGGATCGGAGTGGTGCAAATAAAAGGAAAGGTTGATTCGAACCGCACACAACAATGAAACGCCAAGCAACTGTCAATTCAGCGAATAGCCAGAAACCTGCAAAGGGCCAACCTGTTAACAAAATTGATACAGAAAAATTCTTTCATGTCTACAAAATTCAGTTCTCAATACTGGACGTAATAATCTGACAAACTCGCACGTTTTGTTTTTATAGGCCTAATAAATAACAACGAGCCATGAAATGCGCAGCCTATTCACTTTAAGCGCCAGAAATAGGGGCCATAAGCCAAGGTTTTCATGCTTTGAATCCAACACGAAAAAATTGCTTCTTGCCACAATGTCGGCTTACGCTGAGAAAGCTTTCTAAAGAATTCATTCATGACTTGTATTATTTCTAACGGAAAATTAGATTCAATACATTACGCGGTGCCAGTTAATAAAAATTTAGGACAGAAACACCTTCTAGAGCGACATCAAACAACTATCTGATGTACTTGGAAAATATTAAACCCTACTTACATAATTTAGTCCTAATCATAACGTCGATATTCGAGTTCGATGAGGACTAAAATGACAAAAAATCACGCTTACGGTCAATTTTTTATTTACTATTCCTCCTCAAGAAGTTTCTTGTTTAATCCTATCATGCCGAGCACTTTCTAGCACATCTACCTACAAAATGGGCCCCCATTGAACTTTCTCAATTTTCTTTTACACCCAGAACTCAAATACATTCACCCACACCACGGCGGAAATCAAATAACTTAGTAACCATTTATCACGGGAAACTGTAAATTAATACACACAAATCATTCGGCGGCAAATTTTTCGCCATAAATCCGTTATAGCAAGGATAAATGAGTCACAAATTAAACAGGATTCAATTTCAACACGCGCGAGAGAACTATGTCAAGGGCTGCTTTCGATTCGAACTTCAATCATAAATTTTTACACTCTATGGAATAGATCATTTCCAGCATTATATACTGGCTTTTCCAATTCCATCACATAGCCTTGGATCAAGTAATTCGTCTTTTAATTCATACATTAGGATGACAAAACTGCGTAGGCCATAAACAATTCGCGGCTGAAAATATAATAATAAAAACTAATCCACTGAAACTAAAAAAGGGACGATTTCCTGGAAAAAACTATACTGGAAAAACTATATGTCTGACATGAATATCAGCTCAAAAGTTCTTGAGGTCAATGAAATCCTAACCACATGAATTTACCTTGACTTCGTATTTCATGTGAAAATCAAGTTTTTAATGGCTTAATCTGAACGCTTATATAATGACTATTCATGGACGTAGAAATAGGCTAGTATTTTAAGATATTGAATTTGATCCAAAGATATGACAGATATAGCCCGCTGTTTTAAGGCAAGCCTTTGGCGAAAGATACCGAAATGGAGACAGGGCTGTCACTTTAATTAGCCTTGGGTCATAAAGAATTGCAAAGATGTCTTCCCAAAGAATGAAATTTAATGATGAAATCTATAATAAACGAGGAAGCAGACCGTTGGATTGGATAATCTAAAAATGAAGCAATTATAAAATAATGCCTCATATTGACCATAAATTAAGGTTCTGACATGCGGATAACATCACTAAGACGCCCTAGTGTCAATCCGTTGCCGTTGCGATGAGTTACTAGGATTACATACGGATAAAACGATACAGGGGAACTGATTGGACTAACTCAAACATGGAATGAAACACTGCATTTGTATATTCTATACATTATTCTAGTCTCAGCAGTGGCTTTCGCTCTTCAATGCCTGCTTAATGAAAGGATTTGCGGTACAGAGGGATTTGATTCATGGGCTAAACTGAGGATTCTGTTTCCAAAATCACAACTTGGCTGGACGCCGCGACCCTTATGTGGGCGTCCCATCACTAGAGTCAATATCGATGAATCACAAACGGTCTCACACCATAATCATCATCGAACAAAAATTTTCCACTGCAATTCAATCACTCTACGAGATGAGGTAAGTCAATAGACGCAAAATGGGTTTCAACGATTCGTGATGAATTAATCTCATGAATCTTCCGGACTCCTTCAAAGTATCTTAAAAAAAAACTTGATGAGAACTATTTAAAAAATGACCTCATTCCAGCAAATTTCATAAGTCAACGCTTCATTATGGATTAAGAAATGAAACTGCTATAGCATACCACACTTGATCCTTTAAATAGCATACAAAACATGTATTTTACATACATTTCCATTCTCTCATATTGTTTATTCCATCATTTTTCGCGGATGCAAAAGATTTGGCGAGAGTACACGAAAGCGAAAGGCAGTAAAATGTTAACATAACATGATTTGATTCATTATATTAAATAAGAAGACACAGCTAACAAAGAAAGTTCAAGCCCTAGGGAACATTATGCCGATAACTGAGAAATATATCTCCCAGAAACAATTTTATTAATAATACTTACTCATAAAGAAAGCTTCAAAAATAAGAAAGACCAAGAGAAAATATTTCCGTTTATCAGAGCCGAAATGATACAGTTTAAGGTTCTGGTCCGGAGATGAGGAGGAGGAAATCAAGACTGGAACACCGATCGAACTCTACGTAGGTATTATCTTCGAACTCGAACAATTAGCGGCGACCTGTAGTAGGACCGTCTTCGTCACACTGCACGACTGCGCACTTCGCGACCCTGGTTACATCTCTCTCGATCTACGACTTAATTGTGAATAAAAGCTGTCACAACAATCATCTGCACGAGCAAGCTAAGCAAATTAAATAGTGGAGATGATTTGGGAAATGCATGATAATTCTCGGGAAATAGGATTTCCCGGGCTCGATTCCCGAATGTTACAATACGTCGGAAAATTCAAAACCCTATCCACGACTGAATATAGGGCTCATCAATCATGCCCCCAAGACTTCGGACTATTTACTACTCGTTCGCTGCACAAACTGCTGTGACACGGAGTCAGGCTACGATCATAATTCACCCACGGGCAATTACTGCTGACTCATGACGCTCAGCCCACCCTATTGTCCAAAGGAAGATCAGTGTTGACAAAGACTTCACAAAAGAAATCGCATGTGATGGTTTTGTGGAAGTTCCGCCATAACATAATTTTTTGTCATTCATATAACTCATGAAGGAAAGTGTTCTACATGCGACTTCACGGGACTGAATCCTACGATTACTCAGTACATTACCAACGAAGAATTTAAGTGAAATATAGCGCCTTAAATAAAAGAAAGGGTAAAGCATAAAAAAGTAATTACTACCAGGTTAGCCACTTTCCTGACTGACGTACAATAGTAAAATCTTAGATTAATTTTTGACTTATCAACTGATAATAATGTCAATTTTGGGAGTTTGAACCTGTTATCTGCGAAGACAAGGCGGAGCATTCGTCTCCACGGGCTCATTCATTTGAGTATTCTACCAGCTGATTGGTAGGTTTTGGACAGTTTTTATTCTACTAGCACACCGTTCCTTTTGGGCTCCCAAGAATGACCAGCCATTAGATGCCTCTTGAATTCCTCGTATCGTCTACCTCTTCTCATATCGTCCAGAATTCCTATCCTCTTCGCCAATGTTCTTCCCTCTATTATTCACTACAACATTCCCTCTTCTTTAAAAGCGTCCTCCATTCATCTATTCTGCCTCCTCCAAATCTCCTCCACTAGTTTCCTCTGCCAACCAACTCAATGGGCCAGGAAGAGAAATTTTTAGGAAACATCTCCACAGAAAAATGCGCCTTTACAGGCTCTCACTCATGTTTCTCACAGGGTTACGCACGGTAGATGCAGGGGAAATGGACAGCTTTTCAATGAAACTGATATTTAGTCCGGGTTTCACATTCTTTCCACTCACTCACTCAGGAGTAAGTCTATTTAAACAGAAACATGCCTTAGAATTAATGGTAATGGCAGTAACTTGGTGGAATTCCTTCATAATGAAATAATAAATTACTTAGTTTTCCATAAAGGAATAATTACATTCTTACGACCCAGGTTTCATCGCTGCGCGACATCATCCGGTACAGATAGAGTGAAACACATTGCTCAAAAAAATACTTTTTTTAATTAATGTGTTTTACTATGGCTTTACCAGATATGTCGCGCAACGATGAAACCCGGGTCGTAAAAACGTAATAAATCTTTTGCGGAAAACTGAGTAATTCATCATTTCATTCAGAAATATGCCTTGAAACGACATAGTTAAAATTTAGCTGTCTAGAAAATTCTAGTATTCCACTTTAAATAAAGAGTGAATAAAACATTATGGTATCCGTGTAAGATTTTGAAACTAGCCATGGCAAGATGTATGACTTTCATGGTAAGATTTATAAAAACTAGGCCGCGGAGGCTCTACGAAGAGGAGAGGATGTTTCCTTTATAATAAAATTCATAAGCTCAACTTTAACCCGCATTGGACGAGCGAGTCAAAGTTGTTACGTTTCAAAATCATTGAAATACCTGCTTTCAAATAGGCTTCTCCACTTAGTTGCTGCGCTAGACAGAATTGAAATGCTTCGGATTTAGTGTGTGGAAAGTTGTCCCTCTTTCGACGGTTTGTCAAACAATTTGAATAGACGAATGTGTGACGCTATTCGCTGACGATAGTGTGCCTGGTGGAGCACTGAAATAGCCTCAGATGCCATATGAAGAAAAAATTGGGAAAGTTTAAAAAAGGTACGTTATGAAGGTAATGTTGAAGTATACCTTGTGTAAATATTATAACGTAAAGTACTATTTTAAATTTAATATATACAATAAAAACACGTCACATTTCAAAATAAATGTTATTACCACATAAATGGTAATTTTTTAAATGCTTAAACATCACTTTTAAAAAACAATATCATAGTAGTATGTTTTTCAGGCGGAGGTTTCAGAATTCCGTCCATAGAGGGCTAAATCAGTCATTTCTCCTCTCGTTCATGCAAAACGCTATCCGCAAACCAAGTCGTAGGGGAGAAGTAGCGAAACTTGGCGAGTCACATTCCCAAGAATGTTGATTTTTACCCGGGAAGAGGCTTGTTTCCCCTCTCTGCCCGCGCATTCGACAACATGCTTTGTGGAACAAACACACTCCGTCCTATTAAAGCAATGGCGCGACACACGACCCACAAGACCAAAATTTTGGGACCCTCTAAAAGCTACCACCCTAATTTGAATGCCCGGACCTTTCTTCGAAGTTGCTGACTACAACTTCAGCACACACGAGAGTAAATTTGACAGAGACGTAATTGTAATAGAATGGCAAGAGGGAGAATCTTCGCTGAATCTAGTGCTCGGCATCGCTGACAATACGTGCTTATTCCGAGGCCGTCACTTGGTTTCTTTCTTCATTGAGGCTGAGTGATTGCTTTCCTCAGTTGCATGGTTGCACGACGAATGTTTGCGTATCCTGTGTTTACTTCACTATTTTGATTCACTCCTAAATGCATTATGCATCATATGTTTAATTCACTGTTTTGATTCACACCAAAAATACATTCAATTTTTTGCGAAAATATGGTAGATGAAGCGCAAGTCGAATTACGAGTTTTGGGTATTAAAAAGGATGGAGAGGGTAACCTGGAGGTCAAGGAAGACAAACGAAGTAGGATTAGAGATGATGAGGAAGAAAGAAAATCTGCGGCAGTACCTGGGAGATGGGCAGCACCGAGGACCACTTGAGAGGTGAAGGAAAGTTGAAGAGGTCGATAAGAGAGGAGAACGAAGGGTATCCCAGGAGGAAAAAGGACATGCGTTTTGTGATTTAGACATTAATATAAACGGAATGAGACACTATAAAGAGGCTTGAGGCGAGAAAAATTAGTTTTGCCAGAATATCTCCAAAATGATTAGAAATGTGACGAATTAAGATATGGCTAATCATTAAGGTAATACAACTGCGCGAAATTCCACAGAGAAAAATCATCCGCCTTGACCGGGATACGAACCCGGATCCCTCGATTACTGGTAGGAAAACAAGTGAATGAATGGCATCAATTAATAATGTTTGATATACCCATAAGTTCCAATCATATGCGTCCATTTGTGACGTAACCCAAATCGTGAGTCATTAAGTGCAGATTTTGATAACTATTCAATTAAGTCGAAAAAAATTCTTAGACGACACTTCACTTAGGTACATCAATTTATACGAAGGAAACAACCACACAGGTTATAATATAACTGATGCAAGATTTATATTGTAAAATTGAGATCTCAATTAAAGGATGGTTATGACTGTTTCTACGGCGCGGAATCCAAAATTTTAGCGAAAATCGTAAGTCAACACGTCTGTTTATTCAGCATGGATATTTGTTACGAACCATTACCATAAAATGAAACGAACGTTTTCGCGTTTAAGAGAAAATTTATATACGCCTTGAATTATTTCAAAATACACGTCAAATAAATGGCAAGAGTAAAAATAGTATGAAATTGCCAGGAAACCAATACAGTAGCATACAATTAAAGCGCAAAAAAGCGTTGGAGCGAATATCGTTACATAAACGATATTCGCTCCAACCACCTTATAAAAAGATCATCGTAAGCATATAAGAAGTAACATCAGGCGCCAATTTGTGAACATGTGTTATATTCATGATGAACAATAAAACAATTAC
This sequence comes from Ceriagrion tenellum, assembly GCA_963169105.1. Classification (NCBI taxonomy): domain Eukaryota; kingdom Metazoa; phylum Arthropoda; class Insecta; order Odonata; family Coenagrionidae; genus Ceriagrion; species Ceriagrion tenellum. The sequence goes on along the minus strand of OY720637.1, from coordinate 80,686,005 downwards.
TATTTTATCTCTTTTTTATTATTGATAATGACAAACTGTGTTAAAACCTAGTCAGTGAATAATAAAAAAGTGTGAAAATAGTAAAAGTTTTACTGTTCATCATGACCATCGTAAGCAGTTTTCATTTCCGACTGTTTTAGAATTACTTTCGCCTTTCTACAAAACGAACTAATCATAGTTATGCATTCCATTCTACGGCATCCATTACTTCCTTGATCATCCTCAGCAATTCATCTAACCCAGTTTTTTCTTTCATTATAGCATGAAAATAAACATCAACGGAGAAACATAAAAACACCGCTGATTATCACCAGAGGGTGCTGATTTTATTCCCGGTCGATTCTTCGGGTGACCCCGATTCCACATTCCATTCTAAGGCTATCCATTCTGAGGACTAAAAACCGCTCTCCGGACAAAAAACAAAGCGAATAAAAAGAAACACACCGCCAAGTAATGCATAGGGTATAGATATGAGGTCAAGGAGTAGGGTAGGTCGCAGTCTTTCACTTCAACTTCAAGTCTGTCGCATACCGCTCTATCAAGATCATTAAAATAACCACGGCAACCGTCCAGATGCATTTCGCTTCACTCCGGGAGGGTAGCTTGTGTTTCATGGGGGAGGGTACGTATTTGGGCACCATTCCACAATTTCCAGTGGAGATGGCTGGGAAAAAGGAAGCATCGTGCATTATTTATTTTCCGAAAAACCTTGACCGAAGTAGCGAACTGCCGCAGATAGTGGCTCAGACACATTAATAGTCGAATTTAATGATATAATTTTAATTAGCTAATGGGGATGATTTTAATGAAACAAAATGTGGAGAAGAGGTCTATATCGAATTGCAACAAGAAGAACCTTGAAGCCACCAGCAATACGGGAGGCCGATTCTGTATACTCAGAAGGGACTTCCATCCCCATTGGCCGACGCTTTCATTGGCGCTCTGGCATAATCACACAACCCTTATGAAAGCACCGTAATCGCAATGCATCATACATCGGATTGCAGACTAAGCAGCCGATTCCCTATACATTCACGGGGGATTTAATTCGATAAGCTCTATCCCACCAAACGTAATTCCCCTTAGATGACTAAATAGACTAAACCAATACTTATTACGCGTTCACTACGCCACTAGTGACATCAAATGCACATCTCTCGTGCCCTAAAAATCAAATTCGTCAAAGATATCCTCATTAATGAGGTCCGAAGGTTAACTATCTTATACATTTCCCTTCCCAAAATATTTGTTAGCTATAAATTAAACCCTACTGGAACCATTCGTATCTTTGATGTACGTTTTTATTACGATTGATTCCAATTTAGCACAGGCCACAAGAATTCACTGAAACGGCAAAATTGCCAGCAACACTTATAGAAGTGGAGTGAAATAAATGTCACAGACCAAACCAGAGCCAAATAAAAAGCGTAACTTTAGTCTGAACATTTCTTAAGAAAAGAAATACGAATACAATTTTAACTAAAAGAAAAGAACAAATAGTTAAGTATTTCGGCAATTCAAAAAATAAATGTATTTTATAAATCTTTTTAAGATTCATTATTTTCCAAGACGACCGTAAATGAAGATTCTTTAACTGAAGCAGTTTAGGCACCAAATTAAGTCAATCAGTACGGCTTCAAGACTGCATAAAAATAGAAATCGACCGAAGTAAGTCTGTTAAACTTATTTTCCACATTGAAAAAGAAAAAATTGTTAACTGTCGAGTTTTATACGAGCTGTCTTAAAAACTGTACACCTCTGCTAATTTCAAAACCAACGATGCAATTAAGGTTTGAGTTACATCGTTGTCATCATTGGCTTTTGAGAATGAAAACGTTTTTCTTCCAATAAAATATCCTTTAAGTGCACATAAGGATAGGAAAAAATTATTATTCCATCAATAAATGGAGTAATGATCATCTATCACATTGTTTTTATTTCGTTAAAGTCGGTCGACCCAACATGAGGATGAAGCATTCTGCACTTGACGGACTTGTCTTTTTTAATGGATTCATAACTTTTCATGTCACCCGTAGCATAACTGTTCCTTCTCTGGGTCAAATTTAACTTCCGTACATATAACTCTGATTGCCCACCAGCACGTCTCTATTTAGCTCCTTAAATATTAGCGCATTTCTTCCGAAATATCAAACATCCTCTTCCACGATTACCTAGAGTTCTCCTCCCCGTCACCTCCGTCTTCACATTACCACAATTCAAATTCTCCAACCACTATTAATAACTTACCTAAATATTCATACAAACATACCCATCACGCCTTTCGGCAGAGGCGAAATTGAATTACTGCAGTGAGGACAAGGAAACTGGGTCTCTTTTAACAATTTCCTCCATGATTTCCCTTCCTAGCATATTTTTCTCACCTATCACATTCATGCAATGCTTCATAAATTCTTAGCCCTCTTCAGACTTCAAAGATTCCTCCTGTTTGGCATCTTCCATCACATTCACTCATGACCTTCTTGGTCTACCCCTTCCCCTCACTACATTCACACCACCTTAACAAATCAGATTTGTTATTCAACAATCATCCAGTCTCTCAACTTGGCCAAGCCAACTAAGTACACTCCTTTAATATTTGCCTCTTTAGTGTGATCATTAAAAATATGGAAACTGCACAAGAAAGGCCCGAGAAACATTTGCCGTATGCAGTAATTATTAAAGAAAAATTATCATTTGTTTTTCAGCGTGACGGTTTTCATTGCCCTGTTCCCAATGCACCACGTGCCTACCCGCCGCAAAGAAGACAATAAAACTCGCTATTAGCATACCCCCCCCTGGATCACTCCCCATCTCCCGAAGACGTAATTACAGTCATACCACGGATGGAAGCCTGTGTACTCATCTAGTGTGTGAAACACTCACCCTTCGACCGTCAGGCCCATGGAAGTTAGGCAACTATGCATTATTTTGAGGAAATTTACTACAAATAAATCATTTTTTGAGGCCGATGCGCAATCTCTAAACATTATCCAATCGTGTCCAATTTATTCCCTTTTATTTTTTACCGAATTGGAACCAAGAGCCGAAGACGCAGGCTACATTCTGAAAAGTCCAAATTTTGATGCAGCTCATAATTCTCTCTTACTGGGGCATCCATCCCACATTGTCATGGCCCACTCATTCATGAACCCATCCAATCAACGCTTGCCACAAACACTTCATCATAGCCTCATTACTCTAAATACAGTACTAAAAACGGAAAAAATAACGTGGGAGGTATAAATCTCCCGTCCCGTCCCGTACTAAAAACGGAAAAAATAACGTGGGAGGTATAAAATTGAAATGGATCAAATAAACCAAGAGGTATTGAATCGAGGGTATAATGAAAGAGTTAACTGAAAATAGAATCCAGAGAGTCGCAAAATAACCAACCTTCGGACTAATAACTGCTTCAAATTTTCTTAAATAAAAACGTTATGTTCCACACTTTGAACTCAACTCACAATCGGCCATGGTTTCAGCATATATGTACTATCATCAGGGTGAACTTTGTGCACATGCGCTGAAACCACAGTCGGCGGTGAGTTGAATTATAAGTGCGGAACATATCGTTTTTTTATTTAAGAATATTTGACGTTTAAGTGTCCCACCAATGTACGCCAGAGAATTTGACCACCGTTGATAACTGCTGATACGATGATGTGGGAAGGAAGGATTGGAAAAAATCTCTGAAGTATCGAAATGAGCGAAAGTTGACAGGGAGGAGAGGGAGAAATTAATGAAAAAGGATGACGGGGAAAACCGGGAATGCCGAAAGGGGAAAGAAGCTAACCAAACCATTAGAGTTGAACAGGAAGGGATCCTGCGGGAGGAAAAGGCTAAGTGGAAACAGATCAGGACGAGATGAGGGGAAGAGCAGAGGGGGACATTTCTCTGATACATCGGAAAAGCGGGATTTACCGCGATGGAAACATTAGGCGGCATCGCGCCGCAGTTTCCGGATTTCCTAGGGTGGAAAAGCCAAGACGTGGAAACGGAAGCGGGGAAATGGAGAAAAAGGAGAAATAAGCCGCACGGCGAACTTTCACGAGGAATTCGGATCATAAAACGAAGAGGTGAAAGAGGGCACCTCCTCTTCCGCAGGAAATACAAATAAAGAATGGGATGAGTTTCTCTAACCCAGTTACGAATATTTCTAGCGAGCCCATGGAGAATTCAAGAATAAAAATGATTAAAGCGATTCGGTGTACAATATTTTCACTGGCAATGATGGTTGTACCTCCGTATGCGTGTCACTCAGCGACGGGTCAAGTGAAATTGAAATAAGAGTCAAATATATTCGTCAAATCCGGACGTGAAGCAACAGGAAATCTTAAAAACAAAAAAATTGATGGAATCCCAGACAAATGCACAAGGTAATATTTTGGATATTCAAGCATATTATAATTCAAGAAATCATTAATTTCTCAAACGAATTTATTTACGTCTACTAAAATTCAAGTTTTAAAAACATTTTTCCAGCAGAATGTCACTTTCATGCCGTAAGTTAAAACCAAATCTTCGTCTCTTTACACTGGGCTTAGAACACGCTGGGAAACGAACAAGTATATCCAAATAACATACCCACACTTTTGGGAGACTTTGCACCGCCATTGCCCTACCGATGATTAGGATCTTTACAACCGATACCTTCATAGTAATTCCACCATGGTCCATTACCCGAATAGTAGCACTTTTCAACACAACAACTTAAGGTTGCTGAGAGAAGATTTACTTAAAAAAAAGTGTTAACATGAGCAAATCCAGAGGATTGTACCTCACATTTAGGTGCACCTTGACCGGTACGCTAATTATATATTAATAATAATTCTGTGTCTGAATTCATAGTGAACACTACCCTCAATAATAATAGGCAATACCTAAGCACCCTTCTCCATGAGTCTCTTTTTTTTCTTAGTATTGTCATCGCAGTCATTTATGTTTGAGTGTATCTGTCTTGCCTTCCATGAGTTGTTACATTGTGCCGCAGTAAATTGGCATCTATGCTGTATGTGGGCAATATCTAAAAAAATAAAAATAAATAAATATAAATCAAGAACTATCTTTGTAAAGTCAAGCTAAAATATCCTTGGCTTAAGTACCATAAAATATCATCCATACTGATGAGGAGAATTACAATACGTGTTGTCGATACTACAAGCCAGTGGGTGGGTGGGTGAAACCGTGGGTTACATTTCGTGTTCAGCGAGTAGAATCGACAAGTGAAAGTGGTAGCGTAATTTTTATTACCTTCCTCTTTACCTTGCTTTGCTACAGCCAAGTGGCATATTTTAAATCTACAACATAAATATACCCCCTTTCGCTTAAAGCAACAATAGCATGGCAATAGAAAAATATACTAGAATGAATCTACGATACGGTAGACACGGAAATCAGTCAGATTGATACGACGATAAAATTACTTATCAGAAAGTGACTCTCTTAAAGTTTCCACAAGTAAAATTTATGCACAAAAGAAAATGGTAGTACACAAAAGATAATCTTAAACGGTATGAATGTACAGCGAAAGCTCCATGGGAGCTGCTTAACACCATGAAACCCGTAGAATCCGACCATAAAGCATGTGAGAATCCACCCAAAGCCAAATCCTTAGTTATTGTTATAGATGGCTACACCAGATTGAGGGAGACAAGAGCATCAAAAGATTCGGCTCTAAACTCAGGGAAAACACTCAGCGCACGAGGCAAACCAACATGTAACTGCAAGAACAGTCGATACGCAACTCCGAGGAAATCTAAAATGAAAGGAAAGCCGCAGGGGTCTTATGAAAACTCCTCCTCACTCCTTCCTCCCGAACAGACGGGAGGAGAGATCCGGAAAATAGGACCGGGATGAAGGGAAGGGAGAAGGATGAGAGACGGGAGACTGAAAGTTTGCAGGCGCAGTGGAAGATGGAGAAAGATCAAGAACGTTCACCAAAATAATGGATGTGTATAGGCTCCCGAACAGAACGGGATAGGCGAAGCCACAGGAGGGTGGGAGGCGGAGAGGGTGGCCTTCGAAAATGAAAATACGTAGCGCATGGGCTACACCGGAGACAGCGAAACAGATGGGTATGTATAATACAAAAGCAGACGCAAGCGAAGACGCATAAGAGGTCGTTGGTTGCGGGGGAGGATCCGCTTAGGGGGGTTGAGACAGCCCGCTGCGGCGGGAGGGTGCGGTAGGGGAATGAACTTAGGGGTTGCAAAACAGACGAGAGGGGAGGGAAGCGAAAGAAAGACGCGTGATGGGAGACGGTAGGCGCCCAGCCCCGAAAACATCCCCTGGGGCGCGAGCTTTCATTACCGCGGAACAATGGAAATTAATGACTGGAATAATTGAAGAGGACAACTGACACCACCGATGGCGATGCCGAAATCTACGAGGAACTTTCAACGCCTTTCATGGATGCGGTTACCGTTGCACTTATGCCTGAGTAAAGGCCTGTGACACCACGTGAGCGTGGACTAAAGCTGATGGGCGTCATGGGAAATTACTACTTACATACCGGCTAGTTTGATCAGCAATTTAAAACGGACAAAGCGAGTAGGAGGGAATTTTCAACAGCGCTCATTGCGTGCATCACAAGAGTAATGAGCAAACGCACATAGTGGAAAAGATTACCTCCGGGGGAATTCAACAACGCAGCCCAAAGAGAGCAGGGCATTTGCAGTGAAAGCGTAAAACGACATGGCCTCTCCCCAAATTTTCAAGGCAAATTCCCACGAAATACCACGAGACCGCTGAAAACATTGGGCTATGCGCCAGACTGAAAGTTTCGCATACTTTCCTGAAGCTGAACTTGGTATCTTTCCACCATTGAAAGGGAGCACAAGGGTAACGTAGACTTTTGATAGTGTTCCACTAGGACTAATTCCAAGGTGAAGAAGGGAACTTTCCTCCATCAAAACCTATCTTTATTTTTACACTAGCTCTTCATTCATGGTGTTCAATCAATGATTTTTGTAGGTTCGACCTAATGCCCCAACCTCCGATTCCCAAGTCTATGATTATTCAGTGTGACGAATCATTGCGTGTGTCCTACAATACCGATCCCCATCCTAAAATCTTCACACCACTTAGTAAGGGGCCAAGTATTAAGTAAGGCGATTTATGCCTTTTTTGATCTCGTCCCTCCGCCCCCTCTGTAAGACAATGTAATATTTTCCCAACCCCCCTCCCACTCATTCTTACGTAAGACGTTAGATATTTGTATGTACTCTTCGTTGAATGCTGGCTTTCTATAGTTTCATCTTTCCATAGAGGCCATCGTATAGTTTTGAGCACTGGATATCGTATAATTATGCGGGGTTGGAGTACCACATTCATTAACATTAAGAGTGAAACGGTACCACAGCTGATGAAGTTGTGAACAATCACAGGATATATGGAAACGATACAATGTTTCTGGACGGACAAAATTCTTGCGTAAATTGGTTTCAAACCCCCTGCCCCCCCTCTTTATAAGACAACGTAAGATAACCCCAACTTCCTCACCCCCAAAAACGTCTTCCGTAATACTTAAATGGCCCCTTACTCTCCTTCACGGCGACAACAGTTATATCTAAGCATAATAAATTTAGGTGGCACACAGTGGAATTAACAAAATTGGCTGTTAAATGTCTAGATACTCCGCAAGCTCCTTAAACACCTCATGCACGCATTTCAGGAACACTCTTTACACTCGAGGGTGATGTTGATGCGCACAGAGCGTAGCGCAGTGCTTAAGTAGTATATGGCACTTCATGCACGCATGCCGACGTGCGAAGAGCATGTTGCGCATTGGCCCTCGGGGAAGCCGACCGTTTAAACGAAAGGCAGGCAAAATGTGCGGGAGAGGTTTTCCACGCCAAGCAAAACCCATTCGAAACTTTCCGCTGTAGGAAATGAGGACAGCGGGTGGGCGAAAGGAAACATTATGCAGATCCTGAAGAAAATGTAGTTAAAACTTTAATGCGAGTTATGGGACCAGAGGATTAACCACTTCGAACTGCTCTTAACGCATTCGGCCCGTAACGGTCACGTCACCAGCGGGAATCTAAAGGAACTAGATCCTTGATCCGCACGGAAAAAAAGCGCATAATTCAAAGAAAGAACTTAAAGGGAGAGCAGGGAGTATTCCGAAAATCTATGCCAACAATTTTGAGTTTTAAGCAATGGGTACTTCAATACTCTACTTATCAATTTTATATGCCAAATTTTGTTTGGGCGAGCCAGCGAATACACACCATACTTCATAATAGCAGCGAATGCGACCCGCATCACCATCCTCACCTGCGGGAGGAAAGAGAAAAGCAGATGATAGAAACAAAGCGCGTACCTGTCGTATGAAATGGAATTAATACATCGGAAAATTAATTCGCAAGGCTAATCAGTGACGTAGTTGTTATGTGCTGAGCATACCACTGCCGTTTAAAGCATTTTCTCTAAGGGATAATTTATTGTACACGTTTATAATGAATGGAAAGAAATTTTAAATAAAAATCGGATCCCGCGGGCTACAGAGAGTACGAAACTAAGTAGCACCGACGGCCAAGCAGAACTACGCCGAACTAATAAATCTAGAGCGAGTTCATTGAAAGAATAATAGGATAAATGAGATCCTGTCTTGGTGGAATGAATATTATTAACGTAATAATATCAAATCATGAAACTCAAAGACAAACAGACCAGACTACAAACCAAGATTAACAAACAGAGAATAGGAAGAGTGATCCAAGATGAATAAAGATACGATCAGAGCGAATGAATAAATACTGGGCCAACAGAAAACAGAAGAATTCCAGAAGATGACTGAAGTGGTCCAATGAAGGCCATAAAGTAAAATAATAATAATATCAAATGATAATCAGGTGAAAGATTCTGCCACATCACGTACCATTCTTTCATTTAAAAACATTGTACATTTAAGGAAACAAAGGTTCATACTGCTGATATGGTTGTGTAAAAGATAACACCATGATTAGTAATGGATTAGGTCCGCGATACATATTTGAGAGGGAGAAATGACGGTTGTTCAGGCTGAAGAGACAACCCTCGAGGGGTCAAGTCGACCAGAATCTCTAATAGCAGCGTGAACTAATCATTAAAATGCCCCTGAGACGCATTACGGGAGCGAAATACAACGCGGAAAACACCATGAGTGGAAATTGAACGCTTTCCCAAAACACGAGCGATCCCTCGACTACCCACGGGAAACGCACGAGCAAACAAAACATGGTTATGAATTATTTACATTCTCGAATTGACCAGAATTCCCACAGGAACAAGCATCCACCTCCGAGTTCTGGCATACGAGACGGTGTTGACGAGGCGATGAGAGAAGTAGAAGGGAAAAAAAACGAAAAGCAAACAGGATTGCTCATTAAGCACCTGAAACGATATTTGCCCGGTAGTGGACAGCTAAAACAAAGTGACAGTGGCTAGAAAAATTCTAAGGCTTCATTATTAACACCCAGATATCGGGAATTCAAATAACATTGTACATTAAATCTGGTTTGCCAATTATGCTTTCCGTTCGATATACATGTTAGATGTATATTGAACGTAGCGTAGCTTCAGTTGTTCAATAAACTGTATACCATTGCAAATATTGACATGTTGACAAAAATCGCCGAGATTATTATACTGAGCATAAATAGCAGGCTAAAAGTCAACTCGCTAACGCCTTCTACTCTCAATACTACCTCCATCACCAAAAAATTGTTTTCTCCCCTATTCCAAAATCTCTTCCGCTCTCACTCATATAAGCATTACAACTTTAAATCACCTTCCTGGACGCTGCACTACACCGCTTTGTATCTATTCACTCCGCCATTCATTTCTTCAATGCCGCTTCAATTTATACCTCCTTAAACCTAAATAATAAACCTCCTATAACAGTCTTTCATCTCCTTTCTCATCCCTAGAATTCTCTCGTAAACCACCGTCTTCAGCATTCCTCTTCCTATTAAAACCTACAGCATCCACCAACTGTATCTCCTCCTAATCTCCCTCTGAAACCATCTCCCCTTTTCAGTTTTGCGTAACATGTCATCGCCTGTTTTCTTTCCCGACTATCAGATTCTCTCCATCCTTTCCCAAACGCTTTTAGCCGATTATCATTCTCTCCCTTAAGGCCCAAGCTTTAGCGCCATACTATATCACTCCCCAAATCCAACTTTTCACAAATGTATTCCTTAAATCCTTACCGGGAATCCATCCAAACCATCACCGTCATCATAGTATTCTACTAAGTAAATGACAATTCTAAGGCTAGTCCTGCCAATAACTCATCCGATCCCGTGGAGTCCTTTCTAACGATACTTTCTTAATATGCCAATTTTCCAAAAATAAATACCTTCTGAATATTTTTATCTTAAAGTCGCTCAAGAAACCAACTCTTCTCCTCTCTCTGATCTACATCCACGAAATACCGTGCAAGCCATCACTAGGAGTGTGGCACGGGGTGATTCCACTCCAGGCATGAAGCCCTCATCCCAGATGAAATCAGAACTGTGCACGTTCCCCCGGACGTCATGTGCATGTTCCCAGGCGCAGGCCAAAAACAGTCAGGACAACGGTGCACGGTCAGACCAGAAATAAGGAGAGTGCTACGTACAAGAACATGCTACCTTGCAGTAGACTACTTAAGATACAACTACTGGTTAGTATTATTAATGCGACAGATAAATAGAATCTCTCCTTGACGGACATGTCCTCTATTTCACACACTTCAAAATATCGTTAGCCTTGCAACTTGTCTTTCAGCAGCCTGTCACGCCTAAGAATGTCTTCCACCACCCTTCTTATCCCACCCACCATATATAACAGGCCCTTATATCTTTCACACACTAACAAGCTTAACGCTTTCTACTCTCCTACATATCAATTCCGAAGCCCACCTGAAATCTTCCCCGAACACGACTCAACCCGAAGGGTAACCCGGACTCCCTCGGCCTTAAAAATGCCAGTTCTTTACAGACGACCTTTAAACAATGAATGGATGTCCTTTCTCTCCGGGCAGAGATTTATTTACTAACGCGAGCAATAGACTCGCTGGACCAGCACCGAAGTGAGGAGGGACAAGGAGGAAGGAAAAAAATAACCCGACGAGCTGAGGGAGTTCCCGAATCGTCCGCTGCGCAAAATGTTCACCAAGCCAGAAAGAATTCCCAGGTGGTTGAAATTGAAGGAAACGACTTAATTTGCGAGAGAAAAGGAGAGCACAAGGACTGGAACGACTACAGCGGGGCGAGCAGAAGGCAAGTAAAGGCAAGGCGGCGAGAGAAAATGTGAAGTGAAATTACCTGAGAATAGCCTGATTTTCAGTTTTTTCCTCCACATTTCCCCCACTCTTAAGTTCTACGGTGAATGCAACAATCCGTAATAAATGTTGAAACAGTACATGGATCAGAATATCAGCGTGGAATAAAGAAATAAAGATTATAAACAAGAAGACAAATGAGATTTTTGATGGAAAAAATGCAAGGCACCCTAAAAGTTTAGGGTACACATTAGAGTTGATAAATAAATGATAAAAGTAATGACATTAGGAACAACGCTAAAAGAAATGGGCATAGAAGTACAGATATAAAAGGAATAATAGCGTAAGCAAACAAGTTCATAAATCGGAGAGGATTAATAACGGAAACCTTATGCAAGAATGTAAAGAATGGAATGCAGACACGTCTAAAAAATGTGAGCGTTGTATAGGAGCGGAAACAGGACTCTAGAGGGAAGAGGATGAGAATAGGCTGTAGGGATATGAGATGTGAGTGTGGAGGAGTGAAAGTATCAGGTAAGGACATGAAAGTCTCCGCATAGTAGGCGAGGAAACTTGCTTGAGGAGATTAGTAGGCAGAGTAGATGGTTGGAACAGGAAATGAATGATGAGGGCCGTGACGGACGGCAGAATGATGGAAAAAACGAAAAAATAATTGAATTAGTGGAGGGCTTAAAGAAAAAAGAAGCAGCTGATGAATGATATAGCGTACGGAGACTAGGGCATTCACAAGTAAAATATTTTTAGAAGCTTTTTACTTCCTTTTTAATTAACCATTAGGGATAGATCATTTCTAATCATAATATCTCCCTACGAAAATGAGAAACTGTAGTTTTTAGATCAGGAAAGAGAAACTGAAACATACGAGGGGAAAGGAACTTTAAAGAATACATACTTCCTCGTATTAAAGACGAGCAAGTTGCTGCAGAAAATTATGCAATGACAGAGCAGGTGGATAGAGGAAGTAGCTAGATGGAGGAGGGGAATGTGACATTGTAAGCCAAATTAGAGGGAATGGATTGAGGATGTCGAAAGGCTGCTTAGATGAAGTAAAGCGAGATGAGAAATATCCTGACCTGACAGATGAAATTTTAACAGGAAATAGACGTTCGAAAACTAATAAGAAAAACTGTCAGTTATCATAATTTATAGCAGGTGAACTAGCTGCTAAGTAACTTCAAATGTAAGGATATTACCCACACTCTCTATCAGAGTTACGAACCCTTGTCTCATTCCAAGATGTAGCTGTTAACCTCATAATAGGTACGTCCTGTACCTATTCCAATGGTAGTAGTCCACTGAAAGACACACAGAACGTTAAAATATCAATATTATCAATGTGTACAGGTTTGAGTTTTATCAACCGCCGAAAACAATGGCAGGCACGGTTGGAGAGGAAAATTTAGTTTTATTCATTACACGAAGGCACGTTTACACCCTGTACATCTTGGTTCCAAACCTACTTTCCCATATTTTCTTTTGTCTTTGGAAGTACAAAAAATGCACACTACTGCTAGACTCCGCATTTCTTCCCTCAGCGTAGACCATAAAATACCTTAAGAACGCGGAGAGAGTCTTCGGGAAAGGAAGCAGACTACATAAAGATGAAAACGGAGTCTTTTTAAGAAATGGTAGCGAGTGGGGATAGATGGGACTCTTGGATTCCTCAACCCTGGGGGAGGAAAGCAAGGGTTTCGGATAGGAGTGATGACGAAAGAGAAGGCCGGCAAAACTGGACATCAGGGAGACACCGCGCATCAGAAGTGAAATGCAGGAGATGTAGTGGGGAAGGAGGACAGTGACAGGGTGTACTAAGCGGAGGAGCCAGAGGTAGGAAGGACCCGAATTTGAGGTGATCTGCAGATGTGCCGCTTACCCTAACCGGGGCAAGGTCCGAGGGGGTGCCGTGGTCCAAGGAGAGGTGAGGCAGGGGAGAAGGTTGGAAACCACACCCGTGAAAGTCCGCCCGTGGAAGTGAAGATTAAAGTGAACAAACGGCGCGCGGGACTGCCCACCCCTCTCTTTATTCCCACCCTTATAACGATCGGCCCCGAAAAAGAACCTCTGCAGACGAGAGAGCAACGAGGCGGGAGAGGGAGGCAGGGAAGCGGAACCTAAAAGACACTCCGAATCGGAGCAAAAGGTTTTAATACCGCTATATTAAAGCCATTACATAAGCATGGATGAATAAGCCTGGAATCAGTTCATTCCCTCTGCTCCGAGGGAGTTAACGTAAATATATTAGCGCTCTGTCTCATCTAAAAGGATGTTACAGGCGCTGAGCAGGTAAACGTGATATGAAGATGTACTTCTACCGAATAATACCGAATGCAAATTCTTGAAGAGAAATGTACGACATAAAGCTCGCCTAATACCAGAGGAATCGTTTCGCATATTCTTCTTTCATAAATAGGCGTAAAAAGAAAAAAACTGCAAAGTTAAAAATATGACCATGAGACTAGCTACAAGAGAGTGAATGAGTCGGCAAAGAATAGATTTACATTAGAAAATCAGACAAATGAATGAGTAATATCCCAAAAAATGTCACACGCTCCGCGTGGGGAGTAATATATGAAAAGACGTAATAACTCAAACATACCGGAATTAGAAAAAAGAGACAAAGTTACATGCCACAGCACAAAAATAATATGATCTTTGAAGGGGAAAATTACGTCGTTACACGCAAGAGGGAGAAAAACACGAATAATTTCAAGAGACAGTATCGTACTAGCGAGCAATGAGTAAAATTACTTAGCTCTGATTGAATTTTAGGACAAGGTTCTAAACCGGTAAAAATGAATAAGATGAATGTTCGCTGTTAAACCGGGAAATGAAAAACTAGGGGCATAAATTCAAGCCGGAACACTTGCACTATGGCCTGCGAAGGCGTAAATACGGCCTACGGCATTTAAAAAAAAGACGAGAATTTAGGTTAAAGAATACAAAATTATACATGCAAAGAGTTCCGATGGAACATGATAAATCCCAGATGCAAATAAACAAGTGAAAAATAAACATTAAAGTGAACCGGATTCATCGGCACTCCATTGTTCACTCTAATTAGGCAGACATTTAGTCGAGGTATGTATTGTGCGTATTTCAAAAGGTGTAAAGTCGGCGTTTAAATGAATAGGCGCCCTTTATATTCTTTAATGCTTCTCTAGAGAGATAGTAGGTAGATATTCAACCGGAAGCACCGGAGAAGGGAATGGAAAAGGAAGACCCCGGTCGCCAGGTGAGATATTTTTCCTCCCGTTTCACTCGTTATAAAGGAAGTGCGCCAATGGAATCTCGTCAGCAGGGAGTAAGATAAATGTTCCCGGCCGCCCATGGATTTGACCATTAACATTCATCCATGTTCCCATTCAAGTTCACGTAACTGCAATGAGATATTTGCACTACACAAAGGGAAATCCACGAAAAGGAAGTTTTAGTATAATGAAGAAAACACTTCCACACTTCATTACAGACGCACCAGTTCAGACATTTTCGGCCGAAGTAATTTTTTAAACGTCGATTAAGTTATAGGTCTCTTGAATAATGACACACGTGTGAATAATGACACAGTCTACTGATGAAGAAATAAATGCGGTAAGAAGTGAAGGGTCAGCTTCGGCAAAATCCTCGAGGATTTTTACTATCTTCTATTCAAATCAAACTTAACCGGCACCTTAACCTGATCAAACAATCACGAAGAACTTCGGGATAGCTCTAGGATTAGTAAAAACCCACTATACATCGATTTTTTTGTCCACCATGTGCAGTCATTTCACATTTTACCCCACTCGTGGCAGAATCAGGAACTAAAATATACGAATGAGAGATATTTTTGATGCCAATCTGTAAAATTTGATGTTACAAAGGCATATAGACGTAATAAAAATTAATCAGAGACAAAAAAAAAACTCTTCTATATGTTACCTCTAGGTCACTCATTGTGATAGAGGATAACTATTAAACGGTAGTGCTGTTTTCAGAAAACTGAGACTCAGTTCTATTAAGATAATTCATCAACTCTCACTTTTACAAAGAGGTTTTTACTGCTGAGTCTCTCCGAAAACAAAG
Source organism: Ceriagrion tenellum (assembly GCA_963169105.1). Lineage (NCBI taxonomy): Eukaryota > Metazoa > Arthropoda > Insecta > Odonata > Coenagrionidae > Ceriagrion > Ceriagrion tenellum. The sequence goes on along the minus strand of OY720637.1, from coordinate 80,670,674 downwards.
AGACGGACTCCGACCACTACCTTCAAAGACTTTTTTAGTCAAATGAAATGTTCCTCCAATCGGGAAAATGCCATAACGACGAATATGAGAGAGACCGGAACTTGGAAATAAATTCTTTCCCAATTCCATATTAATCACATTTTTAATGCACATAAGAGAGAACTATGATGATCATAAGCATTAGGGAGCAATCATCTTCAAAAGCTTAACTTCATTCAAGCAGTCAATCAAACGAATTCATCTTTTATCGACTCGTTTCCATGAAATTTAACCGTTAGGCGAACCCCATAAATGGACGTTTTAATTTTCCGCTAAATTATCCTTCGCGTTAAAGTTCTACAAAACGAAATATTTAATAAATACGGCATTAAAATCAATGCAAAGGGCATTTGAAGCTGGCCGAAAGGGGATTAAAACACAGCCGGAGGGTCAATTTGAAAAATTCGGCCACGAATAATTCAACGACTGAAAATAAAGGGAAAGCCCAGGGAGTACATTAGCAAATTCACAGCGAATCCAACTCTTATGACGGCGGACAACATATTCACATGAAAAGAAAATTTTTCCGTCCGATCACTAAAAGCACGCGTCTCTCACACCAGCGAGGAATGCTCTCAAATATTTAAAATCTAACTTGAATAAGCTTAAACAAACCAGTGTACACCAGTATATACGAAATAAATTAATCTGTTCGTCAAACGAGAAAGTCTACTGACTGTGGGCACCGTAGCCATGCATCATGCACGAATGCCGCTCGTGGCAAGATATTATTGCCACAGTGCGGCGCGTACAGGATCGTGCTTACTTATTTAAAAACAAACTTCGCCTCAGGCACTCCATGAAATTAAATTATCACAGAGAGGGGGAAAAACCTCACAGAGAATATGATACAACTTGAACTTTGCAGCAAAAGTTTTTCACTCTCACGGTGCCAGTTTTATCAAATTTAACTCTTAGGCCTTCTTCACCGTTCGGTGTGGAAATTAGGCGAAGTAATGAGTACTGGGCACTGGCACCATTTTAGCCTCTCATTAACCTCCGCAGGAAAAAAGTACTTAGCGATAGAAGAAATCACTTCAATGAATTTGATGCCGCGTGTATCGAACCACTGGTAAATTATTCGACAAGCGCCAGAAGTTCACGCTCAAAGGTCAAATTCAGAAAACAGAACACACTAGGAACAAACTAACGTTTAATTTAGGTCGACGTCACATAAAGTAGCCATATCATATTAATCTCTACCTAGGTGCCCCGCAAGCCACATCATGGGTGCGTACGATGGATTGGGTTTTCACCAACACGGCCCGAACCATATCATACAAATGATATTGAAAATACGAACACAGGTAATTGGAAAAAAACTAGCAAATGTTAACGTGATTCAGATTATGAAAAACGGTCTTAAACATGCTTTCTTTTACCATCTCGTTTAGAAGGTGCAACAACTACCATACGGTAAACAGTCAAAACAGTCTTTTCATGGTTATTTAATCCAAATTACCTTTAGCCCAGGTGCGTACACCAAAAACGAGGCTGATACTAAATGCTTAAATTTTTATCTATTCCTCGATATCACACTGAGTTGCAACCTCACATAATGCAGATATAACAAGAACGTTAACTTTGAAGTAATGACTGTTTCAGTATAATAAAAGTATTTTTTAATGTATACACTGACCGTATTTACTGGATGACGTTGATCAGTAAATTTCCAAACCAAATAAATTTGTAGCCATATTTATCGATGGAAATAAATTCATTGATTCACATCAATTGAGCATAACGTCAAATTATTACGGAACAGAATATGAAGCCACGGCACGAAATGACCGGCAGAAATGAATTTTTCATTTGAACGGATGGATTAATCCCAAGTCTATAGATCCCTGTCACCATTTTTCAATATGCAAGTTATTTTCCAGGAAAATTTTCGATTTAACTCCTTGCCAAGCTCTGAAGCGGCTGCGTAAAGATACTCTTTATACAGATACTCTTCATTAGTTTCCCCACATTTTCAAACGCATAAGTTAACAATCAAGAGCAAAATTTTCACTATTAAAGAAAAATTATCAAATTTTCAGACCCATAAATGGTACTCATTCAATTCCGAAGATTTCTCATATTCATCACTTTGAGCATCTCTTTCACCACCTTCACTCAAGCCTATCACGATAAACTAATCCAAATTCCACCACTCACCAAGAGACGAACAAATTGTTAAAGGTATAATGGTTAACAGACGACGCCAAAATGAAAATTTTACGGCAGTGACTGTATAAAAATCTGCCATCTACCATTAAAAGGTCTAATACGAAATGATCAAACAATGTAACGGAATCATTGAAGCAAGATGGGCAGAGTTATAGAGTCGTTACTTTTCCTTAACATGTCCATCGATAATGGTCCATTATTCTCGGCACAACTTACTATGTCACACGAGGATTGGGTTTAAGAAATTTGACTTCTCAAGACTGAATTAACTGAGGAAAAATTATGATAACACCCTATTTAGATTTTTTTAGAAATGTCGAAAGACTTTCCACGTTTAACTCGATGCTTGCGACCACTTAACAGACAATGCTCCTTCAGCACACTTCTGAGCCATTGAAAAAGAACTTTCACGTCCGTTGACAGAACGGCACATAGATATGTATAACCCTCATAGACGAGGCTCATTTACAATTAAGCCCTTCATTCAACATGCCGGATTAAAGTACGCTCTCACCTTTCATTGCAATTCCATAAGAACTCAAAGAGAACATCTGGTATCCGGCTTACCTTTGAGGCACACAATGGCAATAGCGGTTACATGAAACAAAACTGTCGACCAAGGCACTCAATTCGTGTATCACCGCAAGTTTTTAAACCTCAACTTCTGTCGTAAGTATTGAATGAATTCTCTATCAAAGTCAGTCGCTTGACTGGCTTATGCCGACCGCACTCTTTCATCAAAATCGAGAGAATGATGTTTTTTGAGCAACGATATACGTTTTGATGACGAAGTGTTAACTGCTCGCTGAAGCTCATCCTTCTCTCAATGATGCTGAAGTAATTCGCCGGTCGCCTTGTTAGCCCCTTTCCATCAACTTCCTCTACCCGAGTGGGAAATCGATACAACGTTGACACGACTCAAAGTAATGAGATAAAGAGCTCGGCGATGGCTGTAATTGCTCAACACAGAAACGTACAAAAATCGACGGCTCCATTCTTCAGTGAAGGCACGAACAAGAAACAAAACGCCAATGCATTCCTCGTTGGATAACTTGCATTAATTATTAAATCGGCAATTACATCCCAATCTCATCTCTCTACTTCATTGTAATTGGATAACTTTGAAGATTTTTGTATAAATAGAGGTAAATGTACAACACAAACCCCAAAACCCAACCTAACATATGGATTAGATAAAATAACAATTGTACGCTGAGAGAACTAAGAGGGTTATTCAAAACGGATATTTTCAGTATTGTATCGGGTATGATAATTTGAATAATATTTCACATAAAAACACTATTTTCCTCATTTATTTCTTACCTCTACCATCCATCCTCATTTCCTACCAACTTACATTCCAACTATTCCAATCTAATCATTCCAAAACATATCAACCATCAAAGACGTCAACATTTTCCCACCCTATTCCCAGTACTTTACTCTTAGTAACGGTCTACACTTCGTACTTACTCCTAATAATAAACATTCTCGACACAAGAGATACGGCGAGATGCACGTACCGAATACACATGCGGCCTTAAGGTAATTTAATCGATGACTTTAGCCAAAAATGACGGGATGTCTCGTATGATGGACGTAATGTTCAGATAATTCATACACCCTACACACGCAAATCGTAATAAGTCAAACGGCAACAGGGTGAAACATTAGTATCGCATGAAAACTCATCTCCAGACGAAACATTAAACAAAAATAACTATTGCCAGCTCAAACCAATCAACTACTGCCTCATAAGTAACAACATAAAATTTCGCGGGGCAAGCTTTTCCTGACGTCGCTCACCATTGATCCTGCAGATGCAGCGCAGTATCCTTCGACCGCCTCCGACCCATGCTTTCAACAGCATTTAAATATTTGACGCGATCTATGACGCGACACGGTCGTGACTAGCTAGCCACTAATCACGTATCACATGGCAAAACCAGTTAGTTAACCACTGCACCGGAAAGCGATGGAGGGGTGAGACACCGTAATGGGAGAGGCGAAATGGAGACGTTTTCATGACGCCCGCTGACACTGCGCAGAGCACCTTGTTTCAGAAGTCCCCAATACCTCCTGCTTCTGAACCGTGCAACGCTTCTTAGCATTTCTGGCCCTCCCCGCAAGTTGACTATCAGGCACTAACCACATTGAAGTGACACTATCCGCACCACTGCCAAAAATGATGCGTTGATGAAAAAACATTTTCTTTCATTTCAGCATCTTTGAAAATGCTCCCTGCCCCATACAACCCGCAGTTTCACCCGGCAATAGCGACCTTAAATAAATTGTGGAGGTTTCATAAATTTGGTCGCAGGTGAAGGAAGATAAAACTCTGCTGGAAACTTTTCAAACACGAGAAAAATGGTGAAAATTTCTCGGGAATGGCACCCGGTTAGGCTTTCCATTGCCAACTTCCGGACGAGCCACTTCGTCCTCCGGTAAAAGAACTGAGTACTTTGCCCGGAGGACGATGAGCGATTGGCTCGTCGAAACGTTGGCCATGGAAAGCCTAACCCGAAGCCACTCCCGAGAAATCTTCGTCAATATCATCCACAGGGAAAGCCTACGATCCTACATGTGAAGAAGGGATGCGGTAATGAGAGTGGAGAGCGTAATAAATGAGTGATGTAAGATATGGTCGCATGGGAAAGGAAAGAGGAGAAATTAGGAGGCAAAATTTGCTGGTGAATGCACGGATGCGGAAAGAAATACGGCCAAGGGTGGGAAACGGTTTGAGGGAGCTTCTCATAGAGCTGGGAAACAAAAGCTACAACGAGCTAAAAGTGAACATCATATAGGAAAATAGGTGATACAGGAAAAAATATAATACTGCGATATAAATGAAAGAAAGTCCTGAATGATAGTAATAAACAGGACCGTCCCTGGACGCATTGAGGCTGTTTTATACGATACATAAGTCTGGACAAACTCTTGAATAAGTTAAATTGTACCGTGTAAAGCGAAAAATTGTATGAAAGCTTGTACGATTGTCAGAATACCTGAAAGGGTAATAGAACCGGTTTCATTTCCATTCAGGCAAGTATACAATTTCATGCGAGCTAGGACATACCAAGAAACATTTGTATAGACAATAAAATGTCCTGTGTAAAGCAACTTTAATACATTCGGCAGAACAACTTGATGGGTTGTATGATGGTGGTTTTGTAAATCATAACTTCTATCTGACTTGTATTGCTTTGCTTTTAACCTCTGGCATTTGAGTCTTAGTTCAGGAGGTTCTTTTACCAGGGGCGGCCATCGCCTCGAATGTCCTCGGTGTCAGCGGGGTTGTAATTACCACCAAAGCTATGGTCGCGGGTCCAGAGTCCCGCCGGGTTAGAATTTTCCCAACCTCGGTCAAGGTAAAGATGACCTTAAAGGCTGATTAGTCCGCTACGACTGAATTTAATGCAATGTATGTAGTTCGGTGTTGAACTAGTATTCATTCATTCATATAATATTCATTAAATAAAGTATTATTATTACTACTTAATATATGATCGCTTTTACTCGTCGCATAAAGGATAACGAAAAAGGCAACTCTGTAGACTCCACAAAGAAGCCGTGGAAAAGAAATAAATCAACCCGCCCGGCAGAGTCATAACGCGAGACGCCACCTTTGAGACAGAACCCCGAGAGAAGAAAGGCAATAAAGAAAGGTCGCATTTCTCAAAGTGCGTCCCGCGTCACTTTTGGCTCCGGGGAAGAGGAGGAGAAATTTGCGGATGCCACTGGAGATGATATGGGCGGGGAGAGAATTGTGAAGGGAGAGGAAGGGGGCGACTAATCTCGGTAGAACGTCACACGCGAACACGTCACGCACCGATATAAATTTCATATAACATACCTACGTCCCGCGACAAACGATGAATCATCGACGAAGGCATTTTAGCATCCAGTCGATCATTCATGCGACACTGAGCGCAACCTCAGATTCCCTTTTCTACGGAGGCACACATGGGAGTAGATGAATATTTACCAGATCTGATAAACTAATATATACCACAGAAATAAAATACAAGATTCTTTAGTTTTCCACAACATTTTTCGAGAATTCGAGGCTATCCATTGTGTTTGAGTTCCCGAGGCTCTGGCATCAGGAACACAAACTCCAGACATTCTGGAAACTTAATTATATAATTTTTTTTTGTTTTCATACATACATACATTTTTGCGTTTTACACATTCAGATTAAAAAATAGGTTTCCAGGCAAGTTTTCCTGTAATTCAGCCTTGAGAGTAGATATTTAACATAAGTCTCTTATTGAAATAATCATATTGGAGTATAAAAACGTGAATTTGAACGAGGACAAATTAAACAATTAAATTTAAACCGTTTACAAGGAGCGAAAAGCCCTGGGAAATTGAATGCAGGCAAAATATAGGAGTCCCACATCCTATTGCTTGGTGTTTTAGCAAATTACAGTCAAAATTGAAGTTAAAATTCGGTCATTCCAAACAAATGGCACTGTAATCGACTCCTATGGCCGGAAAAATGTAAACGGTAGAGGAAGGAAGAGGATAGGAATAATGATCTATTTTAGAGAGGAAGAAAAAATGAGGTACCTAGGAGTCTGAAAGAGGAGAAGGCACATGTAGGAAAGTGAAAAGATGATCCATAAACGGGAAAGTTGGTGCGAAGACCGGCCAAAAGGCTACAAATCAGCTGGCGGATCACTCACTGACGAATAGTGCAATTCATACGTTGGTAAGGGAAGTATTACTTGCCGAATGATGGAGGGGTTGAGAGAAACCTAACGACAGTAAAGGCCTACCAATAATCGGAGGGGCCGAGGGGTCCTCAGTCTTGCTTCTTATTAGACACGCGGAGTTTTGCCATTGAAAAAGCCTCCACATTGCACTCCAATGGAGATCAAGACAACATTGACAATACACCACCGCTGTGAATGGAACGCGACAACTGGGTTAGGTGAACGAGGATAAAAAATGAACAACAAAAAATGAAAAAAATTAACTTTCAATAAACTTTACACCATCAGGCGTCACTTCGTGGAAGTATTTTATATTCGAATCCATATTGAAAATAATCCTAGCGCTTTTCCATAGTTATTTATCAACAGTTACACGTAAAACGCGTTTCACAGCCCCCTGCAGCTTCAGGTACAATTTTTTTGGTCAATAAGTGGTAAAAAATTGTACCTGAAGATGCAGTAAGCTGCGAAACGCGTAGTAGGTGTAACTGTTAATAAATAATTGTGGGAAAATACAAGGATTATTATCAATATGGATTCGAATCAACTTTCATATCAATAAGAAATCTTTCAGATATACAGACACATCCGTTAGCGGCAATAGAGAGGAAGAAAGGACATAAGCGATGACCCATCTAAAACAAACTCTGGCGGGTATATGATAGAGCGATATAACATCTAATACTACCCTTCGAGCCGCTTCGGAGGCATATGGCGAGGGTGTCAGGATGGCAGCCAACGAAATAGGGGGGAATAGAAAAAATAACAAGGAAGGAGGAGAGAACAAAGGTAAACAGCATGTTAAAGGAGTTCCACGGAATCACAGTCTATTTCATCACGAGAGAAGATCGTGGAAAGAGGGAATGTGAGAGCTGAGATTATTATTTAAGTATTCTGCCGGTAAAATTAGGTTTTGTTGAATGTCAGACAATCTCCTCCCGGTTTTCCACACCTTCAGGCGCCTATTTCCATCTAGAATATCCTTTTTCACCTTAGCATACGATCTACCCTTCTTCATCCCGTCCATGAAACCTTTCATCTTTCTTCCCCTTCCCCGCTTGCCCAACATCCTTCCCTCTATACACTCTTCAGCAACCTGTCGCCCTTATTACACCCTTCAGCCATCTAACCTGCCTACCCCGGATTTCATTCAGAAGCTTCCTTTCCTCGCTCACCATATCAAGCACTTCCTCGTTAGTCTTCCTCTCCGTCCACCTCTATCTATTTTATTTTGTCGCTTACTTCAGTTCTAATGATAATTTCTTACATATTGAAGCACATTTTTGGGAGGTGTGAATTCCGAAATATTCAGAGGTACGTCCAATAACGTGGCGACATTTCACGGAGAGCTTAGGATACTTTAAAAATGGACATTTTTCATTCATCTAGGCTCAACATTTCTTGAGCGTGGACGGACAAACATCGACCATCCACCCACATCGACCGAGACAGACGAGTCCACCGTGGTGACTCGATGAGGCGTACGAGGCATGAAGAAACGGCGAGGGCATCGAAGAGAGGACCGCGGGGTCGAAATTAGGTCGCACCCCCCAAGTGGGTAGATTGGAAGTTGGAAGCGAAGTGGAACACAGCCGGCACTCGAGGGACCGACTCCCTTCCCGCCAGTTGGTCATGGAGTGCCCGAAGGACGGCGTGCGCGGAAGCGGACACGACTCGCGGGCCTGACCGGGGATGTGGGGCGACCGAGGACGTACTCGGGGCACGCAGGTGTGGGATTTGGAATTAATCAATCCCCAGTGCTCTCTCTCTCCCCTTGTTTTCAGCGGCAGAGGGCGAGAGCGGAAGGGGGAGAATTGACGGATGGACCCCAGTGAGACTGAAATGAAAACTCGTGACGACCGTTTCAGAAACTCGACAACGACCCATGTCCCACAGCACCGGAAAAAATATTTTAGAGGAGTCAAGGGCAGCGCAAAAGTTGAGCGTAAAAGTACATCCACACATGAAATGCCGGCTAACCAGACTCGATGCTAGGAATTCATGTTTCAAAAATCATTAAATATTAAAAGTAGAAAATCTACATTATTTCTGACGTATTTTCCCAATGATTTTCACAACAAATATTTTTTAAATAAATAAAAGAACAGCAAACAACATTTAAACATTTCGCGCAACATTGGACAAAAAATGCTAGTGTAAGAACTAATATGCGATACTTTCACATTACATTGAAGGCTTCAACCGACCATGTTTCGAAAATTAGCACCACTGTCAACGTCTGGCATTATTTCGAAACAAAAACTATTTACATACAACCACTAGCATCAGTGTGTGAAAATATTTATTTCAATTTAGGGCAAAATTCTACATTGCGCAAGTTTTTACGATGAATTTGGCTTTTTTCAGAATTTTTAAGTGTATAAGTTTCGGCAAAACAAAATTCAATGTGTAATATTTTGGAAAAACATACGATAACTGAATTGAGTATGGCTTACGCAACTGGGGGCATTTTCCAGGATGAAGTTACTTCTGTAATTTTTTACATCCAAATAAAAGTAGATACATAAAAATTGAATGAACATAGAGAAGAGTATCAAGATCGCAAAACAACTTGCCCAAACAGCACGAAGTAATACGCGTGAGTGATATTTCTAATAAACAAGGAATATAACTCATCGGGCATCATCTCAGGCCATCAATGCTAATACCAACGCCACTCACGACTGATTTCACGATCCGCTGCCCCGACCAAATTTTGAGTAACGAAAAATAAAATTAAACACATGCTCCGGTCAAAAGTCTGACATTTACATCACCCACTCATCAAAATCCCATTACGGCTCCAGCAACACCATGATCAACATTCTCCGCAGTTAAAAATTCATTAAATCGATACCCTGAACAGACTTGTGCACATGTGAAAAAGTCATCTTCATAAAACAGTTAAGATGAACGCCATTCTTAAATAATGAAAAATCATTTGAAGTCATAATACATAAAAGAAAACGACTGTTTAGTCCACAAAGGCGACTTAACGATTTATTGGACATGAGGAGGATTCGAGTACAACGACAACGCCAAGAATGAACTATAGAAAACTAGGAGCGCCAAATAAATTACCTCTGTAAGCTCTACAAAGTAATTTTCTTAGGCACGATGTCGCTCTAATATTGAAGACCTGAAATTATATAATAGAAAAGTGACTTCCAAACTGCAATTCCCAAGTCAAATTCATATTCTCCGTATCCAGTGAATGACACTATCTGTATAAAAATAAATATTTACTCTCCGTGACGGCAGAGGAATGGCGACCTTATTATTCTTCGGTAGAATCAAAACTGCATTCTACTTAATAAATATTAAGTAAAGCTTCAGTAAATACTCGAGTATGGAAAGGTAAAAATTACTGCCAACAAAGTCCTACGGAATTCTGTAAAGTTTATCATTTGATATAGTAGGGAGTATGCAGTACTATTAAGAAAAACAAGACACTTAATGCGATAACGATGCTAAACTCCGAAAAAAATGATGAACAAATTAAAAATCTAGAAGAAAAAGATGTTGACTCATGCGGAGACATTTCTCATTAGGGAAAAAAATTGCCTCATACAGACAGGCAGAAAATGTGCCTAATAAGTTTTCAGGGTGGAGAAAATATGTACTTTCGCTCAAGAGGAAAATAAACTAAGGGACAGTTGATACAACGGGGGGGAGGAAAGGAGACTGGAAGTGGATATTAAAAGAATCCTGAGGATATGTTGAGGGTCCATAGTTTTCTGGAGGATGTGATAGAAGAAACGAGGGATAAAGTAGGAAAATGAAGGGAAAGAAAAGGCATTTTGGACCTCATCAAGAAGAATACTAATTATTAAGAAGGCAATTAAGATGGGAAACGGAGTTTTGAGTAGAAAGAAAGGCTACGCATGCCCCGTAATTTACTTAATTTTTATTTATTTAATGGCCTCGCTCGCTAGAGAACGCGCCTTCCCGGCACCCTTAAGGTCACAGATCCCACTCTCACCAACAGGGGTTGCGTTTGTCTAAGATTGAGGGGGATGTGACTTAAACGTAACTGACGTTAAATATCATTAGCTTCATATTCTGGTTTATTTTTATTATTAAGGTTATTTACCGGTTAAAGGCGATTGAGTAGAAGAGAGTAAATATTTTCTAAATGTCTTCATGCGCAGGGCCCTACCAACCTTGATTGCGTTTTTTGTTACCAGATTTTTTCATCGTAGTTTACGTCCCTTCTTACCCGTACCCTTCTTCAACCCGTCCATAGATATTCATTTCATTCTCCTTCCTTGCTCACCCAATATCCCACACTCCATCACGGCCCTAAACAACACTTCCCCTCTTCCAACCCACTACTTTGCCCACTCCCAATCCTATCCATATGTGTTCCTTCCTCACCAATCAATGCAAGTACTTTCTCGTTAGTATTCGCGCGGACGAATGATAAAAATTAGAACGGGCTATTACATGACCCCACGTTCAAGCATTTGCGCAACTTTGGGTGTATACACGGTGCAGTTTTAATGATAGATTTGTTCATGTATCTACTTGAACGAGTTCATGCATCGTGTAAACGCGGCGTAAGACTTATGGATGGAAAGAAGGGAGGCAGACAGTATGAGGAATAAAAGAAAAATTTAATATCAAAAGGATAGCCACGAGTAGTACAGTCCTAACATCTACCGCAATCGGCTAGTAGAGGTAAAGACTATCCATATAAGTCACGAGAAATTAGTACATATACCAAAATATGATGAGTCGATTAACTAATGATGAACAGGTTAAAAAATAGTCATCGGGGCTTCATTTTCCAGAATCTCATTAAAGTTTTACTGAAGCGATCTCAGATGAGCCAATGCGTCTATTAAGGAACTTTACTGCCAATTTCAACACGTAGTGTGTTACACTAGTTCCTTTGTAGTCACATTTCACTCAAAGCAGACTTTCGCTCTGATTACCGTGCATGGTACAAAGGGGCAACATTGTACGCCACATCACTAAACTCCTACCCAGATTCGAAGATTTCCGAGACTGCGGCCGAGTTCGAGAACTAGCGCCTCCTCCGGTCCCACGCCGCTTTCCTCGCAATGGTCATCCCCACCCTACTGCGAAGCAGACACCCGCCCCCGCGGTACTGCAACACGGGAGGGAAATGGGGCGGACTGCTCATCGTCACCACCGGAGGCTTGTTTGAAAGCTCCTTTGGCCACTGTTTCGCCAGCCACCCGCGAGCGAACCCAGGGGGGGGGGGGCCGCTGCTGGAAATCTCATCGACGAACATCGATCGGAATAAATACCTCCGCGCGGAATTCCCCCGCTGGCTCGAAACGAACGCTCTAGAGAGGAATGAATTGGGCCGCTCGAGAAATGTTTTGTGCACCAGCGCAGAATACTTTGCGGAGCGGTCTGAGGGCGGAACAAGTCATTGTGTCAATCGACGAAACTTCGTCCTCATTACAAGTAACTGGGTTACTACAAATATATTAAAACCTGATTTCACTGCAGAAAGGTGGCATTTTTTTTGAACCTTCTGAATCTCCGAATGAGTTTTCGGCTTAGCGGAACAAAGGATTCTCCTATTAGTCCGGCAACTTATGCAAACAGAAATTATAATGAAAACAATCCTTTCGCACAACTGTTATTCTCCCACCTGAAGGGTAAGTTTCTAGGCAGTCAACAACTTGGATTTCTATTTTTAATGAAATATTAAACTGCTCTGAATATAACTCAAACTATTCGCCATCGAGCCCGCAAAGACTTACATTCAAGAGAGAGTAAATCTTTAAAGTGAAAAAATGCTACGCACGCTTTTTCAAATACTTTTTAAAGATTCTATCAGTTTTCCACACGAGTGATTTGCATTAACGAGGTACATTTCGCGTACATTTTTGCAGACATACTATACTTCTATTGAAATTCAACTGCACGTAACCACTTCCATGGGCATTGGGCATTGTTATCACAGCTTTAGGATCCACTTCAATGTAAATTTTCCAAGGGGGATGTATTAATGTCGCTTTAATTGCCAAAAGGACATTTTAATTATTTTGAAAATAAGAAAAGTAACACTTTCAACGAGAAAATTGAAACAGAGCTAGAGTGAAGCAACGGTGTCAAACATGAGGAGAATAGCAGTTCATAGCATTATTCAAAAAGCAAAAAATGAAATAGGCAATTAACTGAGGCGACAGATATACATCCCCCGGTAAAACAAGATTTTGAGGCAAGGGAACAATTTTAATGCTAGCTTTCAATTATAATCATCGAGTTGCAAGAAACAAAGCGTCAGCGAAAATGCAAATAGATAGTATTTTCAGGAAGAGATAAAAAAACTCAACCTATATTCTTCCCAGTGCACATGAATCTAAATCCAGGCAAACACGCAACTTAATTACACCTATCAAACTTAATACACCTGCAAACATACATTAATTAAGCCAGCGTCAAACGAAACGACGAAAACGAGAAATTTTCATAACTCGGGCTTGACTGAAACCTCCATCCAAAATATGGAAATTCGAATGATTTTATGTCAATATAACCCACGAGCTCGGCAACTTTCAAGGATACCTCCTCTTACACTAAACGAATGAATATTTTCTCTAGTCTTTCGCACGCAGTTCACGCAGAATTAATGAAAGAGACGCCCACCTTCTAAAGATCCAGTTCCAGCATAACGCCTTTCCTTTACGTCACGCAACGGACTACTCAGCTTCGAGGGCATTTGATGCGTCACAGGGAAGAATCATCACTTACTGCATAATCCACATCCCTGTGATCGAAGGAGATCAACTACCGCTTCCAATTCATCAGCCATTCAACGCATGCACGACGACGTTTTTTGTCTACAACAGCACGTATGCGTTATAACACCGAACAGAGAAACCATATTAATGGGCTCAAAGGCTTAATGCTCAATCATAACATAAACACTCCTCCGCAGTGATCAATAATCGCTACAGTGAAAACAAGGAGCCTCGTGAAATATTTATAAAGCTGACATGACGCAAAGTAGACTTAATTAACTAGAAAGCACATCATGATAGTCGGAAATAATGCATTCTAGGTTTATTTACTTAACCCCACATTACATCGAGTAGTTAAAAGCATAACGTTACACCGATTAGATTATAAAACGCTGGCATAAAACAAAAGAAGTTTTTGCAAGTTCAGCGAGAATTATCGAAGTGTTTTTTAATACCTCAGTCAGCATTCGAGAAGTATAGCGACATCTTAAGTACTCTATGATAAAAGTGATGGAATGAACGTCATTCAATGTCTCCAAGAAGCAGATCTGATATATTTTTACAAATACCCTGAATAACTGCCAGGAGAAACACAAGTGGAGCGACCCTGTTTCCTAAAGCTAGCAGTAAATTTTAGGCATTATGGCATGATTGAGCGCAATCGGGCAACGATGGTACTGGAAAACCTCTCTTTATTCCATTATTAAAATTTAATTACTTGAAGTAACTAAAAATATACCTTAAATAACTTGAAAATGTCTCAAGTTTTCCTTTTTACCTATACTTTACCATAGATAAGTTATGCCTATCACACTTAATAAACTAATTTTGCAACCACCATGAATATAGAACCCAAATGGAAAGGGAAGTTACTCACGAGCCACCCGATATACATCTCACTTCGTCGAGATGGCAAAATTAAAGCTCACATAAAAGAGCTGTCAGCCAACACACGCACTTGTACATCTTATCTCGTAAAAAGTAAAATAATGGCAAAGATTTTAAACGAAAAGAAAAATAAATTTCGTCATGTAATCATGCGCAAGACTGCGTACATGCAATTTTTCGCGGTACATATCGCTCGGAATAACTGCTCAAGGATAACAAAATTAATTATTAATGTAAAGGTTCGGCAAAAGGAAACTTAAGAGACTTCAAGCACCGAGAGGAAGGGTATGAGATTCTAGTTCGATAGTAAATATGAAAACTCGCACGTGCAAAAAGTGTGCCATCGATAGAAAAATGGGTAATATCAAGTAGTGTGCCTGCACCCGGAGAAAACAGCTCGACAAGACATTAATATTCTCGGGCCGAGCCATTTTATCACGGCATGCTCAAGAACTTCACGTACTCACACAAAATGGGGGCGCCACATTTAACAGGGCCACACACATACACACTCAAAAACACAAGACGAAAGAAACCCCTTTCTAATTCTTCGAGAGAAAAGACATGGGAAGCAAAAAAGAGGAAATGCAAGTGGGAACGACAAATGCAGGAAACTGGGGAAACGCCCATGCATATTCATCGGACGCTGAAATAAGTGCGCTCTCAGCATTTGCAAATACTCGATAAAGCGTCGCGAAGGAGATGGGAGAAAAGAATAAAAACTGGCTAAATTCCAATGGTGAGAAAGGGGGGAGACTGGAGAGAGAAAAAGAAATGTTCCCAACAGTCGCGAGTGGACCAGAGCCAAGGACAGAGGGAGAGAAAGACGTGGGAATTCTTTCAGGAGCCCGATTATCCGTGCCACGACAAAGCTTTTTCCCCGCATAAGCAATCAACCCGGAGTCGCCAAGGAAGGTGGAAGTAGACTTTTGAGCGAATTTTTAAGGGTCGCACCACCAACAACATTTTTTCCCATCCTCTCCTCACAACCATTTGTACATTTCTATTGAAGAGGGGACGAGTGAAATTGGTTGGAAGTTGTCCCGCGGAGAGAGAGAAAGAGAGCACAAAATTTTATAAAAAATATAAAATGAAGGAAACATTCGAGGACTTAGCACTTTGGCCAGATGAAATGGAACGAATCATTTAGAAATCGAGAGATATAACTGAGTGGAGTATAAGAGGGGTGGAAGTGAATTTCAACTTAGAAATTATTCATGAGAAAATGTTACTTAGAGTACCGCTGGGGAAGGAATACGAGGAAAGGAAACTTCCGAACTTATTAAGCGGCGTGTCGAGAGATTAGACGTATTTCGACTACAGACTTTTTCCCTGGATGCCGGGGACAAAATTCGTTCTTAAGGGAAAAAAATTTAGTCACTCCGCAGTCGTTGGCAATTTTTTTTACTTTTCTTCACTGAATATAAAATTAATTATCCGAGACTTAATTTTTTGAGCTGAAATGCATACGCTCTAAGAGAAAAAATGTGAGTCCTACCACTCGACAGGTCACACAGCGCTTCACCAAGGGAACAATTACATCTTTTGCCAAATGAGGGTTCCCGACAAAAACAAAAAAAATCTCCCTTACCCTTCCCCGTCTTCCCAAGGACAAAACTCCAGTCTCCCTGGTCAGTACTCTCATTCCAATCAATATCAATCGTCTGCTTTCCTCATTATCGGATTTATTCAAGTTTAAAATAATTCAAGACTGGCCAGGTAAGGAAGATGCTCACTTTCCTTGCTCCGATACACACATTCAAAATTGTGCAAATGTATTTTTTAAATAGCAGGCATTCAGAAGTATACTCGTAGACGGAAAAGCGACATTAAATATAATAAATGCTGGTTGCTTTACGGCAAAATATTAACATAAACAAACGTCAAAACCGCGAAAATGTTTAAGAATACGGACGTGCGAAGTACAAATGAAAATAATAAGGTTATACAGTCTCGTGAACAACCCACACGCCAAAACTAAGCGTCTCACTCCACCAAGGTGACATACATAATGCATGCGGGATTGCGACTCAAGACACTTTGCCATCAAACATGTAACAAAGAGTAAACTTCGCTGCTCGTAGCTTCAGCCATTACCTCACCACGCCCGCACTCGAACGCATCCTACACTTGCGGTGAGATAGATGAGTTTGCCAGCCTCCGCTCCGAACGAGCACAATTTCTAGACGACAAAGATGCAGATATATTCTCGCTTACAAGAGCGGGTTGATATCACTAGAATCCTCCAAAATAATCTCATCTGGGCAACACACTCGTCAACACACTCGGGTTCTTGTTGTTGAGAGACAAAGCCCCGAAATGTAGCGAGGGGTTTTGCGCGCACACGAGGACACTACCGATTTGAGTGCTGAGCAATTAATCAAGACAAGCAAGAAGAAACGCTTTGTACACGACAGCATGATTCCCATTTGAGGATATTTCCTCTTGTAAAAGCAAAAATTAATAGTAGGTGTAGGACAATGTTTGAATGACTGAGTTTCAACTGTGTAAAAACACTATCGCCCAAGCTAGCACGCTCCGTTTCGGACTAAATACATTTGATGAGTGTTTGCCAGCCTCCGCTCCGAACACGCACAATTTCTGGGCGACGAAGATGCAGATAGATTCTCGCTTACAAGAGCGGGTAGGTATCACCAGAATCCTCCAAAATGATACAACACCACACGGTCAACTCTTTGAAGAATGAATTGAATAAATTTGATAAAAGGATTTGGCGATATTTCCCTTGATACTTCACACTTCACCATCAAATTATGCCACTACAAATAAATCGTAATGAGGAATTCAGAACTCAAATACTTACGCCAAAGCGAGGGGCGACGTTTTATTTAAAACTACGACAATTCCATAAAGCGGTTTGCCTGAGTGATTCAGTTAAAGTGAGTTGATTACGCTCCAGAATACTACACCAAAAGATAAACTCTTTCGAATCATCTCAAAAGGCACTCATTTTTTTCTATCAGAGCAAGAACGATGAACACTAGCACAAGAAAAAATCAATCAACAACTTATGTAAAAATTCCTAAAGCAATACAGCAGCCAGTACTTGGCCGAGGCTACTTCCTCGAGAAAGGATTTTTACACCGTAGGAAAAACTCGAAAAATGGATACCGACGAGCAGGAGAAGAAAGTATGCAAATTGAGTAAAAAAAACTGCCCGCTCTCACAGGGAATGGCGTGTGAGGTGTGTATACGCACAACGCCGAGCTCTGCCAACCATCCTCCTTCAATCCACGTCCATTGATTTGTATGCACATGCTACCTTTCGAGCAGCCACAGGAGCGTGCATAGATACATCGTTTGTGCATCCTAGTAGGAATATGGGTACGGCATGCAAGACATCAAACACTTAAATCAGAAGAGAGAAGGCCGAACAAACCGATTCAACCACTCCCACTCAGCCGTCGTTAGACGGAAGGGAAGTTGATATCCCTCCGGTAAGGACTTCTTAATACGACCGGCCGTTCTCCCCCACGGAAAGAAAAAGTCCAAGACTCGGAATTCCACGGTCTGCATTAAAAATGAGCGCCGCTCATTCGCCACAGCCCGCGTGAGCCACGAGAAGTTCTTACCCCTCCCCCCGCGGAATAGGAAAGCGAAAAATAATTAATGCACTCCCGCGTAACGCCCCATTAATTATTCCTCGAGGAGCAGAAAGAGAAGGTCTGGGCGCATTAAGGAGCGGCACCGCCCCCCTCACGGGCCCGAATGCAAAAATGATCCGATCAACCCTGGAGGAAAATTTGCAGAAAGCTCTCAGATTGGTCGAGTATATAAGAGGAGGCGATCTACCACTAAGGTTGCCTGCACTATTGATAATATGTGCGAGATGAGAGAGGGTAGAGGAAGCATTACTTCCTCGGAATGGTGAGGAGGGGATTATCGGTGGGAATGATCATGCATTGGTTTGTCAGTCAGCCAAGGGGTTACAGTCCATGATGAATGCATTAAAGCTGCAGAGCGAGAGGTATGGAATGAATATAAACCATAAAAAGATTAATAAGATGAGATTCTCTGGAATCAAGAATGCGGAGATGTACATATGGGAGGGAGGGCGCAAAATAGAGCAAGTTGAGAGGTTTACATATCTGGGCAGTATTTTGGAGGAGAATGGGTTTAGCGGTAGGGGCATAAAATGTAGACTTGCTATGGCTAAAGAAATATTTTCCAAGAGAGGGGTTCTGAGCATGAACGTAAGGAAACGGCAGGTAAAAACTCTAATGTGTAGCGTGGCGCTGTATATATTGGAGACCCGGTAATTGCCTGATTTTCGGTAAAGGGAAAAGTTGGATATTGAATCATTAAACTAGAAAACGTATTGGAGCCTCCACAGTCGCAGAGAGAACAAGTTTATGCGTTTGTTTCCCGTGAAAAAGAAGAAGACAGAGGGTGGGTTAATTATCAGGAGATGCGACATACGACCAATAATCAGGTTACATGACTACGGCAGAAAATTACCAGAAATTACCCACGGAAGGAGTAGGGCGGAAAGAAATCCAGGTACCACTGAAAAATTTCATGTCACCACCAGAGACCGTAACTGGGCTAACGGTTAGTAAATTAAGCAACTTTGTTATCCCACATAAATTTTATTTAAGATGGCCCTGGGTTTCGACGTAGCAAGTCATCATCACCTGATAATTTCACGTGGAACGTCATTATCACCTCATTTTTTCCCCGAGTTTCGACGTGGCATGTCATCATCGCCTGATGATGACGAGCTACGTCGAAACCCGGCTCGTCTTAAATAAAATTTATGAATAACAAAGTAACTTCATTTACAATGTGTAGTAAATTCCATGAATCCACGCCTGAGACAACTGGACTAACGGGATGGGAAATTAATACTTCTTCCGATCTCTAAATCACTTCATTCCTGATTCCTTCTTCGCAGAGACCTGACATGCCGGGCACCTTAAGGCTCTTCGAATACACAATCACGATTCCTTCTAGTCTCAATTCGCATCGACACAGCACGCCTAATTTCATCGAAGTCTCAAATCGATGCAACCGATGCACCGTACAGAATTACGGAGTGATTGGGTTAGTCACGGAAAGCCTGCGACTGTTGAGTTCATTCGCGCCATTTGGGATTGACGGGTAATTAAACGGTATGTAGGAATCAGGGGACGGCTGGCAGCAAATCCGGCACTGGCAATGGAGCATGGGTGTTCAACGGCAGGGGCCACGGAGTCCACAGTTTAATGGACCATCAAGCGTGCAGCGAACCGGGCGGGGCACATTACCAACCAAACCATAAAACAATCAGTTTAAAACTAAGGACTCTAACAAGAAAACACAGTCTTATTCCCAACCACAATACTCAGCGCTCACACACATTTCACAGTACTTAAACGGAAATGAATCTGAGAATTAAACTCTCTAAATACAATTGTAATTAAGGAGTATTTTACAACTTATGGTCGCTTTAAATGGAGGTGATTTACAAACCTTAAGATTTTTATACGTGAGGGACCTATTTACCGATAATATTTCTTTCTCCATCTTAGCACACGTCCGACCCTTCTTCATCCTGCCCATGAAACCCAATATCTTTCATTCCATTCCCACCCAACCCAAAATCCTCCCCTCTACCACAGCCTTAAGAAACCCTTAGCTGCTCATTGCCACCTCTAACCACCTACCTTGCCTTCCCCTAGTCTCCTTCAAAAGTTACACAAATGTAACCGCGGTATGCTCACCGTCATTATCGCGAAAACTGTTTTGCTGTAGCTCTTAACTCCATTCTTAGTCTAGCCAAGGTATTTCCCTTTTCAATCAAAATATTCAATATTCCAATAATCTGCTTGGCTTTGGCCTATCATGTCCGAGAACAATCAAACATTCCAGATATGTGAACCGACTTCGGGAGAAGGAAAAAGTTTTGGTCAAAAATTGGAAAATCATGGGAATCAGGGGGAAATTCAATGCAGGACATAATAAATGATGAATTTAAAACGTGAAAAAACATACTCCCATTGCGACGGGAGTTCCGACTAAAATATAAATATAATTATTTTCATGATATAGGTAGACTATTAATTACGACATTTCAGTTTTAACGGAAGAACTCATGAACCTGTCCCTTCCGAGATTAGATTAATGGCATCGATAATTATTGGCGTCTAAAATGTGAAAAAATCAGCCAAAATACTATCATACTTAGATTTGTACATATTACGTATCTTTTGGTTAGAGTAATAGCCATTGGGATCATTTCACGGAATATTGACGTTCAGATGGCAAGCACACACATTTATTGAATTACTATGAAAGTGAACTGGAGAAGAAATTTTCTCCCCACTGGGCATCCCCAATTTCTATCCCCAATGGGCATCATGCAAAGCTAAAATTCGATAGTTATATTCTTTACTCACTATAAGGTAGCTAGGTATAAAACAAAACAATCCGACTGCTCCCTATCACCTCCGCTTAAGCAAAAACTTGACAGCTTGATGAAAAATGAGGGAGTACAATAATACGCAATGCAAAACTGCCATATTTAATATTGACTACTACTCATATGTTTACTTCATTTAATGAGGTATCCTTGGAAAAACTGAGAAATAAACGGTTTTCTAATGACAGCGCCATTAAAAGGTGTAATTATAATGGTTCATTATTTCTGCAGACATATGGTCAAATGACTGATGTCAGATTTTCATTACCACCGAAAATAATGTAGTCCAACAGGCTTCCATTGGCATTACAACCCTGGCGATTAGAATTTCAGCAAGTCCAATCAGGAGGTTATTGGTCTGTATATGCCGGTCAACCGCAACTAAGATAAAAACAATAATGTGGGAACATCATGAGTACAATATTAGTTATTACTGTAACGGTAATCAACCGGTTACGGTGATTACAATAGAAGAGAGTAACAATTGTCTATGAGTTTACACGCCCAGACCCCGATCACTCTCACACAATTACCGTCTTATCTCAGCAAATGTCCTACCACGTCGAAAAAAAATAGAAAGACCGAAGACCACACGTGGATACGCCGCCGCACGCGGAGCATACGCTCCCAAAAATTAAAGGGGGTGCAGACGAGTATATTCCCTCCACGTAATACCTACAGACAAAAGAGACCGCACCTATGCTCAAAGGCAGAGGTAGGCTGACTCAAAGCAAACTGAATTAAAGCCATATGCATGCGAAGCATGGGAGAGCCACGGTGGCGAGACATGAGTAGTGGCGTGCACTATTTGTCAACTGTCGCAAGAGACATGGAGAACTCGACGGCCTGCCTATCACGCTGCTCCACTCATGGTTAATGCATGCAAATTTTCATTACCCTTGGCTACCCAGATAAGATCGAAAAAAAACTATGAAGGTGACATATCAAAATACCCTGAGAAACATCTTAATGTCTGTCTGAAACTTGGTGTCGCCAAAGAGTCATGTGCAAAGGGGATTCGAGCAGATAATCGCTTGTCCCCCATACAAACATTTTAAGTACGAATTTCGAAATAATTGTTTGTATGGTAGATAACTTAGAATGGATGAATCCTGTAGCGAGATCGATTCAGATTGAAGTTTCAAGGTGAAGAAAATATGATATACGACCTCTCCAGACAATTTCGTTTTTAATTGCAATTGCTCATTATAATTTTTGATACAGTACTTCCTGGAATCACACTTTCAACAATGCTACGATATATCTAACTTTTATCTGGCTCCCAAAAGAATGAAGGGATTAAGAAAGAGCAATTCTGTAATAATTCAATTCCATAGCGTTAGCAGATACATGCTCTTTCATAATTCATTAAAAAATCAAAGTTAAATACTGAGTACTACAGGAGGCGACGAGGGGAGCACTATTTCTTCATAGAGTATTTGGGTAAGGAGGAGCACAAAAGAACTCTTCCATTGAAGGTAGTTTGAGCGAAATATCATTTCACCTCGAAACCATAGGTGAAATGAATTTAGTCTCATTTTAAAGAAAAATCTCCCACTCTTCCAACGACACCAAAAATTCAACCCCTCACTACACTACTTTCCGAGATATTTGCCAAAAATACCAGCTCTTTTACATGGGAAATGCCACGTGTATGCACTCCAGAGAGAGTTTATTTAACAAGTGAGGAATTTAAAACCCCTAAATCTCGTCAAAAATTAACAGTGCGTAGTTTGTATGTTTTCTCATCTATTTTTGAAAATTGATCATATTGTAATCGCAGTAAATTCTACAGGCTCACAAAAATCATTCGCTTTGAAGGCGTTTCAACCGTTCTGCGCGAAAAAATTAGTCAAGTGAAAGACTTATTTAGATATTTTCATTTAATTACTTACAATTTCTGCCATGTATAACTATATTATCGCACCATAAATAATGCAATATTTAATTCATGTGCTCTACAGCATGTGAAATTACTACGAATAATTCGAATAATGTCTCCATTATGACTGGTGAACTATCTCGCTCAAACTACCTTAAACACACTTTAACCGGTAATTTGCCCATACAATAATTTTGTTTTCAACGATTGACTGCACGGTTTCACAGAAATGCAGTAAGTTAACTGCTCAATAAAGGAATACGCTTACACGCTTTTACTACTATATAACTTATTCCCCCGAATAAATTACTCTGGGCACTTCATACCTCCCCACACACCGTCAATAATCCCAGTTCTCGTCTCTATTTCGCTCGAACTCCATTTCTCCCCTTTGTCAAGTTCTTAAGCACTCCTTTCCCCGTCATAATTTTATCCATCCATTTTATATAACTCCTCGTATCACCACCATCCGTCTCCATTCCTCTGAGCCCAAAATTCGTAATTTATTCATCGGGGATTCAACCAGCTGATTGGCAGGTTTTTGGGCAGTCGCAAGTCTAACTTCCCAAATTCTACTACGTAGTTTTATCCCATGCATATTCCTAGCTTTCCATTAAGCCTAATACAATATCCTCCTATTCTCTTCCTCTCCATAAGTCGAGCAAAACTCCTAGGTTCATACTCCCTTAAAGCGCTAGCTTCGGATTTCGTTCCCCAGTGACCGTCATTAGTAGACCTCCCCTCTCAACACGGCCACCATCTTTTTCACTTTCTCCTTCCAGATTTTTCCAAACCACCATGTCCAGCACTTTCTCGTTCTTTTATTATCCAGATTACCCTCTCCATTCTACCTCATACAACAAAATTTCTGTGGGTACATATACGACCAGGAAGTTTCTCCCGTTGTGTGATTTGATACCCTGAATATGGCTTAATATGCCTAAATCCATCCTCATATTTTCTATCGCAGTTTGTTTTGCAGGAAGTCCACTGGTGCCAAAAGAACTGTTCCTGCCCAGAAAAAAATCAATCAAGACAATGTGTCGAGTTCCTATTAACAACACCTGGCAAACCTCTTTTCTGCATCTAATATCCTTACGCTTCCTTCTTTATATATCCTATTGTGTGCCTGCTTTTTTAAAGCAAACCTTGATAAATGTCCTACAAATGCCACCTACCACCATTACTCCAACCGATCAAGAACTAATATCCACTCGTAACAAAACTCCAGTTCTCTCCGTCTTAAGGGTCCCAGCCACTCTGCCTCTGTCCTATATAACAACACTCCTGACGAAATCAAAGATAGCACCTCACTTTCTGATTTTAATGAGAAGTTCAAACGTCTTTCTAAAAATTGCTATTACACTGTCTCTGAATATTTGTAAGATATATTGTAAATCAGGTAACCTGAGCAATTTCCCATTTGGGTTCCCTTTTACTCGTTGCTGATTGCTAGTGTGGAGCCTTCTGTGCAGCACATTCCCACTGTAATGTTCTTATAGTATTTTTTCTGGAATTTTATTAATTTTGATGCTATTTTCATCAATGTATTAGTATTGTATTTTCACGTAGCATTTTGATTTCATACAGACGTATCTATGCAATTGTACTCTAGCCAACGGTGAAAGAAATTTATTATTATTATACTCAAATCGAGTGAAAAATTATGTAAACAGTTAATTTTTGACGCGTAAGATTCGAACGTCTCCATCAGTTTAAAAAAAGTACAACTGGCCTCTAATCGTAAGAAATTACACCCCACTCTCGTCCTAGGGCCCAACGGTTCGAGTACATCCACAGTCGTCTTTTCCGACACCTTAATTCCATTACTCATCCGTCACGCTTCGCGGGAAACGGCACCGGGATCGCCGAGGAAAGAGCGAATGCCGTCACGTGGGCGATCCGTAGATCCATCAATCTACTCCGCCACGAGACGCGAATTATACCCACAGGTGCACGGGAGAGGGCGAACCACTCCAGCCTCCGCACCCACGAATCCCAGGCTGGAGATTCCGGGAAAGGGCTCGAGGAGGTATTAAAACGATACCCACTTTAGATACCGTAATCGGTATCACTATCGCAAATTCATTATTATGATGTAAACATTTTTCCACATAAAAGAGTAATTTTGCTATTTGAGGTGTTCCGACGGATAAGATAGGTTTAGCTGGGAAGGGCTACCCATTAGTATTTCTTCCGCGCAGGCCCCTAAATGCTTGCACCATTTTATTCTCTTTTGCCTCAGCATACCATATTCATCCCGTCCAAAAAACCGATTTTCTCTCTTCCTCTACCCCGCTTGCTCAACATCCATCCATCAATCATAGTCGTTAGCAACCAATCCCCCTTTATTACTACTTCCAGTCGCCTATGCTGTCTACCCGATTGCATTCCGAAGTTTTCTTTCCTAGTCCACCATACGTCACCACTTCTACGTTGACCTTCTTTTCTATCCAACGTACCTTCTCCATCCTTCTGCAAACTCGCATCTCGAACGCCTATAGTATAATCTCGTACTCCTTCCTCGATATCCATGTTTTTGCTCCAAGCAGCGCTACATTTCATAACAGTCTTCATCAGCCTTCTTTTAGTATGCTAAATCAAAGGTCCTCGTCAACACCACCTTTCCATTATTAAACGCTTATCAAACACGAATTCACGCACGGCGCGAAATAACTTAAAGCATCCCCGGCAAAGAGATTATTTAAGCATAGAAATGTGCTAAAGAGAGTAAAAAAAACCTTCGTGAATGGATACGAGATTCTGTCACCTCGACAGGAAATGTAGCCAAGAAGAAGGAAAGCTTACAGAAGTCGGAGACCGGGAGGATAGGAAGAGTGTTCGCCGCATTCGGCGCTAAGGACCGTCCATCCATCTTGAGCCGCTCGGGCGAAGATTCGCGTCTTCGCGGTGGAGACGTTCTCCTTGGGGACCGATTGGTCGGGGAAACAAGGGTGCGAGGAAGGAGGAAAGATCTCGAGACAGAATGACACAGTACTTCATAAGGGGGCACGAAGAGCTACTTCATTCGTGGTAATCCCCGGGGCTGAGCTGGACTGATGTGGTCATTAGAGGCACACATTCAATACCCGTGGTCTCAGCCAGTTTCCGTGCACGGACGACCTTTGAAGATTAATTCAGAGCCTATCTGTGATGGTATGTCATGGCAACGGTTTTAATCTCCTAAAACAAAGCAAAATCTTAGTTTTTAAATCCGAGATATTTCTTCAAAATAATTATGCCACCTAACGCTATTGGTATGTCATGGCAACGGTTTTAATCTCCTAATACAAAGCAAAATCTTAGTTTTTAAATCCGAGATATTTCTTCAAAATAATTATGCCACCTAACGCTATTCAACGACCAAATCATTGATGCATGGAGGAATTTGGTTATTTTTTAAGGGAGCGACAACTGAGGTAATTTGCAGTAATGAGCATGAGTGGTGTGCTAAGGGAAATTGTAGACGGAGAGGAACTAGGTTGAGGTATTATCTTGCTCATAACGCTTTTCGTTAACTCATTTATTTTATTTTCATGCACTCATTCCCAATTGACTAAGTAATAGGAGACTAATAAACATTCTACCCGTTGAGTAACTGTAAAGGAACGAGATTGACGGATCAATGGCAGAAAGTAGACCATTCAGCGAAATGTGTTAACTTTTTCAAGTTGAATATTGACCATTGCGTCATAAATAAAGCTCTTTCATCTTTTGCAGTCCAGTCTCAGAATACAACAGATACAAACAATGGAAAAAATATGGATACGATGTCATCGAGGACAACCAGAATAGTACAATAACGTTCTTGTAGTTAAGCTTCCCAATTTATATAAAACGCAGTTTAGAGAACAATGATGCAAATAAATACATTGTATTGACTTCAGTTAACCAAATGCCCCGCGCGGCCGCTAACAATCCAAAAGCCGAGTTACAAAACTTGCCACCAACTTCGTATTAGGATTAAGTAATTGGGTGGGATCATAATAAAAACTTAGTACTTTCCACCATGGCTCATTCGAAAAAGTATCCGACAACGGTTTTAGCACATACCTTGCATTTCAAACGAGCCTTGAAAGTGGAATCCACACGAAAGAGAGAACTGAACTATCAAAGCCAATCCCTATGGTGTTTTGTCTGATAGACGGAGTATAACTTCGTTGATACTACAACTACAACTACAACTAGGCTAAGTGGAACTCATTCGCCACGAATAGATACTGAAACTGAACAAACAGAAAATTCACGACGAATTTTCTGTTTGTTCTGAATAGCGCTGATTTTTTTCCGTAACATTCACGATGATAAGAAAAAACTGTAAATACAAAAAAGAGCAATATGTCGCCGAGGCCAGCAATTTTAAAGATGCCAACGAATACTATTCCGTTAATCCACTGCCGATGATGCAAAAAGCGTCAAGAACGAAATCGATTCGCCGATCCACTTATCGCAAATGTATTCGCGAAGGCAACGAGGAAAGAACAAATTGACGCCGACAGAATCAAAACATTTTCGGATTGCGCGCCAATGTGTTAGAGCCCAACTGAGCTACTCCGCCATCCTTAGGAAGATGGGCACGTAAAGCCGGAAGAGAGCAGATAGAAAGAAGTAACAGCCCCGCTCGGATCACACACACGACGGCAGGAATTCTGCGTGAGCATCGACGCTTGACTCGAAGCAGAAGCGTCGAGAGACCACGCGGTCATGGACTGGCACACAAGAGCGCGACTGTGGCAGACGAGAAGCTTGCGATAAGTGGCAGACCCAAGTGGGATGTCCGTGCGATAGGTGGGAAGAAGAAGGGATAAAAAGGCAGCACCGCGGAGACACCTCAAAAGGATATTTTTTAGAGATAATCTACCAGTTTAGTTACTTTTAAATGGTTGTGTCTTAGATTATCTAGATCAGTACATGTGATGACCCTATCAAATAATAATTAGAAAAAATAGCTCATTTTTACCAATATTAATTGAAATTTAAAGCGCGTTTCAACTCACTGACCAACTCGCAACGTGAGTCGAGATGTGTTGAAAATGATAATTATGATCGGTGGAAATTTTCGATTGTTGTTTCTAAACAAGACGAACTCTCACGATATAACGCTTGAATTAATTGAGCCAATCTGATAATAAAATTGCTTTATTTATCTCAGCAGCCTCTCACCCAGCTTCAGATCATCTTTATGACCTCTTTCTACCATAACTTCGCTGACCCATTATCATTCCCTCTAAACCTTACTCTGCCCTTCGCCAACAGTAACTTATTACTTATTCCAACCATCTACTTTGCCTCCTCTTAATATCATTCACAAGTTTTCCAACCTTACCAAGCACTTCCAAGCTTGTCTTCCTATCCATCCACTGCACCCTCTCCAACCTCCTTCACACCCACATCTCCAAAGCCGGCAGGCAATTCTCGTTTTCTTCTCTCAGAGTCCACATTTCTACCCCACACAATGCATAGCGAATTTTTCACCAGCCTCTTTCTTATATCCTTAACATAGGCCCCCGCTTTCTTATCCCCTATCACTGAACGCCCCTGTCTCGAAACTCATTTTAAGTCTTTACTAAGCTGCCCACTTTCTCTTTGCGTATTATACCTACAAGAAATTAAATAGCTCTACTCGATCCAATTGTGTCCTTCAACTGTTTTCACCAACCTCACCTTCTCTGTCCAGGCAAATATCGTTACTCTTGTTTTCTTATGCAATATCTTCGTACCGATGGAAACAAGACACAAAATTGATGCACAAATAATTCTAAATTACACCGGATTCGAAATAATCCACAATGGCGGGCTCTACTTGGTAGGAAATCACCACGGTAGGAGGCGATTCGTCCTAATTAAACGTGGACTGAATGACAGGAATTTTAAAAACTTCGTACTTTTGAAGCAATTTCTCATTATTGAAACCGCAAATAAATGGACGCGATAGGAACTAGCAGTCCAGGCATCCCAACGGTTGCGATTTCGAGTTACACCTAGGCTATACTGCTCTTCTTAGGATCAGAACAAAAGTTCATCACATTCAACCATTTTTTGGTGCTACACCCTTCGCTTGGTCAGGAAAGGGGTCTCAAAGTGGCTGTGAGTCCAATATGCTACCAAGATTAAGAAAAATAACTCCATTGGGTAGGTAGTGGAAGATAACAGGAATTCCATTACCACTCAATTCAAACCTCAATTCCGCTTAAATTTACGCAACACAATGCCGAGGCACCTGAAAATGAAAACATGTTGAAACACGGATCTCAAAATATCACCTTTAAGTTGACCAGACATAGATATTCGAATCTATAAATATCCAATACGGTTCCGGTTTTGGACAAAGGCAATTCGACATCGTCAAAGACTTCGATGGAGGTCAAACAGAGGGTAACTCACGCAGATAAAAATTATAATGCAATGGATTAAAACCATCATCGTGTATAGAATCAGTTGAATACGAAGTTTAATTTCATTCACCACATCAACTTCCAACTTCATTATCTTGGCGTCTCAAGGCGTAGGGAATAGCGGAAAGCAAATTTTATCAACTGTTTCCTTCATGCCTGAAATGTTCATAATATTACTCATGAAACTGATAAATTGCCAGAGCAACTTAACGGGAGCCTTTTCTTTTACATTTAAATCGATTTATCGACGGCATTTCTGAATATTTGGGTATAAGACTGATTTTCAGGCATAAAAACAGCTTACTTCAATCGTATTATCGAATTATGAATTAAGTTCGATCGTCTGTAAAAATATCCCTAAATACAAGAGGCGAAGTTTTTCAAAATCCATCTCTACTAAATGTGATCCCGTGCAGTCATTAAGGATCAAAGAAAGCATCGCGAAAAACAAAATAAACTAAAATTAGTCTCGTGGCCAGCAAAATTTCGACACCATTTTCACAGGAGAGATTTGAAAAGCATAGAGCGCAATGATTTTTCGGCAACTATTTTCGTCCACATTTTCATATTGCTCTATAACGACTGAGTAAACCCATGGAAAATTAGCAACTATTACGAGTATACTTTTATTAATGACATTCAGGCGCATCGGATGTTTTTTCCCAATTTTTAGATGAAACATCAGGGCTATTTGCTCCCACAGATGCATTATTTACCTCTAATTATGCGACTGCATTTAGTGAAACGTCCGTCCATATGAATGAATGGTTAAAATGAAATCAATGAAATATATAACAGCAGCAGCAACAAAATGTCCGCGTGATTTATTAGAATCGCCCGTTCATGGAAACGTCCGTATGCTCTTTTCGGTTGAAATTCATTATTAATCATCATGAGAGAAGAGAAAATCAATCGACAGGTTTAATATCTATTCGTGCATTATGGAAAACAGTACGTGTGCAATTACCCATTCACAGAGAGAAAGAGTACGGACAAATTTTACAAAGTTATACACGGCTGAATGAATTTCTCCATTTGAGACATTTGGCTACAATTTTTACAGCATTCCCTTCCTCGCTTTCATGGGAATCATGTGGCACCTCGACTCATGGTAAATGCAGCCAGTGGCCAGCGTCAGTGGATTTCAAAGTGAATACTGCTTCCGGCCGAATTGTTGACGCATGATTGAAGGCCAATCGACGAATAAAAATATTTACACCAAAAACACGAATGGATTATTGGCTTAGCGACAGAACATGAAATATTTCTTTAAAAGGGGATGCCTGTCAGAGGAAAAAATACGTATGGAAGGAAAAAAACAATGGTCATGCTGAGCAAGTAATATTTAAGGCAAAATATATTGGGAAAACTCTCGCCCGGTACACTTTTTACCAGCACATAGGTATACGAAATTCATGCCAAGATTCATACGAAAAATTCAAGATTCATACGACAGAAATTGAAAGAAGAATGGACGCTGAGGTATAGGGTGATTCAGGAGGAAAGTTCGAAACTTCCGGAGGAGGCAGGGGAGGTGATTTTAAGCATTTTTTATCATAGCAACATGGTGTCGCAACTCATTAGTTATCGAGTTATGGCAGCGCAAACATTCTTTCAGAAGCATTCTGCAATCACAATGAAAAGACCGAATTTCAATGACTATTTCCACTCGAGTAGATTTGAAACTTAAGAAGTGGTACATAAGATACGTATTGTTCTTGTTCAGATATCATCAATACTAACGGAATCTAATTTTCAAGATGACTCTCGATTATAGGTCGAGATTTCATTCCTCAAAAACAAATAATATACAATAGCGCTCTTATTTTTTGAAATATCAAAAAAGTTGTAAGAATAAAACTTTTAGTAAATTTGTCAATTCACTGCAGCTAAAATCATATTTCAATTTTATTAAATAAGGAAGATATGGTAACTTAACTGATGTTATTTCAAAGAGGCAACAAATATCCTTGCGGGTAAGAGCTTTAATTTGCTTTAAAAACCTCTGCGATTAGTGACACACATTAACACTTGCTTTGGGAAAAAGACCCGAAAACAATATGCATCCAAGGTCATTTTCTGGTAGCTGAGAGTTACAAAGTTAACAGTCACAAAGGCAACTAAGACTTAATGCGAAGTTAACATTATGGACGAAAAGTTTCTACCAATTCCAGAATGATTAATGTTTAATTTCAAAGTTTGTTACTCCACTCGGTATTTATGATAACGTAATCAGATGTATCTATACATAATATTCCTCCTTACAATGAGTAGCATGGCACCATCATTTAAATAATCCCAGCACGGGAGTCATACACTTTTTATCCGCTCCCTGTCTCTGGCACAAAAAGGTACAATAGACTACCTTCCTAGTGGCCAGGCCCTCACACTTATTTCGACTAGATGCCCCGACCAGATACATAACATTGCTTTCCTGGCCGGTGCAGCTCCAGGGATAAACGGATTGAATAGGCATCTGCATCAAGCCAAGGTACGAGGATAAGGTCAGAGCAGACAGAAATAGTTCTAGAGGAAGAAGAAGGCTGGAGTACATTAGGCTAATTATGAGAAGGAATAATTGAGAAGGAATAGCGGTTTACTTCAGCATAACGGAGCGGAAAGTTGAGGAAATCAAATCTCCCAAATGATGACTACTATTGTAAAATCAATATCAGGTTAATAAGTCAAGAAATTATGCAGACGGATATACCAGCGTATTAAAACCAGGTGAAGAGTATGCCCGAGCTAGGTCCAGAGAGGAAGACAATAGACAAAGGGGAACAATCAGGAAAAGGGAGATCCTTGATAAGAGTAAAGCAACTTTTTAAATTCCACAAAATATTTTTTATAGCACAACATAGTCGGTTTCACCAATAAAGCCATCATCAAGAACAAAGCCCGGTTATGCAGTTTTTGAAAAAGATTTCGAGGAATTTGGAAAGTCACATTTAATTAGTTTTTAGCAACATGAGTCGATTCCACCAGGCTACGCCAAACAGTCAAAATCTTATTTAAGGAGATATTTTTGACAACGCAAATATGATGGTTTAAATAGGAAAAAAGAACTACAAAAATACCATTGGGTAGTTTTTATATCAGGAATATCCAACGCAGTATTAAATAGTGTGCTAACAAAAGACATTCCAGAGTAAGGTAGCATTTTAAAAAATACGACAAAGAAAAGAGATGGCTGTTTGAGAAAGAGACTATGATTTTACGAAAAGTAACACACGCACAACAATGTTTCTCTTGGAGGTAGCAGTTAATTATGATAAATATGTGATCGACAATTTCAATAATACTGGTAAAACGTCACTCTTATTATGTAAGGAAAGGATAACTGTTAAAACGCATTGCAACCGACAAAATGAATATTCCGCTTAATGTAGATAGTTTTCCTCGGATGCTTCCTTGAGTGCCATGTGACACCGACAGATGTCGACGTAGATAACAGGCGCCACCGGGCCAGGAGTGGGAGGTGGCGCCATTTGTCGGCGAGCCGCGAAATCAGCAGCGTCAAGTGAGCAGAACGACGCACGCAAGACCCATGGAAGGCGCGGGAGGTTGAAGAACGATAACACTGGTGACACCTGTAACGTTTGCGTCAAGACCCACAGGGATTTGTCTGCGCATCCTTTACTAACCTCCAGCGTCTAGTAAACTAAGTAGGGTGATGAAGATAACCCTTCACGATATCGAATTTGTAGCTACGATAGAGATTTGAGCTACCTTCCAGGATTTGACTCCTAATAGTATTGCTTTTTTCCTGACATATTCGGAATTTAAACTACTCATAAAAAGAATGCATTATATTTTGCAAAAAATGTAACTCGTGTAAATATTAAACGTTTTACATTATATAATAAACATTTCACACCTATAAATGCATAATAAACCATTTACGATGGTAAATGAACGCGAAAGAAGAGCTCGTGTCAAGAGGAAAGTTACTCTGATTCTCAATATAAAATTATCAGTACGAAGTAAATCGTGATGATGAGAATCATTGTGAAGGATATCAATCAAAATACTAACTTAATACTACTCAATACTACAAAACCAAATAATTCTGAGGAAAACAAATCTTTCACTGATAATATTTTATAAATCAGGCGCATTTAATCCTCAGAAAAGATATTAGGATCTCCTGATGAAGGCTTCCGCGGAGCTTAGATGGAAGTTGATTCCTTTTTTCGGGTTTTTCGCCGCGTTGGTTCATGTTGAGGACAATATTTCGCCGGCAGTCCTGCTGGCTTCCTCAGTTCCATGTAACTTACATGAAACTGAGGACGCCAGCAGGACAGTCGGCGAAATATTGTCCTCAACATGAACCAACGTGGCGGAAAACTCGAACAAAGGAATCAACCTCGATATTAGTATCTCTTCGGATCTTCGGATAAAGGATACGTAAATAACGCAGCGAAAAAATGGCAACTTTGCCAAAACCTTTCATAATTTCCTCCACAAAAGATGATTTTTTTCTTAAAAATAGCCATTTTCGGGAGAACAAGCAATCCCAAGATTTAAGCCACGAAGTATTTATCACGTTGGGGAAAACACATCTAATAAAAGAAGGCGTCATGCTAAAAACATTTTCACGTGATGAGAAATCCCCGCGAAAGTAGTGATTCGTTTCTCCGCAAGGTGGCAAGTGTATCAGTAAATTTCGAAAAAGCTGTCCGTACCTCCACGCAGTAGCGCCGTCACCGGATAGGGTGAGAAGTACCTTGGACGTACCTTCCAGAGGGAGGGAAAAGCCTTATCTCCACATGGGTATACAAGCAGTAATTTAAATAACCTGTGCCCGCTTCGACACACAAGAATGGAAGCTGAAAACTAAATCAAGGAGCAGCACTTATTGCTCCAAGATAGGAAAAGTAACAGCGCAAAATATGAAGAAATAGGCCATTAATTGGAAAACATTTAACCCCATTCCTCGACAGTGACCTTCCCCTTGGATATTCAACCGCCTCAAAGGCTACAGTTTCTCTTCTAACAGATCATAGAAAGCCCTATTCGAATAGCCTTGCATGCAGACAAAAATTCTCCGATTCAATACATACGCTTCGTACCAAGAAACAAAAGGTGCATACGCCTCGATGAATTATTTCCTGGCTTCTATTCAAAACTGACCTAACCCATAGATAACCTCAGTAAAAACACACAGTATATACTAACAATAACATACGTCTAACCAGCCGATCAATAAATACCGGTTTCTCAAACCAAAACAAGTGTACACAGAAAGAAGAAACCACTTCCAATTTTGCGCAGGAATTAATGACTGAAATCCGCCACTATGATTTCACTCCGGAATTACTACACATTTTTATGAATAGGGTAAACCTGGAGTCAGACGAAGTTTGAAACACAAAATTGAATATCAATTTTTACAATAGTATTCTCCCTACCTGTTAATCTAAGTTCGTGCTCCCTACAAACCAAAATGTCACTATCCTTCTTTTCGCCGATTGTTACAGCTTACATATGCTCCATTTATGCACTAGTTTCGAACCACCCCGATAAGTATTTTCCCAACGAGGGGGAAATATTCTTCTTCCTACGTCCTCCTTTTTTCCTTTCGCTAAACTTAAACTTTCCCAAATCCTCCTCCTCTTGCCTGGAGCTATGTATTCCCTCCGCGCTCGTAAGATGCCACCTTGGAAATGACTGGATTATACATGAAACACTCCGGATCGTAGTAACACAATGGAGTTCGGGACAACACAACACTGGACATTATCGTCCGTCACATTTTGTATCGCACTAAACCGCGAATTGGCCCGCAAAGCCAGTGGTTTGTTCGCGATCCAGGAAACCCCTTTTCTTCTGGCAATTTCCATCGTTGGGGAATTTATCTCGAGTTATAAAGCTACAATTTACTCAAAGTCACGGGATAACTCGAGAGAGAAGCAAGTCCTCGAGACAGAGGAGCAAGCAAACATCATTAAGAAGATGGCAATGCCTCATTAAAGCAGGAGCCGGGGCACCACATAAGGATCATCCCGCCTGGAATGCAAATGGAGGGCGATTAATGGCAAGACACTCGGCACTCGCGCCTAGATATTCCCCGCGACAAATGCAAAGCATGCGCGATGATGATCCAGGGGGATGGAGAGAGATCACTGCATAAGAAATCGAATGCAAGGGATCACTGACAGGGAAAGACATGCAAAGAGAAGATAGCCTCAGTACGGCGTCAGAAACAAGAATTAACCACCAGAATAACGGTATATACAAAGAGATTCTTGAAGAAAAAGTCTCAATGTACTAGGATTCAAATCTAGATCTACCAATTGCCCCTCAAGCCTGGAACCTGGATTAGAAAAAAACTGCATCTAATTCAGGCATACAACAACGATTTGTCTTGAAAAAATCCCATATTTAGGTGATATACATATTACCTGCTTGCGTGACTACGTACCACATAATCGGAGAATTTTCACGAACTAAAAGCAACAAACACATTTAGCAACGAAGAAAAACAGACGCAATATGTAGAATATCAACTTCTTAAATAAAACAATTAGGTGGGTAGTTCTGGTGAACAATGAGAAACAAATTAATATATTAAAATCATTCAAATTCCATAGAAAGCTATCCATAACAGGCTCATAGAATTCGAAGCTTTATATAGACGGAGAGGAAGGGGCAAATATGTTAAGGTAGGTGTGAAAACCATTATAGACTTAGATATGATATCATTTTGTATGTGAAACTCTAGTTGTCAACCCAGCACATAGCGCTTCCTTTCTCCTTAAAACCTAGGCGGTAGGAACGAAATTCCTTTCCTTCAAGGGAAAAATACCATAATTTTTGGAGGTAATTTATGCTCCCAGGTACCCGTTCGTAACAGAGTCAATAAAATCTAAAACCATACCTATTAGGCATTCATTAGCGAGTACGTCAGTGCGAAAACTGATATTATTAATTTATGAAACTTGGAAGAGGACCGAAGTTGTGTCGAGTAGCACAACTACACTAAAAATCAAGGTATAGAGTATTACGCGAATTAAAGGTGCTACTAGATGGGGTAACAAATGATGGCATACAGAAAAAAACTCGTGAACATGATGATCATTTATAAAAAATGGGGCTCACCATGAACTGGCATCTCGCCAATTGGGGTGCATAAGATGGAAGTAAGTATCAAGAGGATAGCTGCATTACCTGCAATAGAAAATAAAATGCAATTAGTACAATGATAAGACAGGCATCGAAAAATATGTGACCATATGACTATTGAAATATCTTTGACGACTGAACCAAGTATAGAAATATGGCTACACAGAAAATCAGTAAAAGGCTGCGTGGATATTTGCGTGCGGAGTTCTCGGATACATGGAAGCTAACGGCCACCATCGTGCCGCACTTAAATTTAATAGACGGCTACGCCCACTTCGTGTGACACGATATTATTAAGAACATACATCAATTCTTCGTTACTAAAGTTTGCCGCAAAGAAGTATCCGTATTAAAGATAAATAAAAAGTAGATTTAACATGGCCATGGATAAATCAATAATAGTTTGATTAATTTCATTTTCCAAAGCTAAACGATTTGTGGGAAGAAGATTTGTAGTAAGTCGGGATTCATTGCGGATCAGAAGACAAGCCCACAGTGGAAAAATTATTTGCAACCAATATTTCGCTAAGTACAACCGAGAAAATAAAAAAATACATCGAAACAAAGCCCGCAAAATACATCAATCATCAATTTTTAAAGAAAATCGAATATAAATATTCAAAGTAAAACATTATTTAGCAGGAAATTGTGCAACAATTCACCAGTGACAAGGCAAACAATATGAATTTGAAACATGAAAAATTAACGACAAGCTTCAGCATTACTTTATTTCATAGAATATATTATAAAAGATATTTACAAGTAACTTCGAGATACTCCTTTCAATTAGGAATTCTGCCTAATTTCAAAGATTAGTAATGCAACATTCATTTTCAACTTTAAGCTCAAAATTCGAAAGGTGCTTATTAAGGTTTCACAAAGCGAATTTGAATCGAAATTAATTCATTAAGTACTTCAACGGTATAAGGAAAGCAAGATGTATTTAGTAACTCTATTCTGGATTTTTACTCTATCACGACCTTGAGCACCAAATCACCTCTGCCAGCCACATCTTCCTAATTAAATGCAGGAGTTTCCTAACCCACCATATCAAGTCCCTCCTCCCTAGTCAACTATTCTATCCCCCGCACCTTCTCCATCCTCCTCCACACCCCATATCTCAAATGCCTGCGGCCTAATCTCGTCCTCCAACCTCGTTGTCGCCGTCAAACAACACTACACTTCATATTTATCTCTTCACCAGCCTCTTCTTAACCTTTCAACCCTCAGCCATCGTCATTATCCTACTTCTGACCACTTTTTTCTCCACTGCAATCCTCGTTATCATGCCTTCACTACTGGGTCATTTTCTTCTAACATAATACCCAAGTAATAAAGTTAGCCCACTTGCTCCGGTTTCAGGCCCCGGTAGCTCAGGCAACTGAATTTATCATGCATCTACAAAAACTTGCAATGCCTTCCATGATCGACTGAGCAACTACTGGTCGTCCGTGATTCCAACAGATGTTATCAGTGGGGTTCTTACTTAGATTCAACATCCCCCTCTTTCCATGTTTCACTTGCCATCTCCTCGCCATAAATGTGAAAAAGCAAAGGTGACAACCGGCACCTCTGCCTCTTCTCACGATCTGCAACTGCCCACCCGGAATCTGCATCAGCCATCTCTTCACCTGAGTCCAAGCACTAAAGAACCAGCATAGGGACGTGAGGTAAATGAAAACCGGGAGACGGGAAAGATTTACCAGAATCTAAGCCCATCAATCCAAAGACATGTTTCGTTCTCTTTTCAATCCGTTCCATAGAAATCAATTCTATTTTCAACTAACAGCTCAATTCATTTTGAAATTTAAGCATCTCTCATTAATTGTATTCTTCGTTCCAACTAACGTCTTCCTCATTTTTTTCCCTATATGATTTCCAGCAAGCTCCGTGCTAGCGAGCTCCAACTCCGTGGTCTCAGGCGTGACTTGCACTGGTGAAATTTACTCAACACTGTAAATGAAAAGATAATTAATTAGTTATTCCACCCAAGTTTATTTCAATCACCTGATGATGACGTGCCACGTCAAAACCAGGGTTGCCTTGAAATAAATTTGTGGAATAATTAAGTTATGTTTTCATTTATACGCCACTTTAATTTCAACATATTTATGTAACAACACCTTTCTTTCGGTCTAAGGGAAATATTATTGACACAGGACTGTCTACGATTTCCTCTGTCCGATCTGGTTTCATCAGCGTAATTACTTTAAGAATGGATTTAAGAGTCTATAAAATCCTACTATGCTTATACCGAGGATCACCGAATAACCGCAGGTTCGGTTACCGCCATCGTGGATCTGAACGAAGTTGAAACAATTCTATCTAAATGCAAAGAGGGTAACGACCACAAAGCGCGGATTTAACGATAAAAAACCCTCATCGCATCGAATGAGAGAGATAGAATGACGCGGGGTAGTATTTGCATAGGACTGAAATTCAAATCCCGAACGTTCTTCGACCGACGCTAAATCTGCACACAACGGCGAGGTCAGGATTCACTAGGTAAAGAAGCCGCAAACAACTTCATTTGGCCGAGCGCCCGCGGATCGGGTACACTAACCGTTTCCCACACGAAAGCCACAGGTATCCACGCTCGCGGAAAAGGTAATCAAGCGATGAAAGTTGGATATTCACTCCGGACCACTAAGTAAGGCTGCGCTTCTATCGTGTCCGCCAGTGGCTCCTCAGGCGGCAACCGTTACTCTTTCACGGAATAAAAACATCACACGCGCCTGACCGCACTCCTTCACACACGCCACGCACCTAATTCCATTTACTTTCAATTTCCCGCAGCACGAGGCACGGCGTTTCAAAGAGAAGAAGAACGAAACGGCACTCTTTTCATTCCTGCGGCAAAGTTGTGCACAAAAAAGAATAAAAAGTTCCGCTCCAACCCGTGTGTCACCCGGGGAAGTTTCCAAGTCCACGGTTGAATTACTGACATTTTGGATCCCGCAACCGGACGGAAAGAAATAAGGCTTTGACCGCCGTTCCCGCTCTTCCACGAACGGAAAGGCACAGGGCGTGTGTGGGGAACGATGAGGTATCCTCGCAACGGGGGAGAGAGAAATTAATGGTTTTGTTTTCGGGAGTTTTCGCAGCGGGTAGAGCACGAAATATGTAACCTTCTTTCTCTGTGCCTCTCTCAGCTGGTTGCTCCACACAATCAGTGAAAGGCAGAGTGCTGGAGATTAATAGCGGGTGCGGCGAAGACGAAAAAGAAATCGAGTCGGTGGAAAAAAGTCGGCATGAAAAACGCTATTTTTTTACGAAATGATTAACGTTTGTAGCGTATAACAACCTCGCAGATCCCAAAGGAAAAACGAAAGACATAATGCAACTCTACTTAGGTTGACAAAATTGTTTTTCAAGCAGACATCATCATCGGACGTGTCAACAAGGGATCATATTCTTTAAGTGAAAGATTTTTAGTACATGACGACATTAATACAGGCAGTCAACTAAGATGAAAAATGAACTGCAGACTACACCAAATTATGTCCATAGATCACACCAATAATCGGAATATTATCACGATGAATGCAGAAGTATGTAATGAAATACACACTGTTCAACTCAGTCCACCAATGTCAACGGCACGGCGAAGGAGGAAAACACTGACAATGGTTCAAGCATTAATTTTAAGAAAAAATGGGGGTGCCATAAAAAACATGTAATGGAGTAAGTTCGCAGGGATAGCTATATAAAGTTCTGAGAAGCGATAAAATATTGGCCATATATTCAGTAGCTGTGAATAGTGGTTAGGGAAATTGATTGGACATTGAACAATTTGCTCCCCAATTTTTTAAGTAGACCGAAATAGGTAAATTATAAGTAAAGAAAACCAAATTAATGGCGTGATTCCACTGTTTTAAGTTGGTTTACGTACGAATTGATACAATATGCCCAATAATTTTAGTAACACACTGAAATTAGTATTTAATCTCAAACTCAGCCAACCTTAAACCTAATGACAGTCAAACACCAACAATTTTTCGTCTCTTCCCTACGCAAAAAATATTCACCCTCCCATCGAAAAATTCCCATTCGATACTCTCCGGCCCACTGGTCCATACTATCTCAATCCTCCCATACCGCCGTTGCCGAATATCCACCCCATTAGAAAATAAGACCTTAGATCAAATACAAAATTTAACATCCCTTCCAGTCTTTCTTTCGGTCGATCTCTATTCTCTACAAAACCAACAATACTTCACTAAGCCAAATTAATTCTCTAATACCAATGAATTTCCTTAAAAAATTGATATATTTTAAGCATAATCAAGAAACTGAAAATACCAAAATTTTCCAAACTACAGGAGAGGGGCATGAGAATACTAAATATGGACTTTACACAGCTCCTAAACAAAATAATAATAAAACTTTAGAGGATTATTAAGCAAGTCCTTCCGACTAAGTGACTGACCTAATATACGCCTACAAATATATTACTTGAGGATGACAAGGATACAACATATATTGCTATTAGCCTGCTCTAACCCAACGCACGGAAGCCTTCACAGAGGAATTCTGTAATGAGAACGCCGCAACCATGATTAAGTAGCTGAACTATAAATGCTACCACAATTACGTAGCGCACTAATGAGAAAAGTAGTTTTTTCCACTGATCAACCGTGTTATTTGTGTACATGAATGTCAGCATGTAACAAAAAAGAGAGATATTGAGGATGGTACTGTCCACAAACCTGCTTATCTACGTTCGGGCCGAATACAAAATGATGGACGGCAACATTATTCCGAATGATCAAATTAAGGGAAATGGGATCAATAGAACTACGACCGAGCAAAAAAAAATGCTCTTCCGATTGGGAAATACCACTGGTGCCAAACAATGCATCACCCGGGAGCGGAGACATTTTTCACGCGTTTGTGCAGCGATGGGAACGGAGGGTGGAAGGTGACACCTTTGTTCCTTATCTCTCCGAGATTAGAGCGTCGGGGAAGCACGGAGGACCCATAAATCAAGCAGGCCGCCCACATTGGGGAAGAGGGCGAGGAATGAATGGCTGGGAGGAGGCGGCTTCAAGGAAAGCCTCCACCGTTCAGAGGAAGACACACTTGCTACCACTCGCGAACCACACACTGCGGAGCGGACCGCCTTAACAGAAGGGAACAGCCGTTAGCACTCATATACCTAAATCATCCGAACCCTTTGGGCATACGCAGAATGGTGACGCCCTCGGCGGAGGGAATAGTACCCAGAAAAACTACCAGGTGCGTGATGTCAGAAGCGGTAGAGCCCAATAAACCTGGAAGGTCGACGTTCAAGGTGCATCTTCATTTTTAAGGCGGTTGGAGCGATTTTTGTTTATGTACGGAATTGAGTAAAACTTTGCATACTCGTACTCACTAGAATTACGTATTGATGAAATTCAAAAAAAGTTGTATGCTACCGTTTGGCTTTCTTGGTAATTAAAGGCTAATTTATCACTTACCCTTATGACATATGATATATATATTTAGAAATAATTCGAGATATCTAAATAGATTTTCTCCAAAACGCGGAAACGTTGGATTCCTTTTAGTATATTTCCTAATAAAAACACGGACTTACATAAGAGTTTTTCTTTAAATATCGAATTCCGCGCCTAAAACCCAAGTCATAACAAGAGTTTCAATTGAAACGAAAATTACAAAATATGACTCATGCATCTTTTACATTACAATAAGTATAGTCAATTCCAGTGTATAAATAGATGTAATGAGAACAAAAATCAATTTTTCCACAATTTTTATTAGCAATGCTAGGCGTCTTACAAGACAGCCTTGTACCTGAAGATGACTCTGTGAGTCGAAACGCATAGTACTGGTTATAAAAACTGTGGAAAGTTCGATTGCTGTTCTCATTAAGACGAACTTCAATTGCATGACGTTTGAATCAGTGAAACTTATAAAAAGATGCACTTAAGTGTGGTCCAAGAATTTTTTTCGATTTAATTGTTCGTGTCGAGTGCCATAAAATCGCTCGGGTGTCCATTATACGTATGAGGCATCGCAGAAGGTAGCATGCAGGATATTTGAGCATACCCAGTGAGTTTAGCATAGATGGTAGGCAAGAGAGTAGGTCAGTTAGTGGAAACGAATTCAGTGCATTCCCAGAAAGTAAGATAATAATGAGTACACCAAGTTTAGGGCCTAGGAAAAGTTTCATAGATGACAATAAATTAGAAATATTTAGGAAAGAGAGTAGGTCAAATAGTGGGCCATTAAATAACTTACCATTCATCAGGATAGCAAAGAATAACGAGTTGATCAGACAACACAGTATAGGTTAAGCGGGACGGAAGAAAGCACAGAAAAAGGGAAAACATATAAATCAAAACAACACCCATGAAATTCCAAACTGTAACTTTCCTAATAATTTAGAAAACAGAAACCCCACAAATGCAATAAGCAGACATTAAAATAGAGGAATTTGCATTAGTGGTAGTTAATTGTCGTAGTTTAAGAAGCAAGATACCTGAATTCCATCACCTTATAGAGAGTACTAATTCTGACATAATTATAGGAACGGAAAGTTGGTTAACAAGCGATATTGCTGATAGTGAAATTTTTCCAGTAAATTTTAGGGTATACAGGAGAGATCGAGAGGGTCGACCGGGAGATGGAGAATTTATCGCAGTTAAGAATACAGTTAAGAGTACAGCAGAAGATAGGTAGGTGAAATATAGTTGGAGTAGTCTGTAGTGCATGATGCATGTAATAACAACCAATAATCCCTTTCTCATTATGTAGATACTAACCACCTAGCTGTATGTGACCCTGTTCTCTAGCATGCCTCCCTTAAATATCCTACTTGCATGGCAATAGTGCATGTTTGGTGATCTTCACCCCCTGCCACACACCCTCGTGGTGGCTCGCAGGGTATGACGTAGATGTAATCAAAATGTGCACTCCATGACTCACGATTCGCGCTCCAACCACCTTAAATGACTACATAGTTGGAGGCATTAAGTTTCAGTATAAAAATAGTCCCAAGAGGATGAAGAGGGATAGATAGATTAGCCTAAAACTTTAAATGACACAGTAGAACAATTGGGGAAAAGTTGGAGCGTTGCACACAGCCTATTTAAGGATTAATGAAGTGCGTATTAATGATGACACGTGTGTCCAAACGGAGAAAATATATCGATGAATCTTTCGAGGCAATGCACATACATACAAGTGAGTGGACAAACAATACAAGGTTATTTCAATAATTCAACCTATTAATATTATAGCGTAAAGAGACACTTCAAAAATGGTCCCTCGACTCCATACACCAAAACTTGAATGAGATTTTATTCTCGCTCTCCCACGAGGTCTCCGGGACCCGCCACGTTCACTCCGCAGTCTCGAAAGAAGGTGACGTCACATTTCCAGGGTTACTCGGGCCCCATGGTACAGATAAATAGCGCCATCTCTGGAGAGTAAATGCTCGATTCACGTCTCGAAACCGCTTCAGCACCTTTCAATGATATTCACCCCGACTAGATTCAGGTTCACGTGCCCTACAACTGAGGGAGTGAATCAGCCAAGTTTCCGAGAAGACACTCCAGAGCGACGGCACGCTGTCTCCTTATGCAAGTAGCTAAGGTCGAATTATTTTGAAAGCAGGGTTCCAAGAATTGGCTAAAACTTCATGATTGGGGTGGAGCACGTACCGAGAATTCGAGGATT
Organism: Ceriagrion tenellum; assembly: GCA_963169105.1. NCBI lineage: Eukaryota > Metazoa > Arthropoda > Insecta > Odonata > Coenagrionidae > Ceriagrion > Ceriagrion tenellum. The sequence continues at coordinate 80,626,626 of OY720637.1, read as the reverse complement.
CACACGGTGGATAAACCTCACTATCTCACAGGATGTCATTTCCCCTACGACAGCCACGCGAAAATGCATCGCAGAAAACAATAGTCATCATTTTGCACTATAACAGTTGATTGGTTCGTTTTTGGACGGTCACTACAACAAATTCCCCATTTCGATACCAAAATCAAACATTACCTTGAGTAGCTATAGGTATGCCCAACTTTTAAGCATATAGCCATTGGGAGAAGCACGACAAAAATAGCACAAAAGAAGAATTATTATCATTGTAACTGACATACCAGATAATTTTGGTTTGGATGGAAAGAGTTACATTCAATAATCTTAAACCTCGAGTACTAATTCCCTAACGTGATTTAATTCTTTCTGCTTCGGTCTTCAGCAACCACTCACCATCCTCCCTGAATTATCTCAATATCAAGGGACCCCATAAATTGTGTATCATCACATTACATCATAACTGAAAGTATTAATAAGGGAACAACAGGAATCTCAAATTATTCTGAGTCTTCCACAGGAAGGAAAAGAAAAGCTAAGAGTATGAATCTATTGAGGGCTAGGAAGACAGAGGTGGTTAGCATCAAAACTAGCAGGAAGTCATGTCACTTACGCTTACGCACAAAGCCAAAAGTACTCCAGCATGCCTGAAAATTAATTTCTGTGACGGTCATTACGACAACAATAGCATTCACCACTATGCTGGCCAAGATTAAGAATACTGAATTAAAAATATGAGATAGCACGACGATCTATCAGGAGACATCCACATGGCAAGTGGCAACAATTTATGGGAAAATTTTAGTCATACTAATGAGACTAAGGCCATGGATTTTCTGTATCAAACTCTAAAAAGGAGATACGGAAGTGATTGATCTCAAAGACATATCAAATCCGCAAGCTCATCAACGCATTGGATGAAAGATACGACAAGCAAAAAGAAGGAACAATCGAGTCCTCTGTACGCAACTTGCTCAGATTGATATACAGTTACGTCTCCTAATGAAGCATGAAGCCAATAAGGGTATCCCTTCTTCCATATTGTGTATAACGCCACGGAAATAAGGAAAATGCATACCTACTCATTCGAAAACCTTTCGGAAACCAATCTCCCTTATTATGTCATATGAATCCGTTTAAGGGATTGATCCGAAATCTTATCCACAAATATCAAGCAATTTCAATAAGGTTAAAAATTATTAAAAATCAGGAGCCTAACGACACGAATCGTAACAAACTAGAAAAAATTCAGCGCATATTGTGCCAATAAAGAAACAAAACAGAGAAAAATAGAAATGGCAAATTCGGAAAACACTAATCGCAGATATGAAAAGGACGACGCGACGAGGGTATCACATCCACGAAACAGGATTAATATACATAATTACGCAGAACTGCAAAAATTAATCTGAACAAATATTTAAAGCAGTTCAATTCAATTTAGGCTAATTTAAGGGTAAGAAGTCACCTCAGCAGTCTAAATTACTATCTTATTCCGAGACATCACTATCAAATAACACTGGCATTCATAATACTAGAGAATCAACTACCTGAAATTCTGCCCTCGTTACATGTAAAAAATATCATGAATACAAAAAATGTGGATGTCAAGAAATACCAGCTAATTCCGTGGTTTAAGATACATTCGAAATAAAGCGAAATGCGAATGTAAAACATTTAGTATTCCGCGAAAACGAGAACATTCGACAAGTTATAAGCGAAAGCCCTCAATTTTTACGGCATAGTTGATTCCAGGCAAATGGAATTGCAGAACTGCAATTACTCAGAAATGTGCACAACAGGTGGTCAAGCTGAAAATTCATAACTACATAAAATGTAGAATAATATGAATGTAGACTACACAACAGTCGTACAAAAAACAAGACTAAAGAGGGTAAACAAATACGCGCACTAATGTAATTTTCTTCCCCTGCTAACAGGTGACATCCAACACGCGCGATGTCACCGGAATTCCTCGTTAAATTCAGCTCCTATCTTTAACCCCGAAGCACCTCCTGACGCCCGATGTAATGGCTTTAACGCCAGGGACGGATATCGAATTAATCGTGCTGAAGGCGGATGCACGAGCCATAACACCATTGGCCGTACAAAAGCGCACCTACATTAGAGAAAGCAGGAAGTCAGGGTGGATCAACGAAGAAGGCAGACAAAGGCTTGGGGAAGATATTAACCAACACAGCCTTGCGACGGGTGGCTGAAGACGGTAATAGATTGCACAAGGCGAGGTCGCTAAGGGCGTTTTCCGCAGCATTACTGCGTAGCAGATTTTGTTGCAGAGACGAATTTCCCTAGTTTACTCTCGAGTTAAAACCGAAGAGCAGTGGTTTGAGTGACTTTTTTCATTAGACACAATAGAGACCATACTTGAATAATATTTCAAAATGTACGCAGTTGTACAAAGCATGAAGTAAATACACTAGCATTAACGACTCAAAATTTTGAGTATTTTTTCAACATTAAATCTCAAATATTAACTGAATGTACATCAGTTCCACGCCGTAGGCTGAAAATGACATCAAAAGAGATTGCTTTATTTTGCGATTACAGAAAAAGTATACTACAGCGAGCAGTATGTTTAATTTAAAAATAATTAAGAACAATCCGAATAACACACCGTTACATTTCTGGCACGGTTTGAACTTGTTCATTTGCAACGATGCCTCCTTGAAAGGCACAATATTTCCCATGAAAACCAAAAGTTAATTTTTGGCAAATGCCTGAAAAAGTGATTTGAGATTTTAGCATCAAAAGAAATTTGTCATCTTTCTAAAGTCAAGGAGACCAAATTCATTGAGCTTTCTGAGTAGTGCATTCCCACTAAAAAATTCCCAACTTAAATTTGCATGACATAAAAGGCACCTATTTCACAGAATAAGAAATCAAAATCAGTGGGGAACACGATAAATATTTTATACAAAGTTCGTAGCTGTTCCTGTAAGTTCCCAAATCTATCAAGGACAAAGTTTGCGCAGAATATTTCACAAAATTACATTCAAGACTGTATATCATAAGAAATGAAGCAAACTTGCGGATACATTTTGACTTGAAATCTGGTTAAATCAAACATCGCATAGAATATTGCCGGTTTTACTTCTAACAATAAAAAAGTTAACACGAGAATGTACAAAACTTTAGCAAGGACTACTTAAAGGGGAAAGTATGGTATTAAATATTGACCTGAAAACAAGTGTCAATATATGGTAGGTCTTAAGTCACTTCTGCTTTAAAGTTGCGCGACGTCGAGATAGTGTTCAGTTAGGTTTTCTGAGTTCAAGGTATTATCTATCCCATATGAAATCCATTTCTCACTATATATTTCCCCTCGTTTTACACTGTCAAAATTTCGAATCGTCTCCTTACTCTTCCACGCTTCCCTAACCTTGTCCCTTACATCATCCCTCTTCCAGGGGCGCTATATAAAAATATCTCATCTCTTTCCATTAATATTCTTTCCATAAATTTGTCAGGGAAATCTCTTTTCCTTTGGAGAACACATTTATAAGGAGCCGAAAGACGAGGCGGCACCCGAGCGATGCTTGCTCGTACATACTTCCACGGACAGCAGAATAATCACGAAAAATAGACGACTTACGATGAACTTTGTCCTATAGTAAACGCTTTCTCTAGTAAATTTTCAAGACACACCGTCAACGGTCTGGGAGATTATATAATCAACATAAGCGCGACTTTTATTATGCAGGGAAAATGGCTCTTACGATGAAAGGCGCTCGGAGCTTACAGCTTGACAAACGAAATCTACGGAGTACACAATCTTAGATGCAACTCAAATATTATCATTTATTGCTCCAAATATAAACGAAAGATAAGCATAAAGAGAGATTGCAAAGCACCAGACAATAACATCAAAACTCAACATAGCGTAATGATCCAGCGACATGCACAGTTCGACAAAAACGGAATATATCACAATATATTATATTATTCCAAAGTTTACGGTCAAAATTTTCCGGGATAGGGATTTCCACTTAACAATTAACGCCAACACCTGGGTTCAAACACGGGCCATTTGGAATGGGATGGCAGGTGCCTCAAACACCGCATCAACTAGATCCCCGATAACCAAGCTCATTTATGCAAGGATCGTGAGGAGAAGGAAAAACTAGGATGAAACACATTATTACAGGAAACGGTATGCTTGAGACGGTGATAGGGGGAAAAATAATAGGTAAGCACGGGAGAGAGAAGAGAATGATAGAAATCTAAGGGTATTATGAAGGGAAGAAATATATGCGAGGGTTAAAGGGATTGCAATGTTGAAACGCCGATGAAACACTCAGGAGATGGAAAAGACACATACAGGAACATTCAAGGATTCACAATTTCATTGGTGCAGTACCTTCGATGATAACGTTAATGAAGATCGAACAAACTCAGCAGGAAGTTCAGCTGCTCCAGTAAGCTAGATTTAATGACAATCATTTCCGTTTTCTAAAGGTCGGACACGTCCGATGAACACGCATGCCAAACACCAATGCCCAGTGATAGAATACATCCGGATGTCAACGCGATGTCGACCTCCTTAAGTCCACAGCATGCTCGGACAACGCCTAACTGCGAGACCGAAGAAACCTCATCACCTTACTGGATAGATAAGGGAAGATCCTTTCAGCAGCCACCTCTATGGCATTCCCTTCAATATTCCGTACCATCAAAAGTTACGGAGCGGAGGCAACGAGGAAGGAGGTCGAACGGTCTTTAAGAAATAAACCCCTAGGGAGGGTGCAATATCCGCCGATTTAAGGCGACATACAAAGCGTGTTAGTTTGGTCCACTTTATTTACTTCGTCATGGATAATACCGGACAAATACTTCAAAACCAGTCATTTCTTTCCTACGTAAATATTCAATGGAACCAAATTTACATTCAATATTTTGATGAAACACAAGTACTTTGTTGTAATTCCACACTTAAAGCAACACAACCTAGGTTTCCGCATATCGTGCCATCGTCAGACATGCTATTCCATCATACTATCATGAGATCATCACTCGATGATGGATGGATGATGGATATGCCGAAACCAAGGTCGTATTGCTATAAATCAAGTGTACAGCCACAACCAAGAACTAGTTTTTCATTCATTATGAAGGAGTTCCACCGAGTCACGCCAGTACTATATTTAATTAATTACTTTCAATATTTTCCCCAAAAATTGTAAATGGCGACAAAAAGGCCAACCACTTGGCATTCGAGGAGAAATAAAAATGAGGAGGCATAGCATTTTTAAGATAGACAGATTAAACAGTAACGTTATTGATTTATTCGCGTTAGTCTACCAGGTGATTTAGGCAGACTTGGATGAGGAAAGAAGTAAGCCAAGGCGTTCCACATTTAATAAAGGGCAACAACGTCCAATGCCATAATTTACAACTCCAACTTCATCTTCCAACTCCCGATTTCTTATCAGTGCGTTCGAAAGGAGTGCACCGCGAGGAGACAAGATATGTAGGGTCAAATTACATGCTAATCATTTGGCTAAGAATATTCTTTACTGAGGATTATTTTTTTTTATTTCTGCATAGGCCTCGAGGTATGACTCCGCTAGAGGCAATGCTGCGGTACTTTCCCTTTGCTATGAATACGCCAAATTGAAGGTAATTTCGTACAATAATCTTTGTAAACCAGTGAAACCAACTTCAAAACAACTAACACAATGGCAATAGATAAATTACTCAAGATAGAAAGGAGAATAGTCTGAACTTGGATAAATAAAAAACACCAAGAAAACGAGCACAGGAGGTTAGCTTCAAATGAAACAGTCTACAAAGAAATAGAACCTGCAACGAGCACGATGAGAAATGAACGAATCTTTCTTTGGACACCTAATCAGAACACCGGAAAACAGAATAAGCAAAAAAATATAGAAAAACTACGGAACAGAAAGACCAGCTTAAGATGACTGCATAAATTAAGGAAGATATGAGTGCTTCACAATCACATTACAATAGCAGATTTGAAAGAAAACACAGACACAATTGTGAAACTCAAGGACAAACAGACCAGAATACAAACCAAGATTAACAGACAGAGAATAGGAAGGGTGATCCTAGATAAAGGAAGAAATTACGATCCGAGCGGATGAAGAAATACTGGGCTAACAGAAAACGGAAGACTTCCAGAAGATGACTGAAGTGAACGACCGAAGGCCATCAAAAATAATAATAATCTTTCTATATTATTCCCTCATTTATGGAAATAATATTTCAAAATGACCCCAGTGATTTTGACAACCAACACTGAACTTAACTCGGGCGGAGTCTGGATGTGTTTTATCCGTTCTTTTTCAAAGGTTTTGGAAATCAAACCAAATTGCATTAAATCACACGATCCTGGACATATCAAGCCTGAGGTATTCCACGAGCCGATTCTCCCCATGCCGGTGATGGAATCCAGTTCATCCGACCCGGCACATAATAGCGTCAAGGGGTCTACGACGGAAGGAGACGTATAAAGCGGCACCACGCGTAAGCTAAGGAGATCGACATAAGCTAATGGATTTCAAGGCAGGTGCTACCTCCGCCGGGAGGACTGAGGAGGAGGAGCGGGCAATTTCCCAACACCGGATAAAGATGATTCTAAAAACGAAGTTGAAGCCACCGGCTCCAGTACATTCCAGGAAGTAATCATCTTATTTATTAACTAGTTTAAGCTGCCAACTTCCGTGGCAGTTAAGCCCGCGTTTGCATTTCTCTTAAATAAATGTTCGCTTTCTTTTTTCTTTTCATTACTTCTTCGCTTATGAATACCTTGGTTGAAAGTTGACTAATTGAATCAGTTGCACAATTTACATCTTCCGTCATCATAATTCAGCAAGCATTTTTGAGCTATACCACAAATATTCTTTTCCTAATAGCTATTATGCCACCTCTTCATTTAAACACCAGAAAGCAATTTCAGTCGTTCGGTCTCCACTTTTCCAAACTTCGTACCTCACGTAACAACAATGACGGGCTGTTAAATGGTGTTTATATAACAACTTCCACAACACAACAACGGGTTTACTTTCAGTTAAAACAACAGGAGCTTAGAACGGGTGTAAACAATTAATATTCATACGCGGTTTGAACAGTAAGTGCCCTTCAAGCACACAATGGTATAGAGGCAATCTCTATTGGTCTACAGGTAGCTATGGCGCTTGCGCTTAACGGTAGTTTCTTCAATTTTTGGAGCATGGACTTGAACGCATATCGGCAACAACACTCGAAGAGAGACGCCAATTACTCATTCAAATTCTAAGACAATGCATTTGTTCTTTTTAAAGCAAAACTAAAGTTAAGTATTGAAACCGCTAATTGCCTTTCTTTAAATAAATAGTCTGTAAAAAGTCGAATTTCCTCGTTTTATCGCCTAAAAATGCTTGACTTCTAATTCTCTATGAATACATTGGGTGTTGCTAGATCTCGGTCACCTGTATCGGTGCTCGGTCTCGGTCATCTAACTTTGAATGGGAAATTCCAAAATTCGTCCACCCTACGACTCAAAACTAACACATTTATCAAAATAATTACTATAAACATTGACTCATTCGCTACATCTCAAGTCTGCGCACAGCCAACGCCCAAATACTATAATGTGGATATCATTAGAGGTGAGTTTATGGGAACAAAGACTTAAGAGATTAAAAGTCTGATTGACAGGCGCAGACTTTTATTTTTGCACTATCTACGCCGAATTGCGGGTAAGCTGCAAACATTTAGATGCCCGCAGAGAAAAATTGGACACATTAAACAAACTGAATACCAGAGAAAGCCACGCATATCGCTAAAAACTGTGGCAGATTAAGTATTTTAAAAAATCACTGAAGAAAGGAATATGCTGACAATTAAAGGCTCAAACGTTACTTTAAGACCATTTGCAAAATTCAGATCACAAAAGTTTTATAGTAAGACAGAGGGATATCTTAAACTAGTACTACATCTCCAGAACCGAGAAATGCCACAAATTTATGGAATACAGAGCCAAATTTATATGCATGCACAAAAACACTCCATTCCACGCGCCATTAGATGTTAAAAAGACGCACGACACTAATAAAATCAGTTAACATATAGTTAGTTCACTTTCGTCCATTTCCTCTGCCAAATGCCTTTACCTATTCCCTCCCTTCTTCATGGCTATTGTCCTGATACCCATATTTTTCAATAATATTCATATTTTAAATAATAAGCCACGAGATTTGCATATAATTAGAAAGAAATTCATGGACGATGTATACACCTATTATACTACTAGAATGATTATTCAGATATTAACAGAACATACAGTACAGAACAAGATAAGTATCAATCGCTAGATTCGTTTTAATAACCCATTTGTCATCATGACTTTCTCAAGGAACAAATTTTCAAATATTTTGACGCACAAGTAGCTTTAAACGAAATAGATTTTCCCAATTATCCTAAAAAAATAACACCTATCGATCAGTGCTACCAAAATTTGTACAGCGACCCATCCCATTATTCATATCACAACATAAATATTGCCATCGAATTTACATAGAATAGCTTCGCCGGAAAACGGACAGAGTCGATAGCGAATTTAAATTGTCTCCAGCAAATGTGCAAGCTCTCACTGAGTAACCCAAAAGCACTAGTCCCAGCCAAGCATTGGCGTGATAAGTGTAAGTCTAACGTAAACACAGATTGCGATCAAGCATTAATTGCTGGCTGCGGGAGACAGTGTCGTGGTAGTGGATGTCGTTCGTGAAAAACAAATACTTTGACAACACGCCGACCGTTACATTATCTCCGTCGCATCACCTCTTACCCACGCTCCCCACACCAATCCACTTCGAAAGCCGAGTCATACGTATGAGTTTTAAAAAGCTGTTACATCCAGATCATCGAAAAAAATCCGATTGGACGACGACAAAAAATATCAATCGCTGGTTACGGATGAAATGAACTCCAATTTGAGCTTGATCGAACGAACCACGCACACAACACGCACTGAATAAAATTTTCAACGATTATTTTTAATTAAAATCAGAGAATTTAAAAGGCCACGTTAATTTCCTTTTGCCCTCATTGGGCGGATTTCAACAAGCGCATTTACATGTAAACATCACATTTTTTAAATCAACTCCATTAAACCCTCGCATCCATCACAATTTGGATTAAAATAAGCAATACATGCTTTCGGTCATTGGGCCGGCCTCAACTGAATTGGACCGTGAATTATGCATGGAAAAAACATAAGAGATACATTATCAATCCATTCGTTATTACAATTATTCGGACTATTATTATTCTCTTATAAAAATTGCCACCTGGCCGAGAAGGACAAGCGAGGAGCGCAACAGTACACAATCAGCGCATTTATATTGCCTTGAAAAAATATGTTACCGCATAGTTTAATGATTTGCCATTGAAATGATGAAAGAGCTGTCACTTATTTTGAAAATGACTAACAATTAGACATTCACCCAATCTTAAAGTGAATGAAAACAGTATTACGAGAATTAACACAAATATTCTCTCACTTTAATTCGACGGACGACCTACGTCTATCATTTCCCCGATATAAGGGAATTATTCCAAACGTTTCTCACATAAAATTAGGTATTTTAAACTGCAAAATTGCTTTTAAAAACGTTGCTAGGAACTTATAAGAAAAACTATTTAATTCATGCATCATAGAGAGAGATTGTCCTTTCCGAGACATTAAAGATGTTCATTAATGGCGGGATAATCGACTGCCGAAAGCTTCAGGAAAACGCTTACGATTCATTATATACTCATATCACCAAAGGCGAACAAGCACAAAGCAATGCATCAAAGACGGACATACTGGACCGCAGAATACTTACAGAGCACGCGGTTACATCCAAAAAAATACTCAATCAGCTGGAGAAGGTTTGACAGCAAGATTCCAGTCATAGCCAACTAACCACCACTCCTATAACGTAATGATTGCGCAAGGAAGCTTCAAAAGACGAAGTTCCCACCCGATCCTCCAAGTTCTGCGGTCCGTAATCAATCAAGAGCAAAATGGAAATTTTCCACGTCTAGCATAGCTGGCCTTCCTCAAACTGAGGACTTCTCGGCGGGAAAGCGGCCTCGGGATATGCGAAAACATGAACGGATTCTCACAGTCGGGAAGAAGTGGGTAGAGGAAAGTTGATTGAGAGACATCGCAGGCCTTTGGGGCGAAGATGGGTTGAGGAAAGTTAAGAGATAGCCTTCCGTCAAGCTCATCACGGGCCTTCTATCAACGCTACTAAGTGCTTGGACAATTACTGCCAATTTTCACACTCAAAAATCATTGGTGCAGTCACGTTAAAACAAAAAGCTTGCCTCTTAGGAGTCAAAAATTTTCACGTCCAGAGTTGACGACGATGTTACATCACGACCGAGCCACCCCTCTACGCGGAGAACAGTAAGCTCTCGGAACGGAACAATGCCCTTTTTTCCCATTCAGACTTTAGAATTTCATTTTTATTAGAATTTCAAAACATTCAAACAAGAGTGAATACCTTTCCGCAGGAAATTTTCATTTACGGAGATATAATTTATGAGGAGAGGGAGTGGGTTCTGGGCTCTATTGTTAATGTGTAACCGAAAAGTAGATATATCAAGTTCGGTCGCGGAAAAATTCCTAGTTCACGGTAACACTTAGAGGGTGAGCATTGTCCATGAGCTTACCTCACTGCGGCCAGAATCACCTCATGTTGAAAATTTCCAGTATATTATTTTGAACTTTCTCACATACCAAAAGCTAATGAACATGCATCGAGACGGAGATCGGGTTGTTGAAGAGAAAGTTGTACGCCTTCCCATTCCGAATTCCTGGATTCGAAATCCGGATCTGATGGATATTTTTAGAAAACACATTTATACTTATTGGAAAGCACTAAAAGGGCAGAACTTGTTCAATCGGATAGTACGATTAACTCCACAGGGCCAATCCATCTAATATTATCTGATTTATGTAGCAATGGAGATTTTCCCCAAATGCATCTTACCGCAAGAGCCTACCAAACTATGGTGAGCAAATTATGTATCAAGTAATCGACCAAAAAAATTCACAAAACTAATGCAGAGAGGAAATGGAACGTTGATGGATGATAAAGAGAATAATTCTAAGCTAAAGAAAAAGAAGAAATAAGGTTAGTGGGCTATTTAGGAGGCCACCGACAACTAAGGTGATTTTGGCAAAGGAAGAAAGGTGGGTAGGTATCGGTCGGCAGAGAAAGGGTAACTGGGGTAATGAAAGGGAGAAAATAAACCCAACGTCGGCAATGACCTGCTCATAACGAAAGGCGCAAAGGAGTCCACTGTTCTAAGTCCCATCCGACTGAGTACCCCAGTTAAAGAGCTCTCCACCAAGCACTCAAGTAAGGATCGGCATGATAGCCAAAAATCTTTCCCAACACATGGAATCGAACCTGGGGTCTCAAGCCAACTCATCAATCCATATCTTCGATAAGCCACCGCAGCATCGACACACCAAGAGGCCACGTTAAGTACTCCAATCGTTGATAATCATAGAAACCAACAAGTGATTATTTTCCATAAGGTAAGCCACAGCCGGAAACACTCATTTCGACGGCGGAGCACTTGTAAACATAAGACGATAGAGTGAGAAAAAAAGAACGAGGAAAAGATGTTCCCGACGTAGCGGCATGGTTGGGTCATGAGTAGGTAAGGTCCTTCGCTGACAGATGACCTCTGCCGCGCTCTGGCCGTGAAATGTCTCGGAAGGTCAAGCATCTCTCTACTCACTCAACCGAGACGAACTTGCGGCTGGACTGCCTTGGGCATCTTAGCCTCTAGGAGAAGAGAAGGGGCATCGTGTGCCCTTGACTCTCGGATAGTTCTCACTCCTATTAGGATGAAGGTGGAAGCTTCGCTCGTATGCACCTAATTTCGCGCTGAGCGGCCGAGGGAGTGCGCGTCATCCTAACATCCAGCTACTATGCCAGTAGAGGCGTTATGGAGCAACGGAGGACGATAGCCAGCAGAGCTCCAATTACTGACTCCTTCTATAACAGTAATCTACCAGACAAAGATAGATTCTAATTAATTTTCTTTATAAGGGTAGGCTACCGTTAACAGGAAGCCGGTAAAAATCCTCCCGATTATTACAAACGGAGGACTCGAATACACCATGTTCCTTCTTCTCATTTCTTCTCCTCAGCGCACGTCCCACTTTCTTCATTGCGTCCGTAAAACCAATTCTCTTTCTTTCCATTCTCAGCTTGCCCAAAATGCTATTCTCTAACAAAGCCTTTTGCAACGCTTCGCCCCTCTGGGCCTCATCCAGGAGTTTCCCTTCACCATCCAAAATAACGAGTACTTCCTCATTTGTCTTCCTTTTCGACAACCACACCTTCTCAATCCTCCTCTACACTCACATATCTAAAGAGTGCATCCTATTCTCGTCCTTCTTTCACATTGTCCACGTTTCTGCCCCATACAATGCAATGCTTTGTAATGTATCTTTACTAGCCTCTTCTTACTCAAAGTCCTCGTCCTCAACTCCGTACTTAAACTAAACGCTTTCTTTGTCATTGCTACAATGCACATTTTCTTCTCGCGTACTGACAGAGTATTTGATAGGTTTTCGTACACCAGTTCGTGCCCTAATACTTATATGACCAGCCTTTCTTTGTCCGAGACGAACTTATTACTTTTGTATGCTTAATATTTATATCTTGACTTAATTTACTTACACTTTTCTTCATAATTAATAAATTTGTTTTTACTTGTAACGACGCGAAAAATCTATAAAAAATTGAAAGAGCAATACGCTCTTACGAAGTTCATTGATGAATGGCATAATAATTGGAGACAAGATATATCACGTATATCCTCAAACGATTACTTTCTGGCGATTACATGGCGGCTACATCTTGAAATAAGATTCATTCGCGTATATTCTCGTAGTCTACCGCTACATATTTCCAACTTTATGGGTTATGTGAGTAGGTGGCGCTCGCATGGCGACCCTCAGCAAACATGGCCGCAGAGAGGGAACGTAGCGGATCTCAGTTCACTGAGCTTATCCTCGACCGGGACCTAGGTTTCAGCAAGGTTCCGATGTACTGAATGGCACTACGTGCCGCCGTCTATTGACGACCGCATTAACCATTACAGAATTTTCTCTTATGGAAAAAATAATCTAAGTGAAGGAGATAAAAATAATTTGCAGCACCTTCTTGTAAAGCACAACTTACCCTTTCACGCTAGCCAATGTATTAAACCAATTCACTAATTGGAAACTCAAGAATGAATAAATGAAGCATTCTATGGAGAACACCTGGCTCTATTAATAATTTTGCAAAACATTCCGCGGCTTCTATTTTTTACGCGAGCAACAGTCACTGGCATTAGGGATAGATTTAACCTCATAGGTTGGTCGGCACGAGATTGTAGAATAATCTAAAAATAACGAAGTTTACCACTACCAAGTAAGACCCCTGAAACACTTAACAACGCTGAAACACCTTTAAAAAACCTGTTCATTTACGAAACTTTAAAATCGGCAGACACTACCTCGAAACGGATTCTTGGGTCTCGCCAACGGCAAGTGAAAGGAGGTGCACGCAAATTTCCGTAAATTATGCCTTAGCTTTCACTTCAGCGAGGAGGAATAGGGACGGGAGGAGGGCGGGTGGGGATGGAATACAATGGACAAGAGACTCGCGGTGCGCTTCGTCGAGGGACTCAGGGAAGGAGACCAGCATCCCTCTTCATTTTGATGGAGGCGTCTTGACAGTTACCAAGAATGGGAGAGACAGCAAAGAATTAGGACAAGGAGGCAACCGGGGGGAGAGAAACCGAGAGGGGAGAAGGAAGGAGATTACGCTAACAGCGGCGGGAAACGAATAAGGCGCGGGGAGAGATTGAATAAGCTCAAAAGCAAACAAAAGGAATCCGCTGTCACGTAAATTGGAGTGCCAACGAGTCTTCCTCCGCCCTCCGTTACCAGGAGTACTTAGCAATGCAAAACGAAAACCACGAGCCCTATATATTTTTTTTGCTCCACAATCACTCAGCTGAAAACCACCTCTGGTGGTTTCGGTTAAGGCGATTGTACGCATATATAAATGCCAACCCTGAGGACACATAAAAAAACTGAATGACAATGTGGTCTTCACGGCGTTCTTTACGTTAGGCCTATGAGTTCTCATGCGGCGCAGAACATGCACTTCACGAGCAATAGTTCAGCAAGCGTTGCTTCGAGAGAGCAAGGGATTATTCGCTTTCTTGACGGAGGCACCATGAAGCCAAGAAAGAAACACTTTCCATACAAAATGTCCACACCTACAACACGACCACAAATGATAAAAGCGATAGAATTCATACAAAATATAAACCTGGAATGCAACTTCGGACAACAGGTATCTTCTCAAAAACAAAGTAAAATATAAAAACGTGAGCTTAAATGTCCACACCTACGATGCGACTATATTTAATAAAAGCGACAGAATTCGTGAAAACATAAACCTGGAATGCAAATCCGGCCAAATGGTACCTTCTCAAAAAACAAAGAAAATATGAAAACACGGTCTAAAATGTCGACTCCTACGATGCGACCATAGATAATAAAAACCACAGAGTTCGTGAAAAACATAAACCAAGAATGAAACTGTGGCAAACATGTACCTTCTTAAAAACCAAAGAAAATGCGAAAATATGAGCATCCACGAGGAGATGAATAAAAATTTAAGCTTGACAGCGAGAAAAAGAGGGAGACCACCGATGAAGCGATTCCTTTCTATTCACCCAACACCGCAGTTAACTTCATTCAAAAGATGGACATTAAATTTTCACAGCCAAATCAGAGGTAAAGAAATCAACAGGGAAAAGTGCCAAAACTAATCAAAGGCGAGTTGAATAACACAGGAGAAGGAAAGCTTGGGGATATAGGGGTAAGGTAGAGATTTCGGGAAAGAGGAACAGTCTCGGGGGGTGGTGAAAACAAAATTATTTTGGAAAAATAAAAACATAAATTGAAATGATACCTCCAGATAAGAAACTTCTTATCTTTGAATAACCTCTATCCGAATATTAGAAGGCCGCTGAAAGAAAAATCCAACTGTCTGCCATCAAGCATTGATACGGAATTACGGATACGGGCTAGTTGGAAATTAAAAAGATAATGGATATGAATTAAAGAAATAGAGAAACTGAGAACGTAAAAAAAAACATTGTGGGAACTTACAAAAAATGTAAAAATTAAGACGGTACGGAAATATGCTGCAGATGGGAAACGAGAGGCAACAAATTACGTTGTGGTACCCTGAGAGTAGATTGAGGGATAGAGGGCAGGTGAGAGCGATTAAGGGAGAGACGAATAGAAAGTGAGAAAAGATAGAGAGATAGCAGACTAGCGGAAGACGTTTGAAATGAATGTGATGCATGGCGAGAATGGGAATCGGCGACCTAGGGCGACATAAACCGACTATACCCCCGGTTAAGTCAAATGATTTCCTCATGGCGAATTTCAACCCTTGGTGTGTATGCACCCCTGCGAATGACTTCGTACCATATAATTTGTAAATGCATTGATTGGAAATGAAATACAATATGACTCATCAAACGTATTGACACACATGCAACACGTAGTGTTTAAGACGAACGCCGTATCTGAAGAGATTGGTGGTGCCCGGATAATTCACAAGGAGAGTTTATTCTGTGGTGAACTTCTAGTGACAATGAATTATCATCAAGGTTGAAATTCGCGATGAAAATTTCATTTGACTTGACCGGGATTAAAAACCCAGATCTCCCAATTGCCGGTCAGGCGTGTTGCCAGTTACACCACCAAGCCATATTTCCTCTAGGCGAATTTCGTTGGGGGGTTTATGCGATCAAGATGCTCACGCCTCAAATCTACATTGTAGCACATGAGGCGGAGGTCGAGCTTCCAAAGCCATTGTCGCGGTGGATAAACCCAACATTGTCGTTATAGAAAATTCGTTATAAAAATGTCGTTATATACGAAGAAATTTACGAATTACCAATCAATGCATTTACAAATGATACGGTACGAAGTCACTCGCAGGGGTGGAAATGCACCAAGGGTGGTGTAACTGGCAACACACCTGAGCGGCCATTGGCAGATCCGGGTTCGAATCAAAGTCAAGTCAACCTTGACAGTGGCATTAGGAGCAATAACCATCGTCGGCGCCAATGAAATATAATAAAGACTTACTTCTGTTCCTCTGGCGTCATGAATATCGACCATTTCCAACATGTTACGTAAGACCTCACCACAGTAGGACCTTGAAGAGATTTTTTAATAGCATTGAGGTACGCATAAACTTTTATGATCAATTGTAGAAAATCAAACTTTGTATCTTTCGCAGTCTTATTATTAAGAGTACAACCAGTTTCGGCAGTTACGCAATTATCAGGTACACCCCTGATGTACCTGTGTGGAGTACCTGATGATGGCGTAACTGCCGAGACCGGTAGTACTCTTAATAATAAAACTGTGGAAAACACAAAATTTGATTTACTACGATGTCGACCTTCCACCAAGTGAAACCTTCAAGTTTTTAATGATTAATCACTATTTTACAATTACTAATCACTCATTACAGATATCGAAAATAGGCCGCCGCCGAATTTCAGGAGAAGGTTTAGGGCAAACGTGTGCTGCCCACACACGTATATATACAATATACATACGGAATCCGGGGAAGAGCGACGGAGTAAACCAGGGAGAAAAATAACGGGGGAGGAGAAGTGTAGCAGGCGAAAAAATGTGGGGGATTTTCGAGGGAAGATATGGAAAAGAGTACAAAAACAAAACGGAGCTAGCTTTGAAAAAAAACAAAAGCACTCATCATCTTCTCCTATAGACGACTGAGTTCGAGTTACCGTGATCCGTGGAACTCGGATGGGAAAATGCGATGTGACCCAGATGACTGAAAAAGCGCTCGCGGAAGAATGCACCGAGAGCGCACGGGTTTCAGCCACTCAGAGATAGAGAGCTTTAAATTCACTAAGATGTTTTTCCAGGTATGATGCACGTCTCCCGCCTTAGGGCTCCACGTCTCCCGTATCACGGAACTCCTCGCGCATAAAAAAAAAGGTTTGACTAATAGTTGATGAGTTCCTTACCGTTAAGAAGCTCGGTTCCACTTTACATGGTATTCACTACGACGCGAAAATAGTACCCGTGTTTACATATGCATGTTTGATATAAAGCTAGCGGCTACCTCGAGAATTCCAACTTCCGATTCGAATTTCAGACGGATTTCTTCGAAAAAACACTTGGCCCTTTTACATATCATCGTCAAACCCATTGCTCGATGGTTTGGTGCATGCAGTGTGGGCCAAAATATAAAATGCATCAGAAGAAGTTCCTACGGCCACATCTATTAGGGATTTTTTGAATAGCAAAGATAATATTAAGAGTTACGATTGTAATACAAGCAGATTTAAGTATTACCCCAAGCTTGCAAGCTAGTGATAAATATCGCTACCAGTAGAAAATTTAGAAATAGGTACACATTTATTGATTAAATATCATGAGGGCAGAAAAATGGATAGAATACATAATAAGAGCTTGTTCATCCTCCCATTCGACAATTTACACGTTTTCTACGATTTTAATGAGTTACAATTTCTAACAGCAGAACAATTATTAGAATATACTACAAAAATTGTGAAAACAGTCAACGGATAAGAACTCCAATAAGTACATGGAAGAGCAATTCAAGAGGTACAAGCAACAGCAGCATAAACGATAAAACCAACAATGAAAAAATAACGGGGCTAAAATTTGCGAATCCAATGAGTTTCATAGATAGGCGAAGGTCAGAATATAAAACGGATTAGGAATCACCGAATTAGGAAGAAAGAAATCATGTACAAAATAATCCAGCAAATAAATTCTCATCTATGCTATCGAATACCATTTTTCGATTGTTAATTTCGGTCTGCAGGAAATCCGCAACGGAAAGTGGATTCGAAGAACCATCTCTCAACGTAGAACTAAAACAAAATAACACAACGTTAAATTTACGCGACCAGTCATTATGTGTTATCGCTTTAAATACCTGAGATTTTTTGCTTATCTAGCTATCAATTAGTGATACACGAACCCTAGATTTCCTCTGATATTTGTACGCTATAAAATATATCTTTAGAAAGCAGGCTCAAAATCGACTGAGACAATACGTAACTTTAGGAAGTCCGAGAATTTGGGATCAATTTGCACCAATTGTCACGATAAGAAAGTGATTCCAAAGTTTTTACCAAAGAACATATGATAATTACATAAGAGTTTCGTTCGCATTCATCAAATCTAACATTCTACAATCGAACGCTTAAATAATCATTGCCAACAATCTTAAAATGTGGAAATGAAAAGCAAAAACCTTTTCTGTACGCATAATACATGAAGGTCAATGGAGGTCGAGAGGCTAAATAATAGACGAAATTGGAATGCAAAACACCACCTCTGCTCCTGTCAGGAAAAGGAAAATTTGGATAATGAAATACGCACGAACGCACAACAGTCATCACCAAGCACCCAGAGCAGAGAAAGAAATAGAAAAAAATATTCATCATAAGGTCATGGCCATTAAAATGGTAAATAATAGAAACAAAGATGTACCAGACAACGGTGTATTTAGGACGTCGTGAAACCCTTTCATTCTATTTCCTTCCACAAACTAAGCCAGATGCTTTATTTAACCTTTCTTATTTCCATATTACGGTTTAATTTATCCATCGTTGACACTGTAGGGCTCAATCAATTCTATCGCGAAATATTCAGAAAGAATTATCACCAAAAAGGTAGATATTGGATAACTTTACGCCACTTTGTCAATAAACAAAGCACCAGCAGAAATAGGTTTACCTTCTCACATCAATTGAATTAGTGGGAAAGATTTTTGTTTAAGTCTTTAACAGCGCAGTACGGTGCAATATAGCTTCAAAGACAACAGCGAAATTTAAATTACTGCAAATCAAAAAGGAAAACGCCACATAAAAGACAAATATTTCTTTCAAAGACTATGTGACGTGCATAAGCGCAAAATATCCCTTTTTCCAGAAATGGGTGACCTGTTACGTAACATAACCTACTATATCAAACTTTTTGAAATAATTTCATTTGCAGCTAGTGGAAAATAAAATAAATATATTTATATGAGAACAAAACTCAGCGTTAAGAAAAGAGTAAATTCCCTGGGTGGTAAGAATTCAATTTACCGCTTTGAATAGAGCGTGAAAATTTACGCAGGGATTGAGTTCTGGAAGTATATATCTGAGCTTACTGATTTTAAAAATATTATCCAGCAACCAGAACATAAAAGATTTCTCAAACAACATAAATAGAAAAAAGACAAAACCGGAACAGACGCGGTGCTTGCTCGACCAGCGTCGTTCCCATTGGAATAATTATTCGCATATCCTTAAAAATGTGAACAAAAGACAGCTACAATGAACCAGAACACTGCTCAACCAATCGCACAGTTTGGGGCAAAAAGAAAAGAAAAAGGCGAATTCAATCCTCACGACCGTGAGATGTAGAGACAAACGTGATAAAGCGCGAGGGTAAACGGACCCGATAAAACACTTAAAAGAGGACCAACAATATTTCACGCTTAGCCCAGCCTTCCGAAAAGGCCACCCATTTGGCTGAGGGGATTTTACGCTTCACACTTACACACAGTTTACCCACGGCTCCCGAGCAGGCCATAAAAATAAAAAGAAGAAAAAGGAACGGCATTTTAATTTCTCCGGAACGGCCCATCTAGTGGGGAGATGGGACATTAACTGACCCATTTCGGCCACAAAAATCAGCGGAACAAAGGAAAAATCGCCCCCAACCCAAGGACCAACGTTTGGGTCGGAATTAAGCGGTGATTGATTACGAGGGTCGGGGAAACGAGGGACTGCCCGGGGATATTTTTTCGAGAGAGGGAAAGAAATACGGAAAGGATGGAAAGGAGAAGAAGAGATGTCACGCGAGAGGATGCGGAAAGAAACGCCGGATGCGAGATGAACACGCAGTTTGAAGCGGTGCGTGTCAAAGTGGTTCACTTGTGAGTCAACAAAGTGGTTCACTTGTGAGTCAACAAAGTGGTTCACTTGTGAGTCAAAGGAAAAGGGAAGCTCCGAACCTCGTTCCATTCATATCGTTTAAAAAAGTGGAAAATATATATTTTCAAAGAGTCACATCTGAACACGGCAGCTATAAGACAATTATCATGCAGATTAGTCGATGACATTTAATTTGGGAGCACACTTTCACAACCTGAGATAATTATTCCATTATTAACATTATGCTCAGATTTTCTATCAACTGATTAGTGAGATAAATGGGCATACTAGATCGAAACTTCTTATGTTGGGTATAATTCAATGCTTCAACTGCCTATGCTTTTGCCAGACATTTTAAGTTCGTATCAGCTTCTCATATGACCAGACACCCTTACTAACGTCTCCCCAACCTTCTTAATAATAACTAGCACATTTTTCAAACATATAATGTTAACAAAATTCTTACATAATTTTGTTATTGTATGAGGCCGTTCAGCTCAAGTTTTCCTGATTTCACATATTGATAATTAAATAATTTCCAAACAACACCAAAAGCAATTATTGGTCACTTTATTTCTTAACGATTTCACGTTTTAGAGAAGAACTCGCTCCATTAATCAGTTCCTCGCACAATCGTCACCGAAATACATTTACTTAAATGACATGTATAGACACCCAATACCGTCTTTTGGCCTCTGAAATGCAAAATATTATTTGCGAGCACGGAAAATACGGGTTTTATCGACATCAGTTGGTATAGAACACGCTCAAAGAAAGACTCTCCTTAAGAATTAATATCCTCCAATTATAGGAACTTTGTAACAGAAAATCGGTAGCTTAAAGAAGAAAACGTACGAGACACTCCCCATAGTCTGGGAAATAACTTGCATGACAGTCCACGAAGCCAAGATTAATTTTGTAGAATACCTATGATAATGGTGATGCACTTAAGAGCATCGTCAATTCAGGCCCACTTTATTCTGTTAGCGACACATATAAAAAGTTACGTGTATTCCGTGATACAATGAAACCTGTTTAAGGACGTAGAGCATTGTACAGGAAGGACGGAAAGAATGAATTGGCAACGAGGGAAGGTTATAATTCATGACTAAGAGATTTGGAACGCGGATCGAAACGCCCCGAGGGGTCCCGCATTACACAGCACGAAAATAATGAAGATCGAGGGCGTATTACGACCGCAAAAGTGATCCCATTAATGACCGACACAAAAAACCAAACACAACAAAAACCTCGCAAAGAAAAGCGAGAGGAAAGAGTACTTCGCGTAATGAGTGCGACCAGCCGTTGGACACATTTATTTATACATATATAACATACATGGACGAACACAATGTTTATGTGAAGATGGAAAGATGGCCGATTCAAAGTGGAAAAAAATAGTCACATAAAATTGTTCACATAAACTCCCCGCCGAATCCTGAGGTTATTAGAGCACTGGGTAGCATGGTGATCTGAGCACCCGACGTGACATCGGAAGGTTCGTGGTTTGATTACTGGTCCATTAGAATTTTTACCACTTGAAATCATGAAAATATGAAAAGGAAAAAATATAAGGTGGTGTGCAGATGGTAATATGGCAGCTTCCAAGTACGCTCCCGAGAGCGTCAATAAAAAAACGCAGGTACGGTGTAACTGCCCGTTTAGAATACGGAGAAAACCCACGCTGTATGGCATTTTCCCAGCACGGATGATAAAAACACATTGTCATTTTTACTCGGTCATCCTCGGAGAGGGAACGAAACGTTTCCTATGAAGCGGAAGTATCTTGACAATGAAGATTACTTCTCGAGAGAAACATGCGATGTTTCTTGGATATGGTAAAGAGAGGTAGGACGTATTTCGAGATGAAAAAAAAGAAATAGCATGAGGCGGTATGTCGGTGCCAACGGTGGTATATGTGTAGTGAAAGGTAATTTTCCCCCCATGACAAACCACTTTACTCTGTATCAAAGGCATGAATAATTTCAGCCAGCAAAAAAAATTCATCCAGGAAAGTGAATAGTAACATAACACACGAAGCATAGAACAATTCGAACAAAATACTAGCATCCATATTTAAAAAATCCTGGTACTTTTTCACTAATGCTAGTGGAAAAGTGCAAGGTTTGTTTTGATATGGATTCATGTACAAAACACTTTCACGAAGTGACGCCTGAGGGAGTAAATATACTAGCAGTGTCAACATTCCGAAAAGCACCTATCCAGAGCGAGCAACTTAAAATAAAGTGTATTCGCTTGTTAAAGCTTAAGCGGCAAATAGCATTAGATAGAAGACTATGATTAATTTTTCAAAATTTATCGAATCTATATTCCAGTAAAGAGCTCTGATAAAACCGACAAATCGAAAGTTTAATGACAGGAGCAGCAAATTTTTAACTACGCACTAACTTCCAAGAGCGAACAAAAGGAGGAAAACGTACTTTAGTTTCTAATGCGACCATCAAAATACTACATACGGAAATAACAATGCCACCCATTCGTTGAATCATCCTTTGTTTAACTGATTAGCTCCCACAACTGAAGCATTAGGAAATAGTACACCACTTAAATATAAAGACGAATCAGCGAATACTATTTTATTCATTTCCAGAATAATAAATCGCACCGCTCAGCTGTTCACTCATGAATCTTCCTGAAATAGAATTAGGCAGCGAAAAGGGTGAAGTTACACAACTTGATCAAGTTACACACGAGATTTCTAAGCAGAAAATACGATAAAGAACACATTACGAAAGTTCTCTGCCATATAGATTCATAAAAAGCACGGGAGCACCCTCAAAGGCATACCCCGTCAGCGCTTTGGCTAGGTTCCAAATTTAGGACGCCTGTCTTACTTGCGTAAGCAACCCGGCATTCTCATCAGCATGGCCTGCGGCCTAACCATCAGTTTAACGGCATCCATCAAGGGCACTAACTACAACGCCGCTTCATACACAGGAGAGCTACCCAGTAGATTCGAATCGTGAGATCCATTTCGCCAGCAATGTTGGCTATGGAGAGCCTTTTCATATGTTCGACGGAAAAAATTGGAATAATTAAAAACGAAAATTAAAATATACGTGAAAGCTAAACGGATTCATCAAATGGTATGATATGGATTCTCAAGGTCTCAAGAACATGGACATTTATTTATTTTCAAAACCGAGTATTCTACCCATTATAGTAGATCACTGCTATAAATTCCCACTTTTGCACATCTACTTCGTTACTCGAATTCTTTCATCAATTCAGCATTCCTTCCCACGTTCATAAATTCGTACCTAAATATTAGCACTTTCCAACACTTCCTAACACTAATCACTTTCTCTACCCTCTACGAAGTCCTTACGAAATAACTGAATCTGCCTCTTTAAAATTTCCTTCAGTAACTCAACCATCATAAGGAGTTGCCTTTCTCCTGTTGTCCTTTCACTGCATCGCACTGACATTACTCTACAATTCCACAAATCAAACACCAATCTACTGCCATTCCAACTCCGAGGTCATGGCTTTGCAGCCACCCTCCATATCACACGCCAGAGGAAAATCTTCGGTATACCTTCATCCCCGGTTCCATTTCTAAGTTCTCCACAGCCCGTAAATCCCTGTCTTCCGATCAGCTAAAACACAATGAATCCATGTTGATATAAAAGGGCAGTCAGGAATTGCGTTCTTTCCAATTCACTTTCCCAAACCTTTTGGCAAATTGAAACGTAGCCCTTCAGCATTCTGCGCCACACCACCTCATAAAGCTTAATGAAGCGTGTAAATTTAAACGGCACATTCTCCTTCAAAGCCATGAGAAATTAAGGGGAAAATTTCATCGAGGTGGGCAAACATCACGCACTGCAAACCTGAAGCTATATTCTATCATCCTCTGTTTAAGGAACTGGGACCCGGCGGAAGTCAACATTTGCCACCGAAAACTGTGTTTGCGATGTACACAGATCCCACCGCAGGGGAAGAAAAATTAAATAAAAATTTCGCCAAAAACGAGCTGTGGACTCGAAAACAATCCACCAGTGAGATATAAGTGAGGAAAAAAAAGGAATTAGTCGCTAATTCCTTGATATACAGGGTGTTGACAATCGGTTACCCAACCGGCTGATAGGTACGTCGCTTTTGGAAGGTCCTCGTATTATCGTGTTACCATTTTCAGGGCCAATCTTTTCCTTTCATTGATATGGAGGTGATTGAGAAAAGGATTTTTAAAATTAAAACCCTAACGTGGACGGTGGTACCGAAGGGATCAGTGATTTGACCGGTTGGGGTGCTCGAATAGAAGCTTTAGAGATGAGAGTGGCGAAGGGATTGCCGGCGAAACTTACGTGCGGCAAGAAATAATGACGAAGAACTAGCACGAAAGACACCCGGAAGAACTACACCAAAATATCGCATCGAAAGACTTAGCTCAAATAAAGTACCATCTCATCAAATTGATAATGTCCACTCTTTTCAATATAAACTTCATTATAAACCAAAGACCCCACTATGCACCCTACATCAATCAAGTAAATTTAAAAACAATAAGACCTACTACTTAGCCTAATTCTATGCATGAGGAAGATGACGTGGGAAACGAATGAGTCGACAATCTTTACAAACCTAGGCTATGCTGTATCATTTCTTCCCGCCACATAAACCAAAGAAATCTTCAAAAAAAGGTGACATGGATCTCCAGAAGAATCAGGGGCGCAGATGGAAGACAAAAAATTTGAGTGAGTGAAGAAGAGAGGCGAGGAGAGATGAATTTTTTTATCTTGGTGGAGCGAAGTGAAGGTGGTAGAGGGTGGAAGATACCGCTCCTCTCTCCGCTGTCTCCATAAATATGCATGATGGGGACCGCCACAGACTTTGGCGGGAGTGAAGCAGCAAGCAGGACGGGAGCGGAGGCTGCGTGGACACGCGGGTGGGGGAGAATTTCTCAGCAGTAGAGAGGGAGGTTGATGAGCACACCGCGAATGGGGGGAGGGCAAACCCGTCCGGGAGAGACGGGGAAGAGGGGGAAGGTGACTGCTGGGAGCGGATGATGCTGAGGTGCCTGTTTTTCGGTTCACCGGAGAGGAAGGAAATTAGCAAAGATGCATCGCATCAGCGGGGAACAAGAGTGGGAGGGGGCGGAGGGTGAGTGCGAGGTTGAAACCTGGATTCCGCACAATGACTCAGATATACGTTAATGCATTATACAAAATGAATCCCATTCCGCTCCGTTGACACCGAAGCCCTGGAATTTACGAGTGCAGCAGGGGCGAGTTCCGCGGCACGCACCTCATCGCGTGTCCGGTCCGCGGATACAAAAGCAGAAAGAATTAACTGGCCACTGCATTCTTATTTCCTAAATCGAGGAGTATTCCAGGAGGAAAATCAATGTGACACCCTAAGCATAGGTTGCTCTTTCGTTTCACGGGGCTCTATTCAATTGAACATGGGTTTAAAACATTAACCAAGGAGTAAAACGAGGAATTGTGCGAAATTCTACTTTTGAGAAATGTAGCAGTTTTCACAATACCGTTGACTTTGCCACTTTGCATGATATTGTGGTAGCGAGGCCTGCCACAACATGGAAAGTGGTTAAGACAATCGCATTAGGCGAGGGCTTTGAAGGATGAGTTTTAAAATATATTTAATTTATTAAAAATGATTAAAGATGTTTAACATCCGTCGTTTTGGCAAGTAATGAAGTGACCGTTTTAAAAGCAGCTATAAAAAGTACGGCGTTCAATAAAAATTACACAGGACGAAAGTTAGTGATTTATCAAAATTCCTCCCGCTGTGTGGACTGTTCTTCCAAACTCCTACAAACTGTCTTTCATCTATCTCCGGATAGCAATAGAGGAGGGAGGTTTCTATTCCCTTTCGCAATGGCATAATTCACGTGATTCACGCGAACATTAAACACAATAAATAAAAACCTTATCGAAACGATCAAGAGGAAAGAGCATGCCAAAAATACAATCGAGTACATGATGAATGCGATCGCGTTCAGAGGAAGGGGCGTGTTGAAGTCTAAGAGAGACCCTCCAGAAACAGACATATTATAGTTATGATATCATCTTTTATTTCCTCCTTTCTCCAAGGAATACCAAACATTCTCTCCTTCACCATGCTCTTCAACGTGGCGTCACCTTGCATTCCCGACATACTACTTATTTCGGATTTCCCGATGTTCGCCATTAAAAAAAATTGTTTCGTAAGATACTCCTAGACCAGAGTCATTTGAGAAGTACGCTAGAGGAAGAAAGGAAAGGTCCAGTCAGGTAGCGAGGAGGTACTGGAAATGGTGGGAGAGTAGTGGTGGTTGGTATCAGAGTTCCTCCCTCTTCTTTTGGTGCCATTCTTATGGGAGATTGGCAATCATGAGGGCCATTTCCTCTTTATATTATTCCACGGAGGTTAGTAGAATGCAAAACAGGCGGATGGCGACAGTTTTGAGATGGCAAGGCATGTTGATTAGGAAGATAGGGGGAGGAAACTGGAGAGGAATAAAAGAAATTGATAAGATAGGACTTTTGGACGACATATGAAGAGAAAGAGGGTGCAAATAATTTAATGTAGACCTAAGTGAAATACCGCAAAAATAGGGAGATTAGAACGAGAACTGTGTTATAAAATACAAATCTGGAGTACAAAAAATTCCATCGGTAGAATTACCGAATCTATCGCAAGATCAAGACACGGTTAATCCCAAAAGAAGAACACATATTTCGTGAATATGCACCGCGTGAGTTATTAAAATTCGATGAAGCATTAAAGAGGGCTACGATCATTCGACGTACACATATGAGATATTATGACGAGTACTTGAACGGCCAAAAAGATGAGAAAGAAATAGTATCACTACCAAAGCATCTTCCCAAACCAGGTCAGAGCAACGCCAACTTTACTTCCCTCTCCCAGGATCATAATACAAAGACGACAGAAAGGTTTTCTCTCCGAACCGTGAAAAATAAAGTCCTAAGCCATTTAACCTACCGCCTATGAACGATCTATTTTTTTTGTCGTTTGAATTTTCGAATTTACATGGCGCTCGGGGAATGACTTCAGTTTTCACAAAAGTGACTAATCACGGCGAGGAGAGTTTAAGGTCTACCGGAGCGCAAAATTACTGCAGGGTCCGCGCGGAAGAGTTTTCCACGGAATTCCCATTAAAATTCCTTCCTTAATCCTGATATAGTATGTGTAAATGAGAAAATATGAAATACCGAGGCCTTTGGAGGGTAAGACTGCACGACGAAGTGATGAATATACTGCTCGGAGATAAATTTATATTTGATGCGATGCACGAGCGCGTGGGCGAGAAAAGATCTGACGTCACGTATATTGATGACATCATGGATTTATAAGGAGGCACATCGACACCATCTATTTATTAATTACATTAATTGGGCAATCCTAAGGTTGACGTATATTAAAATGGAATAACCTAGCTATAATAATTCTGCAAGACGTCTTAGGGTCTACTATAAGGAATATTTCCATTGTTACACGATGAAAAAAATGCATATTGCCAATATCACAAATAATTTTTCTCACTGTCGACGGATTTCATAACGGGAATTCCGCTTCGCTTTCGATGTAACTCTGTTACGAAACCGGTCTGAAATGGGAATAAATTTTACATGGAATTTGCAAAGTGTATTTTTTCCTTGGTGTTATAATAATGCCTTTCCATCTACGAATAAAACCCACCCTTCATTAATCCCTTCATAAAGCCCTTCATCTTTCTTCCCCCTCCCTGCTCCCCTAACACCCTCCCTTCTTTATTTGCCTTATCCCCTTCCTTCGCCCCTAATTACCTACTTGTATATACAACCGCCTACTTGGTCTTCTATCATTCAGAAGACTAACTATTCAGATTCTGTCAATTGTTTATTCACAGGAATCTACATAGTTGGTGCTTATTTCCATCCATGTCAGTTCAGTTCCACATCGTAAAGCCTAAAATCTCTATTTTCTATCAATGCCAAAATACAGTCGCGATCGACATTGATTCTGATAAATGCAGAAAAAGAGTGAGCTAAGTATGCAGCCGACTGTGAATAGAATAGGAACGCTATTAATGACTTCACGAGTCTACGAAAATGAAAATCTACATTAATATGGCATTATACATCATGCAAAATTCAGAGAGATGAAACGAATATAAAATATTAAATAAACGGACAAAAATACGTACAGATATAAAAATATCGAATGGAAAGTGTTCCAGTGACGCATAAAAACTGTATCTTCCTCGATAATTTTTTAACTTTCATCTACCCTCCAACTTAAAACTAAGAATAATACTCCTTTTCCAAGGAAATGAAATGGTCTACCTTAGAAGAAAATGTCGTTATTTAGTGAGTTCGTGAAAAACACTGCGTTGAAATGTTAGGTCTATTTACTGCTTAATGACGAAATATTGGCATATATATGTCTAGTAAAATTTAATCTAATTACAGGGATTAAAAGAATTACTGGGAATGACATCATTTAAATTTCAATTAGATATTGCAATTGTCGCAGAGTGCGTTCAACTATTTCCAAGAAGAAATATCTCTTCAGATCGTGTATAGAAATAAAAACAAAGTGGAAGGTTACTCAGGTACTCATTTAGGGAAGATGCGAGAAAGACCTGGAAAAAATGATGAATATAGGCACCTATAAACGATTTAAACCAAACTATTTGCTCACATATTATTACAAATTTCAGTAAGTTCTTTAAATAGGGAAGTTCTTAAAGGCGATGCTATAGACAATGCCACAGACCTATTCCAACATCCACTTTTCAAGTATATTTGTGGATGCAGGAAAATTTAGCACAAGAAATGCAGACTTAAGATCAGTTATAAGAAAATTAAAGTAAATGGATATTCTAGGACAAAGAAAGGGAGGATAATCATAAAAGGAGGATGTCGCAAACTGAAGCGATTAGAACAATTTGATTACAAGATGCCTTTCTTTCAGAGCAGGCTATTTCCGACACCGGGTTTCAATCCACCCTCCTGCCTTTCCTTCAGTAATCCTCTCCTTACCACTCTACCCATCATTCCTCAGTCCACGGCCGCTTCATCTAATAACCAACCGAATAATTTCACAGTATACTACCCTACACTAAAATACAGAAAAGAAGAACCAGATGGATTGGACACACCCTGAAACACAAGGTTTGTGAAGAACACAATTAAAGGTAAATTGGAGGGGAAAATCCCCAGAGGAAGGCCCAGGAATAGGCTCTTGGACCAAAGAAAAAAGACAGTGCATAGGGAAAAGATTTCAGGAAGTAAGGGAACTAGAATTGAATAGGGACGGATGGAGGGCTGCAGTCAACCTCCTTTAGGATTGAACGACAAATGAAGACACTACCCTCAAAACTTCTACTTTATCCGAAAGAACAGCAGCCACAAATTCACGTAATACTCGCAAAATATCAAAGTCCGAGGTTACTCTAACACTGCATCCAAGTAAGTTATGATGTATGCCTGCATGAAAAAAATAAGTAGGTCATCTACATCGATGCATAACCCTGCAAATACACACACCCTATTCATTATGTACGAAAAGAGCGGCCCTGAATGCAGAGCTACCTGCGTCGCGTGGTAACGAGCGAGTTTTGCTCCTCATCCACGCGCTTGGGCCATTGTCATTCACGTGAAACGCAGGCACATTATATAACTACAAGGCTGCTACGGCGGAATAGGACGGCGCAGGCACCAATTTCCCCGCCCTGACGAGAGTCCCTGGAGCAATTCATGCAATGGAGAGAGGAAGAGGGAGAAGGAGGGAGCGGGGGAGGCGTCGACGCCCCTTTCCCGGCGAGATGACGACGCGAGAGCAACGCCGAGGGCCCCGCAAACGCCGCCCCCTCCAGCAGCACAAAGCACTTGCAATATTGCACGCGCTCTGCAATTGAAAAGAGAAACCGGGGCGCCAAGGCAGGAAGAGGCTTGCGAGGGTGGGCACCCCCAAAGGCACACGCTCCGAAACACCGTTGCTGAATGAATGAGTTACTCAACGCGTTCAAACCGGAGGGCGCGCTCGAGTCATTGGGCGTCGGGACTTGTGCAGCACAATGGACCGAGGCGAAAGGAAACGCTTTCGTGCAAACAGGGGTATCCCCGAAAGTGTTGCGCCCGGCAGAGAGGACTTTCGCGCCCGATGTTAATTTGCCGGCTCCCGTCGGCGCGAGTCGAAGACTTAATTGCAGTCACTAAACTTAGGGCGGGCATGAAATAAGTCACTGCACGCGGCAATTGATTCAAAACGATCCGGTTCTCGATACCAATTAAGGTAATCTGCAATCAGCTTGAGGTTTGATAATTCTACGTTCCCATATCATTAACATTCAGCTATGCATTTATTATTGCAGAAATCAAATCAATATGGAAATTCAATGATGTTAGGCCCAAAATACACCGGACCGGACTGAAAGAAAAGCGAGCTGTTTGTGTCCGCGGGCCGTCGGTTTCGATATAACTACTCTCACCATTGCTGGACTTATACGCCAATCACCAACCGCACCGATTCTCTCTCCTGTCAGCTCATATCAATGGCGTACTTAAACATTCTTTGGACGGAATTATGAAACATCAGCATGAAAAAATACTGCTACTATATTAGTATTTTTAAAGTACTATTTAGGCATTTTCAAAAGTAAAATTGCAATATATTTGATAATAAGATTTATTTTGAAATGACACGTATTTGTATTGTACATATTTAATTAAAAATAATACTTTAAATAATAATATTTACACCTGGTATACTTCAATATTACCTTCACAATGTACCTTTTTTTAAACTTTCCCAATTTTTTCTTCATATGACAGCTGAAATTATTTATTTCAGAGCTCCACCAGGCCATCGTCAGTATTAGCGACACACATTCATCTATTCAAATTGTTTGACAAACCGCCGAAGAATTAATCCGAAGCGTTACAATTCTGTCAAGCGCAGCAACTAAATGGTAAAGCCTCTAAGAAAGCAGATATTTCAATGATTTTGAAACGTAACAAATGTGACTCGCTCGTCCATAGAGGGTTAAGGTAGATACCCAGATGAGGAGAAAATTTCGCAAACACGCTTAAAGAACACCAGTCTGATGGATAATTTATTTGATTTTTCTCTCTGAACTTTATTATTTAGTGTACAGTATCTACATACCACCCTGAGAGCCGCCGTAGTCGCGTTAGGGAGGATGTGTTAGGGTACCAGACATATAAGGGGAGGGAAAAGAGAAACGGAGGGGTATGACGACAGAGTTGAGCAGTACGTGTACAGCGAGTCTCATGCTGTTTTTTATTATGATCACTAATAGCGAGTGGAAAGAGCTTTTTGTTCCCATCAATTTGGCGGTATGTCCATTTAGTCTATCATTTTGTCGCTTCCATCATTAGTTATATAGCTGGAGCTAAAAATAAATTTGAGAGATAAAACCAGAGGGAGTTTTCCCTGTTGGTTTCATCTCTTAAATTTTAGTTTGGGTATTAGGGATAATTGATATTTTCATTCCTCAGCTCGACATGATTTTATCCAATCTGAACTCCCTATTTTTTCTAGTCATTCCGGTGAATCAACTAACCAACCTTCTCCAAGTAGCATCAAAAACAAATTCCCCCTCAAGAATTCTGAATCAACAGCTATATTTACTTTACTTTTAACAGAGTGAAGACTAATAAGTTCGAAGTACTCATCAGATGATTTTTAACCAAAAAATTAATCTTTGCCAATCACGCCTGAGCAAATCAATGCAATATATGTATAAAAATATAATTAATAAAATACCATTAAAAATATTTTAGGAAATAAAAATATTTTATTCTCATATTTATATATCCGCTAAACGAGTATTTGAAAATGTGTATAAAGGCGAAAATGTATCCAGAAAAACGTAGATCAAAGATAAAAAATGATCATTAAACGATAAAATAACGAAATAAAAGCACATTGCCTGAGACTACGGACGATTTGCATTATTTTTAATAGTACCCGTGGCTCGAGCCATTAGAATAAAAAATATCACAATAAGGACATTTTTTATTGAACTCATAACCGATGCAAAAAACCAGATCATAAGTAAGCTGTCAACGATCGATCAGAGGGGACTGCAGGAGGATTACGCACCAGAAAAAAAGTTACATCCGCACCTCAAATTTCGACATTCAATTTATTGTCGAGATAATGAATTTCCCTCTGTATCATAATCACTAAGAACATTATTATGTATAATTTAAAAGCGATCATCAATATTCGACCACACGGACGATGAATTAAAATACATGTATTTAAAAGCACGTGGAATATTTGACAGAGGGAAAATATATCCAGTATATAAATGACAAATGACTTTTGCTACGAATTATTTGGGCCTTAATTAAAAGAAGATTAAGTACTACGTATCGCATGCCAGTGATGTAAGCACGAACAAACACGGATACATGTAGTCGTAGATAGAGAAATCAAATACGCAAAAACAGTTATGCATTACAATAAATTTCCAGCTATGCAAGAATATAGAAATTTGACATCAATATATTATTTTCTTTTGAAATAAAAGGGGAAGAAGAGATGTTCCCATTCTGATTTTAAGAGATACTAATTATTTGCAGCCTCATCGATGAAAAGTAGTTTCCTATAGTCTCATCTAACGGCAAGCTAAATGCCTCTCTCTTAAGATTGAAAATCACACACGCATTCTGTTAAGCACCGATCTATCGGTCAGCTTCGGAAATTATTCCCATTTATACATTTTGCCCATAACTAATTGCAAGAGATTATGCCTTAACAATACGTCACGAAGTAGGATTCTTCCAAAACTCATCCTTTTCACTAGAGGGCCTTGCAGGGCTTCGTTACAGGGCATTCTTTCCGTCTGATTCATCTCTCATTCTTTCCTCTATCGCGCCGAGGTTGCACTGCCTACAGTCGTCTCTCTTCCGCTACTGCTATACTCAGAGCTTTCTACCGTTGAATAGCAAGCATGATAATGAAGTGCTTCCTCTTTTGCGTTGCTAGCAGTAAGTATGCTCTTCTTGTGATATAATGCCTCCCTTGCCTTGACGCTTCTCACGGGTTTGTCCTCTTCACTCGTTTCATCATGGTAAAAAGGAATATTAATCCTTAGACGTAGTCAGCTTAAGGTTAGAGATCATGAATGTAACATTCAGGTTAAACAAAGAGACGCCGGACAATCGACTAATAGACGATACTCTGAGAAAGACCTTTCAAAAAGGATTGAAAAACTGTACATTTATAATAAAAAAGATAAATGAATGACCTATTTCCAAACCAATACGAGAGTCAGCTGAGAAAAATGCTAAAACAATTTAAAATGAAAAATGGCCGTATGATAATTTTAAGGTACACAAACACTTTCCATAACAACATATCGCGCTAATAAAAACCCACTTCATTGGATTCCACAAACGAGATATTGCGCTCACACAAACATCCACATTTGAAACATCCACGCGATTTATGGCGACTAATCCTACGCCACCCGTAATGAGAGCAACGCACGTGAAACACAGAGCTGGGTTTACTGCACGTATTGAAATGGTTCGAAACATAAGGGCTTTTCTTACTTTGTCTTATACTGTAACAACCATCATCATTTGGAATTACTTCAATGAGAACTATTCAATGTCAGGGTGATTTGCTAATGACACTATGAAACTACAACACTCTGAACTACCTTCCTTCCATCGTGCCGACAAAACACCTCATTCTTCATCTTCCGCACTCATTCAAAAGTCTACCTGTTAAAACCTAATCTGTTCCCCAACAATAAGTTTCGCACACACTTTCGCTGCCTTCATCGTCACCCTCATGAATTCCTCGAATATCTTTCCTTAGCCTCTCCACTCCATTCAAATTCACACCCACGCCTCAATTGGATGCATAATTTCTTCCGGTGACATAGACAACAATACTTACCCATGTCGACAACTGAGCAAATTCCCACTTTAATCCTCCACAAAGCGCCTAGATTATTCATTCGGTTTTTCATGTTAATGGTTACTTGGCGATGGCAACATTGAATCCTAAGATCTCACGAAAAACCCACCATACACTCTCTTAATAGGTCGCTGGCTGATATATAAACAGCGTAAATTTATTTCTTGAAGTAAAGAGCCATTAATCTCTCGAGGTCGTTCTAGTGTACAACTAAAAGGAAAAGTGCTATCTTATTTTTTGAAGTACTCTCTACAGAATAATGAGCGAATCCGTCGTTTTGCGGATCACTGACTATTTTAGAAACCAATTCAAATCAAATTTTTTTTGATCTTTTGGAAATAGTTTTCCCAAAAAAGGGGTAATAATCCCTAGCCAGATGAATGTTTGCATCTAAAATCTTTACAGAAAAAGCAAAGCTTGTGCTCCAAAGAGAGAAAAACTAGGAGGATAATATTTTTCGGTGAAGGATAACTAAGGCGAATCGCATCATTATGGAGAGGCAGGTAGGTTGGAGAGAGGGATCACTTACGAGGAATACTCAGTGGGCTTGATACTTTACACAATACAGTTAAAATAAAAACTTTACAACTGGTTTCCCCGACTATGGTATAGTCAAATACCAAGGCGTGACAGCACTACAACCAACTACCTGTACCACTGTACCTCATGTCTACCCGAGAATATCAAAGTCGTCGAGATCAGTAGCGCTGTTTTTAATCAATTATGTCGTGGAATCTACAAATTCTACGTTCAAGCAAGTCTCCATTTTTCATTAAAATATGTAGCAGTTCCACGAGTTAATACGTTCCCGACGATTCCTTAAGATGAAAGTACTGTTTGAGGAAGATGGATGAAAGACGAAGGGAAAGTTGCCGGCTGGTGCCGGATTAGGCATTAGCCAACTCTCGATGAAAGACGCCAAAGGGTCTTCCGGACGAAGTGTTCCACCGGCAGATGCATATAAAAATTGCTCAAAACGGATATGAATACCCCAAAATATCTCCTCTCTAGCCGAGATTCGAACCCTGGAACTGGAGGGAAGC
This sequence comes from Ceriagrion tenellum, assembly GCA_963169105.1. Taxonomy (NCBI): domain Eukaryota; kingdom Metazoa; phylum Arthropoda; class Insecta; order Odonata; family Coenagrionidae; genus Ceriagrion; species Ceriagrion tenellum. Next base: position 80,591,602 of record OY720637.1, on the reverse strand, counting down.
CAGAATACAGGTCACTCCACCACCCCAATGCAACGGAGTACTGCGTAATCTACTCTTATCTGATTACTATTCTATGGGAAAGGAAAGCCCATCTGGTTACTGGCAACTTTCATCTTTTACCCAAAAATGAGAGGCGCCGAAAAAACACCAAATGAAGCCAGTGGAGCCGCCTGAAGCCATCCGCGGTCTCCCACTCCCCCCCCTCTCGATGAAAAACACCACTTTGTGCGGAAAATATTCCCTTCCCTTGATATCTCGCCAAATGCTCACAATTCTCGGGTCTGCCGCCTTTTTCGCGGCGCAATCCATGAAACCCTGAGCGCTCTTTTTTATCATCTTTTTCCGCGGCGACAGAGGCGAGACGAAAGTCGCCGAGGGCAAATGAAAGGGGGGTGGCAGATGGGAGAGATTAAGGAGGGGGGGGTGTTTAAAGGGGAGAAGGCAGATGGTGAGAGAGGAGAAATTTTCGTTGCGAGGAACTCAAAAGAGGGGACGACGACGGAAGACGAGCAATTCCAGTATTGACGGAGAGAAAGTCTCCTCCCTTCCTCATTCCTAAAGAAAAAGAAACGAATGATAACAGCTTCCGGAGGCAAAAGGGCGAGACATATGGAGAAGTTTTCTGTTTCGAGAGACTCTTATAGACTCGTCTCAGCATCGCCCGGGTAATGGAAGAGTGCTCATTATGGAGGGGAAATGATTGAGTGCACGGATGGGTGCAGGATCCGTTGAAGTCTCTGCGTTTGAACCCTGACATTCAAGGTTCGCCGGTGAAAAAGAGTTGAAAAATCTTACATGGATTGAAACACAACAGTGAACTCGGTGAAAATAAAGAATTTTCTAATAATTAACTATTTCTGCCAAGGTATTGATGAACAAAATAATTGTTACTAAACAATTATCGATACACGCAAAACAAAAGCTAGAAAGAAAGATATTGCATCGAATTTTTAGATTCCATTTACGAACTTCGCACGTGGCATCCTGTAGAAAAATCTAAGAAGAATTCTCCAAAGGACTGCATCAGAAAAATGAACTCAGTCGTATTAATAATTTTATTAACGATCGAAAGCGATGCGATGAAGCAGGCAATGTAATTCTTTCGATTTAAAAAATTAAGTGTAATTTGTGCCAAGAAAAATGGGGGTTCAATTAAATCGAGAAATAAGAAAACACACGTGTCTAATATGTAATCCTAACGTAAATGTTGAGAGAAATTAGCGTATAACCGATTTGCACTGATGCCCAATTACTCTTGCGGAATTTTCATCCAATCGAGCCTAGGTATTACCCATGTACAAAGCTTTGCCAATAGTCAACGACATTTAAGCTTTAGCGATAGAATAGCTTTCAGTCACCAGGAAATATGAATATTTTATAAAAATGTCAGACTAACAAAAATTGCCGTAAACATATCTGGAAACTATAAATTGGCAGGATATTGGAGGATTTGAGCTAGTTGTCTCCTAATTTCTGATGTACTTGAAAGTAACTTCTAATGATGCCCTGACTTTCTGATATTCCAACTAACATACAAAAGCAACTTAAGAGCCCTTAAAATTCGGTTTACTAGATTTGCACGACATTCAACAGTTAGGTCACACTGCCCCACGAGTATACGTCAAGGTCGGCAAGGCTCTTGACCTGGAAACATGGCGTCCTAAGTAGTAATGGTATCATCGATTACAGTAAAGGAGTCATGGACCACAATCATGTGTCAAGCCTTTAGTCGTCGCAAATAAAGCTAATGATCCTGCATTCGCAGAGTTTAATCTTGGGACGCTCTTATTCAAACGAACTTGGACGTCACAATGAGAAATAAGGAACAGAGTTCTACCTGGTAGCAACAACTGTTAATGCAGATAAAAACCTAACAAGAGGGCTACATAGCAAAATTGTAAGTAGCAAATAACAGAAAAGAATCCTATTCAAGTTAATTTCTACTACAAAGTGGGCAGGATTCATCATACAGCTGTCCAGTCTCCAACTAATCCAAAGTTTAAACTATTTCCTAAGTTCATTCAGTATTTTCTCCTAGCATCCATGTTGGTACTTACAAGTATAAACTTAGGTATCCAATCATCAGCTGTGTACATAGCAGAATGTTTTGACACATCCACGTGTGTCAGAATGTATTGACACACGTGGATGACAAATACTATCACCTTATCATTGGTTAATCAATAAATCGTAATAAGAAAATCAATGTTTTTAAAATGACAATATACTGGTGAAGAATAAGGAAACACTGAAGAACAATTTTACATGCAAATGGAATGAGAAATATTTTCAAGTAAATAAAAAGCCGTATTCCTAGGGAGAAATAAAAAAATTGATGGCAAAGTAATAATGATGACTAGATAACAAATCCAACCGTTGTGGTTTAATCTGGACGGCTGAAGAGAGAGTGCAACTCATGAGAAAGGAAGGCTGACCAGCAGGAAGCTGAATTCAGTAGCCCCTTCTCAATCTTTCTTGGGAAAATTCTTCAAGCATTGTTATTTTTAAGTTGCACATAATGATAATAAATTCGAAAGAAGAAATTTTAAATCAATTTACGGAATTTTGCAAAAATTGGATTGGCACTTTTAGGGAAAATGTCAAGAAGTCAGTATTTCGAATGCAAGTAAAATTTTCACACCGCAGAAGACAATAAATCAGTATCAGCGACGAAAACGCATGCCTTAAAATTTCAATAACCCAAATGGATATATAACTATTTGTTATCATCGGATGGTAATGAGAAAAATCTCTCATCTCCTCTGCATCAATTATTATCGAAAAAAATACTATTTCACCTTTAGTAACCACTGACAAATTAAACAACAAACTAATTTCAAGATACCCAAAAGAGATGCTAGGGGCTTTCAAATGTTTCGTCAAGTCAAGGAGAAAAAGGTCTATATAGAGGCCAAATCCTAACGTTAATACCTAAGGAATGACACATTTACGTGGTCCAAACTGAAAGCAGGAATACATGGATTCCGCGGAAAGTTTTTCGGCGAGCTCAGACCGTCAACCATGCACCAGTTCTCCTTTTATACAGCATAAGACAAACAAAAATAACATTGAAATGATATGCATGGCCCTCCACTAATTACGGCGATGTTACGCGAGACCACGGTTTTAAATGCTATGGAGATTAGAATGCTTGAGAGCCAGCAATAAATGAAATGACCCCAAGCCAGAGGAAAAATTAAAGAACCGAGCGGAATATTTTATGAAATACCAGACGATCAAAGACAGCGTTTCATTAACGAAGAAGCTTTTACAATCCGTAAACATTCCTATAGTTTTGTACGTAATACGAAACCAAGCCATATCCTCTAGCGATAGATAAATGACTTTTAACGGATTATGCGTTCAACAGCGCCAATGTTTGCAAAGAATAAGTTCACTGGCAGGAGAGGCAGCGACATTGAAATACATAATGTAATCGGATAAGACAGCACAATTTAAGATATTGAAATAAAGGGACGAGTACTGATTGATAGGGGATGATAACAGGCGACATTTTCAAAGCAGTAAGAAAGAGGCATATTTAAGTTTTTGATTACACACGAAAGCAGCACGGCAGAGAGATAATCGATAGATTCAAGGATAATGAAGCCTTATTCAGCCAGTCAGAGATAGGAATGGAGTCATCATTTCGAAAACTAGCGAATGCAATACGCAGGTACGGATTACATGCATAGAGAAAAAGAAAGTTTAACTTGTCGACCATATCGACATTTCCTGAGACAGGAGAAAATAAAACTCACAAGTAACTTAAATACTGAAAACTATGAAATGAAGCAAACCTCTTTGTAGACAAGGAAATGCAATTATCAGTGAATATGAACGACGGGAGTGAAGTACCTAAAAAAAAGGAAAAATTAGGTAGGGATGAATAAAGTATAACGGTAGTATTTCAAGCAAAAACAATGTAGGGATAGAGCCACAGTTTTCGGAAACTTAAAGTGAACACTTGAAATTTCCTGAGACAGGAGATTTAAAACTTATAAGTCGCCATAATACTTGGCACTATCCAGATAGAGCAATCCAAAAGGAACGAGTAATTAAATTATTGCCAAAAAACCTAATTATCGGAAATACGGGAGACTCGTAAGACGACTTCATTGAAGTATTTTATGAAACATTTCAAACTTAGCGATAAGCTGAATTCTACGACTAAAAATGAACATTAGAAAGTATAAATAGACATGTAAAACACAATAAGAGAGGACAGAAGTAAGAAGGCCACATATAAAAGCCAAGATGCCAAATGGATTAATCGAACAAACCTTATATCAAAACCCAACACTTCAGGCTAACTTCCATAACATTTGCATTCAAACCGATCTAGACTGACCTCGAAATTTCCAATACAATTAAAAAGAGAGGCTAAGGATATTTCCCTACAGCCTACCAATAGCTATACGTCCGGGGCATAATCTCTCTCTCCAATGGCGCTACAGCCCAAGTTTGGGCCCTGGCCTCCTTCAACTTCTGCCTCCATGCTTTTCTGTCAGTTGCCGCTCTCCTCCAGAGTCGTAGTCCTAGGAGATTCGGTGTGTCACCCTGTACTTCATCTTCCCAGGGTTTACGTGGTCTTCTTACTGGTCTCTTACCGTACATTCGGCTATCTAACGTTCTCTTTGGTATCCTTTTGTCATTCATTCTAGCCATATGCCCGGCCCACTGCAATCGCTGTAGTCGTATGTAGTTTGACAGATTTTGACAGGGGTTCTCTAAAAATACCATAATATTCATGGTTGAATCTGATTCTTCAGATATTGTTTTTCTGAATGGGTCCTAAAATTTTTCTAAGCACTTTCCTTTCAAATCGATCCAGTATGCTTTTCGTCTTCTCTGTCACACTTCATGCTTCACATCCATAAGTTGCAATGGGTCTTATAATTGTCTTGTATATTTTTAGCTTGCTATTACGATGGGCATTTTTTGATCTAAGTACATGTGACATCGCAAAGTACGTTTTATTGGCTAGTGTTATTTTTCTCCGGACTTCTCCCTCTTCTGTGCCATCTGCATTTAATTCCACCCCTAAGTGTATAAATCGGTCCACTGACTCAATGGGGTCATCTAGCATTATCTGTGAGCCCCTGTTTCGCGTGCCCATCCCTCTTTTCTGTAGTAGAATTTTGGTTTTTGATATATTAATCTCAAGGCCAATGCTCTTAGCATGGTTTTTCATTTGTAGATAGGTTTGCTGTGCCTCTACTGCTCTTCGGCTCATAACATTAATATTATCTGCGTAGGCAACCGGTTGCGTTAATTTGTTGGTTAGTAAGTTTTCTCTTCCTGACTCCATCTGCCTTATTACGTACTCCGGGCATAATACATATCTTTTAATTCAAGTCATGATAAGAGTAGATATGAAAAGAAGGTTATTTCGATAAAGAAACAAATATTTTTAAACAATGGCAGCGAGGAAGATATGGCGACGTTGGATGCAGTTATTGCTGCATAGAGTAGACTCATTAAAAATGCAGCTATGATGAGGAATCATCCACGAAAATAAATAAAAATAGGATTTATCATTAACCGTACGTTTAAATCATTATTAAAACAAAATATCAACATTATTATTTAAATATAAATCGCAATAGTTGCCTAAAAAATGCTAAGAAAGAATATATAGTCGTTTGGAATCAGGATTTGGAGGTCAGAGAAAACAACGAAAGATTAGAACGATATTATCTTTAATTAGACAAGCAGGTGTATTAGGATTTGGAACACAATGACTTAAAGAACGAGTAAGAAATTTAAAATATTGCTCTAGTAAGAGATCTAAAGTATGGAAATAAGAATTCTGAGTATTATTTGACGACCTAGAAAATAGATTCCTATCCCAATAAATGGGATAAGGTTCCCACTTGTCGTTCAATCCGAAATTGGCTTACAGCGACCCTCTATTGATTTCTGTTCAATTCTCAATCAATTACACATTTGGAATCTTCCGTATTTCTTACAAAATGAAATCAAATACAAAATCCAATATTCTAAAGACATAAGTCCCAGGTAGGAAAAAGATTTTCATGCGTGACATTTTCAAATCGAGTCATACATTTAATATAGAAATAATAAAAAAGTCGTTAAAGAAAAACATACAAGACTTCAAATGATTGATTAATTGGAAATTAATTAAATTCACTACGCAAATGGAAGTTATCACTGAGTTTGCAAGCCAGTTTAAATTTTTTTGGAAAGGAAAATATTACACCCATCGTCATTCAAAGCATTAAATCAAAAACGAAAAAAACGATAAAAGCTGGAATTTAACATAGTAATTTTTGTTGAAAAATTTGTACCAACAGGCCCACGAAAATAAAATTAGATTAAATTTAACGAGGTATCGATTTAAACCCCATTATAACGCGCTGTTGAGCTATTGATTTTGAAGCAAACAGCTTTATTTACGCAAAAAACCCTACTACGGTTTGTGCGAATCAAATACACGTTACGTGTCCTTGCAACGCTGCCGCAGGCTTTAAAGACTGCTGAATCGAAGAGTCTAAAAGTAACACCCAGGAAATTACACGTTGTTCATCAGTTTGAATCCCATCCTCCGAGAGAGATGCTTGGGAACTGGTAATTACCCACCGTTTTAATTATTCAACCGCCTCAAGGAGGGCTTCCATCTTGAGGCCGTGACACCACGACGAGTCGAACACGTCAGGTTTACGCTTCGATTCGGAGCCATTTTTGAAACCGGAGACGCACAACCGTGGCCTTTTCCCCCATTTAATATCTCGGGGATATCCCACCTCACAAATACCCTACTCCACTCTCACAGGCTGCACCCATTCCGGATCTAAAACCCCTAACCCCGCCAACATCACCGCACGCTCTTCAGGCCTCGTCCAATTAATCTGGCATCGCACTACCGTGACGCGAGGCGGACAAAAGCGAGGAGGTAAAGGGGGGGAAGGTGGGGTGAAAAGTGGGGGAAAGAAGGGAGGGGAGGCTAGGGTTGCCAACTCCTTAAAGAGTTTATCCCACGAGTTGCCCGTCCCGGGAGTCGAAAGCTCCTAAATATTCAGGTAGATTAAAATACGGGCAGGACTACTAATACCAAAGAATGTGTAGCGCCTTTTAATGACAGAATAATTTCAGCAATTTGATGAAAAAAGAACTATCTACACCAAAAGACATAGTTTTGAGTAATTTCAACAATGGAATTGCAAAAATAACTGATAACGTGATTTATTATTGGAACTTAGTTGCATTTCCGAATTCTCCGCGACGTCGAGACCAAATGAGATTTAGTGCGAGATTTTCACTTCTCAACTCATAATAATACATTTTTAATTTGGCTGGTAAAATTGAGAAAATAGCTTATAGAAAGCTTATTATAGGGAGCTTGCCATTCACTTCTAAATATCTTGCAGCGAGAATCTATTGAAGTAAACATTTTCAACATTCATCACGAAACAAAGTTACATGAAATGCACATTCCATTACGATCCAAGGTTGTCATTAAATGAACAGCATACACATTTTAATACACAAGTTCAAAACCTTTTTACTTTTATCACAAATATTACATTACTTAATTTCAAGTACGCATCGAACCATTTATAAAATGCAACGAATCATTATACAGAGAAATTATAATTTGACATAAGGTGATTTTACGCAATTTATGCAAAAGTAGATACGAATACTTAATATGATACATTTATAGAGAGTAATCAAGTGAGCTGGAGAGCGCAAAAAATTATCTGCCAAAGCAAACTTCAATGAAGGAAAGACCATATTTTAGAAGAATATAATCAGTGGTGTCTTTATTATTTATATGGTATTTTTCAATGTAATTTTTAAGAGCGAGGAATATACTTCTTGGGGGAGGCGGGAGATATAAAAAAATACTGCCCAATCTCGAGGAGAATCGCTTGGGTCTCCAGGAGAATCCGGGACAGTTGGCAATCCTACTTAGGGCTCGCCGTTTTAAGGGGGAGGAGAGGGTAGCAGGAGACAGACCCTGCAGCTTGAGAAAAAGAAGAAGATGAAGCGGGAGAGGTGGAGAGAACCAGCAGAAGATTCCCGGCGACGACTACGGAATGAAGTGAGCCAGAGTTGTTTTGAGTACTGCATGGCGAGAAAGGGGAAAGAGAGAGAACCAAGGCGTGGGGGACATGTGAAAAGGGTGTGTGTGAGTGTGTTGTCGCATGGGCCTGACCTACATCGACTCCTCGGCCAGCGGCTGACTCTACGAAATCTTCGCCACCCCATTCACAAGTTTCGGGCCGGGATGCATAGACAAAAACAAGACTCCTTGTGGATTCCCCTCTCCCGCGCCCACAAAAAAACCTCCCTTCCCAACCCCTCTCTCACTCTTCTCTCTCAAAAACTCAAGTAGCTGAATCCTCGAGGGATCTTTCCCGCGGGGGGGTAATCTCGGCTCCGCCTCGGACGAGAGGAGTGCCACCCACTTGTGTGGCTTCCATTGTTTTCACCCATTTTCCCATGTGCCTCTAAGGTCAAGATCTCGACGAGGAGTCGGGGTAAACAGCTCAGAAAATAGCCTCATTAGATATAAAAGACGCGACTTCGACAAGTAGTGGCATAATAAACCGGGGAAAGAAGAATGCATTGAGAAATACAGTCGCTTATCAGGCACGAGAGAAATATGAAATTATTAAAGGTTCCCCACGGTGCGGTAACGTCCCAAGGTTAAATGTAAATAATGGGATAGAAATTAGCAAATGACAGCCACTTTTCTTTAAGACGATAAGTAGAAGAAATTAGGTCGAGAAAAGTAACATGAGAATCATCACTGGGGTATCCTCAATCAAGGATGTTCAATGATGAAAATAACATAACCCACAGCAAAAGCATAACATTGAACAAACTAATATACCCTGAACAAACTCTCGTTTGAATGCCCACGCTTAAATTTAATATAAACAAACATGTAATTTTCAGAAATTATTTTAACTTACTCCAATTACAAATTAATAACGATATTTAATTGATAGAGAGCAAATGAGCACATTTATAAAATTCACCTCCCTCGTATTATTGACGATGTTGCGTTGCAGTAAAAGTCCAAACGAATTCCAATAAAATACGTAGGAAATAATGCTAAAAATTAGGGTAAGATTTTGCTCGCATCAAGTTCCGGTCCTCGACACGCAAAAAAAATCGTAGGGTACGCCAGGCAATGACAGCAAAATTTGGATTTGAGACACCTTCACTGGGATGGAACCACAAGATGAGAACAAACCTCATTGTAACTTAACCCTCTAAGTGCTGCCTTCTGCCAGCGATACTAGCGAGCATTGCGGAGAGTAATTTAATTAAATGTACAATCTCAGGAAACATGTATTATGAAGTAATTGTTTAAGATATCCACAAGCAGTTTTTCTATTGTACATAAATTGAATTAGGTATTAATTATATACGACTTTTACATCATCTAAAATATAACTGTAATTATATTAGTGTACTAAAGTTGTACAATATTTGCGCATGAGCCGATACATCGGCCCGCCGCACTAAGAAGGTTAGATATCCATTTAAATGTTTGCTGGGTAAAGAGGGAGAGGAAAGGAAACTTCTAAATATTTTTAGGCCGAGGTAGATGGTTGAGGGAGGAAAAGAGGCGAAACGTTGCTTAAGGCAGTGATAAAGGGGAGGATGCTGGCTAAGAGGTAAAGGGAAAGAAAGAGAAAGCATTTTATGAACAAAATGAAGAAGATTAGGACGAAAGCTGAGGTGAAGAAATAAACATGAAAGTAAGTAAATATCTGAATCCAACCTTCATAATAAGATTCTTAATAAATAAAAATTAGTATTCAAGATATAATAGAGACCATAGTCCTGTTTGCTGGAAAATAAAAGAAGTTTCAGCAAAGCCACTCATGAATTTCACACAATCGGAATTCTTAATGTCATATTATTTTTTCATGAAAGTAAAATACTATTGTCTCCAGGGCACCAAAAATAAAGCGGCTACATATAATCAAAAGTTCCTCCATATGCTAAGTATTACAGGCCATAAATAAGTTCAAGCAACAAAAAATTCACTCTGTCCGTGCAGGTACATGTTCATCTAAAGACAAGTCAGCAGACCCTGGTTTTTCTGACTTTTAATTTGTTCCACCATTATATTTTAATACGCGAATCGCGAAATTCCTTAGGAATCTAATAAAAGCACCGCAGCAACTGTGGGAGGTGCTGCTGAAAAAATATCCTGGCCACAACAAGGCGGAGACAGAACGACAAAAGATGCTGTTACCTCGAGATAAGGAGTAAAGGAGGAGGACAATATTTTGCCTTTAATATTCAAGAAGAAGGCGTTCTTGAGCGAACTAATTACGTTTCCCTTTGCCTTCCCGGCCCCGATCTCGAGCTCAAAGTAGGTATATCTTTTAAAAAAAATCAACGCTCCGGGTACAGAAGAGAAGCTGGCATACGGCATCGCGACGTACCACCCTAGGGCACTTCACGATACAATTTAGGATAACATTGACAACACGGCATAAAATTAGACATAATTACGAATGTAGTGACTTTTTCAACAATTTTTCGCGCCACTGCCGTTACATCCTTTCTTACGTCGTGTCGTCCAAGACAGGAAACAATTAGAAATGTAAGCAGGAAAATCACATTTAATATCATTTTGTACATTACTTGTGATCAGATACGTGAAAAAACTTAGACCTCCGAAGCGAATTTATCGCATTCACATTTTTCGACCAAATAAATTTCAGATGGTTCGTACAAATTCTTTAGGACTTACAAGAGAGAAATAAACAAGTTCCGAACGCATGAGTAATCGATACAAGGAGCGTGACTGGCGTACACAAGTATCTTATTCAATTCAATATTCCATTTCAAGTGGCATAGTATGGGAAAGAAATAACGTCACGTTAATTTACTGCTTATGCAGAGCACGGTAATTGTCACAGCACAGAGGCTGAATGTAAAACGCAATAAATGAGGCTGAGACTGGGTTTATTAACAATTTAAAAAAGCCCGCTAGAGGGGATAGCTATAGGCTCAAGTAGTAGGATTTGCTGAGGCGATAGAGAAAAGGAAGGTAATTAAACGCGGGAGAGTGAGAAGAGAAACTTCGGACGATAAGGATAGCACGATAAGCATCAAGAGGTATTGAAGTTATTTAACATTTGTCAGAGTTAAAGATTAAAATTGTTAAAAACTTGTCAAATAAAGAAGAATCGGAATCGAGGAAATAACGTCAATGCTGTCGAAGCACTTTCAGTTAAGCTATAAAGGGTCACGCACATTCATTAAATACTTGGCGTATTCATCGTAAAAAATGCTTTTAGTCTAAACTACCCGGCAGTAAACGAAAATATTGACCGTACTTTAAAAAAAAAAATCATTCATTAGGTGGAATACCCAAAATTAGATGAAACTTGGATTAGTCAAGCGAGTAGAGGCGACTATTATTGTAAAAAGAAGAAGTGTTAATTTGCTGTTCTAATGTCATATCTCAAGTGTGCTTAGAACATTAAGTATCCAACATAGGAAGATATCACACGAAAAATAAGTAAAATATAGTGGAATTTCGCCAATTTCGTCAAAACCTGTAATAAGTGAACGGAGAGTATAACATGGAATGAATGATCTAATGAAACTACCACACTGACAGTCTAAAGAATAGCAGTTCACACTCGCAGCTAAGATTAAACAAAAATACAAATCCAGCGAGTTTCACGCTGAGAATATGTTTTACCCAAGACTACATATTTGGCACTGACAAAAGCGAAGAAATAGGTGCCAAATACACAGACAGGGAGAAGGATATAAAAATTCCCTCCGCCCACACAACAATGTTGACCACTAAAACAATAAAGCGAGGCAGGATTCCACGGAAACACATCCCACTATTCCTCCTCTCCATCTTCGGATTCGTTTTCCCTACCCTGAAACAAGACTTGTGTGCGTAGGTTAAGACGAAGAAGGTCGATTGGTGATTCAGGGTACAGCCATCAATTGATACCATTTCCGCCGATAGAACAGGTGTGTACGCTGTTAAGGGAAAGATTTCTTGATGACTGAAGTTGAGAAAAAACCCCGCCCTAGTATTAGAGGGGTCCACACGACAGATTACTGTCCGAAGGATGGAGTAATGTGCCTGAAATGCACTCCACAAAGCACCATAGTGGAGATCGAAAATCCAATGAAAAATCTCCACCACTGCCGGGATTTGAACCCGGACACTCAGGGAAGGGAGGCTAGTACCCCACCCATCACATCCCGATCACCTAAAGATTTTGTACCGTACCGCCACCGTTGCCCATCATCACCTCGCGTGCGAACACGTATTCAACGGGAGCGCGAGAAAAGTTCGAGCGACGCCGGCGAAGAGGAGGGCCGTCTCGGACTACAGGCGGCTTACTGCGCGCAGGCGCGGCGGCGGAGTCGAACGTGGGCCACGCCGAAGGGGACGGGGGAGAAAGTGCGGGGGTGGTAGTCGTCGGCGGCGGCGGCAGCGGCAGTGGTGGTGGCAAGTAGGAAAGGTTCTTGCAGAGGGAGCGGTGTGCGCGAACCGTTTGGGGGGCACGCGACGCGCGGAAAACCCGCCGGGGGATACCCGGGTCGTCTGCCCGTCCCGGTGAATCCCACGCGCCGCCCTGTGAATTGATTGCCCTCCCGCACGTGGAAGAGTGAGGGGGCTGGATCCGCACAGGAGGAGCCGCACTTGTGAAACTTTTTCCGGAGGAGAAGACCGCAAGACGTCGGAGCCGAAGGCGTTCCCCAATCGCGACCCGTAGCGTATGTGGACGGAGGACAACACCTTGAGGCAAAAAACGAGTGCCTTCGCCAGCTGGGAAGAAGAACGCGAAGTCCCTCTCTGTCCACCGCGACGGCTATATCCCACGGCGAAAGTGCTCGAAAGGCCCTCCACGTGGTACAGAGAACACGCGGAGGGCGGGAAGGAATCGGCAGAAGTGTGCTCAAAACTCGTTGCTCCGAGTGCGCGTGGGCCTTCAAGGTATTTCAGGTTCGTATATCCGCTGGATGGAAGGCATTTCCTCGCTCCCGAATAAAATTCCCCACGAGGTCATCATATCCCTCCCTTACATATTTCCCACTCAATCTCAGCAACCACACCGAAGGGCTATAATCCCTCGACAGTAAAAATACCCTTCGCGGTCATCACAGCTTCAGATCAAGAGTGGAAGGTTCGACAACAGGCCAGACAAGAGTCACACTCCCGTGTGCGGTGACGACAGATTCATAGGTAGCGGTGGAGGACCAGTTGAGCAAATCCACCTGCACGCGCTAGTCACAGGGTAAACACCAACGCGATACATACACGGGCGCGCGCGGCTGAAAAAGCAAACACGCGTGAGAAAGGAGCTGATGACAGCTCAGGTTGCACGTCGAATACAAGCCAGTTACTTAATCATAACAGAATATAAGGGGGTTTGGGCGGAGGAGTGTGTTTGCGAACTTGTGGGACTGAGGTGTGGCCTTGAGGAAACAGTAATTATACCCAGTTTCCACCTCCAAGGGCAACAAAATGTTCCCAAGAGAGAAAAACCCTGCTTGCCGAGGCTTATTATGAAGAAACTTCGATGCGGACACATTTCGAGGAGAACGGCGACAAATGTGGCGACAAGCGATGAAAACAAAAAAGCTTTAGAACAAGCTTCCAACTTTTCAATTCCATTAATTTAGATCGATGCCGTTATGGCGGAAAAACGAGGAAGAGGGAGAAAGAGAAGAGGCTTCAAGGATAGAAGGAACATACGTAGGATTAATCTAGATCAAACTAAAACTTTCGTGTAATTAGCTACGCAACTACTGGAGAAAAATGAGGACGTACACTAACTTATATCGCGATCGGTCGAATTTCTCTCTTTCTGCGTGCCTGTCTATGGAAAATTCTCAATAGAATTGTTTTCTACGAGCATTTCTGATTTGGGCGAGGTTCTCCATTTATCTGTATATCCCTCCTCTCCTCATACCTGTCATCACACCAAATCTTTTACACCCTCTTCGTCAATCTTTTCTTCTATTATGACTTTCTGCAACCAATCTCTCCAAAATATGTGGCCTATCCAATTTGCCTACCTCTTCTTAACACTTTTCAGTATACTTAGCTCCTCTCATATCCTTCTCAGTACCATGACTATATGCAAAAATAATCCCACCCAATTACACCAGGAGAAAGAACAATTAATACCAAGTTAAAATTACCCTTCCCAACAGTTGAACACGCACCACAACCAGATTAGTACTCGTGTGCGAAAGGGTCCCCGGCAAATTAGTCGGCAACTTTCAATTATGAGAAAATGCAAGAGCTGCGATATCCATTACGCCGGTCGCTTATTTTTATTTCACTGAATATCCCAAATTATAGTTTTTTTTCTCGAGAGGAAAACACTCCAGGTAAAGCAGTGTACACGATGCATTTGAACAGGGTTATCAAATTAGCCAGAGGGCTTTTTTCCTATTGGGCGCCGAGAATCTTTCGTAATCCTGTTACTTTTAACTCCTTTAGCATAATGAAAATGGAAAATGATGGATGGCGCGCCAGATTAGGGACGGGGATATTGCACGACCGCGTAATCAAAAACCACCCCACTAACACCACCATATGGAGGATCCATCGACCGGACAGCGGTCAGGTTACCGGAGTAGACCCTCTTAAAACTCCCAAGCGACGAGTCTAGCCCCGTAACTCGTATTCAGTGAGGAGAAAGTGTGCGAGCTAAAATACCACGAGCGCTTTAACCGAGATGAGATGGGACGGCAGAACATGGGGAGAGCTAAAGCCGGAGGGAGGAAGAAAGGAATGCGGGATAGAGAGGGTTAGAGTATATAAAGTGATGAGGCGGAGTTTAGACCTGAACGCGCAAGTTGAACAGCTTTCTCACTCCCAAGGGACCAAAAGTGTACACGCGCAAGGTCTCTTACGCTCGCGAAACATTAAACACGTTTAACAACTCCACTTTTTCTGTTTTTCATTTTGGTCGACTTTAAAGAAGGTAATACTATCGACGAGTCCAAATCATAACTTACTGCCTTACATGGGGCATCTCTTCGGCAAGGTCAATGTTCTGACAATCCCTATATTCTAACATTCCAGTGCTATAATTTCTTCCCACACTCAAATTTCTACCTTTCAATGACAATCCTAAAATTATCGTCTCTACATTATTAATACTAAATTAACATGCCCAAAGATTCACGCGTTTCTGCGCTCTTTTCTTGGCAAGGCTACACATTCGTTCGTAATTCTTCATAATTATTTGAGGATGTTAAAACTAGACATTTTTCGCTATTGTCGAGAGCCCACTTTTCAAATTATAAACCATAGCGTTCCGCGTATATATAAACATAGCATAGAGTTCCGCGGCGGCTAAAATTGTCATTTTTATATTATTTAAACATTCCAAAAAGTTATTCCCAAACAGTTTTACCAAGTCTTCCCGCTTCTATTGCCATAAGAACTCCCGATAAAAGATGAAAAATTTGACATTTTAGACTAACTTGTATTTCCTCGAGTCATTTCTTTATGAAAGGAGCTGAACAAAGACGGCTACAACTCGGGAGAAAACCTCACAATTTATGCAAATCTCTTCATCTTTGCAAATTTTTCTTTCAAAAATTCTTTGTTCCAAGACACTCCGCTATACCAAGATGGGATTTGAATACGAAACTGAAATTATCTCATACTTCCTTAGTTTCCCTGAAATTATCTCACGCTTTTTTATTTCATAAGTGGCTTCTTTGCGTATTCCCTCTGGTATAGAGGTCACAAATCCTTTCAATACGGAATTGTTCAGCATTCACTAACATCATACGTCATGAAAAATCCAACGATTTTTCACTGCATATTTTTCTTTCATCCTTCGTAACGACACATCACATTCAACCTGCTTCTGCTAGTGACAATATTATCGCTTGAGATGAATTTACAATAAAAAATAGTCACAGAGCACTAATACCAATGTAATAATTTGGCCAACGCTCGGCCGAAAGTTTAAGTAGCATCCTTCTATGAGAGTTCTTCCACACGAGACTAATATTCATTCAGCTCCCCTAGTTTTGAAAATTTCCAGAGATATCCTTGACCTCCATACTTTGTTGCCATCCTGAATGACTTCATCATCATCAATCCGCCACGTCCATTTAATCTCTGACGCAAACATAAAAGGAATTAATTTACAGAGACTCGGCGAAAAACTCGCGCCGGATGTATATTTGCACTCGCGGACATCTCCACGAAACCCACTCAAACAGGTGAATAAAAAATCAAAATAAAAGCGGACGGGAGCTTTCTTTTTCCTACACCACTGCCAATCATCTAAAACTCAAACAAAAAATCTCGGTTCGCGATGGATTACTCTGGGCGAGAAACTGTCCACAAGCAAGCTCACGCGTGCCCACAATGCCCGCAGATAAAAATACTGAACGAATGGTAATGGACAATTGCAGCAGCGACAGACCAAGCCGGGACACACAAGCCACAGTGGATTATCTGATAACTGTCACCCGAAAGCAGGGCGACAGTTCGGAAATGGGAGGCACGCAACAAAAAAAAGCTTTAAAAGAACGTAACGGACCGACTCGTATTTACCAGCTGACCGGAGTCGAACACATTTCCATCCCTGGGGCAGGCGACACACATGCCGGCCATTAGCGGACGACAAAGGCCACCGTGTGAACGGGTGTAGAGCAAGTGGAGGGTAACGGGCGATTCCCAGAGTCCACACACACGGCGGCGGTCGGCAATCCGTGGTCCCAACCCGTTGAAATTATAATAGCAGGCGGACGAGGCGGCGACGCTCGGACCTCGCGCTCTGAATGGAAATTGCTCTGTCTTGCTGATCCAGCGGGGGCCTCCGGGATCGGGTCAAATCCGGGGGAAGGTCATCAATCGAGGGCCAAGGAGGAAAATTACGTCGGCGTGCCATGATGTGAAAATCTTACCTGTCGCAAAATGACTTCATTTCCCGATGCACAATGCTCACGAATTGCACCATCTATAAATTGCATTCCCTCCGAAAAGTTCCATTAAAAACGGAGAGAAAAAGGAGGTTAATTGGAAAGAGTAACCTTAGCTCGGAAATATTAGCATTATAGACTCTGGACGGTCGCGGTTGAATACAGATGGGACATAAACGTAGCTTTATTGTAGAACATGATTGATTGATTCGAGGTCACCCACGCTTGAAACGTAATTCATGACAGCACAAAGGCGTAAAATATCGGATGCATAACAAATAAGAATGCAGGATGGCAGTGTTTGATTGAAACTACATTCCGATACAAAACATTCTGTCCTCAAAAAAACTTCTACTTCTTGCTTTTCCTTCAGTCTAATCAAACATAGAATCAAAAAAGTGCTATTGGAGTAAAACAACAGAGGTAGCGCCTAAATTTGACCCTTAAAACTACTTAAAAGCGAGATCTTTATTAGATATATAGCGTTTATCGATTATTCTGCCGATTGAATTAGGCATCATTCAGGGATAATGGAGAATTCCGCACCACATGCCAAATTTAACTCCTAGCGAGACTCGCTCTCATGACTCTTGCGCGCAAAAGAGAGTGGAAACATCTTTCGGGTGAACTTCAAACAACCCTTTAAACGTAAAATAATATCCAAAGGAATCGTGTGGGACAAACTTCACAGCTTTGAAACAAATCTCAGATGAGGCTGAACAAACAATAAATTAAATACCTCCTCCATCCCGCAGCATTGGCACAAACCCACAATACATGATAAAACAACGTGATGATAAAACCCTCGTGTAACATGCCTTTAAACTCTCACGAGTATGTAAACCAGGATCGAATAAATTCTCGAGGTAATGGGTTCAGGGCCAGGTCGATATCGGACGACGATACACGGGCGCGGGGCCTCGGCAACAACCCCGCGTGAGCGTATTTGTGCAGGTAGCGGAGGCGAGGATCAGGAAAACGCACAGCACAGCGAGAACGAGGGACTTGCGGTATGTCCTGAAAGAAACACAGAATGGCCAAGTAGTGACGAGACTGGTGGAAAAAAGTGGTGGATAAGTGTTTGCTAGAGCATTGGCTCTCCTCGATAAGATCTAGGGTATGATTTCCTGTCGTGGATATTTTACAGTGACTTCCCGTGAAATTTGCGGGTGCTATGATTAGGGTGAAGAGCACTTTGTGAGTAGGATGGGATGCAACTGTGAACGAATTTACGCCTTTTTTGAGAGTAGGGTGGACTTAGTTACGTTCTTAACACGTCTAACATTCTTTTAAGCGTTATACTAATCAATGTTGATAAGAACAAGGACTCTTTTAATCTAACTCCTAACAGTGAAATCCTGGGTCCATTCTGATCCAAAACTATCACTAATCTACCAATATGTCATACAAAACCTCTATTCTAACCACTATATATACCCTGCCTTTCATTATGTCAACTTAAATTGTCATTTTGTTCACCTCATGCTCTATTTCTGTAGCTACGAGTCGGACAACGAAAAAGATTTAACGTCATGGGAGTGAAAATTTCAAGAGGAAAGAATATACCAAGAGAGCAATTGTGGAGTAAAGTGAGGCAATTAGGAACAATATAGATATTGGGAGGATAGAATAATTATACTCCTCCCATTCAATAATGTCAACAGTCCGTCGCCCTTCATTACATCCAACAACCATAGCTACTTTCCATTCACTCCAGAGCGCTACTCACTTTGCAACACAACAGCACTATTGTATTCTATTTCTTTCGCACTCATCGTACCTCGAAACAGGTCAAGAGCATAGTTGATGTGAGATGAGTCAATTTACCCAACCTTTTTTCAGAACATATTGTTCCATTCACAGCCGTACATGAGAGCTTATTTACGATGTTGAGTTCTGACCTGCGCTAACTTCATCACCTAGTATGAAAAGCTATCCCCTCCCTCCACGTAAAGCTTCCCATATCTACAACATTCTTCGAATTCTCTTCCACCGAAATCCATCCCTACTCCAAAACACTCAACGCAACCTCGTTCATATTTCTCACCAGCCAGCCGACCCCCTCCACCCTCAATGAAATGAAAACACACCTGGTTAGGATTTCGCACTTTATTTTAAGCAAAACGACCTAGGTTTCAGCATATCATGCCTGATGACGACATGACATGCTGAAACCTAGGTCGTGTTGCTTCAAATAAAGTGTAGAATCATAACCAGGTGTTTTTCATTCATTATGAAGGAGTGCCACCGTCACCAAAGACAGTGCCTTCTACTCTCCACCCTTCCCGAACTCTTTCTCCAGTCCTCAAAAACAATCCTTCCCTAGCCAAACTACACACACACACCAATCCTCAATGACGCAAGCGACCTTAGTTGCCGGTCGCTGAGATAACCATGCAAGGACAGTGAGGGAAGAGAGCGGCGTGAGAGATCGGTTGCCGGGCGGGACGCGTCGAAACCAATATTGCAAAGCCGAAGGAAAAAAGTGAAATTGGGGGATTTCGGAGCATTGAGTGCCCCTTTCGGGCTTGCGGCATCTCCCGTGGATTACTCAAAGCCTCACTCTCTCCGCCCCGGTGCGCCTCTCGCTTAACCCCCTCCCGCAATCTCCGGATCCACGCTACAAACTACCACTCGCCCGATCAATCTCGCCTACCCTACAGCCCCCTCGCCCCACCCACGGCACACTGCTCTTCACTCGAACCAACCCCCGCAACACGTCCCCATCTTCCCATCGCACGCGGCAAAGAGGTTGAGAACCCTCACGGAGAAGAGGGTGAAAGGGATTGAAGGGTTGGTTGACTGGTTATTTGGGGAGTCGACCGACAGTTGAGGCCATCTGAGCCATTGAAGGATAGGCGAGTAGGATTTCATGGAAAAGGAGGATGGGTGGAGACAAATTGGGGAGTCAGCATTAGCATTTCTTCAACATTGTCAGAGGCGTACCACCAAATTAATTGTGGGCCCAATGACAGTCTTCGCCATAATCTTCCCCTTTTCGCGGGGTTCCCTGAAAAATTCTCTTCATATTAATATACAGATTTTCCAAGATTAAACCCCTATTAAAGTATCATATACCCTTAAACCGTCCAATATTCGCATCCATCTCCTCCCTCCCCCACGCTTACTCAACAACGTAACTTCAATTACCCTCGTCAGGATTTCGTTTCCCCTTAATATATCCTCGAGGCAATTTTGCTTCCTTCTCCTAATCTCTCCTATCAGTTTCCATCTCTGTCCTAGATTATCCTCAATTATTTTCGACCGATCTTCAATTTATCCAATGCGCCTTTTTCTATGCGGCGTTGGACATTTAGCTGACAGTTTGGGATCTTGTGGACATCCGTATCTTTACTGCATCTCAATGGTCGGAGGCGCGAAGTTGCCAATTCCAGCAGGACATGGAGCCATGCAGTGCACTTCCTCCCTTAGTATCCTTCTAATAAGAAATGTCACTCCCTAAAGAAACTTAGAACTTAAATTGAGCACGGGGTTTGAACTGGTTGTACACATGAACAAAAAGCGATAGCACAGTAAGTTTCGCAACATCATTATTCATAAGGCCCTGACCCTCAACTAAACAATGAACGCTCAACATTAAGTTTAACACTTCCATATTTCTCTACTTACTCAGCTAAGGATTAAACTAATCGGAAAAGAAGAATGGTGGTGAGACACCTGGCGACGACTTATATATTTAATTATTTATTTCCTATAGACCACAAAAGCATCACATAGGCTATTTCCATCAAGTATCATTAGCAAAAACTGGGCCCTCACGACCAGGAAAAAGACCACCCCGGCAAGACTCGAACCCACGATCATTGGTTTGGGTAGGCGGACGAGGACTTAGCCCCGCCGCTATGGAGGTCGGTGAAACGATACGCCACGGGGTCCAACTTTTCACGTCCCACCCGTCGGACAATGTAATCTCCGCATTGCAACCGTGCACGGATAGGCATTCCACTAAAAAAACAGGAATCGCCACCGCTAGTCGCTAGGATTCGAACCCGGACCCTCAGGAATGGAAGCCAGAATGCGAGCCTCGACACCAACCCTATCCTCTGGGACCGATGGGATAGGGGAGTGGGCGTACCGCAGGAAGGAACACCACCCAACCCCAGGATCATCATCCTCCGACCCTGTAGAGCCCCTCAAGAGAATCCTTACCCTACCCCCGACCTCCAGGGACACCTGCTACCCCTACCACACTCGAAACCCTTTCCCCGAACTTCCCCTTGACCTACCTTCAAGGAGAGAGATGTCTCTCGGGACCTCTCCAACACGAGTGGAGGCTTCGGCAAAAGTGGTCAGCGGCGGCGACGAAATTTCCATTCGCTTATACGCCCACGAGAGCGAATAAAAAATAAGATCGGGGGTGATTCGTCCTCCCTAACCCCCTCGCGGCTCCCTTCGATTAAGGGATGAAAAGGGTACTCATATACGGTGGAAAGAAGACGGGCGGCTGTCGTCAACAGTATCCTTATTTGCCCGAATACTAGGAGATAGTTTATTTTTATTATTTGCCGACCATTCCTTTAAGTGGAACTCCAAAGCGGCTCCGTAAATGAGTAGCTTACACAGATGGCAGACACACTCAGTGCCGTAATTTTAAATTTAATTATTTGCTGTAAATGTTTGTCGTAATGTATAGGACGTTTCATGAGGAATGTGCGTAACTTTTGGCGTATAATAATGGGGCGTCATATGAAAGTGATGCTTTGAAATAATGATTATATGAAAGTGATGTTCGACATCATCAGGTGTTGATGTCGCACAGCGACGAAACTTGGGTCGTGAAATAATAAATAAATCTCATGTGGATATTACAAAGTGTTTCAATATCCAATCTGGGCGGTACATCAAGCACAAAGCAATTGACGGACGATAATAATACTCTTAAATAGAAAACGAATTATCCGTTCCAAATGGATTATTACGACAATTTTTTTCCAATAAAATCAGAAAAATTACTTTTCGTCCTAAAAACGTAGGAAACCTCCATGGGGTAGGGTTAAATTCAGGAAAATACGATACTCCCTCAGTAATTCCTCTCCCTTAGGTGTCAACCTCAATAACGGTAGTGGTCTCAGCATATATGTGCGATTCAGCCCTCGGCTATTACTACGCGGCGCAACACTTAACACTAACTCTCTGGCCATTTAGGGTACAACAGAAATCACGTCCCCCATTACTATAGCACAATGAGTTCCGTTTAGTTCACCGGAGCTCATCACAAAGGATCACCACGCGCACCAATCAAAAACTGTCACGATCGATTGCTGAGTGTCAGATCAATTGAAAGGACTCAGCTGAAAGCCGATTGGGAACCGGCGGTTACACATCAGACTAAAGTTCATCATAGGTATTTTAAAAAATAAAATGGTGGATCCAATGGCATCTGTGGCTAAAGTTTTCTCCCAAGTCGTGGTAGTCGTCTCTACATTTGCCTTTACTTAACTGCCTTCAAATGTTTTAACGGCATTTATATCTTCGTACCTTTAAGGCTAAGGTTACAAGATATATTCACATTACACAAATTTCTGAGCGACATGAAGTACATTATTTTCACCCCCACACTATAACTGTAACGAAAAAAAAAACATCGAAAAAATATGAAAAATCATGATTAAACAGATAATTCGAAGAATCAATTCTTCCCGCGAAACATTCGCAACTGCAAAAAGACCAAATCGAAACACTAAAATACACCACAGTAATCATCGTGTTCCTCCTCAAATTCGTATTCTATTCCCCTCCTTAGAATTAATGGTATCCCATCACCACCTGCCACACGCTCTTACAAATGCACTTACTTTACCGGTAGGATAGGTTACCAGTAACCTCTGCGAAATATGTTCCCCTATATCGCTTTGAACGAGATCCCCTTACGACTCAATACGTTCTCCATGCACTTTATCGGTCCATACCTCCTCATTCCCTTCAGTACTTCCTTCGATAAATCCTAATAGTGCTTTATCTAATTTTACACCTATCACAACTTTTCAAAGTAATAGGACCTGAGACATAATTACCGAAAGTCTCTTTAGAATACAACAGCCAAAGAGATAGGCAAGTGATTACCCATGAATCTTTCAGGAGCGCGCACTCTATCAATCCATAAATCACAGATGACTGATTTTGCACGCTCGCTCACCAAATACCCGCCAAAAAGTTTGTTTATTAAAGGTAATTATTGAGAAGAATACTGCACGCTCAACTTCACAATGTCTTCATTGGTGGAATTCAAGTATAATATCACTATCACCTGAGGACAGTATAGCAGGATTAAAAGAGGTAACACATTTTCAGTCGAACTATGTACAGACTGTAGGCCAATAGAAATAATTATTCTCACATATTTCTTTGCCTTAGATTAGTCATCTCTATTACCATGAGGATACATTAAAAAGGTGCGCCCCAAAATCAAAGATTATTTATTACACACTCCTCATACAATGCAAAGATTCCCATCCGCATGTAATTTATCTACACAAAAAACAGAAACCTGCTAAAGCCTTTGCGGCGAATGTCTCAAACAAATTGAAATTTAGAATACCCATACATTGAATGTATGATGAATAATATTAAATGAGATGACACGGCAAATACCATTATTAAGATGAAGCTCATGCATAATGACATACCTTGGAATCCCAAAAACACATTTGTTTCATAGACATTAACGTTAAATTTTCAAAACAGTCAGGTCGAGATGCCAATCGCAAAACTAGCTAAGAGGGTTGCCTATTGACATTAATTATGGATCTGCAAGGCGATCCACACTCTCAAGAGAAGCGAGACGTGCCGAAGTTTCTCAAGGTTCTCTTCCGGCAAAAGGAAAGGGGGCAAAGGAGAATTTTACACCCGCCGCGTTAAAATATCTCGCGCCTAACACGCACACCTGCTAATGACTTGAACTGCCGCTGCCAACGAAAAGACTGCCGCGCGCCTACCGGCCAAGTATCGGAAACATGATTCCGGCCATTATGCCAGGAGTGTTTCCGCAGAGGTGGGCGGCAAGGAGTGGGAAGAAGAAAGCGGGGCGAAGGTTTATTTTGGCTCGGAGAGGAGTTTCAAATTTCGCTTGTCACATCCGTAAAGACCGCTCCGCACTGAACGTAAGAACATAACTTTAGAACACAGCGCACCTAACCCCCGAGCAACAATCGCCCGTGCCTTCAAAAACAAACAAATAAGAACATTTTCCTCTTGCCTTAAGTTAAAATGCTGGATTAATTCATAGATATAAGAAATTAAAAGGCAGAAGAACTGGCCTGTTACGTCCCTTTTCAATTCAATTCCACAAACCACTTCAGCTGATAGCGTAGCTTAACCCCAAGAAATCGCCCATGTTTTAAATAAACTGCATTCTTTCCATAAGTAGAGCGTATGAATATGCGGGATTTATTCGTAGATGAAATGAGAAATTTGAGGAACAGCAATCGAGGGGAACAGAGTGGCTAAGAAGCAGTACCTAAGAGGGGGATGAAGGGAAAATATAGGGCGAAAGCGAGAAGAGGATGATAATAACAGACACCTTGGGTGGTATGTCAAAAAGCAAATGCCACGAGGAGTCATACAGCAATTGGGTATTGGATGATAGGTGTTTTCACAAGGGAAAATTTGAGTAATTCTCCGCCATGAGAGAAAGAACATGAAGAATTATCAATGGAGCTATCATTTTATTCGGTACATGAACTCTTTCACATTAAGTTTACTTATCATCAACGATTCGAATCCCTTAACGTGAATAGGTTTTGTTTCTAAAATTCTTAATATTGCAATTCGATTAGTTACACAAATGAGGTCGCTCTCGGAACAATTCATCAGCGACACTAAGTGAAATACCTCGGGTATACAACAGTATTTCACGTTTTCGAGGCTGTTGGCGCATATACCATCGTCAAGATGGAACCTGTTCGGTCTTAGAAAATCATTGTATCCTAAAAAATTCTTTGTGATCCGCAAGGCTACTGAAATTACTCGACAAAAGACAAACGAGAGTCATCATCTTCGCCTAAGTTTTATATGGAAATACCGCCCTACGAATCACCACACGGTCACGAGGGAGGGAATCCTGGGAAATCCACGACATGACAAAGGGAGGGAACGGGGAAAATAAACTCGACTAGATAGACGCCAGAGAATTTCATGTTCACACTGCGTCCTTAATCACAACTCAATTTTTGCTGTAGGCACTAATGATGCGAGAGAAGAAGGAAATTTAGTGCCAATCAGTTCCACAGAGTATCTCCCTTATTTTGTCGCTTTTATCATCTTTAGAAATACGCAGGGTTATCGTAATATCGTGTGTCACCCGGAAACTCGCACAAGTTCACAAATGCATGCTCTCCCGGCGCTCAGACTCACATGCTCAAGTTCAACCGTCTACGTTTCGTCTATGTTCTTACGCGAATTATGAATCCCCTTTTAATACTAGCACGATATGAATCAACCAGACCATTTATCTAGGACAAAGAATACCTTTGCCTTTGCGTGATACTATTAGTCGCCAATCCATCATCCGCTGCCGTAGCTACGCTACCATAGTTCCACTCAGGGAATATTCACAGCGGTGAGGCTTGGAGTCGGTCAGGTCACGAGGACCTCCAACCGAATTCAGGGTTTCACCTACCGGTATCACGAAAAAATGAAAGAGGTCGCGGATCCGAGAATAAAACGGTCGTTTCGGGGTTACGACCGAAGACGTCGCGAAAATCGACTACCGCGGCGAACGAGCAATCTAAACGGGCAATGCGAAACGGGGATAAAGACGTTAAGAAGGCTAAGATACGAGGTTAAAGTTCCATTCGCGTATGAGGAACGCTTATTCAGAGGGTTTCTCCCAGTATGACAACTTTATTGCTCGAAAGAAACGCAAAAAACGCAGACCTCTCCCACATACTCTGGGTTGCAAATATTCGCAATAATCATGAAAAAGTTTTTTTTCGCAGCCATGCTTTCCAGCTCGACGAGATCATACGACGTGACGATAAAAAAATGGCAAAATATTGACGCGATTTCGTACCGAACGATCGTCATGCGAATCAAATGAAAGGTTACTAACACTTCAGTCGCGTTCGTAGACCTCACCGAGTTCCCTACGCGCGAACACGGCACATTTACCGAACATTAACCGTACATCCAAGTAATACAAAATTACAAATTAAGCACGGCGAAAACAAGCGGAGAGAAAAAAGTATCAAACAAAACGATGGTTGATACGAAAGATGAATACTATCTCTTATTACATGGAGCGAGGTAGTATTTTTTTAGTCCTTTCCAACCAGCAAACAACTTACCAAAAGCGTGATGTCGTATCTGTAACATACACGTCGTAAAAGTTATAAATCATACATTACACACATATGAAGTAGTGTATTCAACAAATAAGAAAAATGTCAATCAAAATTGAGATACAAGATTGTTCGCTGAGTTAAAGAATCTCAGCCATTGTCTAGGGAGATATGATCACAGTACGAAAGGGATGCAGTCTTTAAGATAAACCTTGATGAACTAGGAACACTTTCTTGAACTTGTGCTGTGCGGAGCTAATGATGCTCCCCAGAGATACACATTGAATGAGAGCCACGATCTTCCGCGCATAGCGTCATCTCGGCGATCATGCAGCCTTGGCGTTACCTGGCCAGCGTCCAAATTAAGTGTGCGACAAAAACAGGAGCATTAGCCCCGTGTCAGACAACACCTGAAGGGGGATAGCAGCGTGCCTCATCCCTTTGTCTCGCGCCCTGCCAACCCACCGACGTCCCTGATTCTACAACACCCGTCTGCCGTCAGGCCGGCATGAGCCGCCATCGATTGATACGACCCTCTCCGTAAGCTGCATACTGTACACACATCGCTCCAGGCACCTCTTCGTTCCACTTGTTCACCAAACACACGGCGGGCGACGAGAGGGGGAGATAAAAACAATCGCTACTCAAGCGCCAGCGCGTGCTTCAGAGCATGATGAACACGGCGGGAAATGTTTAACTCCTTGGCTTTAATGGCCTCGTCACCCTAAAGAAATTTTCAAGAAGGCTCAATTACGGGAAATTTCCGAATGGGTTCAGGTGGTTCAATGGGATCACTATCTTCAAATTTTGGGCACAATTCTTTGTCAATTAATACCTCTCAAATATGTTCGATGTCCGAGCCAAATTAACGAAAGATAACAACTCATGTTGCTTCATAGCTTCAGCAGGTACATCCACGATTATAGCAGCTTTATCTATTTCTCAACATCCTGCAAAATTTTACTCCGGACAATTAACCAATTAACAACGGTTGAACGTACAAGCATACTCTGAGAGGTGAAAAATTCGAATCAGACGAGGTTCAAACCCGCGACCCCTAGTAGGCGCCGCCTTTACCCCGCCGACACCGGAGTCATCAAAATTCCCAAACAGTTCGACCATCAAGGGTAAAAAAACGGTAAAGATAAGTTTAATTACTCTAAAAGCTGCAAATAATTACGAAAAGCGTTCCAATACTTGCATCAGAATTAAGTCATCCGTGAAAGACTCAGGTCGACTTGAGAGAGATGCGAGGGTTCCATTTTCAACCTATGTTCATACCTCTTCATAAAGCGATAGCAAACAAATTTTTTTATTTAGGACGTAACCACTTTCTTTGACAAATTTACCGGAGGAGATACTTCATACTTGGGTAGAAAAGTAAGTATTAGAAGATTAGATAGTATCCTGAAAGTGTAGAAAACCGGGAGTATATTCTCTGAATTTCAACAATACCTACCTTTTACCGGGAGAATACTTAAAATTTGCACTGGTGGCGGAAGTTTACCGCGGAAGCGAGTAAAAATCCCCTAGATTTTTATGCGTAGGCACAGATTGAAACACTAACAAAAAAAAAAGCTGGTTTAAAAATGAAGTATGTTTCTCCTTATCATAGTCAACAGTTCATTTTCCCATAAATTAAAAATTTCCCGACAAACCACCAATTGATCCCAAGGGGCCAAACACCTTCATGTATATAGACTATTGGAAGGCATTTTCCAACCAACTTCCGAACGGATTACGCAAGGAGCCGATCTTTCGTCAGGTCGCCTTTTGACCAATATCTGAACCACTCAATAGCATGCGATTACTTTTCATTCTCAGAAACGAAATTCGTGCCAGGGTGGTAGACCACTTGTATCGATTACGGTGGAGGGGTGGTGGGAAAAAAGGGACAGAAGCGAATGAGAAAGAGATGGTGCCGACGCTACAAAAGGACTTATCTTAGCTCATCTAAGCATATATACTTTAAAGAGAAACTCGTCCTTTGACGTTCCGCGTGGAAAAGAACTCCGGATTATTGAGACATCACGAATACTTTCCCGGAGATAAAGCGTTGTCATCGAGCATTTCATGCCGAAAAATTGCAATAAGCAATAACATTCTTCTTGGAGAATTAGAAGTAATGGCAGTATTTTAAACTAGCAATTAACCTCAACTATAATTCAAATAACTGATAAACGTCAAGGGACATACTCCTACGGCAGCTATCCGTGCTTTCTTCTGAACTTCCTCCTCCATTTGCCGTTAACTTCATTTATGCGTAATCTACCCTTTTGAAGCCGATCAGCATTCCTCATTCTATATCTCCCTCATTACTTCTATATTCCATTCAATTGATAAGTTCAAATGGAGTAAGGCACCTGATTTTGATTTGCCCACCTCTTTCCTATAATTTGAAATGTCTTTTTTAGGTATCCTTCCTATGCGCTTTACCTCAAATAATCGATTCATTACGTTTCTCCTACTTTCCGTCACAGCTGTTCCGTAACTCTATAATTGATGTATTCTCCTTGTTAAGGATTCATTTAACGGTTAAAATACTTTAACGAATGTTGCGCATAATAAGAGAAAGCTAAAAGCGGTCGTGAGCTCTATTACACGTACGTTTTCGTACTGAAAATAATTACCCGGACGACAAGTAGAACCCTATTGACAAATGCCGTATACATTATTCACTGAGAGTCAATGGATATCAGTCCGCTGTATCAATAAGAGAAATATTTCCCCTCAAGTGATACAAAATTCTATAGATATAAAGTTCAAAACAGAAATTCCTATGCATGCACGCTAAATGATTCTAAAACATGTTACCTTTAACAGTCGCGAAAACAGGAGCGAACACAATTCTGACCACGCAGGAATTACGCCCTCAACTAATACACTACTATACACAATAACTACCAACTTCCCTTGATACGTGAACTGCAAGTCAATTTTAGGAAACAGAAAGGGCAGAACGGCCATAATTTTTCCTCTTCTGAATATTCCAAGACACTTGGTATGTAGGCTGTAAACTAACAAGCTTCTCTAGGGGAACCGGAGTTGCCAGTTCCAATACATTTTCCTCCTATCAATTCACCACTGAGTTAATATTTTTATCCATTAAGTTTACTTATTAAGGAATGAAGAGAATATATGATGTATTGAAATTTACTCAGACCTATATATTATTAGCAAACTTTGATTTCAAATAAAATATGACTATAAAAAGCCACAATACAAATCTGTTAGTACTAATGGCACGAGGAGCAAACCGCGATATGTACAGCACTCCATTAAACTATCAAGGCTAGTGGTACAGCCTTGGTAGTACAGCCTAGATTGGCTAGTGGTACAGCTTCAGTACGTTTCGGTAAAAATTAATATCCCAGCAGTGAAAACCATGCCCTTGAGCAAGCATATTATTAGCAAACTTGGATTTAGAATATATATTAGCAACACAAAATAGTCACAGCACAGCATTTGTTCCTTCTGGTAAGAGGAGCAAATGATTCTGTACATAGTTGCCTGAAACCCACAAGGTTTAAGCCAATAATACCTGCCTCTCCAGTAAAATTCGGGAAATGTTTAATATAGTTTAGTGTCTTTGCTCCTTAAATAATTAAAGCATTTTCTTTCATTTCCTCAGATGTGCGAATTAAAAAACTGACTCCTACGGAACCAAAGCAACGAAGCAGGGTCTGGGCTAGTCTGGCATGAGCTACGGTGACCCACAAGGAGTCTAGCGTCAGGCGCCGTGAGTCGTGACCCGGAGGTGGCCCGGAACATCTCCCAGAAAGGGCATGGCATCTCGACGGGGTGCTCCTCTCTGGTGACAGCGCGGCGTGAGTGAGCCATGGTTTCGGCCCACGCCCGCCACTCCCAGCGACCGTCCCGCCACACACCGCTCGGCGCCGCGGGCTCGACGACCACGGGGGCGCTGGCCGGCGGCGGCGACGACGGAAGCCCCGACGAAGACCTACCAGCAGAGACAACCCCGGCAGCGGAAGAGGAACCGTGTCCCCGTCGACGACTGCGGACCTCGCGGGCCGCCCGCTTAGGGGGTCGGCGGCGTGGGGCGCCCTGCCTCTCGCTCGGCTGGTGACGAATCGTGGTCAAGCGGGTCCGGCAGGGTGGTTGGGGCCGAGGCGGGGGCTGCCCGCGGGGGCGGGTGGGACGCGGCCGCCGCCCTGGGCACCGGGACGGCTCCACCGTGGGGCGGGGAGATCAACGCGACGGCGTTGGACGGAGCCGAGAACGCCACTAGCGTGGATGGGGGCGGGCTCGACGACGAGGGCGCCAACTGGTGGGCCCTCCTGGCGCTCGTGCTGGTGGCCGGCACGGCGGCGGGCAACATCCTCGTGTGCCTCGCCATCGCGCGCGAAAAGAGGCTGCACAACGTCACCAACTACTTCCTCATGTCGCTGGCCATCACGGATCTCATGGTCGCCGTGCTCGTCATGCCGCTAGGGATCCTCACCCTCGTCAGAGGTAAAGGAATGTGCCATCGTCGGTGTTTGCAAGCATAATCTGATTTCTGCTCTTCAATGTTCCCTGTGTTTTTGATACTTGGTGTTCTATCAGTCAGGGTAGTTTCTGTCAGATCATCTTTTTACTGCTCCTTTACAGCTATTCCCCTCTTTCAATTTCTCTTTTACGTACAGCCAACTTCAACCCTCTCAATAACCTATTAAAATTGCACGTTGATCTTCCTTTTTCCTCAGCGTTATTCCTCTCATTACTCTCATCTAATTATATTCTTATTACCTATATGTTTTACAAATTAAAGTTTCGTTAAAACGTAAAACGTCACTCTCTAAAATACCCTTTTTTAAGGTCTTCCCTGTGAAAAAACCCCCTCCGTACAGGATATATCCAACCCGACTTCATTGAACTCGTAAATCCTTTCTTTCCCCTATCTATATCCCAGCCCCCTATCTTCCAAGATGGTTCTCTGGATTACGTTACGTCCATAGAAGAAAACATTCACACATTCTTCCCGCTCATAAAAGCTAGAGAAATATATCTGCGCTTTACAGCGGCATAGTAACTAGTCCAATCGGTAAAATGAGAGACAAGCCGAAGTACCGGACTGCAACACCGACTGGTGCCGCAATAGAGCCTGACCACCAAAGCAAAGTTATTTTTAAAAGATATGATTCACAGCATCGTCCCACACCATAACTGAGAGAATGAAGGAACCTGAAAAACCTAATTAACAAATAAGCAGTATGCTCACCCCAAAACTAGCCATTTGGTTAAAATTTATGGGATTCATCTCTTTCCCTTAAATTGATAAGACTCTCATGTTTTATGACGCCAAATATAGGTACAATAACATCCCGAAAAAGGCACTAATACTGAAGAAGAGGTGATATTATTTTTCAAACTAAATAGTAAAAAAATCTTCACAGCCTAATGAGAGCTTCTTAAGAGGTGGGATATCCACGAGATACTGAAAGTAATTAAAATTCACTAAACGACGACTGTTGCCAATGATGAGTTCCTTGAATCAAAATACCTAAGTCTTCGACAAGTACGTAATCAAGAAATCCCAAGAAATCAATCTGGAAAAATATTATCCGAGTTTAAGCTTTATGATAAAGTATTGGCTACTTTAGTTTCATCGCAGTCACCAACTAAGAGCACCCGTTTTTACAGCAAAGCCAAGGCGTTAAAAGCCTGCGCGTTCAACTTACGCGCTCATCACATCCCGGATATCCACATCAAACGGGCGCGAAATAAAAATGAAAACGGGGAAAGAGGAGGGCTCACAGTGGAACGCCCGTGTGAGTGAAAAGAACAGCCCTTTGTTCTAGGAGCATTAAGACACGCAGGGGAAAGTCGAATTTCCTAAGAAGCGACAAAGAGTTCCGAAGGTAGGAGATAAGCAAGGTGTGATGGAAGGGTAGGAGAGTAAAGGTATCGAACGGGGAGAGAAATTAAAAAAAACCACCGTTCATTAGGCACTCGTACGAAGTGGGAAGGGGGAGAGAAGAGTGTTCACTCGTTCGTCACAGTTCCAAAACGTCCCCAACCCCCCCTCAGGGCCTAAAAGGCAATTACCAACGGCCGATTTAAAGCGGATGGAACACATCTCGAATTCCTCACCGACAGCACACGCTTGGCACATGCTTTGCAAGCTTTGGCGAGGACGATGCCCGGAGCTTACGATTCCGGAATCTGGCGACGGTAGCAAGCTCGACGCGTGGGAGGAAGCTAGCAATGAAGTAGCGCTGCTTTCACGCGATTAGGGGAGAAGCTAATTACTTCACTAGAGCTGGCGTCAAAAGATGAGGAGAGGGAGACAAATGTGCCAGGAAAAAACAGGAATGGGCTTCAGCAATATCAAAGGAGACCTCCTCAAATAGGACCACGTATTTGTGAGATAACACTTACGGATAGATTGAGAAATTCAAATAAAATTCCCCCCTGAGTCATAGTTCACATCGTACAAATGGAAGCTATCAATCACTGGCATTGCTTTCCGTGCAAATTAATTTAACTTTATCGCCTCGGTAGTCAGAATGAAGACGATTACCGACAATCTACTGTCCCTAATAATTTCGTTGCTTCAACTGGAATAGTAGGCTTTGTCATACCATAGACTTGAGCATTGATTACTTCTGGCTGACTACTTTATGACTTCATCAAGGTCGTCATTGATATCGATTACATAATTTGGTTTGGAATTAGCTCAAATAATCAATTTCACATCAAATCACTCTTCTGATCCCCTTCTTCTGCCGATCAATGAACTAGATGGTCTCTGATGACTATAATAATAATCACCAAATCAAACAATAGTTCGTAGAGATATCCATCGAAATTCGATAAAATGGATGCATCAAAATACCAATTTCAAAAAATTAAGGAAGAAATCAGAAACAAAATACACACGCAAAGCCGAATTCACAGCAGGAAGCGGGGATGAAGTAGCATCGGAAACAGAGGAACTCGTGAGGGGAAGGAATTTTTCGAAGCCTGAAGAGGTGACGGAAGTTTATGAACACACGGGGGGAGAGGGGTGAGACTGATCGGGAGGGATGGAATGAGGAAATAAATTCGAGAAATGATGGAAATCAGGGCTGGGGGAGGGCGAACGGAATACAATTTTTCGTGCGGGAGGACTTATGAATGGAATGAGTTTGCTCGAGGAAGAAGATTCTGATTAGAAGGGAGGATTGGCAGGAGGGGACAGAAGCACATTGGTGAGGGAAGGAGGAGATGGCAGGAGAGGGCACGATTTGGAAAGTGTTAAGGAGAGAAAAGAGCGGACACGTTGGCGAAGACAGCATCGAAAAGGAAGGAAGACTTCCACAATTCTCCGGATCGATTATGCCTACAATATTTCGGAAGGAGACAAGATCTCATTAAGTTAATGAAGTTTCTGCGAAGACAATTTGCAAAAGTGCATCAATTTCCCCCAAAATGTTCCAGAACAAAACAAATCTCGCGAGTGGAAAATTCGTTACGGGGAAGAGGAGACAATAAAAACCGTTGCCCGGCTAAGAGGATGATTTTCTGATCTCGGGGAACGTAATTGCTGCCTTAAAAAGGGGATCAAAATTGCTTCCATAGAGAAGGCTGGATTGAAACATCGCGAAATGTTCAACAGGATCACATTTTCTGTAGAAAATCAATTTGAATTCCGCTCCTAAGACGTGACACAACGGATATAGCTATTTAAGAGAAATATACGAAATATGGCATTAATAGGGCCCAGTTATCGTTAATAGCGACCATTTTTGTCCCAAGTATGATATTAAACCGAAAGGTAATTAAGACTCACCTGATTTCTCAACCTACAACGTTCGCGGTCAGAATTATTGAAAAATATTACTCGGGAGATCGCGTGTCATCAGTTTCTGAGTAAAAGACTAACATAATATTGTGCCACTATAATCACTCCGGCAGCCGCTTCATAAAAATGTCGAGAGAGGGATAACGCTGTTTCATTCGGAGCTCAGCTAAATAAAAGCCTTTATTATAAACACACCTCTAAATTTTTCCTATTATTTCATCTCCACCACACGCCACTGAGCGATCATGGCCTCAAGGAAAAAAGTTTATCCGTACACATCCTTAAAATAATACACCTCATTTACGGAGATAGGGAGGTGCTGAAACTTTCATGAAATTTTATCCTGTCATACGAGGAAGAGTGAAATGGAGTGTTAAACGTGACCACATACGCTTAACGCAATATTTGAACGACCAATTGGATCGATTGAAATTGAGGTTCTCAAATTAATCGCGGCGCGCGGCCAATCCTCGAGGAACAATAATGCAACCGCCACGAATCCCTGCGTCAATAAATTATCGGGCGAGCGCGCACGTGCTTGGGGCAACCCCGAAATACGCCCTCCACCTTGAGAACACGCCACGTAACCTCGCCGAAAGCGCGCGATATGAAAACGCGGACACGAGCAGAAATCTCATTGCCCGCGAGATGATTATCCGACGAATAAATAGCCGAGATTACCTCATCCCCTTCGGCAGTTGTCTCCCGCCTCCTCGGCGGCGGAGGGCTTATGTGCCCTTCATCACAGGACGAGGACTTAGGAGGGAAGTGGAGGAGGGCTGGATAGAGGGGAGGAAGGAGTAAAGGGAAGAGTGGGACGTAAAGAGACGGAATAGCGGATAGGTTAGGCGTGGATGCCGAGGAATGGAGAAACGGCCTGGGCTCGCGGAGCCTGCTGAAGTGTTGATGAGATGGAGCCGAGGTGAATTCAAGAGTGATGACCTCAGCACGCTCAAAACCGCTCAATGAACCACTCATCCCCGAATCCGTGACCCGCAGCCAGCGCCGGGTCCCAGTCCTTTTTTTTTGATCTCCAAAAACTACCCAGAGAGAGGAATCCAATCCCTCAAACATTGATCTGATGGAGAGGACTCATCCTCCACTCGCACTTAATCAGTGATTGTTTCCATAAAATACCTCCTGGAATGCATTGATTTGACGTGACCGATGGACCGCAATTTATATCAGATTCTAATGCACTACACTGCATCAGAGAGGCAACGAAATTTTAATCACGAAACAGGATGCATTTGAGCATTCAACAGAGCGTCCGAATACGAAGCTTTTTTTGCAACTGCTTAAAGGAATTGGAATGTGAGTTATCTCCATGAATAACCCTTGAAACTGTGAGATAACTCTAAAGAGATCCATTGAAATTCACGCATTGATAAGAGGCTAATAACTTCTAATTTGATGCATAAACCTCACCCCTCTTTGAAATCACCTCTTTCATATAATGGAGTGTCTTACGCTTGCATTAAACGAAAATTCGTGATAGTGAAGTTAGACGAAAATAACTTCGCACTTTTTCGCAATGTAATATAGGGATTGCGTCATCGGCAATTCGTGGAATTATTAATATTCTTTTCGACAATTTATCACACTATTTCCTTTTATAACACATTATTGAAATAATGGCTGGTAGTTAAACTAGTTACAATGGTACACAAAGAGTGATTTATATTCTCTTGATCCATCCAATGCTTACACAACAAGAACAAGATATGGAAAAAATGCCATTCATTTCCCAACCCTTAACTTCTTTTTCCCTGGGCCAAGAACGACTAATAATCTCGTCCACAATTCCATCAAAAATCCTGCTTTAAAATGATTCATCGCTAAAGAACCATTCCCAAAATTCCAATCAAGCCATCAACCTTTGAAGGCAAGGATGTTAGAATGAGGGAAGAAACTCGCAAACTGAATAGCTGCATACGACAGTAAAAGAGCAAAAGCCACGTATCATCAGAGCGACCACTCTTAGAGGCCCACCCGGAGGGAAATTCGAACGCAAAACACCTACAGTTAGCAATTAGGAAGAGAAGTACAACCCCTCTTCTCTTTAGAAAAATGCTAGAACGCAACAATGGAAGCCTGCTCTCCGGAGCGATTCTTTCCAGGGCACATACAACACGATGGAACTAGAGCAGGCACGTCGCAGAGCCAAAAAGGCTAGTGCTTTTAACGTACTTTCGGGACAAACCCGTTAGCTGTCCTCGTGGATTTTTACCTCACGTTCACTTAAAAGTAAATTTTGATGTCACAACAATACTTCCTGGCCAAACGCGATACTACATCCCTGATGGGAGAAAAAACTCTACGAAATACGTCGACCCTCATGGCCTTCGTTATAGCTTACAAACCACATTTTCTTTTATAATTGAGGACGAAAGATAGTGTAGCAGGGAGCTCAAAACTAACACGCCGTTGATAGGAAAATGGAAACTATCAAACGAAAATGGAAACTATCCATGCGAAAATATGCCTATCCCAAATTATTTGAGTAGCATAAATGCCGCGCGATAATTTAACAAACAGGACGAATATTAGTATAATAAATTTCTCTTAAATGATAACGACACGAATTTTTGAATACTGGGTATACATCGATAAGGAAAATTGCTCTATCAGCCAAAAGACGTCTAACGTGCAACGTACGTGGACGAAATGGCGTGAAGCTACGATGAGCCTTCACCAAAATGGTGAACGGGCTTGAAGAGTGGCAAAACGGTTTGTTTGCAGAGACAAAAGAATTATAGCCCCCATTTCATGGGCCCGAGATTGGATCCCGGAAATAGCGGAGAAAATGCATTGTAGTCCCAACTCAGCACTCAGCCCGCCAAACTGTGGAATCAACAGCACCTCATTAACAGGCTAAACACGACGCCAGATTCCACTCCACCATTTGTCAACTCACAAAATAATTCTTACCATACCAACCCACCCACTCTTCCGTAAAGGTACATACGAACCCAGACGTCAATCGCTTCCATAAACAACTAAAACACGAACAAACCGAATAACTCTAATTAAATACAGAATGTCATGACAACTTGAGGCTCAATTCGTTTGATGACGAAGCCTACGAGTAAAGAGGGAAAGATTGAACTTTTATTTCTTTCGGGTGATGCCGGACGCAAACGAGCGGAAAAAATGGCAAGGTAAAAACGAAGACAAAAGAGAGAAAAGGATTCGTGGTTCGTTACCAGGAGGCCCTCATGGGGAGGCGGGCATGAAGAGGGAAAGGGAACCGAGCCCGTCCGTCTCAGCACGATCACGTGATGCCTGAGGGGAGCACAGGCAAGAGTCTAGGGTAACGGCCAGTAATCACGATACTCCTTTAAAAGGCGCGAGAATCCATTATCCGCCCTCCGTCGCATTCTAGCTCCCGACTAGCCGAAGGAATCCTCGACGTCATCTTCCTCATCTTTAGAATCAGAAAGAAAAAAAAACATTTTCTATGCCTCTCATTTCGAGGAATCCTACACTTCACCATCATCGAATTCGACCGAGAGTTTCTACGCGGTTCATAAAAAGCGATCTTACATGGATGGAAAGCACCACGCTCATGAGCGCAATAATCCACAGCACGAAAAAAATAGTCAAGAGCGGCTGTGTAAGAGACATTCACGATTTTTGTGCAAGCATTAGATAAGCTCTACTGCCTGTATTCCCATTGGTTTTGGGTTGGAATGGGTCGTAAACTAATATTTTAAATTCAATTAACATTTATTTTTCATTCGACGTAACAAGTATTGTATTCATTCACTTTAACCGCCACAATCGGTAAAATTAGGCAAGATATTTT
Organism: Ceriagrion tenellum; assembly: GCA_963169105.1. Taxonomy (NCBI): domain Eukaryota; kingdom Metazoa; phylum Arthropoda; class Insecta; order Odonata; family Coenagrionidae; genus Ceriagrion; species Ceriagrion tenellum. Next base: position 80,553,774 of record OY720637.1, on the reverse strand, counting down.
AATCCGGCATCGATATCAGTGCGCTAACACATCGAAATCATGAGACGTAAAATATAAAATTTTTCGCCAGGAATTTGAAGGAAGGGCTTCACCTTAAATTGATTTTCGCATTCCAATCGCATTGCCGAATAATCGAGGCAAAACTGATTTTCATAGTATTATTAATCACTAAGCCACAGCATCGGAATGTAATCAGAGAAAAACTCCCAACCTTACATCGTATTTCCTTCCTGACACTCATTGTGTCGATCTGATTTATAAGACGAACTCTAACAAAAATCACCACGATCATGAACACAAACTATCATCTCTCAGTGAAACAATCAGAACAGGAAACATGCCGCGATTTGGGCGGACCTGGCTTTTGGGTACATATAAAATAATCGCAAATTTACGAGGAAAAACTGAAAAAAAAATTAAAACGGGGCCTCAAAGAAGGATAACACCCAACCTGAAATACGGACAAGAGGGACTTACAAGGGGAGTGACAAAGAGACGGCTTTCATTTTGCCCACAACATCCGAGTATTTCGATTTAATGAGTGACCCAAATTCCTTCGTCAACTGGACTCTACTACAGAAATGCCTACCTCGGCGAGGGTAGGGAGATTAACAACGTACACGGAGTCCGTATAAAAACCATTAAGGGAAGGATAAAATACGGGTAAAATTCGACCTAACCGCTGTGATCTAATGAGGCGAAGGGCGAAGAGAATATGCGTAGGAATCATAGCAATACACAATTTCAGCACAAATATTTGCATGGGTAAGTCCCAAGAAAGGAGAGAATACATTTATAATGACTTAATTTATAAATGTATGCACTATAATGACACAATAGTAAGCGCATTTCAGGCAAAAGCAATGACTTTACTAGATTATAAGATCAAGAATTGCATACTTTAAAGAGAATTTAGACAACCGACTCTAAATCTAAACAAAATCTGAAAGACAAATCTAAACTATGTTATGCCAAGAAAAGGGTTGACATATGCTGATACACGTCTCGTGAAGTAGTTAGGGCGGAAAATGCTAAAACTTGAAATATAAGTTAGGCAAACTATTAACAAAATAGTATCTGTCGTGAAGACCAACAGCGCAGCTACTGCACAACTTGACCGTTTTTGCATGCCCCTTACTTCATCACATGGAATACAAACGAGCAACATCACCACGAAGCTGAAAATGCATACTTATGCTTTCCTGAATCTGAAATTAAAAACCACATCAAAGCAGGATTAACGTCACACAAAAGGGGTAGCCTGATGCTTCCGCTTTAAGGGTGGATCGAGGGCTTACGACACAAAAGAAGACGTTAATGTGAATTTTCAAAGAATGCAAAATATTAAAAGTTTCAAGACGAAAAAATATAAAGCCCTTCAAAAAACATAATCGATTATACAAAATATATTAACTCAAGCACCACACTCAACAGAATATTCTTGACAACCCATCTCGGTTCTCATTTCCCGTCTTTTCTCAGCCTCTTGATCAAATTAATAACCTATGAATTCCGCACATTCCCGCTCCAGCTCTCGAAAAACTAGCGAAGCGTAAAAAAACGCTCCCCATTAACTGGCATTTGAAAGAAATAAAAATGGTCCCACTCTAGTAGAAGAGCGAAACGAAGACATAAAAAATGGCGACCATTTAAAATTCCAAAAATGATTCACACCCACTTCCATCGATCTTAAACACCTCGTTGGTTAAAAAAATTTAAACCGGAATTTTTCGAAAAATCTTTTCCGCAATTCATGCAGGAAAAAAATATACATCCCGACTGGGACGGCGGCAATTCAACTTCCATCCACCTGCGGCAGGGGGGAGAGGGTAGGACATTTTTACGGTTTCGACTTGATATACGGTCATCGCCGGCCGTGATGATGGCAAAACCACGACAGGGTAAAAAGTATGCAAATTCCGGAAGGATGAAAATAATGAAAAAAAAATAAACGGAATAAACCCGCGTCTTCCTTAATTCACCCCTCCCCTGAAAAAAAATAACTCTCCATTGTGGGTGGGCAAGCTATCCCACCCTCCCCGCCGCCCCAAGGCAAAGAGGAAGGAAGATGGAGTGGCGGGGAATAAAAAATATATAAATTCCGCGTCGTGTAATTGAGGCAGAGAACATCCAATTTCCGGTGAAATTTATTGGGCCCGAAAAACCCGCGCCAGGCCCGCCCACCGCGTGGAATTGTGCGCGAGGGAGACAGAGAATGAGAAACGGCGGCGAAGAGTGGTGGGGCGGGGGAAAGCACTTAACATCGCGGCAACCACTAGAGCAGTGGGGGTGGAGAGCTGCGCCGGCGGAAGGAGTGCGGCAGGGGTTGATAGAGACACGGGCGAAGAGACGGGGGTGGAACACTCCCGGGCACGCTCGCGTCGCCCGCCCACGCAAAAAAAGCAGCTCAAGCGAGTAACCACGAGTCAAGTGGCGATCGGGTGAGCGTTAGTCACTTGACCACCTGGCCGTCGAGAGCGAAGTGACAAAAATAATCGGACCTTGACAACTCTCCGGTTTAGAAAGTAGCTTCTGAAACCGCGGAAATTCTTAATTAGCAATAAACTACCGAAATCCACAACACAAATATACTGCTCACCCTTGTTTCAAGTATAATGATAACCAGAATTCAGACCATGTTTTTAATCGGACCAAAGTGGAAATGATCATTGAAAATCTACAGAAATGATTTCAATACCGAATGCTTCATGACAAATTGCCCTCTACGAGTAATATCACGACGCAATAATATTTAAAACATAAAAACCAATCACAAACAAGTTTCCAAACGCAGCGGCAGGTAGGAAGAATCTAAGCTTCATACACCTCGTGAGTTTTTCCCACCACAGACAAGATACCACAGCGCCAAACCCGAGAGGACTTCATTCAGATCATTCATCGAGAACCCTATGGTCTCTCACGACTTAAAAACTGACTAAATAGGCGGAGAAAATAGTGAAAAAATGTAGGATAATCTTCCTCACTTTTACGACAACATGGATGTGAAATACAGAAGTGTGACTTTTCGCCCGTCATCATCTCCGTCTTTTTGCAATCAAATACCAAAAGCGCAAGCCTGTCGCCATTTCTCCTAGTATACATCCGTTTTCTTGCAACTACTCCTGAGTAAAAATGAACTAATATACGGAAAAAATAACGAAAAAGTCACGCTTCACCTGTATATACTTCATTCATGCTGCTGCCGCTATGAAAAATGGTTCCGTGATCTAAAATGTTGCAACGAAACTATGTACACACGGATTCATGAAAACGTAGCTTTACTTCGAACTTCCCGAAAGAACGCACGATCGCCACGAAAATCGGGGGAGAGCGGGACACGACGATTTGATCTTCACCTTGCCCCACGGCGCCGCACAATTGGAACGTATCGGCCGGACCAAAAAAAAATCAACTGCGAAACCCTAGGAAGGGACGCCCGAGGCAAAGAATTGGAAAGAGAGAATAGCAGGTTGAGGTGAAGGACTGGGTTGAGAGCTTTTCTAGGAAAAGTCTTACCCCGCGTGGGTTGAGTAGAAAAAGTGAAGAGCTGCGTCTTGGGAGGGAAGAGAGGAACCCCATGCGTCTGGTGAACTCCCATCGATCACCCCCGCCGTGACCTCCTCGACCCCCCCCCCCCAAATCCCCTTACGACGCTCCCGCGAGACACGCCCACTCATGAGGCTCACGAGAGTCAAGACAAGGGCCACGCCACGAGAGGTCGCCGCGGTGATAAAGGAACGGCACGCCGGGAAATCTTACACGGGGATCATGATCCAGCAGCATTAGAAAAGCACACCTGATATCTAACTAATTCTTCATTGGTCAGTTACTATGCTGTAATGCCATCGTTGTCAAGTATAACGATGGCAGAGTCAGCTATCGTAATATCGGTAGCCTATTACCTGACCTGGTGAAAAAAGTAAGAATTCATTCGATTATTACGGCGGGGAAAAAACAAATCTTCCAGCACACTAAGTCTACCTCCACCTTGTTTTCACAAGCTCTCGGGTGGCAACTGGCCACGAAAACATATTAACGGTAACACCCAATTACCTATCGGGTTAGAGTAGTCACTATGACTACTGCCCACTGTAACATTTAATAATAACTTCCACTAACATCAGAAGTGAAACAGGTAGTTTCATACTTAAAATCTAGTTCGGGATTGAATATTTCGGGAAAAATCTGGCGTAATATAAAAGTTTGAAATAAAGCTAGGGTGTATTTCCATTTTCATCCCCTTGCTTAAGTTCTAAAGAGTAAATATAATTATAACTGAGCAATGGTCTCATTCATCAGAACGGGCACACAACCTCTCAAAATATCGTACAAGCTGAGAGAGGGAGAAGGGTATGAAAAGAATAATCCGATTCTAGAGGCAGGGGTAGAGTAGTTATACATTATAACCATTGGAAATTCCATTTTCTTCTATTTAAATAAGAGTAACGTAATTACTACAGCAATTGACATTGATTGTCTTTAGTCAAGGGAATTCAAAAATATTCAAGCATTACTATTTGAAGTAAGTTCACTACGATAACACGAAGCTTATAAAATTCATTTCAATGTTGCATGGCCGTGAAGTGCTGAAAAATCTACAAAAAGGTTTTTTCATAAGGTCCATAAAGGCACTCAACTCGTGAATTTAAAGAAAATAAGTCCTTGCAGTGCACCACGGTAAACGTAAAGGCAAAACACAAACCCACGTGTAACACTTGAGTCAATTCCTTATCACAGATAAGATCCAACTCTAATTAGCAAAGATTTGTCGGCGCATAAATATGAGTACGTCCCCAAAAACACCACGCAGCCACCAAAGGTAGGAAGGGAATAGGTATGCCGACACTCGGCAAGAACTTGAGGCTTGCTTGAAATACCTTTGAAGGCTAATTCCTTCAGGAAAAACTTAGCAAAACATGAAAAGCAATTTCCTAGTTAACGAGTTAGGATTAGGAGCCTTCAAAGGCTCTAAAGGAAAAGAGAGATCAAATGATTTCGAGCTCCGGAACAAATAAAACGAAGCACAGAGAACAGCCCAAAAAGGACACGATACCAAAACCGCTGAATAAAATAGTTTATTCAAGTTGAGCCCAGATAAAAAACGCGAGCCGGCCCGGTCCCTTCCTATTCCCTCACCCGTACCACTACATCCCTTCACCCTCACCTCACTCTCCACGGCAGCGAAAATAAGAGATTATCGCATTAGAAATCCACTCCGTATAAAAAGGGATTGCGGGAAAAAGGAGGAAATGGGAGGAAAAAACATATGAACAGACCCTTCATCCGGCTGCGCGGATTTTCACCTAACTTTTCCAATGATTACGAAGGCCACTTTAAATAAGCCCGTATCATCTCTCCCTTTCCAGAGACAAATATCCTGAGAACGCCAGAGACGAGGAACCTTAGCCCTCTCCCCTTCGGATTATAATGGCGAGATGTTGCCGAGGAAAGGATCAGATATTTTGCTAAGGATAGAACATATATGGTTGATTAAAATATTCTAGCTGCAACGTAAATATTTGTTTAAGGCGGTTTAGGGAGTGTTATCAGTTTTTCACCGTATGATACATCAGGCAAGGGAATTACCTTGCCAAATACTAAATGAGATGCACATCCTCCACCTCGAGCAAGTAACGAGCTAGGCTGCTTCGGGATCAATAAAAAATTCAATCTATTACGTTCAATGTGAAGTCGATAAGAGTGTATGAGCACGAGAAGTATTAAAAGAGACGGATCAACATTACGTCGGTAACGCGCCGACCTAAAATCCCAAGGTCGTAGGTTCGAACACCGCTTAGGGCATTGAGGCGGTGTTGCTCAACATAAGGGAAGGCAAGAGTGAGGAGCGACAGAATAGCACACCTATCAACCCAGTGCAAAACATGAAATTTGACACAAACTCAGAAGCGAACCATGGACCCAAGGTACCGATGACATGTGGAAATGAGCAACTAAGAAACACCTCCTAAAGAGATGCTGCATACACTATCCTTGCGGAGTTATCATTTGATTACTGGAATATAAAAATTGACGAGTTCTTTCTCTTCCAAAAAACAATTAGTTCCCACAATTAATACTCATCAGGGTGCTGCAAATTTATAACACGACAACATAACAGTTGATGGGCCAAAAGGATATTCGACGTTTTGCAACAAAAGGTCACGTTAGGAGTGATACTGAAGGAAAGAAGAAGATAGAGAGCCACATGAGCCCCGCTCAACGAAGGGTATGTCTAGGGGAGGCTTGGGGGGAGATATTCGAAGAGGTTAGGGTCTCATCGGGTCGGATACGAAGAGTGACGGAGATAGGAGGAGGAACTTCCTCCCCTCATTACGTCAGTCGAAAGGAAATTACAAGGACTAATATTTACCCGGCGCGAGCGTGATAGCGGATCTCCCTCGACAAGGATTACGTCGGAGAGGGAGAGAGGGCAGGGGTAAAGAGGCGCTGATGGGGAAGGGCCTTCTACTTGTCCCAATCGCATTTGTTACGTGAGCGCCGACAGAGAACCGAGAAGTTCCACCTCTTCCGGGAAAAACCGGAGCGATGCAGTTCTTAATTGAGATCCCGATGGATAACATACGTTTAAGCCCGAATGGAAAATTGATGACACTTTAGGGACACGATAAGGGTAAAAAGGCAAAGCCATTAGCGTTGTCAAAACTGTCCAAGAGTATGAGCAATTACTGCTCAGGTGATTTTCGCTGAAGATAAGGGAAAGAAGCGTACTATATTCACACATAATCGCAGAGAATGCAACAGTTTGGCGTGCACTTAAAACACACCCCAGGCATGAAGCTATTCGCCTCGGATTTACTACTAAAATAACGCGCGAATCCATTATCACACAGCAATAAATAAATCGAGAGATGGCAAAGACCTAGGGTTTTCAAAGAAGCCACAGACAAAAATCTTGATTAAAATACAACTTAATCTGTAAACTATCCCCAATAATAATTTATGATACCAAAAAAATTAAATAAGCAAGTGAATTATTCAACGTTCTGCGCATAATTCCAAAATCGTCAACGGAGCACAACAGAATACTCATTAAGAAATAGACCTTAAAAGTCCATACTCCAAGAGTGTTTTACATGCTATGCAAATCTAAGTCACAAAATATTCACCCATTAATGGAGCCGTTTGTTATTACTTTATACCTTCCTTTTACGGCTCAGCAAACTCATGAATGCGATAGCAAGTATTAAACATCAGCTGAAAAAAGCAACTAAAGATGTACAATGAGTTTCAGTAAGGAATAATGTCGCGGAACTCTGCATCTAAAGCAACAGAAACCCTTCTAAAGAAATCAAAGTCTAGTTGTACCATCCACAAACTTCTTATCCGTCGAATAAGGTACAAAAACTCGTTACAAAAGTTTAAAATTTGCATCGCAATAAGACTCTGAGCTCATGACGGGAGGAAGGAGAAGAGAGGAGAGAGGTAAAAGAAAGTAAGAACAACCCCTCGTAAAATTACACGAGAATATAAGGATCATGAGGAAAGCGAATAAATTACACCTGCTAAGTGAGGTTCAATTCAGCTTCCCAACAAAAGGCAATGAGTGCCGCAAATTTTTAGTTCGTTTCCTATTTCCGAAATCACTTATCCCGCTATTTACAAAAAACTTATCGTTGAAACTAGGATATAACCTAATGTAGCGCAGAAAAGTATACAGTATTTCATTCGCCATTCCTCAAAAGGCACAAAATGCGAGATAAATAAGCAGGATTACGGGAACATTTGCAGAACAAATGAAAAAACGCTTTCTAGGACGAGAAATAAATGAATATGCTGAAATGAATAGTCCAACGATGGAGTACGACTGAGACACTTTTTTTAAAGGAGTGTATAAACAAGAATTATAACATGACACATATTCTTAGATGAGACATTTCTGAAATTGAAATTTTACAAACGGGCGTATATTATAAATGAGGTCCCAAAACTAGGCCAAAAAAATGAGTAACGAACTGGTTTATTTCCAATTGGAAAATGGAAACCACTAAATCATCTTGAATGAATGGCACTCGCATTATATGGTATTAGAGCACAAGTTATCAGATCAACAAAATTATCTAAGGTTCATTAATTCTCAAATATTTATTCCGATAGGACTTCCTTCAGCACGAGTGCCTCATGTGAACTATTTGGGAAGCCACAGAAGTTCTAGTATGAAATATTAATTCACCGCTCCAGGTTTTGTTTTTATTTTAAACCAAAAACATTGGAAAGGAAACTTAAGGTCCAATAAATCAGCATAAGTTCCTTAACCAACAACTTCATCATCTTATTCGCACGACGATACTGCAAAATACTTCCAACATAACAGAGGTATTGATGAGTAACAGGCTTCTCACTTATGATGATTCAACGACCAGTTCACACGAGTGAAACCCATGACTGCAAGGGATTCATCGCATCCTCTGTTGGAGCGAGCACTGCATTCTTCTAACACATAAAGCCAAGTTCAAAATACGGCATAACTGCATAATTAAAACGAAACCAAATTTTTCTAAATTTGCCATACAATTTATTTCAGTTAAATTTATAAAGATTTAAATTCTGAAAATGATTACATTTATTAATAGGTGATTGATAAATTAGATTGATTTTTTGGGCTTCTGAGATTTGAAGTTACCGAGATTATATACTCTGAATGATTGAAACGAACCAAAGGTCAATCTGAAACCACATACTGATTACTTCGGACACGGCTACTGATTTCCAATTTTTAAATTCCCTAATTTTTCCCGGACTTTTCTCTGATGGATTTACCTATTTCCCTGATCAATCGCACAAAAGGCCACCTATTATTGGAATATTCTTTCAGCTGAATTAAATGCTCTACAGCAGCTTTAAATTTTCTAATCATCGTCTCGCATTTTTAAAACTGCAAGCATGTATTTACTAATAGCTAGAGTGCCCAAGCTACCTCTTGACCTGAGTTTCGGCAGCTAAAATATAACGCGAGGTAAAATTTTCATAACAACATAGCCTCGGATTCCTTGTGCTGAGCGTAATACAATATGATCATGAATTTTAACACTACTAGGCAAATATCGCAATAAGGATATATAAAAGAGATACATTGTACGTCTGATTCACAACTAATAAACTAATAAAAATATTTCACGAATTGATAGGGCTTATTGAATGCACGTCAGCGATGGACCTTAGTTTCAGTTGGTGAAATAAAGGGCGGGAAAGACTGGCCGATAAACGTAATGGCAGAAAAATAATGAGGATTCATATCCCAGTTTCTCCCTGACTGATGCGAGAATTCCCTGACTTTTCCAGAAATTCAAAATTCCCTGACAATTCCAGGTTTTCCCTGACGATCGCCACCCTGACGTATTATACCAAAAGCGAACAAAAATAAGTTTCCGTCACTTTGCAGCTCAAGATCAAAATACGTTAACTGGAGAATAGAATGACAACGGTCCGAGCTAATAAACAAATGGATGAATGGTAATTCGTACAGTGCGCCAATTACAGAACTATCCCAACTCCATCATTCATATTTACCACGTTCATCAGGAATTACAACTAATATCAATCGGGAACATAGGAAACCTTCTCCTGGTTAAAATTTTCCGACCTTTCATGTAGGATTTTACGAAAATTTTTACGACACGAGTTCGAAAAAAGGGATGCTCCACGAATACGTGGGCTGAAACCGCATTTCCAGGGAGCTGTGTGCCCATTAAACGGTGGTAAACGATACTACCCATCCCTTTTCAAATCTCACCTCAAAGATCCCAGCCCTCAAAAGACGAGGCATCGGCTTCTTTATTGAAGCGCGGTACTATTACGCAACGACCTCCAGATACCCTACCATCAAACCTCCCGACACCCACCTCTCCGCGGAAAAGCAGGATCAGGAGTCGAACAACATCCGCCATGAGATTTGCGACGAGTGGAAAGCAAGGGGGGAGAAGAGGGGAAAAGAGGAAGAGACCAAGAAGGATAAGAGCGTGGGAGGGGAAAAGGCATGACGCCTCCGAACGAGGAAAGTTGCCAGGGAATTATTTACAGCGTACTCTTACAGAAGAGGCAAGACGCAACAGTTTAAAAAGTCTGACGCGAGCAAATTGAACACATCAATCAGGCAGCAGCTCGCCGTGCGAGTGTGACAGGGGTTGGCTGCAATTAGTAAGCGACAGATTTTGAGTGGGAGGAAGTGGCAAGCTTGCCCGCGAAGAGCGATGTTTCTCCCCGAAGGGTGTGGGAGGGGCACCCCAGGTTTGGAGGTTAAAAATCGTCCCAAAAAGTACAGACTGCTGGCAAAAACTTGAGACGTAATTTCTCAGGAATAACTGGAAAACAACGGTGACACCGGAAGTTAGACGTCACACAGCTATATGATAAAAATTGGGAGCCCTTTCTACTTCAGGGGTAGTCACGTCAATAATTTTGCCGAACGTAAGGTACCTTACCTGTAGTTACTTTCGTAATACATTGTTCAATATTAAGTCTTCTTTTCTCTCCTATAATTTTTTGCCTCCCTGATTCAGTCGAATACTTCCATCTATTTCATCATCTACCATACTTTCTCACAGTTCTGCCGGCAATTGTCTCAAAAGTACCACTTTTCCAAATATTAAATCCCTTTTCAATTCTTCGTATTTTTTTACCTACCCTTACACCGTCCGAAGTTGCTATTCTTCTCTTTATCCCACGCTTGTCCAACATTATCCCCATGAAAACCCACTACAACATGCCTCAAGTCTCTTCAAGCTTCCCAGTTGGTTATGCTGCCTCTCTCAAATTTCTTTTATCAGTTTAGATTCCTCTTTAACCTCATTCAACACTTTGTTTGCCTATCTACTCAGTAAATGGAGAATAGGCGACTATGAACACGATCAATTATTGACACAAAATAATTGATCGTGTTCATAGTCAAATAAAACAGTATCTTTGTTGAATTGGTGATATGTTTCAATAGACATATTTAATGATATTCAATACATAAGTATCCCAAAGATGATAATTATGTACTGAAACCCGGGTCGTGTTTTTATGTGTGTTTTTGTGGCCAAGTAAAAGTTATCATCGTGTTCATAGTCGCTCATTCCACATTTATTCCCCATTTAGTCGCCATTCCTAAACATAGTATCTCCAACTTCTAATCCGAAAATAGAGTTCTTCGCATTATTTACATTTCACCTTCGCATAAGTCAAGTTCACTAAGTCCGCTCTTCCCGGTCGAAGTTGGCTCCTTGTATACCCTTCGCATCCACCTCTAAATTCGTTTTTTCTGTCTAATTTCCAACCCTACTTTTCCGCAAGAGACCCAACGAACGCCTTTAATTCCATTGCCCCTTTAACCCGCAAGGCAACTCGCACGAAGGACATACTGAAACAAGACAGATTAATCGTCGGAATTGCACGTCCGTAGACCCAACCGCGTGCAGACGTGTAAATCCTACAGCGTAAGCAAGATGCATGGTGAAAGGGTAACGGAATACGAACAGCCTCGTCGTCCCGGCGCAAGATTACAAGGAGAGCAAAAGATTCTTAAACGAACGGGGCTTCCGCCCGAAGGAAGGTGGATTGGGAACCAGTGCCATCAGATCTTGGGAGAATTTTCACAAGTTTCTCCCAACGTTGAAATATTAATGGGAATTTCTTGCGGTAATTTTTGGTATCCGGGCCCACTTCATCCTCACTCTCATCGCTGCAAATTGTGGCAAAAGGTTGCATCATCCTCTTTTCGCGAAAATCTCTTAGATCAGATCAGAGGAAGGAGGAAAACAGAAACAGGCGCAAGCTAGAAATAACTACGAGGGCTTTCATTCGATAGAATTGGTCATTGGAGGAGGTAACCAACACGGGAGTTTAACATTCGCAGGTAAGGACAGGCAAGTGGACGACATGATGATCCAAGCCATCTCAGGAAGAAGGAACCTCACTATGTATCATAGTATCCTCTAAAGTCAGTTATTAAAGAAACAACCTTGCACGGTGTTTCATAGATGCAGATGAAGTCTGATTGGTGCTAGAAAGACTACATGAGGGAAAGAAGTAAGGCTTTAGACAATTGAGACAAAAATCGATCTTCTGCTCACGACATGCGCCACGAAGTCCTCAGTTCAACGTCCCATCTCAACATCTGGGGCGCCTCCTCGACATTGCGCTTATTTACGGATTTTAATTCTAACGAAAAATCCCCAGCGACTTCGATATTCAAACTCGGCACCCTCAGAGTGGGAAGTCGGAACTTAAACCACCACATTACCTCCATCTCCAAAGTTCCTTTTAAACATCCCAATACATTCTTCGTCAAATAATTCAACTCCCTATTGATGCACTTTTTCAGTACTCCAGAAACTTGGTCGGTGCGAATGGGAGACCACGGACTGAAGTATCTTGAGATGTGGCGTGGAGTATGATGGAAAGAGTAATATTGGTGGTAAGATGAGAAAACTGATATGAAAATTTTTACATGGACGGGCAGGAGAGAAAAGTAATAATAAATCGCAAAATTGACTTAAGGAGGCCCTGAGGGGTAACGACAGGGGCGAAAGAGGTGAGCGTACGGTTAAGCATAGTCGAGGGAGAAGTTTGAATTTTTGACGGTGTGAAGGGAGTCAAAGAAATGATACAAAGCATTTGAATAAAAAAGCGTTGTGTATCTGTAAAATTTGGCAATTTCACTAGAGAAGTCTCAAGAGAAACTACATTAGCGCGATGAAATTATACACAGAAACGCTTAAGGATCTATCATTAGTTCGGTAACCATCAAAGTCGGTGCAAAATACCGGCATGCACACAAAAAGTTGAGGCGATATAAGAGATTTTCGCGAAAAGAGGATGATGCAACCGTTTGCCACAATTTGCAGCGATGAGAGTGAGGATGAAATGGACCCGGATACCAAATATTACCGCGAGAAATTCCCATTATTATTTCACCGTTGGGGGAAACCCGTGAAAAATCTCCCATACGGCGGAAAATCGTGTTTCTTCGGTAAGGCAGCGGGAAAGAGAAGCTTTACCTTGGAAAACGACGCGTCGAAAGAAAGAGCGAATAGACGCACGGAAGTGAGAGGAAAAGATGGAGGGAAGAGACTTTTCATTAGCAAGCAAAATGGTACACAATGCGGCCGGGGGAATAGGATTTTATTCCCGGGAGCATTCTCCCCCCCCCCCCCCCCATTCCCCGCCGCAAAGGAAAAAAGGGCCAGCGAAAACGGAGGAGTCGGATTTGGTTTTGCTCACCACTCCCACGCAGACATTTTTTCAACGGTGTCTGCCCACACGCACAAGATGCGTCATCCACATCGTCAATCGTCAAAAGGCGGGAATTCGCAGTGCTAAAAAAAACATAACGCCGCTCATTACAATAACACCCAACCGCTGGTGCCTTTTCGGAGTGGATTCGTCGATAATAAAATGATTGCGATTACACTCTTGTGGTAGGTAAACTCCGGTGAAAAATAAAGGAAATCCCGAGAAGCAAGACGAATTGCTCAATAGCTTTGAACCTTTCAATTATACCTTTCAGAAATTTCAGTATCTATAGCATTGTGAGCGAAGATTGGGCCAAGACAACGGAATTCCCATGGAAAATTGAGATAACTCCAAATAGCAAGTTTGCAACGATATTAAATGAATGAATGGAAAGGAATTTATTGATCTAGGACGTGATGTCCTCTAAGATCAGGAAACAAATTACATATTAAGTAAATCCTGAAAACAACACAGTACAAAAACTTAATTGTTGTGAGGAATCACCAAAGGAACACACAGGAGTTGAGTCCCTTCATTACATGAATAAATACATAATTAAAGAGATAATGCTACAAAGATATAATTCAGTAATGAAACAGTTGTAAAATTATCAACAAACACATACAAAAAAAACAAAAAGATATATAGAGACCATTACAAACGATCAGCATGAAGGCAATGATGAGCGAACAATGGCAAAACTTCAAGAGATAGAAAAATCAAATAAAGAAAGATACATTTGATAAAGAGGCAGATGAATTATGAGGCATTTAGTAATAAGCAACAGATCTTTGACTGAAAATTTTTTATCGTGGGGGCTTTTTCCATCATAATAAACATATTCTACAGTTTAAACTACTATCCCTAAACTGCAGCATCTTTGGGATAGAGCAAGAACATTGCAGCATCAAAAAAAAACCAAAACGTTAAAATCTTCAAAAAAGAACATTGTCATTTTCTTAAGTATATCGTAACTAGATAAAGCATCAAATGGAATGTATTGAGGATTCGCAAACTTGTAATTTGGAGTTTTCTCTATTTCATGACTCCGACATGGTGAGCAACATAGGCAGGAAAAATATAAACTAATTTCTAACTGGATATTCCATAAAATAAGAGATGTAGGTTCATGGACAGTCCATCAAAAAATTTCTTCAGCCTCGGAGAGTCTTATCCATTTTCTCCTGACGTTACTTACAACTCAGAAAATAACTTACATTCCAATATTTAAATGTTTTACCCCTCCGCATGTGTTGTGATAGTTTAATTTGTTTGACTTCATCCTCTCCCACGGTTCCCCTGATGTCTCCTCTCGATCAACTTCAGCACGTAGATACCACATAATACGTCCTGCAGCAATGCCACTGGCAATGCTTAATTTCATCGATTAGCCAATTTCCCTCTCCTACCACATCAAAGCAGTTCTTGTTCTTCATTCCATATTTGCTTTCCATTGGATGATTACAGTTAACAAGATGCGTTTTCGTGACTTGGACGGATAATTACAGAACGCCAGACAAGAGGGGCGCATTAGATATGTGCCTGCAGATAAATTCTAGTATTTGTTTATATCAGGTCACGGATATTCGTCCGGTTTTTCATCATGGCTGTGCAACCCGGACACAAATAGGAGATATACACAATAAAGTTAATCTCCATTAGAAAAAAATAATACCTAAGGATAAATAGAGACTTGAAAGGCACAATGAAAACCCATGATTGAAACTGTACCATTAGAATAAGAATAATGAATTCATGAAGACTTTTAAAATGAAAGCTTACCACTGGGCAGGGGAAATGGGTGGTAATCATTTCCGAGATCCTTACCTGAAAAATAAAAGAAAAATAAAAGGATTAGAACAGAGAAAAAACCACATAGATGAGACTCAATTCTTTAATTTTGACACTAAACAATGGGAACAAAAGGGGTCGTTAAGAGGGTTTTGGCAGAACCCTTAGAGATGACGATGGCGCTCCAAAGTTAGGTATTTTTTTAGCTAAAAACTTTTAATTGGCACTCGAGTAAAAAAAATCCACAAAATTCTTTCATTATCTTGTACGATCCGTTCAAACTTAATACTTGAGAAACAAAACCGGCAAAACTCGTCTTCTGAAAACCAATTCAACACAGGTCTCACTCCACCAATTGGCAGCTCTAAAGGTAAGAAGACGGAACATTCCCCGATCAATGGAAAAATCGATTTCACCAAATTATCAGCCATTGTTCCTTTCTTGGGGCCCATAATGCAGGAGAAGCAACGTGTGCAGGAAAGGAATTGTAGAGAGCACATTGAACGTATACCAAAATTCTATCATCAATTTTTTTATAAAATGTGACAAACATTAGATAAGAGACACTAGCTTCGAGGACTGAAAATTGCGACATAGATTTCACCAAACTACGACACTAGAAGTTTTTTTACTAGAAGAAAACTGTACTAATAGCCAAGTACACATAATGTAAGAAAATAAACTTGAAATTGGTACTGAGAAAAATGAACCTTAATTTCACTATAAGAAAATTAAAGAGATACTCCGTTTCTAGAGTAAAAATATTAATGCATTTGAACAATACAATCAATCATATTCGAATAAATTAAAATCATTATTTAAATATAAATTAATCATCATTAGGCAAGCAAAGCCTACATAACTTAATTTACACATTGAAGCAAAATCACAAAATTGATAACAGTAATATTATAGCCTTCGTCTGAAAGAAATGCCTCAGTAAACCTCAACGAAAAACAAGTTTACTTTAATTACTTTACAATTAAGAGCGCCAAATCATTGGGCTTTACGGATCCATTTTTTGTGATGGCCAAGAGGAATAAAACAAATGGACATTCGCCCACTTTCAGGGGTGGAGGTCGATTGAGATAAAAGACCGACCACGCGGGATGAGCATCAGTTACGAGATATGACGCCATGACCGTGTCGACTGGGCGGCAGCGGAGATGTAAACGGCGCAACGTGCACCGAGCTACGGACCCTCGACGCTCTGTCATGTCCAATGACTAGGACAAGGTCTCAATCGAGCGACCGCCACACGCGGGCAACCGAGAGTCACGATATACCGCCGCGGGGAAACCACTGAGCCGGGTACAATCGTCCGCGGCGCACTTTTCCAACCGCACACCACACCCTGCCGCACCCGCCCCTGAACCATTCCGCACTCCTGGGTGCATCGACGTGAAATTAATAGCGTATATGACACGGACGCGGTTTTCCGCGAGGAGCAATATACGCTACACCGCAATCCCAACGAGTCAATGCGAGTCGTCGGTCATGGTTATTTTCATCAGAAGTTAAACGATTAAAGAAGATTTTTACGGGGTTAAAATTACCAATCCTCTCGTATTGTAGGCAACAACCTCCTTGCAAAAAATTAGTTCTCGCTCATCACCGAACGTCATTTGATAAACGCAATGCTCCCCGTGATAATCCTCCCACTAAGCCCGTAAGGTCGTAGTTACGATCGAGAAAAATTCCGAACCATCCCCAACGCAGTAGTGCGTTATGTTGTCGGGTAGACCATGAGTGTCACCGCGAACAGAGATGCACGCTGAGAGAACACGGATGGCGTGCGAATACCAGAACAGGGTGGTCGCATCGATGGCAGCCGGAAAGTGCGTGGCCATAATCTGGACGGCCGCAAAAATACAGCACGATGATGGGCCTCCCACGAATTTTTAAGGGGAGAAATCCCGACCCCAAGGCTGCGGAATCCCACGAAGGGTGTTCCAACGTCGACAGCAGCGCAGTAGGATAGCCTCATGAAGGACGCAAAGCAGAATATGGGAGTCAGACATCGGAAATAACGGTATTTTAAGAAACGAAGCCTTCAAAATATAAACTAATGAAGTAAGCGGTGCAGGAAAAGTATTCGAGCAAATGTGAAGAAGATGTTAAACGAAAAACAACAAGTGATTAATGTTCAGGAAAATATTTCGTAAATAGTGTTCGAAGGAATTTTTCGTAAAGAGCAATAAGGATAACACACCATTTGAGATGAAGTTTCAAAACTATAAATGCGGATGCTTGGACGTCGCCGAGATATAATTGGACAAGAATGGCAAATAATAACTACATGGGGGTCAAAACTGCGACTCCACCGGGATCAAAGGACGAGAACTGTTTGGTATCAAATCAACCCCCAAAACCCACCAAAACGACCTCATTCAAGAGGATATCCACCGGGGAGAGTGAATAAGGAAGAAAAACACAGAGAAAGTTGCAAGAGAGGGGAAGGAAGAAACAGAAGATAAGACGAACACACTTAACGCTCAGACCAAAGTCTCTGAAGGCTAAAAAATATAAAGGGGCTGACTGGAGGAGTCTTTCAAAGAGAAACTTACATCCATAGAGCTACAATGCTCAAGCCAAAGCAGTTCTATTTAGCATTTTACCGGTAATGTTAGGTTTTAATCAAAGTCAGAAGATCTCCTCCCGGTTTTCTACATTTCAGGGGCCAAACTACTTCTAGAACTTTCTTTTTCCCCTCAGCATACGATCTACCCTTCCTCATCCCGTCCATGAAACCTATTCTATTCCTTCCCCTTCCCCGATCGTCCAAAATCCTTCCCTCTATCTGACTCTTCAGCAACCCATCGCCCCTTATTACTTCCTCCAGCCACCTAACCTGCCTGTCCCTGATTTCATTCAGAAGTTTCCTTTGCTCACCCACGATGTTAAGCACTTCTTCTTTCGCCTTCCTTTCCGTCCACCTCACCTTCTCCATCCTCCTCCACACCCACATCTCAAATGCCTGCAGCCTATTCTCGTCATCCTTTCTGAGAGTCCACACTTCTTCTCCATACAACACAACCAACGCGGTGTACTTAGATTTTGCAAATTTAAGATGGCAATTTGTTCATCACAAAGAAGATATATTTTGGTATTCATTTATGGCAGTACTTAAAAACAGAATCTAAGGTTCATTTTGCATTTGAAACCTCTACCACCAAAATATTGTTAAAATAGAGCTTAGGAGGCTAGTAGGAGGGGAGGAGGATGTTTGGGTATCCAGACCTAGCCATGAAAAACAGAGGACTGTGGCCTCGTTTTTGTTAACGTCAGCGAACGAGCTATATTTTGATTCGGGGTATTATCAATTTCAATATTTTTAAAGGTATTAAAGGGCTTACAGAGAGAACGAATGGACACAGGAGAGTGAGGACCGTCGCAGAAGGGTCGTGCACAAATAAACATCTTGGATAGTTTTACTCATTTCATCCTACCTCTACCGTAACATCATCATCATGAATCGTTCAATCCTAAGATTGGCAGACTGCAGCCCTCCACCCGACCCTATCTAATGCTACTAGTCCCCTTACCTCCTGGAATCTCTTCTTGTGTACGTTTTTCTTATTTTGGTCCATGGATTTATTCCTGAGTCTTCCTCTGAGAACTTTTCCCACGATTTTGCCTTCAATTATGTTCTTCACAACCGTAACATAACCGTAACTTAAACCGTAACTTAAGTTCATGTATTATCCAAGAATACGATATTATCAGGAGTAGGAGGCGTACTCAACAGAACATATGAAGTAGAGCAAGGAATGTAGTAGAAAAAATGCAGTCCAGCTAGCTTCGAGAGAACAACAGAATGAGCACCAAATAAAAGATATTGAGCTAACTAGAGAGCTAACTAGAGAGAAACTGAGGATGAGAAAGGGGTAGGGCGGCGGATGGTATTGAGGAGGCGAGCGTGGGGTTAGGGAGAGACACGAGACGGCCAAGTTCGAGAAACATCGATATCTTCCGCCCGCCAGACGCTGCCTCCTCAATCCCCCCCACCGTCTGCGAGAAACCCACTCCACGTCCCCCTTTACCCCATCCGCTCCTCCAATAAATAACTCCATCGATAAAAATAAGGGAAGGGTCTCCGGGCCCTTGCGAGACTGAGAAGTAGGAGGAAGGCCGTGAAGCGGCGGTAGGGGGCGAAGAGGAAACCCCCAAGTAGGGGAAGGAGCTAACGGAAGCGTTTTCTCGGAAGGCAGCGTTTAACCCTTTCGAGGAAAAGTCGAGCGAAATGAGAAGAGGGATGGAACGAAACCGGGGATAAGACGATGCGATAAATTTAAATCCGTTAAGAGGGGAACACCCACGGGTTCGGTTCGGTTAATTGGAAAAACTAACGCCAAATTAACGTTTGCTCATGCTTAACGTGAATCGGCGGTGCCTCGCAGGCTAGATGAGGTATGGCATAGCGTGAAGCTTCCGCGTTATGTTGAAGTCATCACTACCGTAAGGTTTATCCGAGTTTGAGTTTGCATGAAAATAACTGAAGGAAGAGGTATCCTGATCATCTGTTATTCTTCCTTGAGTGTTTCACATGTCATTTGTTAAACAATCAAGGGCAGGGAAAATACATAAAATATTGTTACCTACAACAAAATTTTCACTTTTTCTAAAACAAAATAAACCATTTAATCTCAACCCAATCCATTATAAATTGAAATGGAATCAGATGGACATTTTTCTAACGAACGCGCAAAAGTCGTTAGTTTATTTCATGATACGATTGCTAGCTAACTTAGCGTTAATGTTTTCTACATACAAACCTTAACTCGGTAGGAACTGAGTGTTAACGCGATGACAGATCGGAAACGGAAAAAATTAAGAATAACTTCTTAATCCCACAGGGGAACATAAAATGAAATGAGTTGACCCGATGGGACCCTTAGAAGTGTTTTGATACGAAACATGGATTAATGTCGATAGAAAATCTGCTATTTGGGGCGAATTATTACGCGGGAGAAAGGAAGGAACTTCTCTCAACAAATCACCCTCCCACCTCCACTGGAAATCATGCAACAGTCGCGGAATCAGTCACGTAGTACTTCACCCAGAGGGAATTTATGAAACATTCCAGTCGTATTAATACAAATCAAATCCCTATGCACTGTAAGTTGCGAGTCTCGTTATTCCACTGTAGGGACTCGTCTAGATTCTTCCGCCCGTCGATGTGATCAAACGGGAAATTCCTGAATGAGGGAAAGGTAGATACGGAAATGCTAAGAGCAAGAAAAATTAATGTTCCATAACAGCTTAGGTTAAAAAGAGCGATTGGAGAAGAAGGAAAGCACTTTCGCCGAATGACGGTAAAAATTCTAACTGCGTAACTCTCCATTATTAACCAACCGGCGAATTCACTCGACAGATCCGAGTTAAACTGTTTTGAGCACGAATCTATGCAAAATACCGATGAAAAATCAGCGAAGAGTGGAGAAAAATAAACGTAAAAATTCACGATCGCAATGGTTAGCCATCACAACATGCGAAGCACGTAACTATCACTTATTTCGGATAAAGTCTAGTCCGGCTGGTAAGGCATTCTAACGGCTCGCGCCGTTACGTATTTAAAGCATGGAAAAACTTGACTAAAGAGACCCCTCCCAAATTTCTGACTCCGTTATTCGAAGAAAACGTTACCCATGGCGCTAATTGGGTCGCATGCAGTTTCCAATTTCGGAAAGAAACTTGCATTAAAAAAACAAGAACTTAGAGGAGAGTGATATGTCCAATAAGCCAGCATCCCAAGAAGAACTTCAGCTCGCCACCACCATATTCAAAGCTCCTCAAATACTTCTCCGAAGAGTAAAATTCTTCCCAAGAGGGAAATGCAAAACTTTCTCTATTTAAATTAACCCCGCCCGAGGAGAGGTTTGCCATCAATTAAAAAATCATCGAACCCAAGAAAATAAAAAAAATTCACTGTTCAAACTTTTGATTAACACTTATCAAGTATTTCTCATCGAGTAATAAAAACCGCCCATATTTCATAAGATTAAAATATGAAGCGGAGGCCATCTTAAGATAATATTGGATGTAATACCATAGACGATAAAGTAAGGCATACAATGCACACTTAATTTTTGACATTCCTTTGCATAAAAACAAAAACATCAAACCTGCTCACAAAGTAACAAGAGAATAAAACGCGGACGTGCTCACGCTCTCCTAACCAATACAACAGTTCATCTTCAACACGTCCGGAAGGGAACGAATAACCCCCAATCGTCGACGCAACAGATTATAAACTTGTGACGGCGATAAGGCGCGAAACCACGATGACTTGAGCGGTGGCAAGATGAAATAAATATAGAACGTGCCGAGAGTAAAACCATATCAAATTCTTCTCAAAAGAGGATGAGAAACATCCTCCAATTGGAAATAAAAACTTTTTTTAATCCACTTTGGTGCCGCGCTCGAATAGGGCGAGGAGGGGGAAGTGGTGAGATAACCCGGAGAGGGGACGGAGGAAGAAACGTCACTGGGGTAATGCCACAAACCAAGGGGGGTAGGGGACCAGCCAAGGATCCGGCGACAGAGAAGAGAATCGATCGGTGGACCCTTATCAAGACTGTCAGACCCTCCGAAACTCGGTGACAATGAGATGGCTGCACGTTGGAGAGAGACACACGAAGTGCGGAGGGAGAGGAGAGGAGCAGAAGCGCCAATGAGACGACGCTCGGTGGGCGTACGGGAAAGGAAAAGGGGTGGTTGGGGGTCTTTTACACTTGGGAAGGCCCAAATGAATGAGGATGGATCGAGGTTGCGCGGGGACGGGGAGAGGAGGATATCAGAGGGCATGCGGAATGCCACCGACTTGCGAGTGGAGGCGGGAATGCAGAGATACTGCTCTCAAAGGAAGCGATGTGGTGTAGCTGGCGTAAGAGAGAAAGGGGCAGGGTTCCGGTCATGGGTTTCGCGGGGTTGGGAGGCAGACTGAAATAACTGATCAGGGGCCCGTTCCCAATTTCGAATTAGTAACTTAAGAGACGTTGGATTTGGTCTCATGGCCAAGAAGTGCATTCCGATGTGCCTTACGAGCTAAGTCTCCTCCTGATGATTAAATTTCTGCAAACAAATCTCATTCACTACAATTGTACCTAAAGGAGTGAAACTATCCCAATGATGAAAAAAAAATAAAAAGTTCGTAAAATAAAAGGCTTTCAGGTAAAATTTAATCATTAGGAAACCGGTGCTTTTTAAAATCACTTATTTCCACAGATATCTAAAAATGATTGCCGAAACAATATGCAGCAGGTAACCGAAATGAAATACAAGCTATAGAAATATAATCAAGCATTAATTATAAATAACTGATGAGGATATTCATGGCTATAATTTAGCCCCAAAGCAGAATATGTTTTATCTTTCTGCAACGGTTGATGCTAAGACGAAAAACTTTCTGCTACAGCGGGCATTTTAGTAATAAATCATAAGAGGTTTTATACGTAAGTAAGTGAGCGATTCACATAGAATCAATTATTTGTTTTTATTAAGCTTAGTAAATAGCATTCCAATATTTATTTCAGTGTATACGACATCTTTCTGCAGCCCTAATTGTCGTTCTGCGATTATGTCGCGCCGTCGCTCAATGTTCTGCTATGCGGTATTTAAGTAATGCTGAAAATAAAGCTCTCCGGAAACGTTAACCACAGAGGTTCTCCTACTTTCAAAACCCTATTTTAATGTTTAAATTTCAACGGTCCCAACATAGGTTACATCACAGTCATCTTGTTTTATTGTCTCCCATCCAGCATTTGATATCTCTCTGTCGATGGAAATCGACATCAATTCACGAACGAGGCACAAGCTTTCTCCTTCGAATGAGACACGCGGAATCCGCAGAACATTAATGATCTTGCCCGCGCTCAGACACGAATTTTACGAAGGCCTGGTTTTTCCATGAATTCCCACGGATTCCCTCAATTTCGGCTGTATTTTAAAATTCACCAGAACTCCCTTGAAATAGCTCCCCTGTGCTCGAAGTCCCCACGGATTCTCAGGTTCTTTTAGTCACCCTCACTGCCCTTCGCGAATCGAATCACCAACGCAGACAGAAATAATTGACCGGGACCCTCTGACCCCGTCCGATGAAATCGCAGACGCGAATGAGTTATGAGGCCCGATACGAGCGTTCGTTTACGGGCATTCACGGCTCTACACCCACACTCACTACCCGATAGCTAAACGCGATGGAAGGAGCGAAAGTTTTTTTATCCCCATTCCCAACACGTTCCGATACCCAACAGGGCATCATCGCTTCGTTATGATCGGGATGCGGCTGATAAAACCACACCGCCACCGGGTTCGGCGTAAAACGCTTATGAACGACCCAAAGTCGCGGAGAGAGAGGAGCGACGAGGAGAATTAGGAGCTTGATACGGGCCCGGGAGCGATGGTGTTGAGCGGGACACCGCATTCCGACTATCTCCAGCTGTTGCGGAAGTGATAGAGGATCACTGCGGGGTATGGGCGAGGTGATAGGGAAGGCCCGTCGGCTCTCTACTCCGTAGGAACCTCAGGAATTACCGTCAATGACATAGGACATCCCAAAACCCTTGCTTACCGTAAAATGATCCCCGTCGCCAATTCACAAGCGGCCGTGCCAACGGCAACCGCGCACACAACACAACTCGTCGACGCAATGATTCCTGAAATGCGGCGAGCGATAAATCACATTCACCACAATGACGAGGAGGAAATTGACGATTCGAACTCCTTCGCGAGACAGGAGGAATTCCGATTGAAACAGGAGTCATACCAGACGCCGGCACGTCTTCCCATTACACGGACGCCAATCGGTAATTTTAATTGTCAACGAGATATTAGATCACAAATTCCAAAGAAGCAACAATCACCTCAATCTCACTCAATTATTATTATTATAACTACCCGAGTTTTAAGTCAAGAAATTCTAAATAGAAAAATATCAATCTTCCTGTCGACCACGTCTGAATCCAAAATATATTATCTCTATGCGGATTTGAACGGGCATTTTTGTCAAGCGATATTAAGATTAGAAAATGAAATATGATAGCAGGATCAAATAAATATTTCCTCCCAATCCTTAAAAATATAAAACTCTTGACTTATAACTTCCATCAATATTATTTGATCATATATGTCTCAATTAAAAAAAAGGCAATAATTTCATTAGAGTATTCACTGAAAGTAAGTTCAACTAGCCTGAAATGCATTACGCGCGCTTTGATGTTTCGTAAAGGCCGTAAGAATAGAATAACGCACGATTTCACCAGCAATTAAGCCTTAAAGTTAAAACGCCAGTAATACAGAATGAAAATAAAATGCCAATGGGTAAACATAAGATTAAAAATCTGTACCACGTGAATGTCATAACGATATTTATATTAACGATAAAATATTACAGAAGATACAGAAGACATAATTGAAAGACACTTGATCAAAAGACAGGCACTTGGTATAGACACCAGTAGGCAGTATTTACACTTTACCTCTTCGAAAGAAATGCATAAAATGAGGAAAGTGTCGAAAAAGATAGTAAGCTGAAGAGAAATAGCACAGAGCTGCTAGCGACAGGTAATAAAATCGCATTCGAGGGATAGTGTGCGAAAACCCTTTTTCGCGACCGGCTTCTGGAAAGTATTCCACGTGAAGAAGAGAGGAGAGCGGCAATAAAGGAAGCCTTGAACGACCAGGCTGAAAATAAACGCCCTCGGTTCACACGAGACTTGAATAAACTTCCTTCATCAAGTCTGGCCCACCATTTCTCGAATGAACACACAGCAAGGGACTTAGCAAACGACGAATACACAGAATACACTATTCCACTCACTCCAAAGATCAAAGCTGAGGTAAAACATTACGAACAAAGTTATAAATACGTTTAACAACGATCGAAAAAGTATTCAGCATTAAATACAATACTTTAAAATTAACATCAACAACCAAACAATTAGAGAGAATTCCTTTAAAACTCTGGTTACATGAACGACAAAGCCTAATGATCGTTCAAGAACGTAAAAATCGTTTACTAATGCTCAAGAAGAGGATAGGTGTCAAAAGTAACATTTTGGCATGACCTTGCAAGAACATTCACGCTCGTAACTTTCAAATCTTAAGAAGAGAACAATGCACGCTACGTAAAGGTGTAACTTCAGCTCAATGGTGTTACGTCAGCGAAAGTCTCAGGGATAACTTAGCTGAAAAAGTTTACATTAAATATTACAAACCCACATTTTACTAGTAGAATACGTTAAAAAATGTTTGAGTACACCTCGTCATATTCCATAATTTATTTTCCTTAACATCAACCAGAGTTCTGATAACACGTAACATGAAAAAGTTTCTATCCTTGATGAGTAAAAACGTAGTATAACTAGTTTTACATTGAACAATTTAAGAGATATAATGTTAACAAAATATTTTTCCATAACGGCTTCTACGACGGAGCGTATCACAAAACTATGTATCTATTCCGAAAGTGCCTTCCCCCATTCGGAAAACGAGGCGACCAACGACCTACTTGAAAGTTTAACATTTTTCCTGAATTCGCTGCACGCCCACGTAGCTTACCGTTCATACCTTCCACCCGACTCTCTGCGGTACGTTATTAATTTCCTCGCTTCAAATCACCAACGACGATGAACGCGGTACAGAAAAATTACATGCCTGCAAGTTTCGGGCATCATTAGCTTTCCTCCAAGTCTGATGCAAAATATTTCCCTTAAAGTCCCTCCCCAGTCGCAGTAAGTTGTACATAATAATGCAAACGACGGTAATTACCTACAAAGCAGGAAGGTAAGGTGATGACTCGAGGCTTTTCTTCTCCATTAAAAAATTAACTGTCCAGTAATTTCTAAGTTTTAAATATTTTTATTTGGAAGTAAAGGAACGTTTGAAATATTTAAGTCGTAAGGCACATTAATGGCAGGTGCATGATAGCATGAAAAATCATTTTTCTCGACAATACGTGACGATGACTGAAAACTTGGCTAAAAGACAGGCAGATATTCACAGAGTAAGGGAAAAAAGAGAGCTGCCAAGAACGCGAATTACTTGACGGGTATAACAGGTTTAAATTAATTGGGCTCCAACTTCGACTTCAAACACTTTTTATCTGAATAAATTTTAAACACACAGCACCTTAAAAGTCATGCAGGATAAATTTTTATTGGATTCCTTCAGAGTAAGCACAGGCACAGAACCAAAAAAACATGACATTACAAATCGTCCGTGTGATGATCGAGATGTGACTCTCATGTATTCCATCTGTTGAGAGTACCCACATCTTTCCGAAAGATACCTTTGAATAGATGAGCTCGGACAGGGGCCAGATGGTACGTTGCCAATAAATTGCGCCATTAGCATTCAACAAAATTACATACCCGCAGCCCGAATTTAGCGAGATTGGGTCGGATACCTTTCCGATCATATGCTTCCCCCGGCCAGAGTCTATCATCTATTACACGGCACCCTTTGAGCCCCTATCGCAATTTGATAAGGGGCAGAAAGCTTGAGCGGGGACCAGAGATCCCATGCGCCTGCCCGCCCTCTCGCCAACCCCCCTACCCGACCGCGGCAATATGCCTGGAACCCTCGGCCTCCCAGGTCGGGGACGCAATAACCGACGACTCGTGATATTAATTTGCCCCGAGCTACTCTGGGAGGGAAGTGGATAGGCAGCGCTCTCGGCAAACACAAAGAGAGCGCACGAGACGAAACAACGGAGCAGTTTTGCACAAAAATTTTCTCTGCCTCACGCGATCGCTTCACAAATTCGTTTGCGTCCTGGAAAATCGACGAAGGGGAGTGGGAGACCAGAACATCCGAAACATTTGGGGCGCTGCATTCATTCCCTTGAATACTGGCATCTGGCACGAAGTGAAAAGGAGGAGCAAGTTGATGCGTTATTCCGGACTTAAAAAATCGATAAGGCTCCAAAACTTAAGAAAAGGCTCCGTACAATTGCCTATCATTCAAATTACAGTCATGTTGTAGTCGAAGTGAAATAATAATGAACTAAAACCACGACTTTCTCTCTGAGCGCAAACAACGAGAAGGAATAGAATGAGTTTCGTTCTAGATAGGGTGGCTTCAAGAGTCCCTTATAGATGCGTGATCGGCCGCCTGTAATTCCTTATTTACATCAATACCATGGTTATATAAATACAAGAGTTATCAGCAAAATAGGAATATTTTTTGACGATCGGTCAACACCTAGAAATAACCACCAAAGCGGACTTTGTAACTCTTTCTTTGATCTTAACGTATTTACAGGGTCATTTTTTCCCGCCAAATTTATGCGAAATTGTTATCCTTCTTCATTTTCCTCCTCCGTCTTCAAAAACTGTAGCGGTATACTCATCCCGCAGATTGGCTATGCGGTAATAACCGAGATATTTCGCCAACTCATTGGGAAAGGAAACATTTGCTCCGCAGAAAGCAAACATTTCCCTCGGGGATATTTATTTAATTTTTACTGTGGCAATCATCAGGAAAACCCGCACGGTAGAGGGAAAACGGCCAAAAATATCTGCTTACACGGTATTAAACCAATGACATTCTCTCCCTCCACGCAAACCTTCCCCCAGTGCAAAATGCTCGGGCGATGAAATGGGGAGAGCGTAAGGGGAGGGGTTGAAGATTGAAACTAAAGGCGAGGGTGGATGTATGATGAGACCTGACCCGGAGAACTTTCTCGAAAACCACACTCTTTCGCTTCCCACCATCATCATCTTCCTCTACTGCACACCTTCCTCCTCCACGCTTCCTCCGAAATCCTCCACTTAGGTCGCTAACGGGATAATCGGAAATGGCAGGGCCTGGATGATAACAGCTACTATCCTGAAAAACGGCATATACAGTATTAATCCTCGCAGCGTCCAGCCAATAAAAATTGGTAGTTTCAAGGACAGTTCCCACTAACTCCCAACCTTCACAATTCTTGGTCCGTTAGCATCTAACTGAGTCACGAACCACTGCACTAGTCCTTTACATCCCGATAGTAATCCCTTTAGACTTTCCATCTCTAATCATTAACAAATATATATCTTCCAGTCTAAATGGGTTATGATGAATTGCTTCTACTCAACGTATCCAGTTCCAAACTTACACTTCGCGAAAGTGATGGTTTCAGGCGTAACTTTGTGGAATAACATAATGATTATAGATTGAAACACTGTAATTTCCTGATGATGTCGCACAGCGATGAAACCTAGGTCGTGAAAATAAAAATCTCAAGTGGATGTTTCTATCTATAATCATATACTTCGCGTAAACTCGGCCAACTCATCAACACTCATTTCCTTACCATTAAATCTTCCGTTCCCTCTAAAACACCAATCCATTTACTCCCACTTTCCAGCATTACAACTTCAATGATGGCTTTCGAAATGACCTGGCTTATAAACAACAAGACTTTTCAAAAATTGTTTCAATCCAATGTTACATCATTCGTCTCATACAACACTGCAGTGTCATGCAGGGCGCCACGTAGGCGCAAGAAGATTTGATTAAGAAAGGACGCCTGAACCTCTACATCGACTCATCACCCGGTTGAAGATTTTCCGTTCGGGCCCCGATGTAAAAATTCGATCAACGAACGGGCTGAGAATAGAATTTCAAGCGAGAGGCGGTTGGATAAAAATGGGTTTAAATTTGAGGGAGTGAAAGGCGGGAAAGGAGTGAGAGTTAAGGAACGCATCTGGGGTCCACGCCCTCCCCGTAGGTTTAGGCTGTTAGTATAAGCGTGCAATACGGCAATGCACGATAAGAAATGAGCGATTTTCATGGAATGGCACAATGTGTTATTGAACCACTGAGAATGTCCTTACATTCACTTCCGCCGTAAAAGGAATATATGATGGATGGCGCACGTTAAACAATCGTCAGAATATCGTCAAGGGCGAAGAATATATCGCGGTTATATGTACTTCACATCGCACTCATTCTTTCCTCCTTTCCAGCCCTTTCCCACGATGCTCAAAATGTCAACATTGTCGTGCTATGCGGCCAAGCGTGAAGAAATACAGAGATGAAATCCGATAAAATGCATCATTAGATATTAAAGACCACACGATGTTATGCGATACGATACGTTCAATGGTATCAGGCTCAACTATGTGGAAGTTGATATTCACAAATGAAAAAACGACTTCGTTTTCTTCCACTGATTTATTTTTTTGGTACAACATGTTTCGACACATAGAGGTCATTTTCAAGTACCTTGTTTTCAAGTACTTGAAAATGACCTCTATGTGTCGAAACATGTTGTACCAAAAAAATAAATCAGTGGAAGAAAACGAAGTCGTTTTTTCATTTATGTGATACGATTTTCAATACGAACCTCTGACAATCTCAAGACAGAAAAGTCAAATTTCAAGTGACGCTTCTAGTAAGAGTACAAAAATATTGAGAAATTAAGCTGGACCATAAAAAAGCGCTACCGATGGTAAGGACGGAAGCTACAGAGATGGCGAAGATCTAGAGGAGGCAGTGTTATTGGATGGCGGACGCAGTGAGAGGGAATGGCATGCCGAGGACAGTGATTAAGGATAGAATTTGCGGGAGAGATAGGATAGAGTTAGCGAAGAAGAGAAAAGAATTTTGAAGAATATAAGAAGAGGCAGAAGATATGAAGAGGCTTTCAATGATAAAGCTACTTACACCATGACAGTTTGGAGAAGTCTACGTATTAAAATAAATCAATACCTGGCCGGTCCAAAAACTACAAAGCGATCGTGATATCCAAATGCAAGCCAAGCATTATAAGAGATGCGGAACGTCGAAATAACTGAGATAGTTTAAAATGAATGACGTATATATTATTATTATAGATTATATACAACGTATAATTTTTTTATTTGACACTGCCTGTTTAAACGTATAATTGCTTTTACCCAAGGGCACAAATTATTTAACGCACGTTTTTTCTAATCTAGAGAACAACAGGATTTTTCCCTGACTCCTATGCTCTGAAACCGTCAGTGCTGAATAACAATTTTATGTGAAAATTGTATACTGTCGTTTATTATCAATGACAGTAAATGTTCTCAGAGAAGAAGCCGATTCCACTATTTTTTAAATTGGGCAAACTGAAATCTCAGAATAATATCAAAGTAGTAACCTTACGTGAAGATTTAAACAGCAAATCGCTCGCACGATGCGTCATATTGGCCAAAACATTTTCGCATATATCGATGTGCGCCAGATAAACCGAAAACCGTTCGTTACAATATTTCCATGGCGACGCTATATTCAAATCGAAACTTCGTTGGGTCCCACGGGAGGCCGAACAATCAAATGGAGGGTGGAAGAAGAGGAAGGGTGAGTGGCAGGGGACAAAAAGGAGCGAGAGAATAGGGAAGGAGGCGAAGAGGAAAGGGAGATGGGGAACAGGGAGCGAAGGGGGAGGTTATAGACGCCACCGAAGAGGGAGGGGGGGGCGGAGATCTTCCGTTCGCCGGGTCGAGCGGGCAGATAAGCCGCTTTCCCGAGGAAAGTAGAGCCGGGCGTGGAGGCGAAGGGTGGCTCAAAGGGTGGTAGGGAGCGAGGAGAAAGTGCAGGGCCAGGATGAGGATGAGAGGCAAGGAGTGAAGATGGGACGGAGAGATGGGAAACACGGTTTAAGGAAGCGAGACGGGATTATATGGGGGAAATGAGAAGAGGGAAGAGAATAAGCAGCACTCAGGGGGAGTACGGTGGAAAGAAGAGAGAAACGCATACAAACGCGAAGTTATTTTTTTTCTTAAATGTTTTATCCAGAAAATTGAGACTACATTGCCTGCTATCCCGGCCTCTCTCGCCATTAAAGTGAGTAATATTGATAAAATTTCCCTGAAGCTAAGGATGATAAATCGAAAAGAAAAAACTGCGCTTAAAAAACCTAAGATCTCGACATTAATCATTGGAGTTTACGATAAAGGAGGCAAGACGGCAGAAAGACTTCGAAATTAATTAGGCACTTTAAATCACTTGATACCTTGATGCTGGGGAAATTATAAAAAAAACTACTACAGACTGTTACTTCGCAAACACACAGAAATTAGGGAGTAAAAATGCGTCTCATTTCTTTCCACACGTGCCTTCACGAAGCGTCGATATATTAAACACAATCTCAGTCACACCATTCGTTCCAGCATAGAGATCGCACGAAAGCTTCCAACACAACGATGAGACTGTATGATGCCAAGGACGTTATGAGGGTGCTAAGTAAATGTGGACAAGTGCGAGTTGCTCAAATAAGACTCCGCTAGCATAACCAATAATATTCAAGTAAATGAAATTATGAGAATGACGGGAAAATAATGGCTGCACATTTCTAACGAGCAAAACAAATGATGCCCAAAATTATCAAAAGTAGCACGCGAGTCCTTTTGATAGCGTAGCTGAATTATCTATGAATTATAACTTACGTTAATAGGATACTCCATTCGGAGTAAAGAAATGCAGAGATGCATTGATAAATTCATACATAATTATTACAAAGACCGACAGGAGATCATGAGAAGCTTGGTAGAAGAAAGAATGAAAAAAACGGAAAACAAATGGCCAGTAGAGGGCGGGCAGGTACATAACAAACAGTGTCGCATACGACAGTATGGCACCAGAAGACAAGCGAAATCGGGGTGGAGTGAGTAGCAGCGTCGAGGACCAGCTTATGTTCGGGCAGAGGCCGGGGACGTTATTCTATAAATAGCACACATTAAATAGCAAACGCCTGTGACATCACCATTTACGTTGTTACACTGGGTTACTCACAGCGAACGAAAAGAGTGTCTTTACATGATAATACAAAGCAGCAATAAGCTAGTAACTCATTTTCTGGTGGATTAAGAAGAGCGTTATCTTTTGGCTCGCTCTTTATAATATTATACATTGCTCAGAGGAATATTAAGGTCTTTATCCAACACTATTTCTTTCCTCATCCATTGCTGAATTCCTCTCTCCGTCAAATCTCACTTCACTTTTAAAAAAATACCCAATATGAGGAACTAAAATACTTTTAGCAGGGTCGAAATGCCCATTTCCAACTAATTTCCTGCCATATTTTTTTCCATAGAGGCAAATTACCTGCATGAGACTCAGCGGAAAGTCGAACAACAATCCGAAACTCCGCATTCCGCGGGCACTACGCCAATTTATTAGAGTTCCATCATTGTCCTATACTAATCATACGTTCCCGCATAATCGTGTTTCCCAGCGAGTATGGATTACATCAAGCGTAAATTTGCATAGAGGGAGCCCTTCGCAAAATGTTGACGACCGCGTTCCTGCAATGGGTTTAAATTAGCGAACCGAATCAAATAATGGTCTTAGCCGACGAAAATACGGTAGGCGTACGGGATGCCTTGAGTGGTGGAGAGAGAGAGAGAGAGAGTGAGAGTTGAGGCAAGATTATATCCCTTTCCCGAGCTACAGAGGGTTTTAGACCGGCGGAAAAAGCAGACTGCGGATTTGTCTCCGAAAGGGATGTTGACCGTGGTATGGAGAACGAAAAATGGGCTCTCTCAATCCTTGCGAACTAATTTCAATACGAACACAAGAAACTGACATTGAATGGGGAGTAGATGGGCAAAGGAACACGGGGATTGGGGCGAGAAGACGAAAAGGAGGCGATGAAGACAGAAAAAGAATACATGCCCGAGTAAAGAGATGTGACAAGCTTGAATCTCACGGCTCTCTGGGCGAGCTGCATTTTTTCGAAACGAAGGGACGTCGCCCCTTCAGGCTAAGCAAAGATTACACCAAGGTCGCCTCAAACATTCACTAGACTACACAAATCTTTGAAGAGGCGTGAGTAATTGACGAGAAGCTTTAAATAACCCCGAAGCCATCAAAGCAAACACACCGAACTTCCACGATCAAAAATTAATGATAACAATTAAAAGGACGCGTTCGCAAACAACTGAGGCAAATATAAAAGCACTTTAGCCTTCGTGGGAGATGCAATACATTAACTGGAGCACATCAGTGTTGGCTGTTTTAGGATCAGGAAGAGGATTAATTTGATACCACTTTTTTACAGGTGAAATTAAGAAATGAAATTCCGTGAATGGATAGAAAAAAGGCAAACGAGGTGGTACATAATAAGACAGACTAGAACGAATGTAATCACGGAAAGTTAATTCGGCAGAAGTTATACTAATGTGTGCAGTGGATGACGAAGGATTTTGAAAAGGGTGAAATTGGTGATAAATTTTGGGCAAAAAGAGATGAGGTAAGAATGTCGATTTCAGTGACAGTGATTTCAGATGACAGTGAAATCGTGTAGGAATAGTCAATGAATAATGACGAAACGCAGGACATAACCAGTAATACGTGGCAGGAATGGATAACAAACAATAGACAAAAGGCAACTAGAAGTATGGAGTTGTGTAGGGATATTACTCGACCCTAACAATCATGAATGATAAATCACCTTGAAATGATACAATTTGAAGAATAATCGACGATTTACGAGTGCATTATTGCTCAGGTGACTACGAGAAGGTGGGTGCTTGGAAAAAGACAGTAAGAGGCGATAGAAAGAGGAAAAAAAATCAATCGTATCGGAATAGGAATTACGGAGAGGTGTTTATCTCAGGAAAAAATGTACTTGAAATATTGAGGGAGAGATATGGGAGACTCCGCCAATGAAAGAGGAAATAGAGTCACAGATTGAGGGCGCCGAAGCAATCTCCCTACGAAGAAATGCAGAGAAACCACGCACAAGGAGTTCCAAGGTTTTCAAATTATAAGACGAGGATGAAGTTCATTTCAAAATGAAAAAATTAGAGAAAAAAAGATTTAAAAATTCTGTGTGGAAAGTTACAATTGTTTTTCATTTTGAAATGGATATATATCGCTTCCACAAAGTTGAGCCTGATACGCTTTTATATATGAGGATGAAGTTGACAGCGGAGATCGACCAAAAAAAAGTGAAGGCCGGAGAAAATGAGAAGGGTTTTGTTATTCTGGGGACAAGAAAGCGGGAGAATTCCGCGAGAATCGAAGCTCGAAAGAGAGCAAATGATACCAAAAGTAACTTACAAAAAAGGTCTTTGATCACACGGAAGATGTAAGTGGGATGGGCATTTCGGAGGCAGAGGGGCAAAAGAGGTTCCGGTACCCGGGATAGGGGTAGTTGCGGTGATGAGAAATGTGTCATCCGGATCAGCGAGGTGGAGTGAGGCTATCCCGAAATAGAACTAATATAACTCCTAAGACGAATAGAGGCATGCATTAAACGATCCGATTCCAGGGCATAAAACTAAACAATGAGACCACTTCGGCAAAATTAAGTCAGGTGCAACTGTTTCCCACATAAAACAAAACATTTGCGTTAATATTTTCAAGAAATCTACAACTAAGACGAAAGAAAAACAACAAATAGCTAGGGTAAAGATTTACTGGGTTATACACCTAGTGATATTGTTGAATACTACCAAAGTTTCGAAGGCAGACTTAGCCACCTACATCAGGATAATGCGATTATCCAGATGACGATCAACATCTCACGGTGTGAAAGCCGAGAAATCTTAACTCAAATGATTCGCCGATAAAACCTTAAATCTTTTATACAAGTAGCTTAATACACCCACCAAGCAAATACGACAGCTGGGCAGAGGGGATAGCGAATTGTAGGGGAAATGAGTATTTTCTCCAAATACACTTAATAAGACCATTGATTCAATTTAATTCCTAGTAAAAATAGTTAAAAGTAATGCAGAATAGGCCAAAAGCTGCACAAAGGAAAGCGCTATAAAATGAAAAATGGTCAGGGCAGGATACCCAAACATTACTGCAGAAATTTAGAAGAGGAATGAAATTGGAAAAAAATCGTTGCTTAAAACTTGGGAATTTATTCCGTTTGGTTGCAAATTAATTAGCAAGATCTAGACCTGGCCGTAGTATCATGTAAACGTCAGAGCACTCCAAAGCTCCGGTCGCATTTCCAATGCGAAAAAATCAGAAACTCGTTACACCATTTCACGAAAATATTTAGACATTTTTCAAGAATTTGCGATTGAATTGAACGATCTTCTTTTAAATCTTGGGATGAAATCCGAAAAAATGTAACGACATAAATGTCACAACTCTTCTGCGCGATGAATGACCGCCTAGTCGTCTTATTCATTTACTTGCACGAGAGAAAAACGCCCATCCCACCACCAAAAAAAAAAATCACCGTTACGGACTCGTCAGCTGTAAACCCTCGGAAAATTTAATGTGAAAGAATTCCATTAAAAAGGAAACACGCTTACTTTCAACTCACGAGGCAAAGAAGTCGCTGCCTACCCACGGACGAGAGAAAGGAGTCCCTGAATCAGAAACGAAATTCTCGAGAGCTCCAAAGCTGAAGAGCACGAGGAAGCAAAAAAAAGGCGGTAGAACACACTTCAGAATGCGTCCGCTGCTTCGAGGAATCTCTGCGGTCCATTCACGCGCAAAAAGAAAACTCAAGACGGAGAGAACTGCGAAGCGGCGACGCGGCCGGAGCGGAGGGCTGGCGGTGAGAACCGGAGGGGCACCGTCCGGAAAGTGATAGGAGGAGACGCGAAGTAAGAGGCTCGGTGAAAGGAAATAGGAGACAGTGCGGCTCGGCGGGAATATGAACGGGGAGAGAAGAATCTCGGCGCGGCAGGCGAGAACATACGTGGAGATGCAAGAGCGAATTGAGCGATACGAGGAGCGGATTGGGAAAGAGAGGCCTAAGAGAAACTCGAGTGCTTTGTGCAGGCAGTCATTCCGGCAAATGCTTCGCTGGAATGGACGGAAAAAATTCGTTCATGGAGCGTAATCATCACTGGATGTCAATTACACAATCACCGAGCAGGTGTTTGTACTTACTCCAAGACGAGAATTGACGCTTTCGTTGTAGGTTAAAAATATGCCCGATTCACGTCAGTGACCCACTTCAGAATAAAAAGAAATAAAACTACAGGCCTGAGCCAACAACAAATATCAGCGAATAACGAGGTCAATGCTTTTCTTTTAAATACACTCACGGAAAAATTTATACTATCACTGATTCGCAGTTCAGAGGAAACAGGTTGGAAATGAATTAAATAGAAGTAACAGGTAACGTGTATGAATTCTTCAGAAAATGTGTAAATTAATGCATACATTCTTTCACAGAGGGATTTTGGTATTCATTTCATCACGGATAGAAGAAATATCATCATAGAACGAAAAAGAAAGCCACATAATTGTCATGGAAGCATTATTTAATATAAGTAGCTATCCTGGGACCGAAACCAAATTACCATCAATCTAAAAAAAAGAGAAGTATTAGGCTTGATGTGGTGGAAAGAATTCATCATAAAGAATGACAGTAAAGGCAATGTTCCACTTGGATAAATTTTATTCGACCTAGGTTTCGATGTATTAATCATCATCAGACACAAATAACAAGAGAACTATATATACACAAGGCGAAGGAAGTTGGGATAGCAGTTCACCTTGTGTGTATATACTCCTCTTGTTTTGTTATTTGTGCCTGATGATGAAGCAGTACTTCGAAACCTGGGTCCAATAAAATTTATCTATGTGGAAAATTGCCATTACTCTCATTCTTTACCATCAATCTACTTTGTTGAATTAAAGTACTCCACCGGTTAAGGTAGGTTTTGTTGAATGCTAGAGAAGGTCCTCCCGGAGTGTGTAGAAAACCGGAGGATATTCTCTGACATTCAACGGAACCTACCTTAATCGGTAGAATACGTGAATTGAAAAAAAATTAATTAAATCTATGGACCGAAACCAAGTTACCATCAATCTATGCAAAATGAAGACGAAAGATTTATTTCTTAGCTACAAAAAGGATGTACACAGGAACAGACGCAGGTAGTCATTCTGTCAGTTGTGGTACAGATAAATACAAATGAAGCGAAAAAACGTAATTTCACGCCCCTAAGGCTACAGAAGTCCCCCTTCATCAACGAAAAAACTCGGATCATTCAACGCCCACAAACTTGAAATTTAGATTATTTAAGACCGCATATTTCCGTAAGCTGGGAGAGAGCGGAATTGTAATATGTATTTGCTGCTCATTTTGCTCCAGGCTACTTCCCACTGTCGTCCGCGTGGTGCCTGGGATGGATCTGTCTTGACGTGCTCTTCTGCACCGCCTCCATAATGCACCTGTGCACCATCAGCGTGGACCGATTCCTCTCGCTGCGGTACCCAATACGCTTCGGCCGCCACAAGACGAGGAAGAGAGTCATCCTGAAGATCATCTTCGTCTGGCTCCTCTCCATCGCCATGTCTCTACCTCTGTCCCTCATGTATTCCAAGGTGGGTAATTCCTTCGATATCTCATTGTCAACAATTGAGTCCAAATCAAACATTAATGAGCAAATATCAACGTAAAGTTTGTACAGTAATCACTTCAGAAATTAAGGCCAAAACTGAATACAGTCGAGGCATGTAGACTGTGTCAACTATGGATTGCACAAGAGGAAAGGTGATAAGAAATTTAAAAAAATACAATCACAGAAATCACGTATTAAGTGTCATGCTCGTTAAACAATACCGCGGAGCATGACTTGGAAATTTCGCCTTAAGGAAAACATTTGACTATTACAGTATGTATTTCCTTGGTGCACTAAGTCCAAAAGGCAATCCTCGACCAATATACGGAACTCATTAATGATTTCCACAAATCGCGAGACATCTGCCACGTGATACCAACATCACGTTTCGCATGAACTGACGTGTCTTTTGTTTACATATTTGCAGTATAAATAAACATATATTCTGCAGTATTGGAAGTATACCTATAGTGTAGTGTATGTTGGTGAAATTTACTCTTGCTTAATTGTGCATGTTGAAGAGAATTAATACCCAGCCAAACACCTTTGTGGTGGCTTCCAGGGTAATATGTAGATGTAGACACTTTATTTTCGCAAGCTCATTCGCCATTCGACGCTGCGACTCACAACTGCATTTCGCAATGGAGTGCTACACGCATTGTTCGCCTGATCGTTTTTGCAGGATCACGACTCAGTGCTGGTGGACGGCGACTGCACGATCCCGGATCCGCTCTACAAGCTCATCGGCTCCATCGTGTGCTTTTACATTCCTCTCATGGTGATGCTCGTCACGTACGCCTTGACCGTCCGGCTGCTGCACGTGCAGATGAAGAACATTGGCAGCTTCGGCGGCGGCTGGTCGCAGCGAAGTACGTGGCTGGGCGGCGGCGGCACGACCCTCACCTCCACCTCCTCACCCCTGTCCACACCCACGAGGACGCCGCGGCGCCTGCACAGCGGCCCCCCGACGCCCGCATCCGCTGCGTCCGCCGCCACGGCCGCCCGCCGGAGGAGGGGCTTCGGCGGCAGGGCCGGCTCGCCCGGAGGGTCACCCACGGCACCATCGCCCATCGTCGCCGCAATGGTGAGTGAGCGTTCGCCCTCCCAGAATGGTCTCATCATTCGCGTACAATTCATAGGACGGAATAGCAGCAATCTCTCCACTCATCCCTGACCTCTGCATTTTAATGCCCTTGTAGTTCTTCTGGTTCATGAATACACCCTCTTCGATGGCACTGAATGCTTTTCGGGCTCTTGTCCGCGTGTTTCCATTGTCGTAGACAACAGTTTCGACAGCGTTGCAACTGTCTTCTTCAGGTCAGAAGACGGCTGCAATGCAGTCGAAACTTTCGTCTACGACAATGGAAACACGCAGAAGAGAGCCCGAAAAGCCTTAACTGCCATCTGAACGACTCAGCGGAAGCCTTCGAGTTCACCATCTTAGATGGTCTAATTACACTTAATTCTTCATTAACTCCCAAGGTATGTTATCTACTCCAACAGCTTCCCCTTCCATCATCTCATGTAATGCCTTCTCTATTCCGCTATTGAGTATCTCCGGTCCAATGTCAGCATTACCTAATGCTTTTGCATTATCTACATATAGGTTTAAAGCTCTATCATCGCAAGCATACATCTATACCACGCATTTTTTCCAATAATTCTGTACGTCTTCCAACAGAAAATAAGGTATTAACTGACTTCCATCCCAACCTACCTTAACCGGTTATTAGTGAACATTAAAAAAAGTATAAAAATTCCTTTGTCACTCAAAAGTGATGTTTCTCTATTCATTTTCCCTTCTATTATGTTCCTCACGGTCGGACAATGCCTTAATTTATTCCAATTCATGATCACCTCTGACATTTTTAGACACAACAATCTATTTTAACACATTTCGCCGCTCAAAAGCTTTCCATGCTTTACGCATCTACTATTGCTGCTTTGTTGTTTTTTTCTGATCCCAATTCGTGCTAAAACTATTTTTTAATACATGTATTCTCTCAGCTGATTGGCAATAAAGGATTAAAAAACTTTTTTTTAATGGACTCTTGAACATTTTAACTGCTAGCGCTCATCATCACAGCCGCCCATTGCTTATTTCCTCAGCACGTTCCCATAATTTTACCAGGAATCATCCATGTCCAAAATGAGACTATTTATGAGTAATTACACAACTGGAATTGCTTTTTTTGGGTATTTCAATGGTAAGATGACTGAGGGAACAATAGAGTAGGATTATCTTTTGAGCAGAAACCTCCTCCCATACTTCAGTCCCTGTGCAGTTCCACGGGTTCCGCGACAGGCCGGTCGCTGTCGGGCGTAGTGATCAGCAACAACACCGCTTCCACGACCACTACGGACACGGAGGATGCCACCGAGTTGGGCCTGCTCACGCCGCGGCCTGACCACTTCCCGACCAACCTGTCGCCCGTGCAGCCCGATTCGACGTGGGACGACGACGAAGACAGCGACTCCCCCGGGCCCATGCCGGCCCTGCACCGATTCGGAGCCCAGATGCTCCAGCTGTCGCGGGGACTCGAGTTCGTCGTCACCAAGAACTCGCCCGACCCACTCATCTCCTCCTCGCCGCCGACCCGGGCGACAGAGACGCGGCCGAGGCCGGTGACGAACTCCACAGCTAATAACACGTGAGTGGTCGTTCGAGAATATAAGTTAAACTCGTCCTCCTAACGCAATCATTCGGTAAGGGGCCGTTCAAGTAATGCGCATGACGATTTATGCCATTTTTGACCCCATCACCTCACCCTATGTAAGACAATGTAAGATTTAGAAGAAGATCCCAACATCCCCCCCCCCTTTTCCCTCTTAAGTCTTACGTATGACGTTAGATATTTGAATCTACTCTTCGTTAAATGCTCGCTTTGGTTGAGCATGGATGTAATGTAGACAGCCAGGCAGGCGACATGATAGCATTGGTGTAGCGGTGAGATTACGGAAAATACGCCATTAACAAGCAGATGTTCCATGTTACTGCTAAATTTCATTCGGAAACGATAGTGTTTGAAGACGGACAAAAATCTTACGTAAATTGGTTCAAAACCCCTTGCCCCCCTCTTCATAAGACAATGTAGGATGATCCCAACCCCTCACCCCAAAAAACGTCTTACGTAATACTTGAATGGCCCCTAAACACTCTTGATCCAAGGAGGGACTTGATCTAACTTCATTTTGTGAAACCTTCTCTGGCTCTAATACATGGTATTGTTCTATCGCACCACTGAATTTTGGTGTTATCCTGGCTAATTGGTAATTTTTGTACTGTCCGTATCTTAACAACCCAAATTCTGGGACATTATCTTAATTTCCCTCCGAATGATGGCTCGCCAACAGATCTCTCTCAAATCCCTCATCTCGCCTACCTCTTCTGATTTCGTCGAAATTCCTACCCTCTTCTTTCCACTATCACGCCTCCCGGAGCTCTAACTTCTTTACCACGCCTCTAAAAACGTCCTTCATCCATCCCTTCTGCCTCCTCCGAACCTACACCACTACCTAGCCAATAAC
Organism: Ceriagrion tenellum; assembly: GCA_963169105.1. Classification (NCBI taxonomy): domain Eukaryota; kingdom Metazoa; phylum Arthropoda; class Insecta; order Odonata; family Coenagrionidae; genus Ceriagrion; species Ceriagrion tenellum. Next base: position 80,512,942 of record OY720637.1, on the reverse strand, counting down.
AAATTGCATGGGGGAGACTCATTTGGAGAGTTATCGGGGGAAATGAAGTACCTACGTGTTTTTCGACAGGAAATTACGGTAAACTAAAAAAAAGTTGTTTTGCATTCAGATGGTTAGCTGAATTTTTCCGTAATCTTCCAGAAAAGAATTCCACAACCAAAGGCTATCCATCGAACACAATATTTACTACCCATTACATCGATCACCTAGCCAGCCTTTAGTGGGAGTGAAATAGATCCCATTCTTGGATTGAGAGTGGTGTTAAGAGACCCATTAACGAGGAAGTTGAAACGCTCGAATCATTCTCTTGGCTTGCTTTGTAATCAAACAGGGCTTGCATTCACTTAACCGCGGGTGCGGCGAATCACGCGCAACGCACACCTCATTAGTAATTCGTTCGCTTCATGACAGAGTTGGAAGCCCATTGATCTCTTGACAACCGACACCGTAACACTCAAAAGTCCGCATTAGTCGATGTTGCAATACAGGACTTCATTGTTCCTGTCTGATTCTAAGAATTACTCATCAAAACTCACCCGGGAAAAAAATATGACATCGAAGACACCTCACCATTATTTTTGGTTTCGGAGAATTAGTCGCTGCCCTCAATTTTAAAGCTTATTCCGTTTATTTGTCGATACAACTGCTCAAAGAAATATACGCGAGTTCTAAAGAATTATAAAAAGGCCCTTAACCATTACAACTTATCATTCAAAATTTTCAGCAAACCGTGGAGTTAATATGCTGCGGGGAAGTATTTGAAAGCTAAATTTAAATAATATTTCATTGCATCGGCATTTTCACGCGGACGTCGCCCTAAGCCTTGCATGACCACTGTGCAAACTGATTATTCGATCAATGCGTCGAAGAGCTGAGCAAAACAGTTAATCATGTTACAAAAGCTGCGTTTGATAAGGTAGGGATGTAAAATTCTCACGTACGGCAGGACGTTATCCATTTATCATCCCCCAGCAAAGATTTCGATGAGCTTATGTAAACGGTACCAATACTAGGATAGTTCACAACACATACATAATTTATATCTTAAAGGAAAAGTCCAAACAGCATAAGTTAATAAATTACGAACGGTATGAAAGTAGGTAAGAGTAAAAGAGGACTGCCAATGCATAAGAGAAGATAACTTCAAGTGAATATTGACACCGTAAACAACAGCTAATGGGACAGCAGGTCATGCCTGAATTCAAGAGTTTCAATATGGCATTCAACGAGGTCGTCAAGTATGGGGTCCTCAACATAAGAGAGTACTTTGCCCCCGTCCTTGAGAGCGGTCTCGAACATCCTTCAATAAGGCCTCTTGGTGGAAGACTCAAGAATCAAGTATCCTCGCCATCATTCTCGAACAGGTTCGGGGCTCACGGCCGATTGAGCTCCATGGGTGCTTGATCTTTCGTCTCTCCGATCGTCTGGGTCGAATATCATTTCAAGTCTACCTCAACAGAAAATAATCGCGTGAAAAATATTCAAGCCATATGCTCCAATGAAGGGGCACACGGACACGACAGCTCCGAGGACTTTAAAAAAAATCGAATACGCAACATGAGATACTGCTGCCATTTTATTCCTGAATTCACGTTAAACGAACTCATCAATAAGCTAAATTTTCATTATTGAGCCAACTTCAAGTACCCACACGTCGGTCCTCTAACTTGTAATACATTGAGTTTCGCAAAAAATCTGCAGGATTTTTTTCAATATTTTATCAAGGGGCTAGGAGACGGCAACGTAGAGTTGATATCACCTCCGTGTAAGTATTAAAAAGCACCTCTTATTTATGATAGCGAATGAGTTTCGAAAAATCAAAACGTTGATTTTGAGGCAAGTTTTCCAACCTTAAAACACACGAAACAGCCAGTACAACAAAAGTAAATCCATTTAATATACCTCTTAATGGAAAAACACTGAAGTAAATATCTGTAGGTTTTTACTTTCCCCTTCCGCGTTATTGTCATTTGCAATACTTACCAATTAACTGTAAGTTTCAAGTGCTAGTGCTAGTAAATTCAGTAACTTCAACACTTCTCTGAACTGAGCATTCCGTTCATAAAAGGCAATTAAGCAAAAACAACCTTTCTCTCTGAATAATCCAGGCGTACTAAGGCTCTCCCGCGTGAATAAGAAAGTAAGCTTAGAAGGGAGTCAACGCACGTGCTTGAATTAATAAAGTTCAGTCATCACAAACGAACGAACTAGTCCAAAAATGAATGGCTAAACTTTAACCCAATACAAAAAATTATGAATGAAATTCCATCCATAAATTTGGATTTCAGAGAAAGTTATAAAGTTAGCAGTAGTAAATTTGCCGATGACTCTCGGCATATTCAACCCTCATAGTTCTCCCTCAAGCAAACATGTACCAAAAATCGCCTCCTCCTATGGCGTATCCGATCGCAAAGGGCCGCCGCCATGAACTTTCACTATACATATTAATACCAGTAGCTAGTCTGCGAAGCAAGTTTTGGCTACACCGTGAAACCTGTTTATGAGCACCGTTAACTCCTTAAGTACTTCCACAAAATAGGATTCCCAGTCCCAACTTCTATATCGCAGTTACCCCTCTTAGTTCCTCACGCCACCTTAATGACCCTAGACAATTTTTTTTCCTAGTCTCCAAGCTTAACTATTACATAATCATACATTGCACAAACTCTATCAATTCCATCATAGCGATTACATACGTATTTAAAAATGTATCAGTCAGATTTGTTGGGAAAGATTTCATCCATCAATCGGTCTAAACCCAATTTCAACAACACCGATGAGTACTTACAAACAAGAGTGACCAAAACTAGATGACGATTTAACTATAATAACATATTAATTATTGATAATTCTTCTCGTTAAGATGCCTTAAATATGCGGGGAGACTTTAAACCACCCTGCCACCATTCATGGAAGAATAATTATACATACTGAAATTACAAATGACAAACTATAAAAATGTAACAATGGGTGCGATCTAGAAAGAAGAACTGATATGATGATGATATAGAGGTTGTTATTATAATTATGTGACTTTGTTTATACTGGGCTGGGTGAGACGATGCCGCTTACTCTTCCCCCATCCAAGTTTACACAAACACCCATGTCCTTAGTGGAGAAATATTCCACCCAGGCAGGCCTCTAACCCGCGACACTCGAACTACCAAAGAGGACTCCGGTGGCGACAGGATAAAGTCCTAAAGACATGGGGTACGTCCGACCGACAAGGTCGGCAAATGCTGGACATGGATATCAGTGGGGACCTGATGAGTGATCGCAATTTTTTTGTGTACTTTCAGGTCCGCGACCAGGACGTGCAGTCCAAGCCCGCCGAAGACGACGGAGAGACGCGGCGAGGGCAGCCCGGCGGGTCCACGTCCGCCGCCGCCCATCCACGTGACGGACCCGGACGGCGACAAGGGCGGCAAGAGCCGACGGGGCCACCGACACCACCATCATCACCATCGGCACCACCACCACCACCATCACAGCCGGCGGCACCGCAAAGCGCAACAGCAGAGCCAGCAAAAGAGAGACGGTGAGGGGGAGGGGTCCGGGTGCGAGGGTGGCAAGGGGGGCGACGAGGGGGAGGAAAAGGACAGGGACGAGCGGGAGGAGGAAGAGGAGGCTTCGAAGGGGGAGGAGGCGGACAGCGGGTCCAAGGAGGACGGCGAGCAGGCGACCAAAGAGGATTCCCCGGACAGCAAGGAGTCGGCGACGAAACCAGAGGCGAATGGAGACGCCACGGACGGTGAGGCAATCAGGATACATTAATATCATCAACCATTAAGGGCTCTAAACACTGAGGTAGATAAAGAGGGCACTTGCTTTGGTAGTCAATATGAAGGTGTAACCTGGTCCGCCACCTCTGTTCCCCCAGATTTGCATCAGCGCTTACCGGCTGAAGTACAAACTTCGCAATTTTACGACACTTTCTTCCATCGATAACTCATTTGAAATCAGCATGCATTTACTTCTTTAAAATGCATTCTACGTGTATATTATTTCATTGTTATTTAATTGACAACAACCCGTTCACCCAACAAAAAATACAAAGTAAAATCGAGTGGAATCATTAGCTAACTTACCTTAAATAACTTACGAATAATTCAAAAGTTGCTGGCCTTAAATTTTCAACTTAAGGTAGATATTCTTGCAATATGTTCTCTAATATGGTCATTCCTCTGGGCTATCCTAAGGGAAGCTATGAAAAAACAGGAGGAAGCAATATGGTGGGTATCTCATTAATCAGGTAAAAAGGTTGATAGCGTCATGCTATCTCCATCTACCTTACTGGTTCCAACAATTGTACGGAAGGAATTCTAGACATGCTTTACCATAGTTTATGCCAAAGCAACTCTCTCGTATAGTGTCTCTCAGACCCTCTATCTTCCATTAGCTTGTCCCAGTTTACTGTTACTTACAACAAGTTTACTGCTGCACGTTGGGGTTTGCGAAATGTTAAAGACACCATCATAAAATAAAGAGGCATTGAGCTATTAAAAAGATTTTGTATACATTCTAGCCTAAGTTCTGAGCGTAATTCCCATTCCTAGTTGTTGAAAAACTGTAGGCAGAGAGCTGCCACTGTCTTCTTTCCTATAATACTCACCCTCTTCATGAGACCGCTAATCCTTATTACGCATTCCAGCTACTTTCTCGGCCCTACTTGAGTCTCCGCAGAAGAATTCGTTCCTCTACTGCCACACTTAACACATATTCTCCGGAAAGCTCTTTCAAGGGAGTTTTACTTGAAAAACCTGGATAAGATCTCCCATGGCACATCCTGCTGAAGCCAAGCACTATGATTTTCAGCACCTGTCAGGAAAATTACAGGTGGTAGAGGGAGGGAAAAACACCTACCCAGAGCTGATTTCCACAGCAATTTTCTTAAACACATGGAGAGATAGAGGTAGCTCTAAAATTACTGCTTAAAGTGACTTTCGGGATAAAGGCTGTAGTTTGGCCGTATTTCTCTACACACATTCATTGCAAACGTCAGCAAAACAATTTTCTATCTTCGCGTTTTACTGAAAATAAAAAATAAACACCAGTAACACTTTCAGGAAGGAAAATGCGGACGGAGAAGCCTGACATCAAAGCTGACGGCGGATCGGAAGGAGAGAAGCCGAACGACAAGCCGGTCCCCACGCTTCCACTGCCTCCTTGCCGCTGCCCGTACTTCGGAGAGGCCGCGAGCGAGAGGAACCAAAACAGCACGGAGACAAACAACACTTCTCCCAGGCTTAGCCAACCAACCGTAAGGCTGGACACGGTGGCTACATGGCACCCTCAGCGCCTTGGAGGGACCAATTCGGTGGAAATCTCGACGGCCGGGCTGTCGCCGCTGGGCAGGCCCTCGGTGAGCGTTGAGGCTCCGCCGGCGATCCAGGAGCCCCGCTCCGGGGGCAGTTCCTTCCGCTCCCCCCTAGCGAGGAGCACCAACGTCATCCTCAAGTCCCGGAGGCGGCCTAGGACCGGGGGCGGAGCTTCCGGAGGCGGGGGCCGGAGGGGCACGTGGTCCAAGCACCGGAGGAGCATACGCCTTGAGCAGAAGGCGACCAAAGTGCTCGGCGTGGTGTTTTTCACGTTCGTGGTGTTGTGGGCCCCGTTCTTCGTCCTGAACCTTGTTCCCGCGCTGTGCCCCGAGTGCGAAACGCGTGTTTCCAAAGTTGTAGTGGATCTGGTGACGTGGCTCGGATACGCCTCCTCAATGGTTAACCCCGTGTTCTACACCATATTCAACAAAGTTTTCCGACAGGCTTTCAAGAAAGTGCTCCTGTGCCGATACGGAAAGGTGAAGTAGTGCATTGAAATCTGCCCGCAAGGGTGAGATTTCGCCGCATAGTGAGGCAAGCCCGCTTCCATGCGGATGTGAATCGTTACCGCGGAGTGCGCCCCCGCACGGGATTGCATTCCTGAGTGAACGAATGCTTGATGCTTCGGTCACGTTCGTGCTACGCATAAAGTTACACACATGCCAGTGAGGTGGAGCTTATCGCGCAAATTACCGCTTGAGAAGTTACATGCTCGAAGTAAAACAAGTGAAAATATGGTGATTTCACGCCGATTCTTCCATTATATTATGCACGTGGAAATTATGTGCTTTTAAGCTAAAAAAATTCTAAAAGTTACGGGATGAAACATTCAATTGAGTGTGATTACTCCTCCATAACGGTAAATGTAAAGAGAAACTGAATAGCAATCTCAATGTGAATTATGCTTTGTTTCAACCACGACGAGTGTTTAGTCTTAAAAAAATATGTGTATCTGTGTTTCCAGATGTGCTTCTGAGTTCTCTATGTTCAGTTTTCATGACTATAAACGTTATACAAGTGTTAGGCGCGACTATAAATTGAAATCCAAGCTATTACGTGTCATCTGCACAAAAAAGTGACGAGTGAAATCTTATGAAGACAACAAGTGGAAAAACAACGAGAAATGGTGTAAGAAGATATTATCTAAGAACCCTGGAATATCAAGCAAGGTAAAAGATGAAAATCATTCGAGAACAGCAAGTCTGCACTTAATTGAGCTGATATGACAAAAATAATATATCGTGTACATGTAAAACTGTTACTGAATGTTCCGGTGTTGATTAACCAACAGATTTAATTTATTAGGATGTCAATGGATGTCTGTTCCTTGTCCGTAAAATGTCATCTAAATTACAACCTCTAATACATGGCTATGGCTACAAGGATTGTGTCATGACAAAAGAAAAGGTGTTAGTGATAGCAGTATTTGCACAAAATGAGCTACAAAAGAATTGAAAAACTATAACGGATACACATAAAGAATAAAGTAAAAGAGTAATTCACTAAAATTCCCCTGAAAAGACTTCATTTTGTTCCTAACTCACTGAGATTACCCTTAGGTAATTTTATCGTATTTAACTGCAACAGAACGAGTTGGATAACTGATATACACTGACCCAATAAAAACGGGAACTCAAATGACAGTTGATGATTTTGCAAAGTTACAGTCAATAGGAGTATCGCATCGGTATGGAGACAAAACGACTGACTTATCAAGGCCCGGGTTCAATTTCCAGTGACATTTTTTTACGTGAATCCGAAACCCTACTGGGTTCCGTCCATCGAATAACACAATCAACTGTGGTATATTGCAGTAAGCCAAGAGTATAATTAACGGAAAAATTAACGCCACTTCATCTTAGATCATGAGCCACTGAAAGATGGTGAAACTTATGTCATCCTCACCTTTAATACTATGATAAGAACTTTTCCAACACAAAGTTCAATCTTACAACAAGAAATTTAAAATAAGTGCTTATGCTAAGGCGATTGAGCAATTTAATAGAAGAATAGAATAGGCACCGCGCGAAGCGCAGATCGCAATTTTGGTGAGAAAAATCGAACGAAATTTTTCATGTTTGTAGAAAGTTTTTGACGGTAGGATATTACATGTATAGTGATGTCGCTAAGCAATAATTTAAACTGAACTATAGATGGATAAAGAAAAATGAGGCAATTAAGGCAATATTTATTCTGTATACGTAAGTTGAAGCAATATAGAGAAATTTTCAAGGAATATGGAATGATCTCAGGTGAAATTAAGGTAGACGACGATGATGCACGTGGAATAACGAATATAGCAGGGAGAAATTTCCGACACCGAAGTCAAAATAGCATTGCTTCCCTAAAACTGCCAACCAATTAACTTATTATTACATGAATCTGTTATAGGATGAATTCAGACGGATATGTGCCAAATACTTTTCCAAACGGTAACATTTACAAGAAATCTTATTCAGTCAGACATTACTGGTACTATTTAAGCAAGAGGCCACTGAAAGATGGTGAAACTTATGTCGTCTTCACCTTTAATACTATGATAAGAACTTTTCCAACACAAAGTTCAATCTTACAACAAGAAATTTAAAATAAGTGCTTATGCTAAGGCGATTGAGCAATTTAATAGAAGAATAGAATAGGCACCGCGCGAAGCGCAGAGGCTAAGGTAATCACTTTTGGTAAATGCTATATGACATGCATAAATTAGGCTTCATATACCAAATATGACCGTTCACACTACATGAGCTACGTCATTATGACAAATTAGTGCACTAACTTTAAGACACTGATCAAACAAGATTAACGAGACGATTAAAATAGAAATATCAATGCTCAGCTCCCTTAAACGCTGGATATTATGGGTCACTGTCGTCTCACTGGCTATATCTGAAACGGAAACTTAAATCCCCAGCATAATTAACGGATAAATGGATGCATAAATCCAGTTACGAGATTAGTATCATCTACCCAGTTTGTTTCCACGAGTCCCCTACAGTGAAAGGACAGAAATGAAAGTGCCAAGGTATCATTAAAGAAAATAGCATTTTAACATATAAGCTCTATATACTGCATTATTTTCAAAGAGAGCGCAGCAAAAGTTGGCAACGTCAGTATTATTCATTGGTGTATATGACACACGTAGGGTGTATCTGAACCACAAGGCTTAAAATGAATATAATTGCTGGGAAATAGAGATTTTTTCCAGGAGACATTTTAGGTGATTCATATGCTGAATATGATATCCTAATATGGTGTACCTTTGGGGTGCTAACGAATCATATTAAGCGCATGAATATTTTGTTCGCAGACCTTTGAAGTGACGAATGAGCGAGCAAATAATTTCGTTCTACACTCAAATGTGAACAAATCAAAGAGTAAAGTCCATTGTACTAAACGCAGAAATTAATTTATTTCCTGAGTGTTCGGCATGACAAAATTAATAAAAAGGTAGAAAAGTGAATATCATTGCTAGGTGTTTATCGCAGCTCATAATTCATGAGAGGAACGAACGATTTATTTACACTACATCCAGAGCGAGAGGCATCAGTCATAGAATCGCTGGAAGCAACTTAAGTAGCAACAATTCGGTCTTATACGAGAATACTTCACCACTAGGGCAGGCCAACTTTTTAACAGTGGAATTAAGTTCCATCGACTTAGCGTTTACCACTGCTTCCTATCTTAAGGTCTCGAGATGGAATCCCGCCTTGGGTAGGATATCGTGTTTGTCTTGGAATTTTGGTCTCAAAATATAAGGCATGAAATAACCTGAGCAATTCGAGTACCTATAAACCCGTTTCCACTTCGGTGGCTGTTCGGCTTTTAGTGAAACTACAATTATTCTGTAGGTACATATACTCAGCACTTCTATTCGAAGCTAGTATTTTGAAGGCAATGTTTAAATAATTTTGATCAACTTAAGAGAGACTTTTCGGCGAGCAATCCACAGGAGGGAAAGATATGATGTCCTAGAAATTGGAATATTTGGAAGTGTCCAAAAATCTACGGATAAGCATGTACCCAAATAAAAAACAAAATTTCATCTTGCACTTCGGGATAAATGCAACTAAAACGTCTCATTAATGACGACATATTAAGGCCATCATCTCTGCTTTACACGACAGCATGACATGTTTCGTCTACATCACAGAAAGCACCTGACAGTAAAATTGTTGCATCGCTAAATCCAGTTCTTGTTCCCAAAACTCCAAATACCGTTAAAGGTTTGGTGTTCGATGAAGCCAACAAACACCTTTCTGTCCCGATAGGAAACCCGAGGAAATTTCATCATCATAATGACTCAGTGATTAAAATATTTTCTCACCACATTCGCAAGGATTTCCTCTGTCTACATTATTTTCTAGGACTAATCCCTCTATTTTGATCTAATCAACTAATTCATGGCAGATATTATGATATTTTCAACCACATACCTTAGCGGTAGCTCGCATGGCAGTACGTAGAAGTGTATGAACCATTTGGTCGTTTGGCTACTATCCATTCCTAACATATGGTACAATACATAGCTCAAACAAATTTGATTCTTGCTCCAACGCTCCTTTACTCAATACTCCCCCTGCATTGTAAAATGCATGGAAGAATACATCCCTTGAACGTGTATTAACTTCTCTTGCTAATTGTATTCTCAAGTAATATTTATTGAGGAATAAGGCATCATATTAATAAAAAATGCCAAGAGTACAGCATTTAGAGGTATCGCGGTATAAAAACGCGATGGGTGCCACAAGTCACATAACGAAATACATAACGTTGGTACAAGTACGACACAGCATATAAGCCCTCGGACTTAACTTCCTGAAAATGAAAAACAAGGCTGTGCGAACGCTAGAGGCCACAGAAAAAGAGGGGAAAATTGGAAAGAGAAACAATAAATCACAGAGAGGGAGAAGGGAAACAACAGGAGGGTAGGTTGTTATAAGGAAAAGAGATATTTGGACCCGAAAGCAATGTCTGCCAGGCATTTGGAATTCGTGGAGCACATAAAACTCGACGAATATTTCACGGGCCGCTACCTAACCCACCGAGGCATGAAATATTGGCTGATAGCTGGATAGCCTGAATGTATCAGGATGCAGAGGCCCGTGAGATAAAGTGGGGAAAATGTATTCTTAAAAAAAAGCTTCAACTGCAAAACTCCCTTGGCAGCTTGTTAGCAGAAGAATGAACGAGGAGTTCAAACCAGTGCTTCAAACGTCAGCAAGTGCATGGCAGCTAAACCTAGAGATTCGCTTTAAAATTCACAGCTTAGCTAATTTTAGCTAAGCAAAACGCGCCAATTAAAAGCTTAATTACGAAGAAATTTGCATGGAATTGCTACCGAGAAAAAGTATATTGTCGAAGTCGCATAGAACAATTTAAGGCTTTAAAGTGAAAAATTAGGTCAAATTTTGAAATTTCACTTTTGGGGACCAAGTATCGTGGTATAGAGCGGTGGGAGGGATGAGTCAACGGCTACAACTAAAAGTCACAAGAATTTTGTGGAAGCTCTAAGGAACCTAAGGAACAGGAATGTTCATGGGGAAAATGGTGGAAAAAGCTCCAATATAAACTCCGTGAATCATTAGGAGAGCATTTAAGCAAAATCGAAAAAGTCAGGTCGATTATACTCTGTGGTTTCAGGCTTGATGGAGTGGAATCGGAACATAACTAAGTATAAAAAAATAGGCAACTTCCACTGTGATAAAATTTATTCCGACCGGTTTCGCTTTTCACAGCATCTTCAGGTCTCAGGTCACATGAAGATGCTGTAAAAAGCGAAACCGGTCGGAAAAAAATTTATCTTATGCCTGAATCACACGATCATTTTTTCCGTCCCTTTTAAGGGATAGCTCCAATGATAGCTTTTCAGGGACCGTGACAATGATAGCTCGAGCTATCATTTTCTGAATCACACGGTCATTTTGGCCGTCCCTTTTTCCATCATTTTTTCCGTCCCTTTTCGCATCATTCATATGTTTACTACTCTCATTCCATTGAAAGCCGAACGTGGCGTTAGAGTCGCTCTTTGCGGCTGAGCGCTCTGATTGGCTAAATGCACTGTTGCATCAATTAAGCGCGCAAAACGTATTGATACAACGATATAATCTGTTGACATTATTTTTAATCCCGCTAATCTGTTATAATTGATTGGAAGCGCAACGATGGAGGATTTCCATAGGCGTAGACTGCTTTTGGCCGCTGCTGCTGCAATTATAGCGGGCGACAATGATCGGCGACGACATGAACGACGGCGTAGAAGAATATGGACAAGGGAATGGCTGCAAAGAAGACAGACCGGCCAAGGAATTATTAACATGGTGCACAGGGAGTTAAGGTATTTTCCTGGAATAAAATTTTACATATCTTAAAATGGGGGCAAAATGCTCTGTGAACCGTACTCCGTTGCTGGGGGGGCATGGGAATTTCGATCTTCATTTTCCCCCAAGAGGCGGTGTTTTTGAGATTATGGAAGGAGATCGTTTTAAATTTCATTTGATTTCCACCTAGGTATATAGCTTATGAATACATAAATGGGGTCAAGTCAGAACCTACTGAATTAACGTTCATGAGAACATGACATTAACAATACATATTCTCTCCATAGATTGGAAGACTATCGGTCATATAGAAACTTCCTGAGAATGGATGAAGGCCTCTATGTGGAGCTATTAGCCAAAGTGTCGCCAATTATAATAAAAAGAAATACAGTCATGCGAGAATGTATTACTGCCGACGAAAGGTAAGCTTCATATGATTAAGTGCTATGAATTGAAGAGAAGTAAACGAGTTTTCTCTGATGTGGAATAACTGAAAACTTTAATTAAATAGGTTATCCATCACACTTCGTTTCTTGGCCACTGGGGAAACATTTAAAAACCTCCACTTTTCCTCAAGAATTGCCGCAAATACAATCTCTGGAATTGTTTCCGAAACGCTGAGCGCCATTGTTAATACCCTTGGAGATGAAATGAAGGTATAATTTGATGATTTTAAGGCTTTACTTATGAGTTATGGCATATTATTTAGCTGTGAAATTCATACTCACTCATATATCTGTAGGTTCCTTCATCAACAGAAGAGTGGAAAGTAATTTCTGACCAGTTCCTCTCTCTGTGGAACTTTCCCCACTGCCTAGGAGCATTAGATGGGAAACATGTTGCTTTCACTCCTCCTAGAGCAAGTGGGTCATACTACAGAAACTATAAGGGCACAGACAGCATTGTGCTTCTTGCATTATCTGATGCTAATTGTAGGTTTCTTTGGGTGAATGTTGGGGTAAATGGAAGGGCCAATGATGCTAGTATTTATAATGCAAGCAATCTGAAGAAAGCATTAGATGAAAACTTGGTAGACATCCCACCAGTCACCCTTTCCAAATGGAACCATGAGTGTCCCATATGTTGTCATTGCGGACGATGCTTTTCCCCTTGATAAACATCTCATGAAACCCTTCAGGCTCCGAGAGCTAACAAATCCTCGAAGGCATTACAATTACAGGTTGAGCAGAGCTAGGCGAGTAATCGAAAATGCCTTCGGGTTGTTGGCTAATAAATTTAGAGTGCTGTTGTCAAAAATCAACCTGTCTCCGGAAAAAGTGGATGACATCATCATGAGCTGCTGTTTGCTCCATAACTACATATTGAACCGGAAGCAGGCACACATAAGAGATGAAGAAATGGAGAGGGCTCAAGGTCTAGAGCAAATTCGATGCATTCTTGGCTGTAACCGAGCTCGCAACCAAGTGTATCACATCCGGGAAGAATTTGTTAATTATTTCAATGGCATTGGACGAGTACCTTGGCAGGATGAAGCAGTCAACAGGGGAAACATGTAACTTACAAGGTATTATCATCACTTTAACTCACATAATCCTTTTTAAAAATTCCTAAAAATCTTCATTCACTTAGGATGGATTGCCCTACATTCATTTTCTATTATTTAGTTGAAAAATAATACCCCGTAGTCTCATATATGCTTATTTGATTTTCTTTAAACATGTTTAAAAATATGAAATAACTCAGTAACATGAGCAAAGAAATTTAAAGAAGAAAAAGATGAAATAAAACAAATACATTGATAAGGAAGAAACTTAGGTAACTATGTACAAAATGAAATATAATTTAACAAAAATTATGAAAGAACTTTTTCAACTGGGTATGTACATAATGTAAAAATGAGATAATAATTTAACAAAAATAATAAAAGAACTTTTTCCACAATATAATGTAAAATCTAAGCAAATATGAAATAATAATGTAATAAAAATTAGGAAAGAACTTTGTCAACAATAAAATGTAAAATTTAAGCAAAAACTACGCTGAAATTTTGATTGGTGTGGAAATTCAAATAATTGTCACTGTAGTTAATGTGCCTCTTCCAGTTCCTCTGCCTGAGCTTCGAAGAGTATGTCCAAAATTTATTTTGTAGCTATAAGCCTTCGATGAGGATTTTTCAAGCTCTCCAGGCTATAACTTATAAATTTGGACAAGTGCAATGAGGGAGATTCCATTGGGGGAGTATCTAATGCCTGTGATATCTTTTCCAAAATTTCCTCAGATTTTGACGCTTTCTCGTCACTCCTGTCCATCCTAGTTCTCTTCCTTGAGGGCTTGGATGCAGGACTCTCCATCCTCACCCTAGAGTCAACTGCATTACTAGTGGATGCAGTAGCAACTTCAGCATCCGCATTCACTAGGGAACTGATGTTATGGATATCTACCACCTCATACTCCCCTTCCAGTGGTTGATATCCCAATACATCAGCTTCAACTATAACTGACTCCTCCTGTCATCAGAATATGCAGATAAATATTCATTAACTTTGTGATTGTACCTATGTATTTAATGTATTAACATGAAGATTAGCTTATGATTACTTGAACCATCATTGTAATTGTTCTACACGAAACAGCTCTTTCAGTATCATGAAGTATTGAATGTGTATTTGATAAATATATTATGCTGTAAACTATCATAATCTTAAAAATTAATCCACCAACACCTCGCCTGAGCTTCTACTTGGCCTAATGGCAGTCTCATCGCTCTTCCTGGGAACCATGTGCTCTCTCAGGAATAATAAATAATTATAATACCTAAATGTAGGTACATAAACCTGGAAAAGACGAAAAAATCCATTCGTAGTGGGAATTATTAATAATGCTTCACTGTCCATTGGGTCAGACGACATTATAGTAAAATACATGCATCTGTCTAGGCAACTCTGTTATATTGTGACGGTTAAAGCAGCTTTAACGTCAAAACGATAATCTCTTTCGAATTTCGGTACTGAATTTACAGCAGTAAACCTTGTTTTGTATGTCAAATGACATTCATTAGGCGAAAGTAAGTTTCTCATGATGAACCCCATGCATACCGTTCAACCTGTAAACTGTACTTTAAGCATCTCCGTCATGTGTATTACCTCGTCTGTGGAGCATCCGCTTTTCGTTGATAATTTTATTCGCTGCTCTTCGGCACCGAACTGACTACGCAAGGTATTAATTTTCGTTTTAACATCTTGCGTAGTCGTTCCAGGGCGGAAAGGTTCCACTGTCGCCACTATCTCATTCAGGCTTTTATCCCTCAAAAATTTGTAGTGGTAGAATGGGGACTTACACTTAAACAAGTGGTCATGTTTACTATAGGTTTCAATTAACACTGTAGTCGCTTCTATTGTCCACGGGGCTGACACAACACGAGACATCTTTAAAATCGCGGGTCTCTTTATTTACTTCTCTCATTCCATTGAAAGCCGAACGTGGCGTTAGAGTCGCTCTTTGCGCCCGAGCACTCTGATTGGCTAAATGATGGAGTCAGCGATGCCTCCAGGGACGGAAAAAGGGACGTGCCCAGGGATGGAAAAAGCTATAGGGATCCCTATCGCTGGAGCCATCCCTGACTTTGTTTGAGTCACACGATCATTTTCGAGCGATCATTTGAGCTATCATTGGAGCTATCCCTTAAAAGGGACGGAAAAAATGATCGTGTGATTCAGGCATTAGTTAAGTCATGTCGAAATAAAAAGAATAAATTAGCAGTGAACAACAAGATGAGGATACCTTTGCATTTTATTTAATATTATTGACTCCATCGTGAAATGAAAGCTGTAAATTAGTAATTCCACATAAACTTCAAAATCAACCTAGGTTTTGATTTATGAAGTCATCATTAGGATTAGTATATTTTAAAAAATCAAAGACGTTCCACAGTACAAATTAAAAGTCAGTTTTCAGTTGAGTTTTGGTAGATTCATCATTTACTAAGCAACGACGTAGACTCGTTTTTTCATTATTTTTTGTTTCTGGCATTTTAACCACCAGAAATGATCCGACCCTTAATAGTTCGTCGTGGGTTGGATTCTCCCAAAGTTGGAAGTAGCCAAATGAGCAAGACAGGAGCAATAAAAATGACATATGTTGTCACTATTTTAGGACATGCATCATATATCTTAATAGCATTAGATGCCAAACTTTTAACTGCAAATAAATTTCACGTTCACCGGGTCAGTGTGCCAGCTATGAATTAAAGGACGCATCTTCAAAGCGGAGGAATGGAGATGAGCGTATGTTGAACAAAGAGCAAATTTAAAAACTTAAGCTTTGGAACAAACAGAAAAAAAAGTAGAATACTCGTATTCCCTAAAATAACACTCTAGGAAGTAATTTTATGCTATGCATCATAGCATTCAAGACTACTATGTTTTGACAAAGATGCACAAACATACGCGGATAGGATGATGTGACCAATTGAAGATTTTCTTTGCCATTTGAAATCACTAAATAGTAAAAATAAGGTTATGACCAAGAACATCGTCCTTCAATAGTTCAGAAGTATTTTTATTTAACTATTCCCTCCTCGATAAGGGCCAACAAATTGACTGGATAAAAGGAAAACATTCAATATAATTTACATCATATTTACTCTACGTAGTGCCAAAATAATATCAGCCACTCGATGACAAGCATAAGTAAATGAGAATGAGGCGTAAATGTGAATGAAACTGACACCGGTAGCGGGAAGGGTAGACTATGATACTATAGATTGATAGTAATTAAAACAAAATATGCATTGATTATCAAAAGTCATGTTCAGTACCTATGGTTCAAAAGATAAAATACTGTAATCTGGAACGAAAAAGACTAGTAATTATATCCCTCAACTATTAAACATCATACAACCAATAATATGCACGAAATATCGTGGTGCAAGCAGTTATTTGCGACGCTCACGAGTAAATTAAGCGCTCTGAAAAATATGAAATCTCGTGACCCATTTCAGGAGAAAAATAAATTTCCGCGACGTCCAGAGAACATTAGCCACCAAACAGAACGTGGACGGCAATGGTCGGGAAGTAAGTTCCATTAAAACTGCGGAATTACGCTTACGAAAAGAATCACCGAGCGCAGGAGGACACGGTGTTACAGAGGAAGGAAGAGAACCCGTTTAGCGGTCAGGAGACGGTGAATGAATGATACTGCAGCTTCACGGGGAAGAGGAAAAAGGAGAGTATTTAGAGAGCGAGGTGGAAGGGGTGTTTCGACCGTCTCCTCAAGACGGAGGCTTCCTCTTTTAAAAAAAAATGTAGCCAAGGGGAAAAGACAACACGCGGAGGAGAAGAAGAAGAATGAGACCTTGAGGGAGACGAGAGGAAGTTGATGCAAAGGGAAACTCTTGGAGCGGAGAAAGAAAGGCATTCCAAAGGTCCCGCCCCCGTTTTCCTGCTTTGGGAGGAGAGATGAGGAAGGATGGGACGAGGAAAGAGTTGAAACCCGGGGAATTCGTTGGGGAAAAGAGAGAGAGACGGTCATTCCAGGCGGAAGAAAGAGCAAATGGGAACGAAAAGAAACCTCCTCACAAAACCTCGTACCTCTCTCAGGCTCGCATGGAGCAGAAGCTGACTTTTCATCCGAATTCTGAGAAGTGGATTTGTTCTGATAAATCCGGGAAGACGATGCGTGGCCCGCAACACAGAAATGGAATGCACACATCCTAAGCGCAAGTCTATTTAAAAAAGGGTTAAAAAAGGACAATTCTCTCTCGGAATATCTCTCTCAATATGACGCCGAAACAAACAAGGTAGCATCGTTCGAAGTTTCGGAATTTTCAAGCGCTTGGCGTCAATAAAAATTCCTAATACGACACGTCTACGGCAAGAAAACGCTACACAGATACGCACACTGAAAAGCAATTATTTATGATGGAAACTTTAGGAAGCAGAGAAGGTATTCTAAAATAATGCATGGCATTTCCTTCCAGAAATATTACACAGGTGCTACACGAGTGTGAATAGGGCTGGAAAGATAGATACTTGAGGAAGCCTAATCTATCTACGAAACTTGATGCCCTGTGAAGCAATTATACTTGCAAACATCAGCATTATCGACAACTAGCATTTTCAGGAGGTTAGTATTTAATATTTCGAACCTTACCTATTCCCGAATATTACCTAGTCTACCTTTCCCATTTCCAAGGAGGTCGGGGAAAAACCGATATAAACATTCGTGAGACTAAACTTGAAAACCTCATACATATATAAACTCACCACAGAAATAAAAATGAACCACGATTAAAAAGAGAATAATATTTTTCATAACTTGACGCTCAAATGCACTGGATTAGGAAAAATCTCGTAGGTGACAGACACCGCAAAAAGTATTGAAAATATTCTAGGTTTGGTAGATAAATTTAGGCATATTTCACGTATTCTTTTCCAACTTTTTTTTTCAAGCGGTACCATTTAGTTAGATGGTGAGGGCGCTGGCTATAGAGGCCAATGTCAGAAGCTTTAACGTGAGCGTGGCCTATCCGCCATCTTAGTTAACTCCGTTGGGACTAAGTTGGTAATTTTATGATGTTTTCCATCGATAAAGAACAGGAAACAGCGTGCACTTACTTCTTAAATATGCAATCTCCTCATACATATTTATTTACTTATTAAAATTAATAATAGTCCGCAATGCCGGTGAAGACAATGGT
The DNA here is from genome assembly GCA_963169105.1 of Ceriagrion tenellum. Taxonomy (NCBI): domain Eukaryota; kingdom Metazoa; phylum Arthropoda; class Insecta; order Odonata; family Coenagrionidae; genus Ceriagrion; species Ceriagrion tenellum. The sequence continues at coordinate 80,494,649 of OY720637.1, read as the reverse complement.
AAAGTCAAGTAAAATCCTTACCACTAGGTAGCCAATAAATATTTCAAGATTTGCATGGCTTAAATTTCAAACAGATGTTGGATATTCTTGCTATGCACCCGCCAATCCGTCCACTCTGTTGTGCTATCCAAAGGAAAGCAACGAAAGAGCAGGAATAAAAAATACGGTAGTCAGGCTACAGTTTGATGACGCAATGTCATTTCCATCTACTTCAAAGGGCGGTACAGAGAGCTATCGCTACTGAGTTGCGGCAAAAACAAATGTATAGATTCTCATTGTGAAGTACCACCGAGAAATTTGAAAACAGATAATAACTGGCAGGCAGCAGTTAATGCGTTTAAACTTTGCCGACTACCTGAAGTAAATGGCCATACAAATCAATACAACAGAGAATTATTGGATTTAAAAAAAATACGATCGAACTAATATTGGAGGTTTGGATCTTGGTTTCTTGCAGTTAAGAACGCCGCACGCATTCATTTACTTCTAAACACTTCTCACGTCATAACATAAAGAAAATGAATCAAAATCCCAATAATATTCAGGGTTAACACAACTCCAAGGGAACCAAAAAATTGATGTCATCTCAGGGACAACAAAATCCGTGGAATTACGTCCCTTCCACAAAATTTCTTTCATAGAAGTGACTTCTGACGCACGTGCAAAGAATTCGTACGGTGCAACAAGAAGAGAGGTGCCTGCGTCAATCGCGGCGTAATACATTACACTTGCTATCAAAAACTAGAATTTCATTCTCGCGCTCCAAGTTTGGAGCCACCAATGGCCAGATTCCGAGTATTGGACCACACGTGGAATGCCTCTGCACTCGAACACGAAATGAGCACGTGCGCTTGTAAAATGCATGAGGATCATTGCGAATGCACAACCGTCAAAAGGAGACATCTTTGTACAAAATCTCTGGCACACGCCGCGAGAAATTCTAGGGTATGGCTGGCTCGCCATCTAAGCCGAGAACCGAGGCAATTTAGAGGTGTTATCAAGCTCGTCCTATGGCTTCCGATCAGCTAGACGTCATAAGGACGACGAGCGTAATACATTCGGTAAGCCGACACAAACGGCCAGAGGCCAATGCATGAATCACAATATTCGCCAAAAAAGAGTCATTCTTTCTTTATTTACCGATGCACGGCCAACATGACTGATGTATGTTCATTAATTGAGAAAATAAAAACGATCATCATGGTAACACAGGCCCTAAGCATTCGGCTCGACATAAGTTATAATTGACAATTTTTATTCATTTGATTGCTACATACGCGAGGACAAGCGATGAGAAAAAAAGAGTGACGAGGATAATATTTTAAGTAGAGATTAGTTAAGCTAAGTAGATAAGTAGATGATGTAGTGATGAAGGGATAAAAGAAATGAATAGGACTTTATTGGAAAAATTATTTTTCCATAAAAGAGCCCAACAACAAATTCTACATTTTCATAGGCACATGGAGTCATCAAATGAAGTCCCATAAAAGTATGAGAGTCCTAATTAACCAAGTAGGAATGAAAAATGTCCGTTCTCAGATAGACGAAATGTTACGCGATCATGAAGATAATAAGTTCTACTTGAACACAGAAGAGGTATTATAGAGGGAAACGGACTTCCTAATTTCTTGTACTTAACTTAAACCTAACCGTACCGTAACCTAAAAAGCGCACTTATTCACTATAGCAATCTACAACTTTTTAAGCTTAGTGCACGTTTCATAAAATCCCCATGAATATACGAAGCAGCGATGGCTACCGCGGCAGTTTATAATCAAAAGAGTCCTAATTCTTGCGAATTGACAGTCGAGAGTTCCCGATTACTATAAAGAGATCACCTGCAAGTGATTGCTATTATGAGACAAATGCAAAAATAGTGATATTTCAGTCGAGTAATCAAATACCAGAACAACATATGACCCAAACGCTGTAAATATTCTAAAAAATAAGGACTGTAAATACCTTCAAGTTCAAGAACCTAAAATTTGTAGGTGCTCACAACTGAACAAATCAGTTCTCCAGTGGACAATTGGTTGGTTATTTGAGGCAGTTTCCGCTGAGTTCATTACAGCCAATGACGAAAGGAGAGAATGTTGCAAAAAAAAGGTATGAGAATGGAACACGAGTGGATAGGAGCTCTACTTTTAACGAATGGTGTCATGATGTCCATAGTTGAACTCTCCATCTGACGGCCAGAATATTACACCCGAAAAGAGGCCTCCACAAGATATCCAAGCTAAGATCGGGATTCAGCAAAAAATAATTTTTCCACCACAGCCGATATTCGAACCTCGGCCCTTGGGTTAGGAAACCAGAATCCTAGCAACCACACTAACCCGGATACAATTTCTCGCCACGAAAGACATTAAATTTTCGAAAAGACCTAAGGTAAGGTTCATGCGGGCTCTCATTACACCGAACTCAGAAAATGATCCCTTATTTATTCGACTCATCTCGATTTCAATTTCAAAACATACCATCACGGTAGTGACAGCAAAAATAGCTGTTTGGCGGTAAATAATAAAAGATAAATTTGACCAAAACATCCAGGATTAACTCTCCGATTATAATACTAGAATTATTGAGTCAGTGAGGCGAGAGAGGATACCTCATTCCGCCTGTTTATATTAGTAGAAAACGAATTTGTCAATAACAATGATGAGTCACATGAGAATTTGATTGCAGAAAAAATCCCGGCACAACTCTTTCCTAGTGAGAAAAATTTTATATTCATGAAATCCGTCAGCCGGAGGCAATCATTCGCAAGGAATGCTCAAGTGGAAACCTTGCGATTCGCTAACGATGAATGATTCCTCTTGGCTTTGCCGAGCCTCATGTACATTAGGAAGATTGCCTAGCAATCTGCGAGATGAATTCCTCACATTACTCTTTGGGCGTAGTAATTGTGACAGAAACGAGTAACTTTTTCCAACCCTTGAAAATCCCGTCAACTAGGTTAATAAAACCTAAAGAGTCATTCTAATTCAAACATGGAAACTAATTGGATAGCGTACGGTACGAAACAGCTCGGTTTCATTTAGTGTTTCAGTTAGTTTCAGTAGTAATTATCCTCATTTGCGTTTAGCTTTTTCAAAGATGGGGAGAAAAAATAATATTTACAAAGGAATTTGACACATGTTACATCCGCCTTACAGAGAGGGCGAAGTTACAGCCTCATTGTTTTTAAGAAGTTAGAATATTTCTCCTAAATACGGGAGCAAGGCCTTTTGTGCCGTAATAAAAAGCTGGTATGTACTTTGATAGCAACTGTCATATAAAACATGCGACTAATAGGAATAGGAATCCATAAACGCTGACTTCAAGGTCATTCTAGATTCAATAGAAACGGGAAAATTCACGGAAATAGGAACGGGGAATGGAGGTGACGAAATTATTCATCAAGCTTTTCAGTTCTATCGCGTACTGAAGACGGTGGATCCCGAACCCTACGCTTCTGTCCACCGAGACAAGACCTTAGCCGTCAAAAAAATCCGACCAGATAGAGAAATAAATTTCTGTCAATACTCGCCGGCATCGTCAATGAAAATATTTTATATCCAGAGCTGATGAGAAAAACTAAGAACAGAAAAATAAACTAGGGACAAATGTTCGTCTTTGCGATGCTTCGGACCAGATACCTCCGACTGTTAGGATGGCAAACAATCAGGCCACGACACAAAACACAAGAGGAGGAGAAAATACATATTGTATAACCACTTTAAAAATGGCCGTAGACTTTCGTGCTAGATGCCAGATAAAGTCATCTTTTGGCGAAAATTATCTTTAAATTCCTTTTGAGGGAAATTTTGTAAACAAAAATAATAATTATTAACGTGTCTACCCAGGCTTCATATTTTGAAGAGAAACTAGCAAACCAATGGCAAATTATCGTATGTACTCAGGCGGTGTCCCTTTCTCGCCTAGAAAGTCTGTGAGCAATGTTTGTCCATTAAATTTTCATTGGGCCAACAATTGACTCTACGCAATTATAAAGCAGACAGAAGCAATTGGCAAGAATCATTACAATACATCCAACTACACTAACGAAAGTCATCCCAACACACGAGGTGAGAGAAAGGCCTTGTTTCCGTTCCTCGCTAGAAATATTTTATCGTTCATGTATACCATAGTGCATCTCATAGAGTATAAGAATGTCTCCGATAATTTACAGCACAGTTGGACAAATTGAAGAAATTACGTCTTAATAACTGTCTATATTACATTGCAGTGTTATTTTATTATTAAATGACGGTTTAAAGGACTAGGTGCTTCCGTATCGAATTTACTCTCCATGGTGACAATCTTACGTTTGGTAGACCGAACTCCAACCCTATTGGTCGATACGGTTCAAGACCATTTATGATTAAATATAAGTTGAAGCCGTTCAAGACAAGACGAACTTTAAGGTAACAAAGCCTATCAAGAATATTCAAGACGATATGTCCGCCGTCATAAATTTCAACTGACGTCATGTCCATTCGAGAAAGTCCATCTAGTAGTCTTGAATGGAGTTATACGTGATTTTGTTACTATGAAACAGGATTAAGAGTTAGCGAGAAAAATAAGCAAGTAGAACTCGAAAAACATCGCTGATAAATGCAGTCAACCTATCCGAGGGGAAAATACTTTTTTTTTACTTTTTATGGGGAAAAAATAACAGATAACAAGTAATGGAAATGATTGATCACAACCTGTTTCTGACATATTCAACGGACAATGGTGCTCTTAATGGACGACCAAAATTAAAATTAGAATACACTTCGCGACGAAAAAAAATTAGATAAATTGACAACAAAAATGACAGGAAAATAGACAAGCTATAAATTTATGAGAGCTTTAATATTCGAGAATGAAGAACACAATGAAATTTTATGTAATCACCCGCTCACTGAGCTAATCTGCTAAAAGGTCGTGAAAAGGTAAAAAAAAATAAAGCCCAAAAAACCCTTTAACAAATTTTCCCACTACTTTGTACACGGGTAGACAATCGGATTTAGGTGACTAAAACAATGGACTAGTTCATTTTATTCGCACGCAGCCTTTAATCCCCCGAAAACCCATCAAGGCCGGCGCCCACAATTACGCTCTCATCGCTGGCGCACTCCAAAAATAAAACTGCGAAAAAAAAAGAATTACGACGGGCGTCAAATTGGTTCACCCCTTTCCGGGCGCCAAAGGCGGGGGTAAGAGCTAAACCTCAAAGGCTGGGGAGCGGTTCAAAGGAAGCCGGTGGATGAGGGCATGGGGGCGGAGAGAAACCGGACGAAAGAAGGGGGAAAGGCTTGGGTAAGGGGTCCCGCCTATACCCTCGCTGTCCATTATCGGGAACGCCAGCGGGGATCGGCATCAGGGTCGAGATGGAGCAGTGGGGAGACAGGGTCGCAGAAATCCGGGGCAGACGTCGACGGGCGGCCCCTGAAGGAGGTATTTCCCCGCAAGATAGGCGAGAGGAGATAGGGGCAGCTACGGAAGCAGAGACCCGCGGTGGAGACGCAGATCCTTCGTCCCCGGCAACGGGGAGGGAAAGAAAATTTTTTCATGGACCATATGCTGAGTCTCGAAAATGACAAAATGTTGACGAGACAACGAAAAATGTTGATTTTATCTTCCACACTCGATATGGTATGGAGAGGAGTGGAAACTGGCGGTGGAGATTCAGAGAGGGTGATTGGATGGATGGTGGACGTATTGAATGGTAAGGGAATGTGGACAAGGGCGCGAGAGGGGAGAATGCGTGGAAGCGGAAGAAAGAAGAGGAATGGAAGCGTGGAAGCGGAAGAAAGAAAAAGAGAATTCTGGACAAAATAAGAGGAGATAGACGATATGAGGCATTTACGAGAGATCTGATGGCGAGCCATTAATAGAAGAAAAGATAATAAGTGGGGTGATATATAAGGACAGTTCAAAAAACCTACCTATCAGCTGGTAGAACACCGAAATGAATGCATCCTTACAAACAACCCTAAGAAGTAAAGGTCATCTGATACCATTTTTGTACCCGATTACGTGTCCTACGACGTGAAAATAACGTATCTACTGCTTTCAGTATCGTTGATCTTAAATGAATGAATCGTCGAGGATTCGAAATTCTTACAAAATACGGTACAATAATCTAACGCACACGCCTTCTCATGGATTTGTGGTATAAGCAGTCGGGAAGCCATAAACAAAGAGGTTGACGTAAAGAAAAATTAATTCGAAGAGAAGATGACGAGTACATGTTTTTGTGGAGCACTGCTAGTACAGCGTATCTGCCGTAGTGGGAGGGAAAGATAATAGTCGGTAAAAAAGATGGATGGGGACGTATTTGAGTATAGGGCATATTGAATAGGGTGATAAAGGGAATATCACTTGGCAAGCGCGGAATGGGGAGGAAGTGGATAGGCTTTCAGGACGACTAAACGTCTACATCTACATATTACCCTACAGGCCACCTAAAGGGTGTTTGGCATGGGGTGAGTTATCACCAACATGCACTACATTGTACAAATAACTTTCATCGACAGGAACCAAACTATGTGTATGTTAACAATTCTAGAGAAACTATTTGTATTAATTTATACTGCAACTACGTAAACGAGATTTTTGAGTCATGCAGGGATCACGCGAAACGCGATGTTAGTATCACGTGGCATATTAAGAAACAAGCATTAGGAAACAAATCAATCACTGGCAACCATTATGGTCTCCAATCGATCACGAGAAAAAAGCATTATAAAACAGTCTGTTTTGCAGTCTATTTCCCCAATTTTATTCTCATGATCCGATCTACCGTATTATCTTGGAGTTTTTTAAGATATTAACAACTTCGTCAGAAAGTAAATTGGTTTTGAATTTACACCAAATATTGTCTTATTTTTTCTTGACGGTATGAAAGCGATTCCCATCTCAGCTGTTCCAATAGTTCAATGATAATCACGAAACTATCAGTACAGTCTACTAAGGATCTTGCTGATCTTCTCTACACGCGTTCTAGCTCTATTATTAAGCCTACTTCATGAGAATCAAAAACACAAACGCAAACTAAGAATTAGCTCCAAGGACAGGCAGAGGAAATGAAGAACTTAAGAGAGACCTGATGGCGAGCAATGAGTTCGCAAGAGAGCGAAAATATTACCCATGATTATAGAAGTAATAGATCGGCATGCCCAGAGTAACCTAGCAATCATTTGGAAGATGATAAACCGGCTAGGGCCTTTTTGCCCTTCCTACGGTATTACTGATTTTACACGAGTCCTGTAATCAGCTCAGTCGTTGTAATTGATTAACACTAATTTCCCCGATAACTGCCTCTGAATAGCAGCACTGTCCGTTCGTCAAATATAATACGCCACCTCCCAAGGAAAATTCTCCAATTAATAAATCCATCCCAATAGAACACTCACAAGGAAATTTTTCCCATCGACGGATCGCATATGAAGCGCTGACACTTGCCCAATTTGTGTCGTGACTGCGACAAAGACAACCATTCGACGATAATTCCGTGATGTCAAGAATTTCTTTCCTGAATTTCCCATATTTTTAACGGCTGTCTATGAATCGGAATCAACGGACGCTTGAAGGATAAGCTTATTGCAAAAAAATAGCATTAAGGGTATCAACAGATTACGTGACCCACACAAGCAAGCAAGATTATGAGGATTACAAAACCTCCCGGGCTCCTCGCCATTTTTCCTCTAGTTTTAAAATGTCTGCTTAAGTGCTGCATTTTCCACGTTGGATGCTTCCGTGCACGTTGAATGTTCAAATATACTTGAATATCCAGGCTGGAAAAAAATGGTGACTCCCTTTCCAAGTATTATCCTAAAGAGCACATAAAAAAGTTATTTTCAGGCTGAGGTGATTCAATGGTAGACATTTTCCAGTGCGCCTTGAGAAGCCCCCATTAAAACAGTATTTTGAAGCATGAAAACGAGCTTAAGAAATTCTCCAAACGTAAAAAAAGTAAAAATAAATCATTTACAGTTCGACACCGATCCAGACGAGCACAATGGCATTTAAAACAGAGGATAACCTCCCGGTTTCTCATTCGTTTGGAGGAGCTAAAGTAATATGCAAATTGCAGTAAGGAATATGAATTAAACAATGCATTACACACTCATTAAAACTAAAAAAGGAGAAGTACATCACTTTGATCATCGTTCATTGTTCGAAATTAGTACAAATATGGCGCACTAATTTAATGGAACGGAATAATCTGCATCAATACTCCAATTTAAAGTTGAATACGCTATTGAAACGAAAATAATTGATAAAGTGTTACCTTAACAATGGTACCTATTCATTTGACAACCAATAAAAAGCTGGGTATTTAACGGACACTTTCACAAGCATCCATGTCACATTTTGTGTCTAATTCGGTCATATGGATTAGCATTATACGTGTACGGTTCTCTAGGCTACGTTCTCGCTCTCCCTCGCATTGGAAACACTGCGTAAATGAAGAATCGCAAAAATAAGGCCATGCTATTTAATTCATCCTATTACCCGGCAATGGAATAAAAACGAAGAAAGATCTCCAAATGACACAGAAATGACTGATAACAAGAGAACACGAAGAAAACTTACTCCTCAATGTAAACATGAAAAAATTATATTTATAATAGGAGTGAAATATATCAATCGTAATAAATTATTGAAATCCTCCATTAGAACATACGCGGCGGTAATTTGGAACAGAAATGGATGCAAAGGAGTAAACATATCGATACAAAAATTGACAGAAATCGAAAGGAACACAAAAAATACGCAAGAGATTTATTTAGGCGAAGGAAAAAAGGACAAAACATAACATGTTTACTTGTTAAGATACGAAAGACCTACATTCATGAAAACTTGAAGCTATCTCTAATCACGATGTAGGTCGTTCAATCATACTGTCAAAAATATGGCCAAAATATTCCGTATGAAATTTCTAAGACTGGTCAATAGCCTTTTTTAAAATTTTCCGACCAAATTCCAACTTCATTACTTAACCAACAGACTCCTTTAGTAAATTCCTCTTTGGTTACACCAGGTAGTTAATCCATTGAGACTTTCCTTCACATTTATCCCTATAGCAGTTTCAAACAGCTTCGAAGAGAAGGGAATCAGTGAGTGCTCTGAGAAAATAAGGAAGAAAATTCGCACATGAATCATGGATCTGCACATGATGGACACTAAACACTTGAGACTGAAAAAGGTGTATAGGCTCGAGGCTTCTGAGAAGTGGGTTTCATTAGGAAATAAGGGGATGTTCTGGGTAGAGAGGAAGGTAAACGAGGAGGAATTGGATAGGATGGGGTGGTTGAGGAAATCGGCGGTAAATATTCTAAGAAGGCAGTAAAAGTGGATGGAGGACGTGTTAAGAGCCGTGTTGAAGGGAGGTAGAGGAGAGAACGCTTAGCAAGCGTAGGAGAGGAAGGAGGAGGCAGATGGCAGAATAAACTAGAGAGGGCATCGACGGGAGGAAATTAGGATACGGAGGGTATTATGAAATGATCCCTCGAAAGGTGAAACTGAGTTTGCGAGTCTAAAATCTAAAACATAGCCAAAAAGTAAAAGATGACCCCTCTAAGGGTTGATCTAAGACGAGTATTACCCAAACACAATAACCGATCAGCTGGTAGATCATCAAATAATGCTATCGTGCCTAACAAATTCATAATTTGAACACAACTACAATTACAGGTGGTCTACTGATTAATTTGGATTTTGCTATCTGTATTTAAGTACACTGAAAAACATTACAGAGGTTTGAGGTTAATTGTAACTGCACTCCCTAAGCAAAATCTCGCCACATTCGAGCGCCAGCGGCCCGCGAGATTTCCCGTCACCATGATTTACGACGAATCTGTAGATCAGAGCCGAACGATCATTTGTAAGCCATTCGGCACACACACCTCTCGAACTACTGCGGAAGAGATTTAAGCGGCACTCAAGGAGAGCATTTCCTAACCGAGGTAAGTACTCCTTTTCTAAAAGCTACACACACCCCCGCACACGAACTAGCGACTCAATTTTATGCTCGGCAGAGCGCCCTACCGCAAAGCACTCCCCTACATGTTCCTCGCAAGAAAAAAACACGCACACAAATGAACCAACACACAAATGATTTTGAAGAGGCACTCAAACCCACATTCTATCTCTCTGTGAACCATTTACCGCACGTGCAGTAGTGTGGGAGCTGAGATAGGACAAGTGTTACAAGCTCCTCGGAATATAGACTGTTGGACTTTTATCTAGACGGTGGGGGTGGACGGTGGAAGCGATCCACGGAGATAGGGGAAGACTTGGAGTTCGGGCAAAAAGAGATGCATCTTAACTACAGAAATAAAGCTCGCGTCGTCTTGCGACCATTGAGAATTATCGAAAACTGCAATGGCCACCGACGATTCACTACATCCTCCGGATAAATACACCAAGGCATCGATGACAGAATATTCTCTCAGCTCTAGTTCCCTCACCTTAGAATCTTCTCATCCGGCACGGCAGTGAGTGCTCCGACATGGCAACTATCATTAGAGGTGGGTTGATGTGGAAGACGAGGAATAAATATGCTTATTTGTTTTAGTCGCAAGCCCGTCTCTCCAAACAAGATTTCATGAGGGCATTGGCCCTGCCTCTCTTCACCCCATCTCATAAGCCAATTCCCTATCTTACCCTTCCCCGCTTAGCAAGCCTCCTACTTTCTATCAAGGCTTCCGGCATCCTGTCGCTTCTCATTCCCTCTACCAACTAGCAACTCTACCTCCTCCTAATCTCTTCCAGAAGCTTCCTCTTCTCACCCACCACAAGGAACTTCCTCCTTTGTCTCCCTTTCCCTCAACCGAACTTTCTTCATCCTCAACACCCATGTCCCTTAAAACTGCAGCATATTCTTGCACCCTTTTTTTTCCAAGTGAACATGCTAACCTACATTTTTAACTCCGAGTAAACCTTTCCTATGGTGGTATGAGCGACTTTTGTATGCGTACAGATTTGCGCGTTCTATCATACCAATTGGGTTTTTGTGGAAAATCAATGCTATTTTAACAAGTAGCCTAATGGCAAATGAAATATGATTCGTAATAATTGGCCAGCATGTAAACAAATTTTCCTCTTAAGATGCCATAATACATTTCTTAATATTATAGTCACCCCTACAAATATCAATGGGTCACGCTGGGTCCAATATTCGAAAACAACACATTTCAATATAATTTCGTCTAAATTTTGAATTCCGTTCCAAAAACTCTTCTCATAAGATGTAATAATTTAGGAAAAACTTCACAATGTAATTCAAGACCGCTCCAGTCACCTTTAAAATCTCATAACTCTCCTTTTCTTGCAAAGAATAGCAGCATAGGGAGGCAAATAAAGGAAAGATGAGCCACGAAAGGATGAAAATGGGGCTGGCGATAGTGGGAGAGAAGATATAGAGTAGCGGGGCGAGAGATGGAGGGGCGGGCGAGAGATCAGATGAGGGAGGCGCTAGGACTCAGAGGAGAACACGTTGCAGATGAAAGATGAATGAAGCCTGGGGAGAGCGAGGAGAGAAGCGCTGAAGAATGGACTCGCAATGCTAAGAGGAGAGAGAGAGAGAGCCTCTTCCCTCCCCTCAGTTTCCCACGCCCAAGACTTCGTGTTCGATACGAACTTGGGTCGTAAGTTTTAAGAAGTATTCTTTCTCAATCTGGATTGTAACCGAGTAAGAAGCGGATGTGACGCTCATCAGTCATCCCGAGTAAAGATACACTGCGGGACTGGCGGGGAGTGAATATTTTCTGAATAAAAATCTAAATTCACCTAAATTCGACAGGATATTGCAAAGGCGCTTTGAAGGCTATGGCGGGGGAGTAAAGCGGGTGGACTGCGCGGCCCGAGAGGAGAAACAGTACTTTCATCACGGAACACCATCGAGAAAGGCATAAGGCATCATCCTTAGTTATGATAATTACTAACGTTCCACGAAACCTACTTTCTCGAGAAATCACTCAAACTGAAAGGTGATGGATCATTGCATGACACATACTATAGTTGGTTAACGAGCCACTCCCCATTATCGTGTATTGCTCCATTGAAAACGGTGTATTTCAGCGAAGTTTGCCATTTATTTTATTTGATATAATTATCAACTTTTTCGCAACAACAACAAGAAAACAAGGGTTTGCGCCGCTACCTCACCTTTCAGTACAGCATAAAGAAAACAGAATTATTAATACAGGAGAACAGCAAATCATCGACTATCATGCGAGCGAAGAGATGAACGAAGAGAAGTGCAAAATCACAGGTATCTAAAATCCATTTTTCGGGAATAGAAATGTAATATAAGCATAATTTTTCACAGATGCAGGCTTTGGATTTCTGTGATGACCATTACTATTTCTCCAAGACAACTACACCGGTAAAATTACACTGAAAATTAACAAAAGAGCATCACGTCTCGGGGAGTACCGAAGTTTACATTTTTTCAGGAGATCAGATGCACTAAGAATTCAATAGTAATACAGGAAGTAAAGGGAATACTAAAACAATTCGAAGAAAGTCATACATATGGTAACATAAAATACATTTGTACAGTAAAAGTTTAAAGAGTTTATTTTTAGTCATTTTTGTTTCTGCTTGATAGTAATAGCGTTCATATTACGTATTATTACCTCCATTATAACGCGATGTGATTAAAAAACTAACCCCCCTGCGTTGAGCAACGCCATCACGTCAATGGAACAAAAATTATAAAAAGAATTAAAAACTGAGAAAACAACAGTGAGAATCAATAGAGAAAGTTGAAAATAAATACATACTTAAAACCCACTCACAAGGGCAATTGACGACCTTGTCCAAAATTGGTCGTCCAACGGGAGAACTTCTCGGGAAACATTTGGACTCGCTCCAGAAAATAGAGAGGAGGCGGATTGTTCCTTTTAAGTAAGCTAGTCGCGAAGCTTGGTGGGAGGTCATTACGAGACGTTTCATTAAGCATAATAGCGCCTCTGAACGGGCGGCGACAGAGCGTACCCCACTTGGTCTAATAACATGGGAATAGAACAAGGTAACGAGCGCTAAAAAAAGGAAAAAAACAGAAGGCAGAGAAAAGAGAACAAGAGAGCAGGATAAGGGAAGAGAGGAGAGGAATGAGAAAGCTATAGTCATATACACACATCGATACACCGATACACACGGTATTTCACTTCCGATATATTGGTTCCCTTTTTAGTCAAATTACTCGCATATTAGCCGTTATTTTCACTAAACCGGCACGAGAAATGGTTTCAATGGGTGCATTTTTCAAACTATGCAGTTATAATTAAAATATTTAAATGGGAACAAAAAAATGTATTGGAATCCACCATCTAGGATTCAACTCCAATTGAAAAGAGGATTCCATGCTTCCATAACAGACGCGCTAAAATGTTGCAAAAGACATACGTATCAGAAAATCGCCAGATATTTCAAATATATCGTTTTCCGATGCATCGTAATATTTTTATACACCTCCCGTCCCTAGCCAAAGTATCGCCAACCAAGCGGAGCTCTCACGGAATCTTGGGAACACCCTTTCCCTACTTAACGCAGGTAGAAGAAAGGGAGGGGTTCCAAAGTGGGCGAGAGGGAGAGGAAGTGGTACCAAGTGGAGGCGAGAAAGGAAGAGGGGTGAAGCAACGAGAGGAACGGGGGAAAAGAAAGAAAGGCGGAGAAAATCGCGAGACTGGGCCGGGACGCAAAAAGGAAGGAACTTGAGAAGAGAGAGGGCGGAGTTGGCGAGAGAGTCCGGGGACGCCAGGGGGGGGGGGGGGCTGCCGACGAACCAAGGACGCTGAGTGCCCCAGAATGAGAGAGAGAGGGAAGTAGATGGTGGGAGCTAATAATGAAAATGAGTTATTGACGAGATGATGGCAGGTGGGAACGGGGAGGAGGGGGCACATGGCCTCGAGTGGTGGGGGCGGGGGGATGGATTTGAATAGCGAACCGGGAGGAAATGATACTGAAAGGTCAACCGGAGGAGAAAAACAGCCCCCGCGATGGAGACCGTGGGTTAGTTCCATTGGCTCCTCCCCCATTACCGCATCTTGCCTCGGCGGATTCGTAAGTTACATCCAACGAATCTTGCGCGACAGCGTTAAAGGTACACCCTTGAAAAGAAAAAAAATCGCTACGGCGCGCAGATATTGCAAAAACCTTGACATAATGTTGAAACTGAATAAAACACTGCCCCCGTGCAGAATCGTTGCCGTCAGAAAAAGTGCCATATATACGCCCAAACGCAGGTCTGGGAGTATTTCGGAACTTCGAAATGATGGGAAACACTTCGAGCAACCGGTCACAATTGAGTCACAAAAATTCCATATGACAGCATAGCAAGTATTAAAGAAACAAATTGAAATCATATGGACCGCATCTAAATTTTAGATCAAAATAAACACGCAAAAATCAATCAAATAATCCGAATTTTCCTTTCAGTTCCAGCTGTCACTTCCTCGAAAAACACAGCCGACATTTTGTTTTACATATTTTGCACTTAGGTTTTGGATTACATTGACCACAAAAACTTTCACAGGCTAATCCCAAGGAAAATAGGTGGCATAGAACTAAGAAAGCAATCCATCTGGAGCTGAATTGCTAGGCAAATAAAAACAGATAAGCTGATGCACAGAGGTAATAACTTACAGTAGAGATACGATCCTTCCCTCTACCAGTATTAGAAACAGCTGTTGCAACAACAACCAGACTAGATTAAACCAGGGCAGAGAGCTCATCTCCGGTATAGGATGTCTGTGAGCCCTAGAGAGGACTGCAAAAAACTGAATATCTTTATTGTACAAGGATATGGATTCATGTGCTTATCACTACTCGGGAGAGGGAACGCCGCATTCTGCGCGTAAAGACGGGAGATCTAAGAATGCCGCCGTAAATTCCACGAAGGTCCATAAAACGGGCGAATCGATGGATCTCCGACTCGGGATGCACGGAAGCTGCCGGCGTATAAATTTTAAACATCCTGCGTGCGAGGAATGAGAAGTAAAACTTTCAGAAATCGCTAAGGAAAGTATTAATTCTGCTCCCAAGCAGTCGGGTTTACTACCGAAACAGAATTGGATGTTCACTGATTGTTTTTTCAAAGATGTATTTTAGCATTTTCAATGCCAAGTGGCTGGCGAGATTGAATGACGAGTCAGAGGAACCAACATCTATGTAATATGCTCAAGGAAAATTTCATAAAATTGTTGCTAAACAATAAGTAGCCAAATAATTTCATTAAATGCAACCTAATCGATTATGATAATAAAAGCAGCCCATAATAAGGAAATACAATACTTCGACGTGATATTTACAGATTCAAAAAATGAGAGAAATCATACTCCACTCATTTTCCTCTGACGATATTTATTACGATACATCTTTACTTTCACGCAACAACTGTCACCACACTAATGTCAACAGATTCAGGCGACATATCGTGGAAGTTCGTCATATTATAAAAGGCACAACAATTGCAATTTTCCACAAGATATTTTAATGCTTGTCTTGAACCTGATGATGGCCCTGTGAGCTGAAACGCGTCGTACGCATTAAAATATCTTGTGAAAAAGTGCAATTGTTGTGTCTGTTAAAATGTCAAAACACTGGTACTCCTATTATAACTACAGGCATTTGAACTTGGAAACAAAGAAACTATCGATTCCTCGTCGACCTATCTCCAGATAAACTTCACCACAAGTTTTGGATCAACGCAAACAACCATTATTAGCAGCCACGTGGATAAGTACATCTATTTAGATAAGAAAAGGGGTTTAGCAAGGAATTAGAGGATATTTAGGAAAAAGTAATCATTTAAGGTGCCACCTATGCAAATAACAGCTACAAGAAAAACCTCATCTTACGACTGCTTTCCTTTAAGTAATTCCGAGTGATATGATACATAGTTCGGGTAAGACAAGAATTAAGGTAAGTATGTCTGGCAGGTAAGATTAATACACTTCACATATTAGCGATAAAATCAAACATTTTGAAAGAACGAACCGAAAGCAATGTGAGATATGATGGAGGGGAACATTCTGAGTTCTGATATTCTAGGTTTGTTACGATTAGCTTTATATTCCTCTTTTAATCCTTTCTACCATTTTCTGCATTTCTAAGTCGGCTATAAAGTTTCACTGATAAACTTAGGGCCACTAGCAGATGATGATGATGAGTCTAAACTAACCTCCTCGGGTAGTAGGGAAATTTCGTAGGAAGGAAAAAACTTACAGATAGTACACAAAATTACAATGATATTCCAATAGAAACTCAGAATCTCAATCAGTTAAGACGATGAGTAAGGGGAGGAATAAAAGGAATCAAAGCCTAGGATACCGAAGGATGTATAATGAGGAGGAATGAAGAACTATAATTCCGTACGGGTTGAAACGTAAGAGATTAGCTGGAGCGACCTAAGAGAAAGCGTAATGAAAAAAAGCGTTTTTCGGCGGCGCATTAGAATAAAATATGGTCCGCCAAAATCCACACAGACCCTTGGCCTCCTTGAAGACAGAATAAGGGTATCAACAGAGGGGATTTTTCCGTAGTACGCCTTGCATCACATGATGCCACGTTCTTGAATGCATTAACTTTCAACTTAAATAAACATTTATATCAACCATCATCGATACAGAATACACATATAGCGCGGTTGACTGGCTAGATTTGAAGACGATTGAAGAATTGATAGAAGAAGAAAATTGTTTATAAGGGTTTGATGAGGGGGATAAGGGGCAGAATTCAGAGCAAGAGGGAGGGTGCGGAATATATTTGGGCCAACTCAGGGAGGGCTGGAAATAGTGATGAGCGTAGATTGAAATTAGGAAGATGATCTGAGTCTGGGGCACGAAAATAAATGATAAGAACTAACTAATATCGGTACAGCGTTAAAGAAAAATGTTTTTTCTTTGAGACCCTTTCTGAAAATATTTTTTTTTATTTCAACGATCGATTCATAACACAGGTGAAAAAAACATAAATACTATTAGGCATTTCATAGGATTTGGAGAAGCCCAAAAAGAGCGATCTACTTTCCTGTCTTCTCCTCCTTATCGGTCAGGTCAGAGGTGATCAATCGATCGAGATAGATTTAAAAGGAAGAGACCAATTATTATGTTTTACAGTCATAGGCCCTTGTCTCATAACGCGACATAATATTTCATCACGGCATTCCCTTGTAGAGGGCTGATTGAGTCATACATTCATGTAATAATAGGTACTGCTCCTGATTTCTGAGCATCCCTTTCCTAAAAATCGCCTTCCACTAACCCCATCGAGCATAAGATGAAGGCAACACTGACGGTAATATCACCCATCCACGATGCAGGAAGATCTACCAAGAGGAGAAGGCAATCGGAGAGAAGACCTTCTCGATGTAGTCGGCTGAATCACCCCGGGGTTGCGACGGCGCCGAAGAGAGGCGGAGAACGTAGTGCAAATAACAAACGGAGTAAGGAAGGAGGTCGAAGGTCGAAAGATGAAGAAGAGGGGCTCGAGGAAAGGAGGGAAGAGGCGAAAAGTGGGAGGAAAAAGGCGTTATGGTAGGGAAAAAGGAAGTGCTCCATAATGGATGGATGGCTGAAAAGGGCGGAAATCAAGTGAAGTAGTAGGGATGGAGAGAAGGGCCGGGGGAGGGGATGAGGTGAGGGAGCTGGGGAGAGAGGAGAATAAGAAGATAAGGCGGAGCGGGTCAGAGGGGGAGGTGCCGGGAGGAGGCTGCGGTTGGGAAGAAGATATGGCGGCAGCAGGCGGAGGGTAGCAGCGAAGTAGTTTCGAACCGCCACCTAAGAATCCGAAAGTGGGTGTGTCACATACATACACACACAACACCGCGAGTGAAGTTCAAGTCGAGCGCGCATTGGAGCAAGGATTTTATTTTTTCCCTCCACCGAGAAAAAGAGGAAAGAGAAGAAAATGGCGGTCGCAGCTAGTTCGATGAATTTAAATTACAAAACTCCTCTGAACGAAAGACACCTTGCTTAGTTTCCCCGGCAGTCGAGATTCCTACCCGTTTCTTAATGCGAACATCACAAGTTTCTGACTGGCGAGGTGAACGGCGAGAGAACCCATGGAGAATCGACAACTATCCAGGAACATTATCGGGCAATACCCAGACGAAGAACATTGATTAGGAGTCGAATGAACTCAAGAATCAGTGGCAGACCCGACAGAAGTTTGTGGCGAATTAAAGTAATTTCGATTCATATCCATTACATTTAGCAGGGATTATTTATATTAGTTTACGCAAATATTTTCCTAAACTTCACTCTAAGCAGGTGAGGTGTAACCGGCAAAATATAGTTGAAAAAACGGATAGCGTGTAGCTCTACCCGACATCTCCACATGCATTCATGAGAATAAAGGTGAGAGCACAAAATAAAAAGGCCGTTTATGGCAGCTTACAATGGCGTACATTACCTAAAGAGTAATATATAGGGAAAAAGACTATCGGAGGGGTGAAAGCGAAGGACACATAGGACAAGATTCAACCAACTAGTAGATATCATAACGGAGACCGTCTAAGGAGCAACAATTTTTTACAAAATAGACGCATATTAAAAATTGTACTCTAGATGGGGGATATCAATAGTACCAAATAAGCGGCTGACATGCAACGCAGATGGAGAAATATACGGTTTTACTTATTAAAACTCATTGAGACATAAATTAAATCAAGAACAAATTTTTTTTTAAGTAGAATGGCTTCCAATACTTTCCTCTTTTAATTCTAAAAATTTAAAACTTAAACGCAACTCAACAAATTCCTAACGACTTAAAATGAGTGGAGATCGGAAAACGACAACTTGTGAAGCATAGCAAAAAAAACATCTATACCCAATTCAGACTGAAAGTTCTTGAGACTTACCCTTCTCTCGTTAGAGTTAGAACTAAAGATTAACCGATACCCTTCCATTTTATCAGGGAGAGATAACATGGGGCTAAATAAAAGTGAGAAAAAGGCCACTGCCCTAGAAACTAGGGACTCTAGTTACTCGACGGCGACTAAGTAACTGGGCAGACTCTGTGATTCCATTGAAACTTCTGAGCGATGCACCGCTACAGATGCATTGCATTGCTCTCGAGGAATGTGGCTGAGTTTTTTCGAGGGTGTAAAACGGAAACCATGTCGCAGGGTTTTGCCGAAACTGGAAACTTCCATCCCAGTTTCGCCTTCAATGTGAAACATTTAGGGCGCGGGACTTTCTCAGTAGCGATTTCTGTCAATGCCTCGTTCCATTAAGAAGAGGACTTTCAATTATAAATCGGGAGAAAATAACATTTAAGTAGAAATTTTTTCGCAAGAATAGAAGCCATTCCCAAGCCAATTTTCGATAAGGATTGACCACTTTAAGTATAATTACGGGGAAGATTACGACCAAATCTCCATATTACCCCGAATAGCCTCAGATTATTTCGCTAGAGTCCGTTCGGACCCTATCTAAGCAACAGTCAAGCCCAACTAAAATAGATTTCCAAAAATTAATCCCTAACCCAGCCATATTTTGGTTTTGGACTTAACCTGATCTATTTATATTTTCTGAGCAGCCATTTGTCATCAATGGTATTTGACGTATTTATCCGCGAATACTGACTCCGAGACCGGCACTACATATTGATACAACATTTTCCCTTCTAATTCAGAATGTTCTGAAACAGTCACGTTAAACTTTGCCGGGCAAATATTAACGCTGTTGTTAACCATATTAGCACAAATTAACCATGGCACTATTGTAATATGAAATATTAGTTTGAAAAATTTTCCCACGTTCTGTGAGTGAGTGGATGGACTGTGAAGTGAGAGGATGAATAAATTTACATACCATTCTGCTTCACAGTACACCATTCCCTACGTTAAAATTAACTTTATTGGAGAGCTGAAGCATAATTCACCAAGTTCGTGAGAGGATAATATCATCACAGCAGTTGCATCAAAATGTTCTCGACAAAAACTCGATCAGAAATAGGAAAAAATGTAGAGATCACGACATTAAAAATGAAATGTTAGCTGCCAAATATTTCATCCTTTCCCATAATCTTTCCGAAGTACTAAAATAAGTCACGACTCAATGATTCAATAATGATGAAAGGCCTAGTGATCTATCTCTCTAAACGAGCGATTGCCGAAGACACCTTGCAGCGAGTCCTCAATCAATTGGCATTGAAAATAGGCGGCTGAAATCACTCCTCATTCGCTACATTCTTTTTAACGACTGAATCGTTAGTTAAAAAGCATTAATGAGTTATTCAAACAAGAAATTGGGGACATTTTTGTACATGAAGTACCTCATAAATATTTACGCTGGAAGGTTTGTTATACTCTCCGGGAAAGTACGCTACCACGTGCATTATTCATTGCACAGTTAATCATATGCAATAATCAACAAAAATTTCACCGTATTACTGATCGCGCGGGACCTTGCAAATTTAATATGGGTGGCCTGACAACATAAATCCTCCTACATTTTGCCTTAAGCCCACGGTGGGAAAAAACTACCACCCTTCAGTTAATTCGAATTAAATCCACATTTAGATCGCCACAGGCAAGCCGGACATGGGCCATCGGAAAAAAGACAGGAATATAATCGCTCCGGGCGACCAATGAGAGCAGCTTTTATTGCGTCACCAACGCGGTTCGATAGGCACGAGAAATAAATTCCCCGAGTCCTGGGGTTCATCTGCATCTACAGAGTACTCTGCTAGCAGATACGAGGGCGCGAGACAAGGGGTGTAACGAGGACATCAGACAAGAAAAATACGGAAAAAGAAATGGAAGAACCAAATAAGTCTTGACGGATTAGAGTCCCACAATGCTTATATACTCTTGCGATTAAGGGCACGTGGAACAATGAACGTTTTACACCTGTAAGTTCAGTAATCTCTCTTATTTTGTAACTTCCGTAGAATATGATTAAGATGGCATTGGCATGTTCAAAGGTTAGAAGACATGCTTCACAGAGTCAACTGGGAAAAACACATTAAGATACTCGCGAAAATAGAAGTAGATGTGGCACCTAGGAGACGCATTCGAAATTCATACAGATCCTAGACGGCACAATTGAGGGTGACCGAAGATAAACACGGAGGGTAATTAGTGACTTTTAACGTATATACATGCCGAGGGAGTATTACACAATGTCGAAAAATTCCTGAATTCGGCATTTTCATTTAATTTGCGTAGGTCATCGTTAAAAATTACCAAAACTGCAACCATTACCACAAGAAAAATAAGAGCGAAATTATTTAGAGGGGCGGAGACGCTAAAAAAAATTAGTGATGCAAGTTAATAATGAAGAGTTCAAAGTTCCATAAAAGAGTCGACGGGAAACACAAGACATGAATCTTTCGCCCCGGAAGTTAAAAATGTTCACTTCGTCTCTGATTAGGAGTATAATATGGACCCGCTTTTCCATATATTTGAGCTTTTATTAAAATACACACAATATCACAATAATTATTGAGTTCAATGAGTGTTTCCCCCGATTTATCGACCTTTCCGCAGGAGTCAGGAACGGAATATCATCAAGCGTCTCGGGAATGGCATTCCTATCCCTCCCGGAAAAACCGCTTCCCACCATTAGCTTGATGAAACCAGTCTCTTTCATGCAGGATACGTTCCGAATGTAATACTTCGCAGTGGAAATAAGGGTTGTGCATGCAGAGGTTGGGAAGTGGACAGCTTTGAGGGGAGAGAGCCTGTAGAGGGGGTGGAGTGGATGCTTTCACTCGACGATCTCGTGAAGGAGAAGAGATACCTTTTGGCCGAGTCAAAAAGTCCTCGTCGAGGCTCGAGGGTCTTCAGGAGGGGAGGAGGACGAGATGACTCGAGTGACCAACGGATCAAGAGATGCTCGGGCGGCCGTCACTCGGGGGCGGGGTCGAGGGCGATAGAAAGATGGGAAATAATAATAATGTCAGTGTGGAGTGGACGAGAAGGGCACACCTATGGCTGGCCCGAGACGATAAGAGGCCACAGAAGGGGGAGCTGGAGATGGAAGAGCTGGTCTCGTGTTGGCGCCGGGGAGCGGGGGGCAGGAGAGGGGGTGGCCAGCCGGCGCCTGGAGAGTCGGGAGAGTTTTCGGAACGGACTGATGAAGAAGTGGAGTTGGCCGAGACGTCGAGGGACGTCGCCCGGAGGTTGAAGGGAGAGACGGCGCAAGAGGGGGGCCGAAAATTCACGGGATCGGGTCGAGAATTGCTTGGCCGAGATGAGAACGGTTCCCTTGGTGAGGCCACAAGGCGACGCTCTGGGTACCAGACGATCCCTTTTCCATTATTTCTTCCATCCAACATCCACGCAGGAGTTGAGAGATGGGATATTCCAGTTGTGGAATTCATCTTCCAGGAACGCACCAAGTAAGCCGGGCTGGGGAATCGGAGGAAAAAATAAATATAAGTTCAACTATCCAAGAGGCTACCACAGGAACTTCCGGATTGAAGATTAGAGGCAGAATCCAGCGGAACATGTTTTTATGTATCCATGGTTCTCCCTTTAACGCACAGAAAATTTCAACTTAGTTCCGGCTTACTTCTTGGTTTCAAATAGACGTGCTTATTTTCGGTTCTGCTATGAAAGACATGATGCAAGGAAAAAGACTAGTGGCGTCTATCAGTATTGATGTCCATTTTCCTTATTTTTCAGATAAGGGCACACCTGCCCACACAGCACGAGAGCCGTATGACGGACCTCTTTCTATCCTTAGCATCAGTATTCAGCCCGGGCCACATAGATCTTCCCGTGTAAATAGACCTCCTCCGTGATTATAATGTTTACCATCTATATTTCTCTGCGAATGAAGTCACCATTCCGTCCTCATCGCATTTTTCAATAAATCAGACGAATCGCATCCATCATTACATTTTTCAATAAGTTTAACGAATCTCATTTCACTCTATCCGATTACTTCCGGAGAATAAAAATTGAAATGGAAATCAACCCAGTAATCCCTTACTTGAAGATAGATTTTTTCTCCTAAGTTCTCAAGAGTTATATACCACTCGGCTACAGAAACTTCTTTTCTCTTTTCGTGTTTTCACTTTATAGTTGAAATAGGCTGATCGGGTGAACTGTAGGAAAATGATAGGTTTTTTAATGACGCCTGAAATATAAATCCGGAAAATAAGTATTTGTAAGGTAATGGATTTTTATGATATAAAAGCAGGGTTATTAAATATTTTTACTTCGGTCCGACCACCCATTCACAGAAATAGCTATCGTTAACTTCCATTAGTACCGTCACTACATTCAATGCGAGGCGTCATTGGCAATTGTTTCGCCACTTCTTCCTTTCAACATCGAGAGCCGTATTGGAACTATTATAAAAAAGTAGCGTCCTCAACAATGTAAGGGGAGGTGGCTGAGAGATGGCAGGGGATGAGGCGTTCAGTTCAGCGGTGGGGGAGTGGAGGGTGGACGACCGATCTCAGGACGGCCATTATCTGTCCCGGCTCAACCCGCTCGCAATTCCGTCAGAGTCCGTCTTCTTTTTTATCCACCCCGCAACTCATCCCACGAGTCCCTTCCCCGGCCCACCATCTCCGCCTCCGGCCGCACTTCCTCCCTCCGGCCTCACTCCCCGCATCCCTCCCTCCACACCCCTAACCTATTGCCCCATTCCCGCCCCTCCGGAATCGATAGGAATCCCCTCCTGGGGCATCTGTCCGGTCACCATACCCCTCCCCTTCAGCGCAAGATAAATCGTGGTCGGAGGCTCGCACCACTCACTACCCGCTTCCCCGCCCTTCCCTTCCTCTCCTCCACCTCCGTCCCCCCAGGTGTCTGCATCGCGCGGGAGGGAATCACGTTCCCCACGAGTTTTATTTTTTCATTTGCTCCATCCTCGACCCAGCTCTGATACTTTTTTTCCTCTCCCTCCATTCAACCTGCCCACCCCACCGCATCTGCCTCCACATCCCGGCACGCACAGTTGGGCCGTGCGAATATCTAACTTACAGTATATATAAGGTTACCGGTTTAGGTAGGTCAACGTGGAAGAAGGAAAACCTACGCCAATATTTTACAGGAACAACCCCATTTCCGTTAACAACATTTATTTTTTAAATTACTCATAAAATACTTATCATTGAAGGTAATCGAAACACGGAAGGAAGTATAGGTGGATGGATATCGCCGTACATCACGGAAATATCGCGCGTTGGATTCGATCTATCGAAATATCGCCCACACCTAGGACCCACAAACATGGTGGACCGTGGAGGTGATCCGGGGAAGAGGATCGCCTTAAGTTTTTTTTCACTCCGCCGCCGCAGATTGATTAAAGGCTCGTGTCGAACAAGATTATTTTCCGTCGGCGCGCACACGCCTCTCCTTCCGAGGGACTGTAGCTCTGCTCTGCCATTAATCCTCTCGTCGAACGCATCATGTCATGGCATAATTATTCAGACGCTTCTCTCTATCGTCCCCTTCGCTCCTTCTCGCTCTCCATAGTGGATCCGCTGAGTGCTTTAAACTGGAAACCGGAGGTATTAGGGGAATTTCAGGCCATTTAAAATCAAGGAACAACTCCCTGAATTTTAAAAGTCCAAGTAAAATCCAGGAGGAAAACGGAAAAAATACTTTCTTCACTCCACCCATTATTTGGGTAAGAAGAATGAAGCTACGAAAACATCAAGTACGACGTACTAGCTAGATGCACGAGGATTTATGAGCTTAGTGAGGAGGCAGAGGGGACAAAGGATTTAGTTTAAATGGTGCTGATACCTATTCCAAATAAGAAGAAAGCGTCAGAAAAAGAGGAGAGAACCATTAGTCGAACATCATACGCGGTGAGAAGGTAGTACAACTAGTTAAAAGGGTGTAGGGTAGAGCAAATTATTATTTAAGATAGGACCCGAAAGCTTTCCAGAGGAAGAGGAAGCCTCGGAATGCGAGTGTAAACAAGATGCTTTTGCTTACATTGTGGATTTCGAAAAGGCATTTCACAGAGTCAATTGGGAAAAACTAATGCTGATCCTAGAGAAAAAAGGAATAGATTTGCGAGATATGAGACTCAATCCAAACTGATACACGGCCCAAAGGAATCAGGTAAGGGTGGCTGACGGAGAAACATGGTGCGGCTATTGCAGGTCGCGGGGTGAGGCCGGGCTAGCCGTTGCCGCCATTTCTTTTTAAAAATGAAGCCGCGGAAATGGTGAAAAAGGTATGAGGAGATCTTGATGTGTGAATCAGTCGGGGGCCGGCTGATTTAGTTGGTTACATTCACAAGTGATCACGCGTTGGATATTCGATAATCGAAGTGACTGCAAGATATAGGAAATGAATGAGCATTCAGGGCAGAGTATATGATATAGAAATCAATCACAAGACAACACAAATAATGAGATTAAGAAAGTAAGGCTGACCCACCAAGTAGGGGGGCACAACAAGAAGTAACTTGAGCGATTGAATTCCATGGGTTGCAAATAGAACGACAATGGGCATAGTAGAACAGACATAGCGAGGAGATAAGAGCAAAGGAAAGACGAGTGCATGATAGGAGAGAGTTGATGACGGGGACCTAGGCCATAACCATGAAGAGAAGGCTGGTGAAGATTTTTAGCAAGGAGTGTAGCGTTGTATGGGGCAGCAACCAAGAATATTGAAAAAATAAGACGGTAAAAAAGGCTGCATGTGTTCCAGATGAGGGTCAGGAGGAGGACCAACGAGGAGCCTTGGTACGGTTGGTGACGAAAGAAAAATTCTAAATTTCTGGCTTTAGGGGGAAGCAAAGCTTCTTAAAGGGGTAACAAGGGGCAAAGGGTTGCTTAAGGTAGTCATAGAAGAATGTTGGCCACGCGATGAAGGCTAAGAAGAAGAAAAGGTTTAATTGACGGCATGGATAAGGTAGGAAGTATTCTGGAATGGAAATGGAGATATAACATTTAGATATGCCCATGCAAGGGTAAAAATCTCGACAATTTTTACTGACCTACATTTGACCCTACCTCAACTGGAAGACAACCTTAAATAATGAAGATAGGAGGAGAGCGGAAAGATAGGCAAGAGGGCAAGATGCTGAGGAAGAGTACATATTTCGGACAACATGAAGGAGGATGAGTGTAACGAAATATTTACATGAACGTTTTCCCTAACAGAGCCAAACATGCTTAGTTTTCCTTGGGGGTTAACATCATGGCGGTCACACAACATCCACTATGGTGACAGGTTTAACAATCATCTAAATTATTTAAAATATACTCTTACTATCAACAATGTTAATTATGCACCTAACATAATATTTCTATTCAGATGTGATCAAAAAAGGGAAAGGTATAATTTCGAAATAATAATAAAAAATGCAATGCAAAAAATGATTAAATGAGAAAGTAACGTTCCCATAACGATATTTGCTGATCCTGTTCGTTATCTTAGTTGACGAGACAATTCTTCTCAAAGATGGGTTTGATCATATAAAAAGTTGGTACGAGTAGATGTACAAGTCTCCGCACTGAATGTCGCTAAATAGAGTAACTTGAGAATACCTTGATAATTAACATGACCAGCTCATAAGGGTAAGGGATATGACCGGGACTAATGCATTGCCAAGACCGGGACTGATGATACCGACTAATGAAACCATTACCGGGACTAATGATATGCCCAAGACAAGTGCATTGATTTAAAATGTTAACGAATTAAGAAGCACCAAGGACTCATTTCAACCATCAATAAATTACAGATCAAAGAACATCCCAGCTTACAATTAAAGCTTAGATTTCAGGCGTAACTACCTGGAAATGGTACATTTCACTAAATAAATTTGTACTTTGTTAATTCACACAAAATATGCTACACATACAACGTAAAAATTCATTTAGTTATCACAACTGACATCAAATTAATAAAAATAATGAGAGAGAAATGTTAGAACCTACTTGTATAAGAAAAGTTTGTTTAGCTGTGTACAAAAGTGGCTCATTCTTTGAGACAACTTCATCCCATTTTTTAAGCTTTGGAGCAATACGTAAGACGTAGAGTAAATACAAAAATACATTTTCATAGTGCTTTATTTATAATGTTCTTACACTCTTACATCAGCGTTCAGAACTAGCTAGGTATTCTACCAACTGATTGGTAGGTTTTTGGACAGTTTTAATCCTACTGGCACATCATTCCGTCTTGGCTCCTATGGATTACCCGCTATTACATCTCTCATCAATTTATCGTATCGGCTCTCTTATATTTCGTTAAGAATTTCGATTCTCCGCCAACCACTTCCCCTCGTCCCCAATGTTCTCCCCTCTATAACAGTCCCCAACATTCTCTCGTCCTCCATCAACCTCTTCTGCCTTCTCCGGATCTCCGCTACCAGCTTCCTCTTCTATCCAGCCATATGCAATACCTCCTCGTTCGTCTTTCTCATCACCAAGCTTACGATCTCCATCAATCTCCTCCTCAACATCTCAAGCACCTCGAGTTTATCTATATCCTTCAGAAATAACCGAATTATTAAACTCATGATGACTTTGTTTGAAGAGTAAGCAACACTTGGTAAGAACTAATACATGGACTATTGAAAAACCAGAAACCTTCTCGAGTCACCAATGATTTATTTTCCGCAAAAACTATAGGCATCGTGTGCTATCTGGCTCCATCCAACCCTAACCTACAACCCAGACTTCAGATGAGGGGCCAAGGGACGGTTCCCACACCACGTGGTGAACGGCTTCCAATCGGAGAAAAGAGCCCAAAAACGCTATCGACTCGCAGGTATGTCGCGTGAGACCGTGAAAGGGAACACCAGCCCTCTCCCACCCTTAGACTCCTTACTCCAATCCTCAAACCCACCTCCTCCCACTTCGCCGCCGAGTTCCAAAAATAACGTTTTCATTTCAAATGAGCCCGGTGGGCCTCGAAGCGAAATACCTGGATTTCAAAACCACCCTCCCAACCCTCTCCGTCCCCCACCCCCTCCCTAAGCATTCTTCGCCGAATAAAAACGAAGATAAGGGTCCCAGAGGATTAAAGCCGATGACCCAGGCCGAGAAGGCCTTCACGGGTGGAAGGGCTGCGCGAAACTTATCGGGAAGAAAAGGTGGGAGGATATCCATTTGTGACATTTCCTCTTCATCCAAAAAAAAAACCCTGAAGAGTACATACCGCTTTTGCCATCAACAACGTCCGCCTTAAGTAGGACACACCGCGATTGTTTGAGTCAAAACAAATAATGTATTCAAAAAAATTTCAAATACTTTAAAAATCTTGCTTTCACTGATGGAATGCATTAGCTATTGAAAACCTAAATTAAGGGACGTAAAATGGTAATACCACAAATATAAATTAAGAGAACACTTGTTTCTTGCCATTGACTTCTATTGTCTCAGTAATTAGCTAATAACTCACACAATTATACGGATAATTACATCTGTTTAATTTTTGATAATTTTTCCGGAACACTTTTCCCTTCTTACAAACAGATTTCCATTATAATTTAATTTATCGTTAAATAATATCGTTAATTAATAACTAAAAAAATTAATAGATCGAAAAATACTACTTTTCTACGTATTTATCCAATACTTCCATCACATATACGTAGTTTAAAGATCAATTTGAGATAAATAGGACGAAAATGTAACATATTGTCGTTCATATCCGATAGTGGACAGTTCTCTAACATCATCCATAATAAGATTAATATTACATATTTTCTCTCTTGGTGAAACCAGCATTAGAAGACTGCGCTTTCCGCATTTAATGAGGTGTTTGGGGAGTACAATAATAGTTTACATTTACACTACATTCCCCAGTCTACGCACATTCCCTTCCCGTAATAACCAACC
The DNA here is from genome assembly GCA_963169105.1 of Ceriagrion tenellum. Lineage (NCBI taxonomy): Eukaryota > Metazoa > Arthropoda > Insecta > Odonata > Coenagrionidae > Ceriagrion > Ceriagrion tenellum. The sequence goes on along the minus strand of OY720637.1, from coordinate 80,465,891 downwards.
CATAAAACGCCACGCTTCGAGCTTACACCAATCTTTCCCATACATCTCTCCTCAGACCACTCCATCAATACCCTCCTTTAAAAGCTTTCTAGGCAAGGTCGAATTAACATCTGATGGGCTTGAAAGTATAGCCTTTCTGGTCAAATATAAAAACTAGGGTTAATACTCTTACATTTTCTCATTAACTAGAAAAAATTCACAAATCTACTTCAGAATGTAGAGCTTAACTTTGACAAAAGTTCTTCACTGACTAGTAACATTTTTACCCTAATTGACCGTGGCGCATTATGGGTCGGTGCCATGGTCATTGCGAAGGGAGGATGTGTGTCGACTACAGGCGTTTGAGTTAAGGATGTGGAGAAGGATGAATAATGTGAGCTGGGTGGCGAGAAGAACGAACGAGGAGGTATCAGATATGGTTGGAGACGAGAGGAACCTTGTGGTCTAGGTTCGGAGGAGCCAGAAGAGATGGATAAAGCGTACTGAAAGGAGATGGAATGCTGAAGAGGGTAATAGAGGGGAGAGCACTGAGAAAGCGTATATGAGGAAGAGGATAGGAATTCTGGACGAAATATGAAGGAGTAGACGATAAGAGGACTCCAACAGGAATGTAACGGTAGCATACACGCCAAAAATTTGGACGTTAGGATAAGTACTATCCAAAAACAACCCAATCAGAGGGTAGAATACTGAATGGAAAACATGGTACATTTATCACAAATCCCGTCAAAAACAGAAACTTTTCCTCCCCGGCCATCTAGAATTACCCCAATTCCACATCCCGACATTATTTCCACTAAAAGCCTGTACATCTTTTATCTCCCTAAATGCCGCATAAAACCCTAACCCTTTTCTTCCACGCTCTCGCTGACCCAGCAGACTTCCCACCATCGTCACATGCACCATCTCGTTAACTTTAAAGACTCACCCGATCCATTTTTTTCAGTCAGAATTTACGGCATCACTTATCTTTTTCCCGCAGCGATATGTCACACTTCTTTGTTTTAATGTCACTACTGCCGAATCGAGAATAATTAAACGTACTGAATTTTGAATCCTACAGTACAATCATCATACGTTGGGGGATAGGATGAGTGTGATGGCACGAGAATGGCTTCACATTCCGTGGTCCAGAGTTCGAATAAAAACAATATCGGGAGATTTTTTCCCTTTCGAATCCCAACTCCTACTTGGTGTAGTGATAAGAGTACTTACCGGGCGATACTACGTCCGCCGGTCACGACGTTAAACTGTGTATCTTACTGGCACATTTCGAACATAGAATCCCGGGGCCAGTTTTCATTCCACCTTGTCTTTATTTTCCATTCCACGAACATTCCCGTGATTCTTTCGACCTGTTTTCTCCCCTTATGACGGGGACCATGGAGATGTGTAAAGAAGAGATCGGCATATAGTTAAATATAGGATTTAGCGTTGTATCTGAGAAATGAGGACGCGTAAAGGCTGCAAGCGTTCGAGTTGCGGGCGTAGGGGAGAATGAGCGGAGAGCGGAAAGGAAAACAGACGAGGAAATCCTATGGTGCATAAGAAAAAATAATTGTTGGAGAATATTACGAGGAGGCTTATTACGCGGTTGGAATAGATAATGAGGGGTTGTTGCTGGAATCCGTATTAGAGGGGGGTATGTAGGGTGAGTGAGGTGGAGGACGAAAGAGAATGGGTTTTATTCACGGGATGAAGGGAATTATGACACATACTGAGAAGAAGACGGAAAATTAAGCCAGATGATATGAAGTCTATGCCAGAGAAAAACTAGCGAATTTTAACTCTCTTTCATTTAAATCAACCTTGACCCCACAAATAAAATCTTTCCCCCATCCACTTTCCTAAACAACGCAAATAGCCTCAGCAGCAACCCGTCTAAGCAAATAACCAGACAGACAAACTAGCGTAAAACATCTCAAGTAAAAGTCACCATTCCCAAGAGGTACATACGACTTAGCGTCCAAACACATCTACAGCGTTGCCTTCAGTACAATCGGGTCTGAAGCTAATCGGCTTTAACCTACGCTACAGGACTGAGTTCCATTAAGGAAACGGATTGTATATTGTTGTGTATTGATTACGACTCAACGTGAAAACAGGCAGCAGCCAGAAAGCTAATCAACGTAACAGCGCTGAAAGCAATTTTTAACCGAGCCACGCCAACATTAATGCTTCGCAGCATCCGATTTTTTTCTATATTAAACCTAAAATTAACGAAACTTAGGCATTTCAAAGTTTCATTAACTCGAGTCAAAAGATTTCATGAATGCGCCAACTAATTATCAGTAAACACCTTAAGTTCAACATATATTGAAATTCTTCTTTACTACCAATCTAAACTAGTACCAATAAAACAAACTTTACACCTTCAGGCGTCACTACGTGGAATTATTTTATATTCGAATCCATACTGAAATTAAGTTTTGTACCTACATATTGTACCTGAAGATGCAGCAAGCTGCGAAACGCATTGTACTATTACAGTAAATAACAGTGGAAAAGTAGAAAACTTATTTTCAATAAGGATTTGGACCAATAAAAAAGCCTTCGAATGAGAATATCAACACCAATGTCAATATTACTGCAGCTAAAAGCAACAAGTCCCAAAATATATTGCGCAGTGCAACGAAATAAATAAAAAACATCAAATGAGGCAGATTTTATACATAAAACGGAATACATGCGGTGTCTTTTCGCAGTTTCAACGTAGGCAGGCAAATGGACAAGATAAATATACATTCGCTAGAGGAAGTAGAATGAAAAATCGTTAAAAATAGAAAAGCAATAAGCTTTTGATTGGGATTTTTGAAAGGTCAAAAACATTTTATGGACGTCATTAAAGTTGCAATATCCGAACAGACCTTTAAAGTCTCACACAATACGACCGTAATGAGCTTAACGATACTAACAGAAGGCACACTGTCATTTCCGCTTGGCGAAGGGGAATATCGAACGGAGACATTTTCTTTCTCATTCAGTCCGGAGATGGCAGGCACGATAGGATGAAATAGAGTTCCGGCACCACTTTGGAAACCAACCAACGACCCGTTGAAGAGATACTCCTAGGTTCGGACATAATTTTAGACTCTAAGATAGATACAGTAGATACAGACATACTTATCGCAAAAGCAAAGAATTCGACTACAATAGCAGGAAAACAGAGGCTAAAGAAAACTGGAAGCAAAGTTAAGTTTTCCTTTTCAGCAAAAAGAAAAATACAGATCACTCGGACCAATCACTATAAAACCGTCTATAAAAGCCTATCACCAATGAAGATGTCCTACGAAGAGATAAAGATAAAAGATACTTTTTAAAACTTGGGCAAACATTGAATACATAATGAGGTAACAGCCTGCTGAAGACTAAAGTGCAAGAAGTACTGAATAGGAAGAATCGCCTGAAGGGCTAAGATTGTAAAGGATAAAAAAACAAAGTAGGAGGGATTTCAAAATGAGGAATCTAAAAGGTATGAAGTAGCCAGAGCAAAAGAGAATGGAGTACAGAGTTATAGAAAACCAATCCCCATACTTACGACTACTGATAACAAATGATACCAATCCAATAAAAAATGAACTTAATGCCGGGCGCGGTAGCGACAGGGTAAAGTCCTCTCCTGCATAACCAAGAGTCTCGGGTTGAGTCCCGCCTGGTTGTATTCTTCCATATTTCTAAGGGCATGGGTTTTTGTTTTTTATGTTTGTCAATTTTTGTAACTCACCCGATGTGGCCAACTGAGTTGAATTCGGACTAGTAAAAATATATATACTTAAATTTTCATAAATTTCAGCAATAACGGTGAAAATGTATGACGATAAATACACACAACAATAAATGAAGTAGATACATAAACAAGAATTTCTTTAAGAGGTATAATAAAAACATCAGTTAAAAATATTACAGATAGCACCATGTCAGAGAGCTCATTTAGGGACTGAAAAAAAATGCCTTTTTCCGGAAAAGCAGTAAATTTGGAAACTCCCCTCTCCCGTAAGTATTTTGTTATTTATAGATGCTAATCTACTTACAGGCTATTGAACATGTATACGTTCCACGAAACTCAACGGGTAATAAACCGAAGATGAAGATAAACGGGTCCAGGACTCCTGGATATTAAAGTTAAAATGCTCACCAAGATAGAGCGACTCCGTATAATAAATTAACAGCATACACTGGCCTATTGCTGTGGATGATAACCTGAGGAAAATATTTTCCTTTTAGGCTTGATTATTAAGTAGTGAAATTATTTTTTTTAAACACATTCGAAGAAGTTTTGGTCAAGTCCAGGTCTTTACCATCCTAAGAAGGTATCAAAGGATTACCGTTCAGGTGCAAAATAATAACGACATAACGAGATGTTGCCCTTTTGCCCATGCTCACAATTCGAACTAATAATAGTTGTATATAGTGGTAGGGCCAATCCTCTTTCTTTGTGGCACGTCGATTCCGGTGTTACCTCTCTATAACGTCTCTCTTAAAATGCTTTTTAATTAATTCTAGGTCATTTATTCTCTGTTAGCAGAGCTGGCGGGGAAATTTCTACAGGTTATCATAAACAGGCGACGGTGTAGCCAATGGCTTCAAGCTAGTAGCCCAGCATGAAATAAAATGAACTCAAGAGTAAAATTAGTAAAAGCTGAGATGAAATATTTAATGCAAGGACGCTGAAGGATAAAATTTATACGAAATGTGTAGGGTCATGATTTACTCCTCATCCTCGTTGCATGTCGCACAAGCCACTGACAGACAATATCAGCCACTTTAAAGCTACTAATATACACAGGTTACCTTGCAAAACGTCCGCAGACCAGCATCGAAAACAGAAACTGTTAGCAGGAGGACCATAATAAAATACGACCATCAAATAGAGCATTCCTTCTCACACGCTGAAATTGGCCGAGAACGAAAATACTGATACGAAAATTATCAAAAAATCTGGCGAAGTGATACTCAAATTCAGATCTGCCACTTATCAAAATGATACCATCGTCAAGCATCGCCGTCCCGAACCAAGAGAAAAGGCTCTTTGGTGAATTTTCCCGCGAAAAAGAAGTTAAAGATTGACGGCAGCAAGTTGGTAATCCAGGAAAAATTCGAATGACCAACACCTCTTTCTCTAGATAGGGTATAATTAAAGAAAATGGGATGCTGAGGATGCGCCATGTGAAAAACGCCGAGAACCGCGATACTAACATATCAAAAAAAAGAACATGCATGAAGCCAATGAATCTGACACACCAACTTGAGTGCACTAGGCTCATTCCAATGTCCAATTAAAACCATTTCCGAGAAAGAAAACAAGACGCATGAACGGAAACGTGGGGAGAAAAAAAACAGGAGTTCGCACGCCAAATGGGGACGCCACGAGATGCCACGCCGCTCAATCGAATCCAGCACTGGATTATTCAACCCTTTCCGAGCCCTGAACTCGCGACAAACGGAAATAAGCCACTCGATGGTCACAGGAACACCCCCTCCCTCCCCTGTATATGGAGCGTCATTGACGAGTGAGCACGGGGAACAGGAGCGAAACACAGAGCACAGCGCCTGACGATTACTATGGAGTGCCCTCCTCCCGGTTCCGCACATGCGTCGAGACTACAATCGCGAGGCGGTTGCGCCGCGGAATGGGAATCGAGCGCCTAATTTGATGGAGACATCAATCGGGAAAGGCGGCACATGGAGAGAGAGAGGGAGAAACGTGAAAGGCGGACCCTACGTCCCTTTGCATGCATGGAGACTGATAGCGGGTCACAAGACTTCAAAAGCCCTTTCCGCGGAGATACAGAGACGAGGGAGAAAGGACGGGAGGGAAGATACCATAAGGGGGCAGGAAGGAGAGGATGGGGTTGCCAACATCCAGAATCGGACAATAATTTTTAGCATCTCCCAACTCCAGGATAGAAGATTCTTTCTTTAGGCCGCTTTACACGGTACATTTTACTGTACAAACAAAAGTACCATTGAAGGTACAAGAAATTGAATGGAAATAGAGCAGGTTCTATTTCTCGTTAAGGCATTATTTAATCTTTGCAGTTATGTATAAATTACCCTTTTTATTATTACTATCATTTCATGTGTATTTCAGGCATTATTTATTTTGTTGGTGTTACCTTAGCTTAATCTGTCTGTAGGTTTTCCCAGGTTTTTCACACTCCCCTTCATGTGTGGGCGTTTTCCTGCAGTGGATTTTTTTCGCCAAGGATATCACCTTACTTCCTTACGCTTTTCCCACAAATGTATACATCTTTCTTAACACCTATTACGTGATTTTTTTCTGATGAGGGTCTAGATGGAGAAGGGACTGCCTTAGTCTCAATCACGCCACAATAAAGACACCTAATTATTATTATTCAATCATACAATTTGCTGCTTTACACGGTGCAATTTTCCTCAAGCAATAGTTCATACATTCGTTTGTACAATAAAATGTATCGAGTAAAGCGGCCTTTCCAGTTAAAATAAGCTTAGTGTCGGTTTTTTTAATGATAGGCTAAATATTTTCTCGTAATAAAAAGAAAAATTAATACTTTTTACTATCGACAGCACAGACGTAAGCCCAACCTCGGTCTCATTTAGCATTCAAAACCCAACCTCTCAGTCAGTCGCAAGTAAAAGAATTACCTATCTTGCAGTAATGATGAATGACACTCCTAGATAGAGCTATTTCAATTCTTATCAATTTGAAGAACTAAGGTCGCTCGCTGTTGAGTAGTTCACATTCCACGAGGTCTTTGACTTTATTTCTCCGGAGTAATCTCCCCAGAATATCCATCTCTTAAATTAAACTTCTCGTTCGGAGCCTTCCGGAGTTGGCAACTCTATAAATGGGACGGAGGGAAAGGTCGAAAGGCAAGAGAGAGACAGCGAGCCTAACAAAACGAGCTAGGGAAGGGACAGAGGACAAGGGAGAAGCTGGCGACTAAAAGGGACACGTTAGGATACGACGAGAGCCTGATAATGCCTCTCTGCGTAAAAGGCTCAACAGGGTAAGTCCGATCCCTGCGACTACTGTGTATCAAGTCCCTTTTCATCGAGCACCGCGACCGGTTTAATCGCCCAAAGGGCCGTGCCTCTCTTCGAACCGAGGGTCTGGTAATTTGAGGGGTCTTTTTAGGGTTCCCACGACGACTGCTGAGCGCTACTGACATCGGGTGAGCGTAAGGAAGATAGTTGTGAACGCGTCTAAATTCGATCTCTTCCTTTCTCCTGTCCATCAAAATTAGCTACATTTCATTCAGGGTCGATTAATGGAGCACTGAGGTGTGATGCTGATCCCTTTCCGTAACGACGGGTCACGGAGACAGAACCATAGCACACACCATCATCTCATTAGAACTGCATAAATATAAAACCTTCAATGATGATATACTACAGTAATTTTTTTAATTAAGACAAAATACGTAGATTAGTTGCAGTTACATTTTTAACGGACACTTCTCACAGTCATAGGAGCCGACTACACCGTGATTTCCAACGAATTAACTTATTCTTGCCCCATAATTTGCTAGTGACACGAAAAATTATGGGCACCTGCATTTCCCACGATTATATTCTTTGAGAGAATTTGCTACCAGTAACGTTCATTGCGAACACCACACTATATAAATTATATACCGCACTATATGATATAAATTGAAAGATACTGAATCCTGATGTTTCACCCATTTAATACATGAAACACGTGTTCAACTTTCCAAAAAAAACCGCGGAAATGCAAAATTTTGCCATTCATACAAGAAGGCCGTCTAGTTTACTTTCAGAAGAAAAATTAAATGACGTCTAAGTCATTTTATAAATGGAACCACCATAAATTTAAAAAACTAAACACCTAAAATAAAGGCTGCAGGTTCGACCGGGATTAAACACTGGCGTAGGGCAACACCCGTTAAAATATAAAGCCTCACCGGGGCAAGGTAAGGCCGACGAATCCGCAACGCATCGTGCATGATAAAATTGCACTATATACAGCACTGAACAAGACCTACACAGCCCTGATGAAAAAATTTTTAGGGGGAGGAAAAGAGGGAAAGGGGATGTGACAATTTGGCCCATAAATCCGATAAATGACCTCTCACACACACAAACTATTTTAACTTCACAATAAATTTTCCTCAAAAACAAGAGTTAACAGTCTGTAATTTAAGGCGTAACTTATTGGATTTGTTGACATTATAAGGAAAAGTAGAAACTTCGAGTAAAAACCCACATAACTTTATTTAGAACGACCCTGGTTTCGACGTTCAGCGTCATCTCCAGGTGACGTCTCACCCAGGACATTCAAAATACAGTAATGTGATATCACAAAGTTACTAGTTTACAATGTTGTGGCCTATTTCATACAAGTGAATGAGTACTAAATAGGTTCAATCTTTTGGTGACATTGCATTTACAAAACAAGGAAATTAATACGATAACAACGAAGCATTATGATCCGAGGGCGAGTATTACTTCACTGACATACAGACGGACAGGTGTTCACGAATACCTCGGAAAATACGGAATACACCAAGCATCTGAAAGGAGCACGATATGCATTCCGTATCTTTGCTGTAATTTCTTTCAAAAACATAGTACAAGTAAAAGCTCAGTATATTGTGAAACAATGCAGCTAAGAAAGTCTTATTTACACAAAAGCAAACGATTTTCGGGGAACAAACTCAAACTCAATTACGTATTTCCTTAACTTCAATTAACATCAGCCGTAACTATACGAATAGTACTATACAAATATCACGGAAAAATAACAACCGTTTAAGCCTAAATATTCTTGCCTTTTAAGCAATTGCACTGATATATTACTTAGACCCGCATTGAGTTTATACTTATTCCTAGAGTAAAAAGAAACCTTTCAATCAAACCGCACATTTCCCTGGGAATTGAAGTATATTCACCTTGCAAATTAACATCCTCCAAACGCATAAAGCACGAATAACCATAATTGTGGATACTAAAATGGGAGTCAATTTGTGAACATGACAAAAAATATTAGCATTGTTGAGAAAATTCGACCTCAGTCTTCTCAATGAACAAAAACCCTTTCCCTTTGACACAGCTAGCGAGATTAACTTTATTTAATGCAAGCAACAGATTCAGCAACCGCAAAAGCCTTGTCAAAACCGATGAAAAAAGGTGACTGAGGTAAGCCATCGGAAGGAAAAGCTTACGGAACAATGGCACAGCCATTCCAATCTTTTCCATCGCCTAAGAGACCAACAGAACACGAGAGCCGGGAACGGGAAACAAAAGAGAAGAGGAGTGACAGGAAACGGTTCTGATGAAAGAAATTCTGCGAAAGACAGCATGATAACAGCGAAAAGCAGAGGCAGGAAAGACAAAAAGGTGGGTGTGACGGGAAAATCTCTTATAAAATGGCTGTCCTGCCATAATTTTCAGAGATTTTCCTCCTTCTAAGTGCGATCGATTGCGATTCGTGCGTAATGCACACTTTTCATAAGAAATTCGCTGATTTAAAATATTTGTACTCCGTCCATGCATCAATGATCCACAAAAATTAATCAAAAAACAATAAAACTTAGGAATGAAGAGTAATTAGGAAACCGACCTGGCATCTCAACCGAGGAATTCTACCTATTTCAGCCTAATAATTTACTCATTCTATATATTCCTAATCCCTTTACATCAACGTTCAATTGAAAATACAGATACTTTCCTGGAATCTTCCACAGCAACATTTCAATTTCTCTCCCATTGTTCTTAAAACCCGATTTCCTCTATCAGCTTCCCAACCCTTTCATCAGCCGCCTTGGAAATGCTGAAAATTTAATATAGTATTCAGCGCAAAATACAATTAGTCATGATTCCTGTCTCAATAGATTGATGTTGACGTGAAAAAAAATGAAATGTAATTGAGTACAAATCATTATTCATGGATTTCATGAGAAAGGTGCGCGATTTCACTAGACTCTTGACTGACGTGAAATACACCACAAATCTATATAAATCAACGATTGGCATATTCAAAAATTGACCTGATAATTACGCATGGGCATAATTAAGTTAAGAGCACAAGTATTATAATCCAACTCTATGAACGGCCTCGGCCTTTCCATCCTTACCTAAGGCAATTTTCCTTTAAGGATAGATACCACGGCTTTACAACCAAATTCAAAACTTGCACGAGCATTTTGAGCCAAAAAATACAATCGTGAATTTCGACGGAAGCGACGACTTTCCCAACAAATAACACACTAAGAATTTTGAAGTCAATCCGTTTTATCCGTCATTTAAGACGCATAAGGTTTAAGATATACAACACGGCGCACATAAGTTGTACAGGCACTCAACAGCTTAACAAAAAAAAACTACCACCACTCTGTCTTGAGATTCCTAATTGGACTGTTGTCACTGAGACTCGGGAAATATTTCCTTTGGAAATTCGAGACTAAGGAAGACGTGCCTAAACGGCTGAAATGCATGAGGAAGAAGACGGATGTGGAACGGAGGAGTGTGGGCCGGGGAATGGAGGGTGAGTCACAAAGGAATGAGGGGGAGGGACGGCAGGAAAATCAGTACCAGCTCAAGGCAAGAGGGATTGGCTGAATGCCCTCTTCCATCAATAGGAAGACGAAACAAAAACCCAAGGTCCACAAGACTTTTCCGAGCCTAATGGAAACGAAGGCTAGAATAATCAGAACATTTATTCCGTCCGACAAAGAAATTTTTACCCCCAGCCTCCAATTACCCACGGCATAAATTCAAAAAACCTCCAAATGTGCAGTCCAAACGAGCTCCATATTGTCTCACGTAATCACCGATCGACCAAAAAACGTTACATTCGCGTTGATTAAAATTGTACATCTACTTTGAAAAGTAGACTGACGCTTTTGAGACCGAAAAAAGGGCCACAAGCATTACGGAAGTGAATACCAGAAGAGAATATATTTCACACAAGAACGATTATTACTGGGGCGTTCTATTGTCAACATTTATGTCGATAAAAATGATACGTTAATCCTCAAAAACGATCGAAGATTAGAAGGGCAAATATGCGACAGCGAGTACTCGAAACCGACATTTTCCTACTTCGGCGGCATTAACAGATATCACCTGTCAATCATCATGCTTTCCTGGAACACAGAGGTTTACCATGAATTATGATCTGCAAGTTTACTATTTTTTCATGCCCGAACGACAGATACTTCGTATGTACCATTTTTTGCTTCAGTCGCACCGCGGCCCGCGAAAGCGGAGGGGAACGAGGTGGGAGACTCCGTGCCGGTAATGGCATCCAGCGGTCGATTTGTCAAAACGTCAGCGTTAACGGCGGGGAAAATGTGTTCTGTGATCCAAATCGCATTGTTAAACGCCGAGCGGGAATGAAATGAACTCCCCAAGCCCTTTCTTCCATCCATGGGAAAAGTAGAACCTTCTTGGATAACACAAAAAAAGGGAATTGGAAAATAAAATAATTCAAATAATATGAGCGGTGGGAGGGTGGGGGACTTCTTAATGAGAGCTGCTTGAGATACGGAAGAAAATAATTACATGGATGATACTCAATTTGGAAACGAAAAGAGTTTTGGAAACGAACAGAGTTTGAACTGAAGAGACGGAAAGGTATTATTAATGACAAAACCTTCTGTTCAAGTCGAGAAGATTGGAATGTTTCATTTAAGAGATCTTTTATTGGATTAAAAGCACAAAAAATATTTTCGTGGCATAAATTAAAGCTGAAAATACGACAAAATAGTGAAAAAAATAGATGCAGAAGAAGAAGAGAATTTTACAAGTGGAAGGAATAAAAGTTTCGGGCAGTATGAAAGGAGAAAAAAGGAGAATTTCACAAGTGACTAGATATAGAAAAATTAGAGTGAAGCCTAGGATAAAGCTCCGTGCAGAGAATGTATATGTACGACTATTAACAGATGCGATTAAATAAGAAAGATACCCAGCCGAACAGATAGGTACAAAAACTCGTACTTTCCGCGAACAATAAGCGACCAAAATAAAAATTGAGCTCCACAAAATACACTCCTATAAGACATGTCAACATTTCATCTCCACAAAACTTACACCTTTACACGGCTGGTGACCTAATACCCCCTGCCACTCGCCCATGCTGCGGCTCGCAGGGTATTATGTAGATGTAGATGTAACAGATAATCCCCCATCCACTTGGTAGAATACTATCCATTATGGCGCATATAGATAACTCAACTGAATTGAGACGAATAATGCTTACTAAATAAGTGTCAGTACCAATAGGCTGGTTAGCATAAATATTTATAAAAAAGTAAAGTTACAAAATTTTACAAATCATTCTGAAATACCACTCCCGTTTCACTGTGCCAAATTCAACGGAAACGTATCCAGAGAAATGAAGATAAGGCGATAAGCGGAACAAAAAGGAGGAAAGTGGACGGAAGAGAGGCTGGGAGGGAAACGAAAGAGAAGAAAGAGTTACGAGGCCTTTGTCTTCGGCCCTGGGAGGAAAGGTATCCATCACCCGAAGACTTACTCCTCAACGATCTTTGGGCTGAGTGGGTGGCGGGGAAAGATAGATGATCTGAGGCTGGCTCCGCTTTAACGTCGTGATGAATCCTTACTCGGTCGAGCGGCCGAGAGGCAGATAAAGGGAGGTTAAGCGACCCAAAACGGTCAATTTCGAACCTAAAAAAAATCATCGTCCATCTCCTTCCCGCGCAATTCGCATTCCCTCCAGCATCACTCTATTTCCGGATACCCAGATTCCCCCTGCGGCGGACAAAAGCCTAATAACACCACAGTAGCGCTTACCAACGTAGAGGACGAGCACTCTCAGGGATTCACGGTGGTTGGTATATTATTTTAGATAGGTATTATACAGGTTGAGATAGGTTTAGACGGAGAAAAAAATCAGCCCAAACAATCTTTTAAAGAAAGGCTTGGATATGGGAGGAGAAAAAAGGAGGTTGGGAGCCGAGATTTGGGGAAGGCAGTACAGATGGCTAGAGGATCTGTTGAGAGGTAATGGCGTGGTAGAGAGGGTGGTTAAGGGAGAACGCTGAGTTAAGTGTGGAAGAAGAAGGAATAGGGTACGAATATTAGACAACATATGGAGAGAAAAGGTATCCAGGAACTTCAGAGGGACCTAATGAGGAGCAAGTGATGCGCAAGAAAGTAAAAAGTAGCTTCAGAAAAATGGAAGCTTGGGAAAATAAATGTCCACAAACTATATCAATCATCGCGTACAAATCTCAAAGACGATGAAGAATTTGTGGGTGCTTATCCCCAGCGAGTTCATTCTTCAGCTAAGCACAAGTCCACCTGGTCTTTATCGACCATATTGCCAATATTCTCCGAAAGTGACGCATTGTGGCGAGACGAAGGGAATTTTGATAATAAGGAGTCTCAGTAGCTTAGTAGTTTTCCACAAGTTTTATTCAATTTAATACAATGTGTTAGCATGCCACTACATCATCAGGAGTCAAAGACTATGATGACGATAGCGTTAAGCTCAAATGCGCTGCGTTTTATAAAATTAATCCTACAGAAAACAATTATAAAGCCTCCTTCACTATTCTAACCTCTTTCTTCTTCTGTTCCTCTCACGGTTGGAGTTTATCATTATTTTTATAACAGTAATCTACCAACTACAGTATGTTTAAATGCGTGAGGATAAGAATCATCGAAATTTTTTAAGGTTAAGGGCATACAATTAATGTGAATGATTCTACGGGGTACATAACACAAAGAGAGCTGCAATCTGCCACGCTAGAGATTAGCACGCACGCATTTGCGTCATCAAGCTCGAATCTGCGATGACCTTCAAGTACAGTATTATGATAAGAATTCGCGACCCCGCCGGCTTTCATCAGCTGTGAATAGAATACGAAGACAGTAAACAATGTGAACGTCAAGCAATAAATAAGGAGTGAAATATATTTATATTTCTGCACACTAATCAGTATATTTGGTTCATTATTAAAAATGAAAATGAAAGATTTTGGAAGAGGCTAGTAGGAATTGAAATGATTTAATTCACCTAAAGCAGAGAAAGCCCAAAAGACAAGTGACCAGGAATGAGTCAAGGAAAAAAATGTCATTCTATGAGCCCATTATGCATTCAAATGAAGGATAAAATCACGGGTTGATGCATCTGCCACGAATGTCCTCCGGGCACAATGTGATCAATTCATTATTTTCTCATGATAATAAAAACTTTAACACCAGTAACTACATCTGTAAGCCACCTCAAATGAATATTGCATGGGGAATTACGAACGCCGCAGGTATGTACCAGTTAATATCGATTGCTAAGACCCACCCCATGCAACGTAATTCATGTACAGAAACGCTTAGGCGTAACTCCAAAGTGCGCTACCTAACTTAAAATAATGTGCTTTATATTATAAAATATCGAATGCTAAAGAAAGAAATATTGAACTTTGGTTAAGTCTTGCGTAAATCAAAATATTGAAGATTCAAACAAGATATAAATGGAACACACCTTTTTTCTTCGCAGCCCAAAAAACGATGAAAAAAACTCAAATATCAACATCATAATCAATACTGCGGAATCTACAAAAGAGCTGCCAACATTGGTTAAGGTCCTCAATTGCGGAATATCATAGTTAAATCTCTTAAACTTAACCAAAGTTGATGAAATTGAATGATCACAAGAGTAAAGCACGCATTACAAATGCGAATAGAGAACTAGATAACAGACGGAGGCTACATTGAACTATGCCACTATTGTATTTAGAGTTATTCACAACTGAAAAGTAATCAGCAGGGAGGGAAGTAATAAGTAGAGTGCTCATTAGTAACGCCACTCCCGAATCAACGAAGAGAGGCAATACTAATTCTAGGAGAAATTATATATTGAACGGCGTGAGTGATAACCCAGGGTAACTTCTATTTCCGAGATAAATCTGTGCAAGACAGGACTGATACGATTAGAACTGATTTTCCGCCATTAATAAAAATGAACAGAGCACTAACACGAGCCACACGAAACGGGAGGTGCCTCAATTTTGTTTATTTATGGGTACAATCAAACTCGACGTAATTTTAATGGAAATGAGCCCGCGCGGAGATGCTCGAGGGGAATATGCCGGGTTGAACATATTGAGGGGATGACACCGACGAGGTGAAAGTTCGAAGGGTTTGCCACTCACGGATGACCGAGGGGAATGAAAATACTGCTTTCCCATTAGCAGAGATGTAGAATAAGCTCCACTACAAATGGTGTCCGATCTCATTCCCATGATTTCAGCAAATTCTTTCGAAAGAAAATGGTATTTCCGCAGCTTCGCAAACAGAATACTCACAAAATGCATACCACACAACGCAAAAAGTATTAATAATGTTTCGAATTAAAACGAAAAAGGCAAAAAGGTAATTTCACAGAGTCCACACTCATGAATAATCCATGAGGAAAGTAATAAAACAGAGGAAAGTCTGGGAGTCAGATCCCGTAGAGTGGGCATGAAACCATTAATAATAAAGTGACACCAACGTGTATAGGCCGTGTCAGCTATAGGTACTAAGTGACATGAATAGCGAATTGGAGATCTGGTTTCGTTTCCCGGGCAAGTTTGATTTAGGATAGAAGATAAGGTGTATCTTGGAGAATATCTTTAGGCACATGTGCGGCAATAAACAAATAATAGTAATTTACACACACTATTTAAACGCGGAAACAGAGCAGGGAGGAAATAATACAGGTCTTTCTTACAACATAGACGGATCGGTTCACTTCTTTAACCCCCTATGGACCAGCGAGTCAAATTTATTTCGATTCAAAGTCATTGAAATATCTGCTTTCTGAGAGGCTTTTCCATTTAGTTGCTGCGCTAGACAGAATTGTAACACTTCGTGTAAGTGTGTGGAAAGTTGCGTCTCTTTCGGCGGTTTGTCAAGCAATTCGAATAGATGAATGTGTGACGCTATTCCTGACGATGGCCTGGCTGGTGGAGCTCTAAAATGAATAGTTTCAGCTGTTATATGAAGAAAAAATTTGGAGTAAAAAAAGGTACGTTAAGAAATAATATTGAAGTATACCTTGTGTAAATATTATTATGTACAGTATTATTTAAATTAAATATATACAATACAAATACGTCAAATTTCAAAATAAGTGTTATAATCAAATCAGTTGCAATTTTTAAAAAGGCTTAAATAACAATTTCAAAAAATGATATAATATCATCAGTTTTTTCCATGTTCATGTTTAATAATTCTGTCCATTGAGGGTTAAGATAGATTTCTATACTCCAACGTCCAATATAAACCACATACAGCTTCAAGCACTGCACCCGAGCAAGTGACCGCGAGCATCATTATTCGTGAGATGAGAACAACGGAAGTTGGGGTGTAGGCCATTAGTACGTATGAACAAACCCGAATCTTCTTTCGTTTCAATAAAATTAAACAATTATTTCATCAAGACAGCACGGAAATTTTTTTATATTTCAAACATTAAATGCTATGCACGAATAATACGAGACAAGCTAAACTTGAAACGTTCACGCAGGAACTTAATTTACTGGTCCAGAAAGCAATCGCAATAAATTACGCGAGAAGGGAATTGACAGCGGCATATCTCGGCCAAATTCCTCAGAAACTGCGCCATTTTCAGCTAGAAAAGACGAGGTCGAATTCCGATGGGATAATTAAATTCCCGAGCTGACGATGACTGGCGAAAACAGTTTACAACGCAAACCATTCACGAAGGAATTAACGCCATTGCCGACGCAGTGCACCAAATCGAAAGGGAGCTACGAACGCATCTCACGATCCTTGCGCGCCACAATCCCCCTTCCTATGTATCTGCTCTTTAAGCCTCCAAACTGACCTAGCACACAATTAGAACCAAGGCCACCGTAGAAGGTCCGAGCCCAACGGGAACCGGATTCGCGGACACCATTATGCTCCGTGAGTCGACTGCACCCATCCATGCATAAACCCCACATTAGCGTGCCGCCGTCCGAAATGACGTTCTCCGAAGTCACCCTAACATGCGACACGGGAAGATGCATTGAAAAGAAAGAAAGATGAGAGAAAAATGTTCCCGGGGAGAGCCTAGAATTCTCTTCCGCCGAGGATTTGCCCCGAGCAATGCAGCCCCTAGTCACGAGATTGCGCAAGGCGGGACGTCGTCCATACAAAACACCTCTCCTGGAGAACAACATGGTACGATGCTACGCCCAGAATACACTGAAAGAATCTGGGGAGACCGAAGGAGGGATAAGCCACTCTCAGGGGAATAAAGGGACTTCGGGGTTCACAGGGGGTCAATCTCGGAGGGGTCTCCGCTCAAGGATCGGAAACACTTCATGGGATTAGGAATGGGGATTGGTGGTCGAAGAGCCTCCGATCCCTTCCTCCACAACCAGTCGTAGAAGATGAAGCGGTCGAGAGTGAGACACAGATACACGCAGCCGCATCGACGCAGGGAGTAGGGCTTTCATGGGAATGGCAGCGCGTAAACAAAGGCATCTGCCTCTAATCACAATCCAGGCATCAAAGCCGCCCACGCCACAGAAATTTCCGCGGTAGCTTTCTGCCTTCAGTCACACTGTTTATCAAAAATTCGCCTCGAGTGGGGAACAAACCGAAACATGTTTCGCAAACGCAGGAATAATAGAGAATAGAGCGAAGACCAGCAAACAATGCATCTCCTTTTGTCGTTAGGGAAGACCTGGGATGTTTCCGAGAAAAAATCATAGCTCTATTTCCTATTTTTGAGGTGAAGCAAAAGTTGGTGGAGTTTTACAACAATTTTTTTCTTTTGACAAAGTAGCAGCTTGTACAGTATTAATCGCTTAAAATTGCTTACGGCTGATTTCTCCATCGCTACGAAATAGTGTGTGTCAATGGTGACAGATCTCAGGCCAATATTGAGTCTAGCTTAATTTATTGTATACACTGGGAGTGAGCTTCTTGAGAATAATGACGCTATGAGAATTTCGTAGAGCAAAATGATACGTTAGCTCAATAGCATGACATAACATAGGTTAAACAACAAAGTGACGGGAGAAATGCATATTTATTTCAAGGCTAGATAGGTCGCCACTAAAACTGCCTAAAATTGAAGATGGATGGAAGGGGTTGTTATATTTTGAAAGCTAAATTTGAGACAGATATGTTCATATATGTTCCTAAAAACGGAATAGGATGTCTCAAAAGACACAGTCAAACAGGCGAAAAAATATTAGACATTTAAAAAATTTAAAGAGAATCAAGGAGATTCAATAAAAAACAAACGAGATCATACATTTTACAACTGCAAATTACTTTGAAATCGACAAGCGGAAAATAACATCCAAATGCCCGTAAAAACGTTGAATTGAAAACACGACAATTTCCACATTAACATTATTGTTGCAAATCAGCATTTTCAAATCTTTGCCTGTCAAAAAATACGATTACCGAGAGAATAATCACTAAATGAATTATTTATCAAAACTCATAAAAGAATTCGTACCACTGGACATGGAGGCAACAACCCCATCAGCGATTCAAAAAGTGGAACAAAGAATGATTATACTAATAGAAAAGTAGAAAATTATTACGAATCATTTTCCCCTCAAAACTACGTTCACTATGGCCGAATATTTTATTACCATACACCAGTGCAGGTAGCAGTCTTGATTTAAATATATGGTCGTCAATACTTTTCAACGAGGAACTCTTTACAATGCAGTTTTTAATGAAGCATAGCAGAACTCCTTCGTCGTCATAGAGAAGCCAAACTGAAATATTCAATGGAAAAAAAAAGTTTGCAATGCTCGACTCACTTCGTCCACATAACACACGCGAAACACATAATAACTCATTGCAGTAAATGGCTCTTAAAACATTCATAAATTACACCCCAGCAAGAAGCTGCGCCAAGCAAGACTTTTGACGAACAAATTATATTAAAAAGAAAATATTTTTTACGAATCATTGACTGATTTCATGAAACAAATACAGAACTATCAACAGCCAAATGAAGACGGAAAAATAGCAAGCAGGTCTGGCTACTTACTTAAAAATTGAAACAACTTCTCTTTGCCAATAAAAAAGGCATGAAATATCCGACTCACTTCCACTCAAGTAGCACAAAAGATCAACCTCAACTAAAGAGAAAATAATCTAACTCGCGTATCACTAACCTAGATTAAGTAATACATCACGCCCATGTACTACAAAAGAAAAAGATAGCAAGAGGTTTCCCTACTTTTTACTCCAGCAGAGAGCTTCGGTAATTCTGTTTTTTCGCCTAATATATAAATAACTAACTAGCTGGTGAGGAGAGGAACTTTCTGGATGAGATTAAGGGGATGAAGGGTATGTGGCTGGATGAGGTAATGAGACGCGATGGTTTTCTCAAGGCCGCGATAGTGGGACGGATGATAAGCAAGCGGGAAAGGGGAAGTAAAAGGTTTTATGGACGAGACGAAGAATGGTAGGACGTGAGGTGAGATGGACAAAGATATATTAGAAGTAAATAGAGCTAAGCACGCGTAAATATATAGGGTCTTTCCGTTGACTACCATTAAAACCTATCTTAAACCATAAGATTCTTTTAATTATTTACATGATCATCCCGAATTTACTCAGGAAGTACATCAAGTAGGAAAATCACAGTGTGCCACGTAGAACCAATGTGACAAGATAAAAACATTCATTACTTTCTCTAATATTGGTAATTTGCCCATTTCTAATTTCTGCCAATAAAAGAAAATTATATAGGTGAACATTGGATTACTATTACATATTTCAATACAAGCGTAGTTCAGATGTGATGTAGCTCAACATCGATATAATTAACTCAAGTACGTGGATTAGACAATTATTTATCCATATCTACAATCTAAAACAGTAACAACAACCCATGAACATTATCCCCCTAATTTAGAGAAGACTACAGTTTGAAACTAAAACACACTCATAATCGTCCCTTGATTTTTACTGTCTGTATAACCTGAATAAGATAAGCATCAAAATCCAAAGCGATTAATAAAATGAAATACAAGCAGAAATAAAAAGTGGAGTTGCCACTCCGCTAATACATTTCGACCAGCGTCGTAAAGAAATGACCCAATAAGAGCCCATGTCAAACCCATGAGAATCCTTAAATAGATAAATGATAACATTACCCAACGATTCCTCATCCTTATTCTTAGCAATCCTACTGAATAATAATACCCCTCGACGATCAATATAGTCATTGCCGACGGTGGCAAAATGGGGTAAAACATTTTTGTAGCTCGGATGAGATAGGAAAAAAATATGAATGAGTCAGGAGGGCAAAAGGAAGAGATCGCATGGCGAACAAATAGATAACTAAACGAAGAATAGTTTATAGAGAAAAAACTGAATAAAAGAAAGTACCCTAGGGAAGGTTCAAAAACTTAGGGATTATAAGTACGATACCATATCCAGACACCATCGTCTACTACGTGAAGAGCAAAAAAGCTAAATGTAAAAAGCTTATAACTATCATGCCAATTACATCGTATTTTTATTTGCCATCAATTTAAAGCCCGTTAACAAACATAAAGGCGAGTTAAAATGGGGTTAAGTGTGATATCCGGTCCGTGGGGATAACACTTATGCACCCATACCGCAACGTCTGACAGGCTAAGAAAAATGGACAAATTCGACCGATAACAATGAGACGACATTCATTCATCAAATGCAAATTACTCGAGAGTTATTTAATTATAAAACGTGCGTCTGTAGAGCTGCCGGAAAAAGAATCAACGATCATGGAACGGGAGGAAAGATGGATGATGTTGATTCCTCACGAACAAATTCGAGGATTTAAGGGTAAAAACGAATGTTCGAGCTTTTCCCCTCATAAGTTCCCCGCCAAACCAAGCGATTGACCGCATGATACACGGAGGGCGAAAAGGGAAAGCGAATTTTCGGAAACGGTTCCATAAAAGCGATGCCTACGGTTTTGATACGGGGGAGCCCAGAAGGGGTAACCGCCAGACCCGAAAAGGCAATCACGAACTGTTCCGCAGGATTCACGCCCATCAGAGACAATAATGGACGAGTGAGCGTTTTTGTTGGGCGAGAAGAGATGCGAGTCGATAAGGCGAAACGGGAAAAATCAACACGATCAGAGGGAGAACTACAGAAATAAAACATGATTAGCGCATCTGAAGAGTGAAAGGGAAGCAAAAAAAATATGGGAAGCAAATCGATCATAAAAAGACGAAGATATAAGGGATACACTACAGGTTGTGAATGGGCAGTTGCGTGTTTTGACTCAGAACAATTTCATCTTCTTTTTCTATAGCTACGAAGATTTGATTATTACAATTTTTTGTAATGGCTCATCATTATTCAGTTTCAGTTTGATATGCCAAATTTCTGTCTATCAGAAGAGTAATGGAGATGGGTAAATGATTAATTCGAGTGAGAACAATCGACTTAGAAGAAAAGCGAAGATAAATTATTGTCTAGTCCTTCGAAAAATAAAAGAAATATTAACAGTGAGAACGTAATTAATAAATCCTTATCGCTGGACAACTTAGAGTTCCAGGAATGGAAAGCCCTGGAATTAATATTAAGTCGAAAGGACAAAAAACAGATCAGGAGGAATAGTACACAAGGGGTGTATATGGGACACATACGCCTATCGCAGAAAATCGGAAAATTTAGGACACTGAGGAATGCGGAAATGGAAAGAAATTGACAACAGGCATACTGAACAAATAAAATAAAAGCATCCGTCAATAATTTAAATACCTAAAAACAGTAGCATTTAATGACTCAGAGTGTTTAACTTAGCGGAATTATGGCAATTACGACATAGGACGCTCTTCTACATACATTACAGGGCGCTCGAAATTAGAGAAAAACTAACTAACTAAAAAGTATGATTAGGCTTTCTTGCCCATAACTGGTCACCACAACACACCTATTACTCCAGAGGCATACACTATTTCCACAAACCAAATCTCTCTTCAGTTCAACATACCTGTCTTAAAGGTATACAAAATAAGAATATGCACACCTCTCTTGTTTTCTACATTATTTAGAAAACCGTATTTGCAGTTTCTTGAATACAAAGGAACCTAAATTAAACATTAAAACTCGGCTTAACTATGTAAAAGCACCCACTGCAATCATCGCCATGACTTTGGTATTACAGTCCTCATGCAAACACATTTAAATAGTCCCCTGTCGACAATGCAGGACGTCCGTAATGGGGGGCAAAATTAGATAATGCTTCCTTCGTTCTAATGACATCAACGGTAAGGCAACTATCTCCTGTGTAATCGAAATTCTTATAGGTGATTATGACTGAAAATTCGAGGGGATGTTAATCGTGAAAGGTTTAAGAACAGATAATAGGACGGGATATATGATTATATATGATATATACGGGACATTCGAGATGAATAGACTGGATAAAACATCATGATAGAAACCTGTGAGAAACTTAGGCTACGGAATCAAGCTAAGAATTCTTGTTGCATGTAAAAGTCAGTAACCTTTCAGAAACGATCTTCTTTCTTCATTTATTGCTCACTGGGATGTGTTGAATACGGATCAAGAGCTTAATGGACAGACCGAACTTTCACTTCGCCTCTCCAAACCGTTTCCAAGACCAGCATGCTGTGCCCTCATCATTATTGCTATCGCGACTGACTCCATTCTCCTCTTTGTGCACCTTTCTTATCCGGCTTTTGCACGCACCAACCAGCAACCCATCATCGCCCTAGCCGCCCAAAGAAATGAGCAATCACCCGGACTCACATGTTTAGGTGAACTCGGAATTGAACTTGGTGGGTGGGTTTATTAACCATTAACGGAGGCCATAACCTAAGGAGCTTAACATTAGCAGCATTCTCAAGTTAGCAAAAATTTTCGTTCCGCCAAAAAACATGAACACACTTCACAATCCACCGGAATCCTTTCGAGTTCCGCACCTTCTACACAATCAATCGGAAACGGTTTACCGCACATATGAACTAAATCCTTAATTATCTTTTTTCATTCGCCCTTCGAACCAAAAATGCTAGAGAAATGCAAATAAGCGCCACGCCCGCTACGTTTTCGGCTTTCTCCTGTATTTAGCGAAGAATTTTGCCATACGTTTTCACCATCACATGAAGTTATAAGCATTAGAGAGAAGCAGGAAATCACTCAGTTTAAATTTTAAAAACTCTTCCTTTACGATAATTTGACAACGAGATACTAAAACGTATATCAACTCGCCAAATCCACTATTTTTCCAAACCTAATGACCGTATTTCCCTAGTTGAAATAAAAAATCTACCAACCTCAAGAGATAATTATCATCAAATGCTTTAATATACTCAGAGAAATAGGTTCTGCTATTGGCTTGGTTACCTCCAGCTAGTAGACGCAATGAGCTGAACAATAGTTGATGTAACTTCCTTCATGAGTAGGACGAAAATCAGCCTTGGATATGCGAGCGTAAAATGAAGAGAAGAAAATAATGTAGTCAAAGGTAGACAGTTTTTGGCCTTCAGGTGGTTGGAACTAATTCCGTTTATGTACAGATTTGCAAGGAACTTTTCATACGCGTACTCATTAGTAATACGTATACAAAAGGAAAAAATGCAACTTACCGATTGGGTTTATAGGTATTTTATTGCTATTTTAACACACAGCTTTAGGGAATTGATATATATTTCCAAATAATTCGATGACATGCGTACACATTTACTCCTAAATATGAAAACATAACTTCATTATTATAAATATGATTACTACTAAATATCAAGGTCTAATTCCGAGTAAAAACATCTATTTAAATGCGGTTTTCGCTTAAATTTCCATTTGCGCACCGTAAACCCAGGTCATTATAATGCGTAAATTGAGACGAAATTTAAAAAATATCATTCTTGCATCATTTATATAACAACATGCATGATTGGTTATTTCCAACGTCCAAAATGATGTACTCAAGTGAAGTGTGGTCCATGAATTATTTTTCGACTTACATACTTAACGCACCATATAAGTTATAGATAAAACCGTTGATATTCGCGCAACAACAAACTCGGCAAACGTCGGATTAGGTCGATTAGGTGAATTTTGAAATGGAATACCAGTGCGGTATATATTACAATACGATATACGCCACCAGAGCGATGCGATTTGACACATTGTTATCAGCTTATGAAGTCACAGCAGCGGGAGCAAATCCACTTCGATTCCCATCATTAGTACTTACACAGGCGAACATGGACATTTGGAGTTAGATGGTAAGCAACAAGAGAGGCTTTTAGGGGACACACTTACAACAACAGAACATTGAGAAGACACATCAAGGATATTGGAGACAGAGGTCAGCAAAAAGGACATAGAGGGATGGATCGCGAATGGCAACAAAACACTTGATGCGGTTGAATTTCAGGATATGGATGGATAAAAGTTTAACGAAAATCCTTAGAAACTTGGTCGCAACAGAAGTAAAATAAGAGTACACAAAAGGATTACCATTTGTGGTAGTAAAGAAGGACGAAAGAGTAAGCTGGTGAAAGAGGAAAACAATAATGGAAGTTTTATATGAGATAAGGGATGAAAGGAATTTAGTCTTAGAGATGGAAAGACAGGATATATTATACTATAGGACATAATGAGGGAGGACAACATGATTGATGGGGAAATAGATTGGAGAATGTTGGGTAAGCGGGAGAGAGAGAGAGAGAGAAGAAATGTATGAATCTTGCTCCTAATGATGAGGATGTAAAAGCAATGCGGAGTTCACCGTAAGTTTGTTGAATAAAAGGGAAGGTTTTTTAAGGGAAACTTTAAGAAGAAATCTACCGGTGTTGGGGATATTATGGGCATTTTGTCCAGGTACCATCATCTACTACGTGGAAGGTATGTGACTATGACTAACGATCTATTATATCAATGATCTAACGATATGGACCGATATGGCAACGAAATTAGTGATAGATCGACAGCAAATATCCAGAAACTACTCGCTCTACCCACCTACGTTGATGGAAGCGTGCCCACTGATTGGGTGAAAGCAAAGGAGGAGCAACATTAGGCAAACACAGAAGACAAGAGGCACAGACCGTGTTAGCTATTCCGACCAGAAGATTAAACGCGCAGTTCGAGTACTAGCAGTTCCTGGACTTAACAGGCTACTTTCGAGGAACTACGAGGCTTAATTCTTCTTCAAGCCAATTATGAACAAAGAAAGCCGCTTCAAGGGAAGTCAGAAACACTCCGGGTAAGAGGCGAAAGCGCAATAAATGAGTACAATTTTCTCATATGGCTGAAATATTCCTGAGAGAGAGATTTTGCGGTAAATGGAACTGAGCATAAACAACAGAGATAGAATTTGTTTGTAGAGTAAACTAAATACAAAACCAAAGGAGACGAAGTCATTGACAGAGTAGTTCCTGGTGAATTATTTAATACATTACTGTCATGTCCGTAACAATGACTTAAGAATGTAAGAAACGTTGATGAAAATAAATCAATGTACGCAGTGCGTTGAAATTTATGCAACTTGAAAGCTTGTAATTAACCTGACGTCACTCAATGAGTGAATCAATGGGAAACAGTGATCTAATATCTCCTATTGAATTAAAAAGCATGTAAATAAAGTCCAAACAAGACTCAAATCAGCCAAATCTCATTTGCTGCCAAAAATCGTAGAGGATAACAGTACACAAAAACAAATATAATGTTAAATTAGAAGGAAACGAAAAGTACCAATAAGAGATAATGATTGGAATATTTTAAAAGCCTTCGCCCTTTAACGGCAAGAATTGCCAACTAGTTTCTGAACTGAAAATTCTAGACTCAAATCAATAAAAAGGAACGTAACTCGAATATTTTACCTTAAAGACATTGTATCATGGCTAAAATAATACCAACCATGCAGATATAATGACGTACCATAATACCAATATAATAATATCAATAATCATAATACCAATAGAAATAATACCAAGTACGGAACACGTAATTACAAAACAAAAGCATTCTAAATTCGGTTAGGGTCGTAAAAGATGCAAATGTTCTAAGGAATGGGCGATGACTCCAAAGAAAAAGGAAGCCTTGGTTACTTATTTGTCCTGAATCAATTACAATACATATACAATATAATTTGGTTAAAAAACGCGCTAGTTCGTATTTGCTGCAATAAACAATGTCGAAAACGCGTTATTTGGACACCAAGCAAGTAAATTCATTAGAATAAAATTCCAGAATAGTTGTAAAGGAGCTGAAAAATGGGTAACGAATTACTATAATGTGAAAATACTATCTTTAAAACAATTTTTCTTCTCTAGACAGTATAAAGCCTATATAAACGAGAAGTGCACGGCCCGAGAAGCATTTATATTGATAGCTTACCTTCAAAGAGCGGAACAGCATTTCGATGCACAATGACTTTCGAAAGAGGACTAATACGATTCTATACCTTGAAATGAGGAACGGCATACCCATATACTTTGAATTCAAAGCAAAGATACTCTTAAAGAGATGTGGCCAGTCATATCCGTCAAGTTTTCACTCAAATGAAGGTTATTGGTTAAGCAAGCTAAATATACCAACACACAAGACAAGCAACATGAATCTAAAACAAACGCAGTCTATGAGGTGCATAGCCGTAGCGCTAGCCGTTTTTCTAATACCGTCCTCGCTCTCAGCTCATCTAATCAAGTCCAGGCGCAAACAATGCGAGCGTATGCATTAGGTTTTGCTTTCATAAAAAAAATTGGCAACGTCCGAGCTCTTCAATAATATGAGACTGGTGACGAGCGCTGGAGAGGGGCTTATAAATCTCGCAGCCCATAAGCCATTCTTTTAATCCTAGCGGCGCTGCGAATAAACCACTTCAATAGGACTTAGCGCCAATCCTTGCATCGCGCCGTCGTCATCAGAAGCTCATAAGGATAATTCCTCTAATTCGTAAAAAATAAGAGAGATTATGCTATATTGCTTGACGTGCAACAAAGTTTATATTTCAATGCCTATTTGTGTAATGTGAACGTGCTTGTCTTAGACAAAAGTAAATTTCGAGCCGGGAGGAATCCGGGTTTCACAGAGCATTCACTTTGACGACTATAGTGCCCGCAGAGTTTCTGTGCACTGGAGAATTTCTCCAAGCTTAGCTGTCCATGGTAGATGAGCAGCGATTGGCTGCCGGCGTCCAACCCCGTAAACCGGTTCTTAGCTCAGTGCGCACCGCGTACGAATACAGGAAGTGGCGACCCAAAAGAATCGGCGAAAACGAACGCTATGCCTCGCCTTTAGGATAGAAATACTCTGGACGAGAAACTACTATTCAATTAATTAATTCAATATTAAAGCAGTCAATTTGGTATTAGTCTTAGCTCACTTTGAATTATCCTGCAGCGGGTGACAGGCTTTCTTAACTGAATTAAATATGGTTCGATAAATTCTGATATCTTTCCCAGCGATAAAAATATTGGTTGTTATGATAATTAGTCGCAATTTTCGTATTTGTATTTTTCAAATGTTGGTGAAGAGGATTTAAGTTTTGTTTATTTATCGTATAACCACGGTGACCTGCGCCGATGGGGATTACTTTCTAATCTCACTGCGATGAATATTGCAATAACTGCAAGTTTTGACTCGATATCTTTAGTAGTTTCTCGTCCAGAGTATTTCTATTCTAAAGGCCCTCGCGTCGGCGAGGCATAGCGTTCGTTTTCGCCGATTCTTTTGGGTCGCCACTCACAGTATTCGTACGCAGCACGCACTGAGTTAAGAACCGGTTTACGGGATTGGACGCCGGCAGCCAATCGCTGCTCATCTACCATGGGCAGCTAGGCTTGGAGGAACTCTCCAGTGCACAGAAACTCTGCGAGCACTATAGAGTAAATAAAACAAAATACTCACACGTCATAACTAATAATAGCCCATTATCGACTCATGGCGACTGTCATGTCTAACAATAAGATGAAAGAGCGCTTAAAGGAATATGATCCTCTTACTCACGCACAAAGCGACTATTAAAATATATTTGACATAAATGCAGTTTTGGTCCGAATGATTTTTTGACCAAACCAAAACATACATATATCAGCAAAAAGCATTACATTTCCTGGTTTTAACAAGCAATAATGGTTACACTATTAAGCAACGGATCAAGACTAACAACTGCGCACATTTGCTACGGCGGTCAAATCAATACACAAATGGTAAACGTTGGAGCTATAGACATACATCTCAAGCCTTCTCAGAAAATACCATTTTTTTATTCTTTCTGGTGAGAACAATATGGTCATCAGCATTCTACCATACCATTCAAATAAGTCATTACAGATTTTTAGCCATCTACGGCAGTTCCTATAGCACAGCGACTAATTAAAAGGTAACACTAATTTTTAACGGGGATTCGCATATACGTCTGTTGTCCCCGAGCCGACCCAAAACGATTTTTTTTTATTTTATAGAAGATGAAGAGTAACTTTCATAATCTGATTAGTTTATGTACAACTAAATTCCATTATTTTTATAGTTTTCTATTATTCATTCTCTGATTACCACATATTAAAAAGTTTTTCCCGAATTAAACTGATGCCATATTGATGAAACGGCAATCGGCTTTGGCTGACGTGATTCCAGTACCTGCCGTAGGAAATGCATCATTACTTTCCCTCTACCGACCAGCTTTCTACCCCTGTAACAAGCTTTCATGCCATGGCAAACAAAAGCTAGCACTCAGTCCAATAACTCAATACAACTTGGAGTACCTGATGCGCAGGGTAGTAATAATACCTGATGATACCTGATGCGCAGGGTACATAAACCTACGCTCTCTAGATACCACCTTTGAAACTAAGCCTTCAGAGAGATACTGATATAGGGCAGATAAAACGAATCGGAATACAAGGCGGGCAGAAAACATTGGGCATTTGTGGAAAACAGAGGGTGTATGAGAGAAAGGTCTTATAGCTGGCGGTGAGAGAGGGCATAACCCCAGAAGGATTTCGACCACCTAGTTTACACACTTCGACAGATAGCAGAGACACCCATCCCCGCCACCGAATTTCGCCTCTCGAAGCTCCCTGCCTCTATTTGCCCGTGAATTGGGGACGCATCAGCTTGGAAAGCTCACCTACCTCATTCCTCTTGTTCGACACCGAGGGGCACTGATTGACAGTTCAAAGAGCACGGTAGGGGAGAGGCAACGGGGGCGACAAGTTGGTAGGTAGCATACAGAGGGAGGCGGGGCATGGTTTCCTGAGAGTGGGGAGAAAACTCGCTCGCTATTCCCAAGTGGGAAATGATGGGTGGAAATGTTCCGCATTCAATGAAACTCGCGCGGAGATTTTGACACAAAACTGACGCGGGATCCTACATGGAATTGAGGTTACAGGAAGTTGATCTTTAAAGAGAAGAGCAACGCTATCAATACCAGGATAACCAGTCCTTCGTACCGTAGTTCTCATTCCGAGTAAAGTTTCTCTAAAATTACGATATTCAAAGAATTCATTAAATAAATCCTTATAAGGCATTTCTAGCCAAATTAAGCTTACGAGCTAAACATATCCGCTCCAAAGAAAAATCTATCACATATTACAACAAGCGCCAATGTGATAGAAGAAAAAATCAAAGATGATTTCACTTTTCTTTATTAGGTAAGTCGGAAGAAGTGAATACAATTGATTCAGTAAGAGCCAGAATACGAACTCTTAGGCCGGTAAAATAGTTATTACCAACAGAGGCAACAGAACTTCCCTTTATAATTAGATAAATATTTTTTCTTGAGATAGAAAAAATACATTCCCATAATTATTAAATAACAGCACCATGAACAGGCACAACTTTCTACAGGAAGACGCTAGGCATAACAGCTATACAAAGATAAGAACAATTCAATATAAACGTCATTGGTTGTTGGGTAAAGCCATTAGACTGCTGCAACAAAACTATCCAATGGGATAAAATACAAACCGGGCATTTACCCAAATTATAAATTTACTTTTGACCTGGATTTCTATATCATCAAACCCTTTTCCAGCATCATCGTCAGGTAATACTCAGGTCTAAAGTAAATGTATGCCGTGGAAAATTGTTCAGTTTATATTTGATCACTCTAAAGTCCCTCAACTTCGCTTGGATCTTCGGAATAAAAACCTTAAGTGATTCAGTCAAATATTAAGGATGGTGTAAGACAGATTAACTGAGCGAAGAGAGAATGTAGGGATTTTTGATCGAGATCTACAGCAGAGAACAAAATAAAATCTACCTGGCTCAGAAGGGAGAAATTATGGATGATTTACCTAGACTTGAAATGAGTACAGCACAAGGAATTTTTTATAAAAATCGATGTAAACACTAAACCTGCATCACATCACTGCAAAGTTTATGGCATAGTTTTACCTCCAAAATATAGCAAAATAACCGCATAAAGCGTTCGACAGCATAAAATAACGGAGGGATTGAACATACACTTTCATCGTTGGAGCGACAGCCTGACCTAAGGACGCAGTAAAACTGTGAGTTATCCCCCCAACACCATGCACGACACCATATTCAACTCAAGGTAGTGAAACGAGAAAGCTGATAAACTGATAGTTATGCCCAAGCAAAAACCTGCAATAACCTACAATGCAGTGTACTCTCACCAAATTGACTACATTATGGGCAGCTTACCAGTAATTGAAACTATCAAGTATTGAGAATAACTGGCACCAACATTAACGCATAAAAATGTAGGAGTTGTATAGAAACCACAAAAATGATCCCATCTATTTCCTTTTATCGATAATATTACACATACGTCGAATACGACTATCAAAGACGTCCGAATACCACCAAAAGACTCCACGAAGGAGGGGTGGATACGATTCCAAGAACTCCCGCTTCGACGGAACATCATTAGCTCGCTCGTCCTCCTGTACGAGGGACGGGATTCGCTGTAATTCCGTGTGCTTGTGCCGTGGGAGACGATGTAACACAACAGCCATTCATACACGAATGACGGGAGGAGGATGACGATGATGAACAATAAAAAAATGACTGAAGGCTTGCTCAGCTCGCGAGGCACACAAGCCTCAGGTCCAACGGCAACCGAGCCAAACACAAAGGGAATGTTTGGGTAAGTTGCAGGAAGACCGACGCTATAAAATACAGCACTTGTTACCCCACTCCCGACGGGAGGCGATAAGGCGAACGGGGTGTTGGGGGCGGGTGGTGTATACTGGTTGGCGGGGCTTCGATTGTTGCCGTTGTTTGCTACTCGGAAAAATGGAGGGTTGTGTGATCGATTGTCAAGGGAAAACCTGTGGAATACGCGTGTCCCCTCTTTTGCCGCTCCCCGGAAACGGCAAGCCGTCGGATGCAAAAACCAGAGACATATTCCCAACGGCTTTCCAACGAAGGTTTAAGCGTGGAAAGGGAATGAAGGGCGCGATAGCCCCAAATACTGGTTGCCAACAATTACGAGAGGTCCGTGATTTTCATTTCCAAGATCAAGGAGTGCTCCAGGCACTCGCCTGAGTAAATATGAGGCGAGTTACTTCTCCTAAGATGTGAAGCACATAGTTTACACTCAGAGGTAGAATGGTAGGCTCGGTCACATGCTGATCTCACATGATGATGGCGGCCAATAATTACAAGAGGGGTCCGTGATTTTAATTTTCAAGGTCAAAGGACACTCCAGACATTCACCTAAGTATATATTAGGCGAGTTACTTCTCCAAAGATGTAAATAATAATTCAAACTCAGAGGTAGTATGGTAGGCTCGATCACATGCATAAACCTAAGGAGAAAAGTTTAAAATGCCGTTTTTTTCCTCGCACCATTAGTGACCAAAATAACAACGATCGATAAACTCCAATTAAAACAGTGCTGATAAATAGTCACCATGTTTTTGTGCTTTCTTCGTCTTATTTTATTAAATATTTGGTTTTCAATACCTCCATGGGATGTTGTTCGATAATTTAATTTTGTCTCTCTATTTGACAAATAATTCTCTCGCGTCAGAATGATTTCCGAAGCAAGAATACGAATTAACGTTGCTGGATGGACTACACTTTGACACTTTGTATTTGGGCTTATCAATTTATCATTAGGACAAACACATCTCCCCAAGGAAACCTTGCAAAACTTAGTTACTTTGTTCTCAACAATTATCATCTCAAATATACATATGTGCTCTCCGTAGATCTGCCAAGGCTTCAAAATATGTCTGACAAAACTAAATACTTGAAGCAATCGGTTTCAACGAAAATCTCCATTATTAATCCCGAGTCGTCGGAACAATGGTACACTGTTAAACTTACTTACGTAGACGTAGCTGCCCTCTCAATAGACACTAAGGAAGTCAAGTACTTACATGTCGAATTTCTAAGAATCTAACCAGACACGGCTGAAGGCATGAGATATTGAGAAAGAGAAATGCCCGAGCAATGCGACACTAAAGGAAAATAACCCGAAATTGGAACTAAGACTTTTCGCTCCAAGTCGAGATTAACGTCAACCCGGACAGATTCTCGAAGTTGTCAAATTTTCAGGGTGCATATCTCTTTTCCCCTCACGAAACCCGCAATAAAGTCGAAAATATTGACATTTAAGCCATTGCTGTGTGGAGACATGACATTTTGAGCCAGAACACCGCGAGGGATGGACTTTAAAGCAAAAGCAACACATTACGAAGAATTGCAACACAGAGTCACGTGAGGAAGTGGCTAGAAGAGCACGTGGCATCCAAGGTTAGATGGCAGCAAAGGCAGATCGACCTCCTCGACACAATACGCTGACGCGAAATTAGGCAAGTTTTCACGGTGACTGACGACATCCTATGGGAACGCAACGGCGCAACTGGAGTTTGGGTCATCGAGCGCACGTCCAAGGGACACAGTTCCCTCGTTAAACGGTAGTGTAGATGGGAGTGGAGCATTGTCATCTCCATTGTCGACCAGGTAGCCGACCCAAAATGAACAAAAGAGGGGCGGTAAGGGCTCTTCTTACGTTTCCAGGTGCTCCACCTGATATTATCATTCGGGGTGACTAAAAGGTCAGGGTTAGATTTATTGAAGAAATAAATATCTAAACTTTTCATAACTGCAGGCCACTATCTCCAGATTTCATCCTTCACCTCGGTGTACCACCTCTATCTCTGGACACCCTCCACTATTCCTTCCTCCAACCGGGGGACCCATGTTCCTCACATATTTCTTTCTTCCCATATAGCGTACATACTTC
This sequence comes from Ceriagrion tenellum, assembly GCA_963169105.1. Classification (NCBI taxonomy): domain Eukaryota; kingdom Metazoa; phylum Arthropoda; class Insecta; order Odonata; family Coenagrionidae; genus Ceriagrion; species Ceriagrion tenellum. The sequence goes on along the minus strand of OY720637.1, from coordinate 80,432,755 downwards.
ATCCCATTCATTAACATAACATTATCCTGTTATAACATTATCTGCTATATCCACAACATCCTCCCCGATTTCACCCCCTACAGCACCGCATTGGCCCCTCATTAACCTCGTCCATGCATCTCCCCTTAATTTCCTCCAGCAGTTATGTCTCCTTATTCACGTCATTGGCACATGTCTGTTTACTCACTTTTCACAATTCGCACATCTTTCTCCACGTCCATATCTCAAAACGCCTCGACCCAACCGTCATCCTCTGTACAGCCATAATTTCATTTGCTCTAAAGTTCAGCTTGAGGACATTGTGTAAGAGCGAAGAGATCACGTTCTTAATACTCTGTTGAGATAGGGTATAAATAAAGAGATGTCGGAGTAGAATGAAAGCAGCAAAGATTGACTATAAATGTATAAGATCGTCACGATTTGAGCCTCAATCCAGCCACAGCAGGAATGGACATTACGATCGAAACGTAATTTCCGGTCTTAAATCTTTTAATGAAGCTAGAAGTCGATTTTTTGTAACGACGTAATAAGCATTTTGTATTCAGTAAACTTGAACACGTTTGAAAAGTCAACACGCAAATAACTGTCAAGCGATAACTTCTGTGAAGAACATCATTGGTTAGTAACCCAAGAACGGGTCAAATTGATTAACAAATGAGAGCATATCACTAGCCGAAAACATATATTTTTGAAATTTCAATACAGAGCTAAACGATTTCCTGAGGGATTCCAGTATAAAGCCAAGCATGCTATCATTATAATTAAAGTATATTATATTAATAAATAAAGCCATATTACACCTAATCAAAAGATCTAATTACTAATGTAATTTATAGCTCTGATTAGAATAAAAGCCTAACTTCGACGATAAAACTAGTCAAATATCAATCACGGTTATTTCCTAAAATACCAAAGAAAAAAAGTTTCGCCATTTAATTCGACTTAGATTGTGAGGACAATTACATCATTACACCAAACTACTTTTCAGCCACCGATATTTTACAGAGACGAAAATATTCAGCTATAATCCAAAATAAACTGCGCACAATATTAAATGTAACTGCAAGTTGTCCAAGGAAAACTCCAATACGCCTTCCACTCATTAAATTGAATAAAACGAAGACGTAGTTTGGCGAGGAAAAAACTAAAAAGGGTAAGAATAAAGAGTGAACACGGATATCTACAACACCTGGGTAGCACAAATATTTCACGGAGCGATTCTGAAAAAAAACAGGAACTAAGACCCATCGCTTTAATATAGCCGGCTTGACTAATTTAAGCATTGACCAACCCAAGAATATTCACAGCGACAATAATAAACAAGCATATGAGTATAAACAGAATGCAATACTGTATTTTCTCAGGGTTTTGCATAGTATTTCATGATTCTGCACGATGCTAATGGAATGCAGATTCCACATCTTTCATAATAATAAATGCCATTGATGAATATGTATTTTTCAAATAAAAAATTAATGACTTCATGGGAAAAATTTACAAAAAATTCCACATACTTCATAAATAATATAATCAAGCAAATAATGGTGGCGATTAAGACAAAACTATAATACAGAAACCTCACCCCGGCAGAATTTCGGCAGGTCGCAGGTCACGTATTTCAATGATGACAAGAAACTCCGCAACTGTTCCGAGGTAATCGATATGAGCCAAGGCACAATTACGCTGGCCTTACGCCGACGAATGAAATGGAAAGATACAGCCTCCTGGGCAACAGGCACTCGCAGCATATAGGCGTCATGTGACCACAGCTCTCAATGGTCGGTAAGGGGGTATTTTGGGGGAAAGGTAGCAAGAATGGTGAGCAAGAGACGGTCGAGCGAAAATGGCAGTGGGGGAGCAAGGAAAGGGACGAAGGATGGACGGGGGAAGGAGAGACTGGGTAATCATCGATCCACTCACCAATCACCGGGATGCAACCCGAAAAACATTTCACCTCAACGCCAGACTCACCTGAAAATAAAACGGGAGAGAAAAATGAGAGCTAATTACGTGTAGCATTCATATTTTACTCGGACTTATTAATAATTTACACAAATATGTGAGCGAAAAGCTCCATACTTGAAAAGTTATCCTCATGATTCCCAAAACTACAAATTAAACATCGGGAGAAAAAACTCGGGATGATGAAAACAGTTCACGTTACACTGAATGTATCACTGAATTACGAATTACAAACTAGCATGCGAGCCGTTAAATAGGAAACCACCTGTAATTCCATTTAAGCCAAAATTAGATGTATTGCGATTAAACCAAAAAGAAAAAATTGCCAATTAATGTTGAAAACATATACGAGCGAGATTTCATGTTAAACGTAAAAATTCGAGGCCCATTTCACGAAAGTATTTGATTCATTAAATGATGATAATATGGTTGCAGAAAAATTCACCATACAAAAATGGTGAACTATTAGATAAAGAGAGAGAGAAAAAAGGATACGACAGAAATATAGGGAAAATCGAGACTTATTTGAGACTCATGTCATTTATTCCGCCATAAAGCTGGGCATATAATTAAAGATAAAATACCGGCAAGGAAATTCTTTCGGAGTTTTCTGCAAACACGAGGAAAACTTAAAAATCGGGAAAATCGATGATACTGAAGCATCACGATGAACTCTAATTACTTCCGAGGCCTTGTACACCCGTATGTTCCAACGATATCTCTTATCCGTACCAGCTAATGAACTTTTCAACTCCACGAGAAAAGGGGAAAATAGGCATTAAAACAAGGAAGCTAAGGTTAAAGAAAAATTCGGTCCAACAATCGCCAGGCATGTTGATTGATCGTGCTCGAAAAAATTCTTTAAAAGACGCCTTGATTGCAAAAACAAAAAATAAAACTGCAAGAAATATTTTAACGTTCAATTATGCTGATTAGAGCATAAGAACTCAAAGATTTGACGAAATTACTCAGCTACGGCGAACGTAAATATGGAAGCTTTGACGTGGTAAACGCAATGGATCGCTCCCGCGCGTTATTGATTACGCTACTATTACTCACCACCGCCTATCTCCTTTATTGCTATCCCTATTGCTTTGCCTCTTTTGCCAGAGTGAGCGGGAGCCTCCGAACAGCAAGAGAAACAAAAGGCAGAGTTATTTCGAGTCCGATCCCATCTGGCGAATGTAAAGGGATCTGAGAGAGAGGAAAAAAACACACGAAAAGCCGAAGCATCCTGCGATTTGAAGAGTGAAAAGTGCTTTCCCGCGAATATAAAAACGCGGACATAACGAAGCTATTCCATTTAGCCACCATACGGCCGGGCAGTTCTAGTAGTCGAATGCAACAGCTTTAAAATGAATTTTACTTGCAACCTGGATGGTTTGCAACGGTGTTAAACTTCTAGAACGGTTAAAAATTTATATTCACCGCTGTTCTACGGCAAAATTCAGAATTTGAATCACTGATACGTTATTGCGCACGGTTCCGGGGAAAATAATGAAGTCAGAGGAGTAAGCGAATTTTTCCCCAATCCTGAACATATATTTTTTTAACGAAGGGGAAATATATAACTTATGAGAAATAAAAGGAGGGTTCATAGCGATTATGAGATGCGGGGGGTCAGGTGCACAAATTCTGATTCTATAAAAAGAACATTCTGGTCAAAACCACCAATGACTACGAAAAATTTACGCCTCGTGGGGTTCAGAGGTATTTTCGCACTCATACAGTCCAGCACGATGTTTTTATTTACAGTCATAAACTAAATGCGGGAGAAATTAACACGATTAATTAACAGGAGAGTACATCTGCAGTTTGTTTTTGAGGGTAGCGATTCAGAAACGAAGAAAACAAAGTATTTCCTCTTCCAGTTCATCAATCTACGTATTCAATGCTTCAGTGAGCACTCCAATAATTCTATACACCAAAATCAATACGATGCGACAGCGTATTACACATTGGGTACACTAGCAAATCCTAAATACATATACGCGGAAGTATCGTTTTCAACTATAGATTAAGCAAAATAATAGAATACTCGCAAGTAAATAATAAAATACTCATAAACTAGCCAAAAAACCGTCGCCATAAAATTACCTCACCGCTGTATATAATTTCATTGCTTTCCTTTAAAGTTCAAGAGTGCCCGAGAGATAGGAAAAACGTTGATGCATATGTGAAAGGTTGGAATAGAACTCGATTATGAATGTAGCTGAGGGCATAAGCACAATACACATTTACCAACCGATCCATTACGCAGGAAATCTTCATTAATCTAATACAGCAATATCGAAAGAATACCACGAAAAAACAATTATACAGCCGTTTGACTGGGAATCACTAGCGGACCGTTCCATTGATTCAATTATAAAGAAATTCCGGTCGGAGCATTTCACGATTGTCTACCGTTGATTATTTACGCAAATAGCACTAAAGCTTTCCACTCAAGGGCTACGCAAGAATCATTATCCAGGAATGTGTAACTGTGTCTACTGTACGTGGGAACGTGTTTTCATCAGGATGCAGCCGGTGGCTGCCTAGAAAGAATTAAATTAAAGAGCTTATGGTCAATGATAGGACATTAAAAAGGTAAAAGCAAGATTACTGAGTTTGTGAAACTAACAGTTCTTACTAATATATAAAAATCTAGTGGTTGCTGTCTGTTACTCAATCAGTCAAAAATCACGGAACCGATTGAAACAAAATTTGGCAGGAAGCTGATGTATCTGATTCACACATAGGCTATATAACAAGGGCCTTTAGGGCCTTTTAGGGCCCCAAAATGGTTATATCATTAAATAATCGTAGGAATAGATGCAGAGGTTTCTCTTTATTTGCTTAGTTTAACTTTTACTTGACGTATTCGGTTGTAATTTTCGCAGTTATGTGGAAAAAAGAATGGAGTTTCTTCTTCTTTCAATCGATTTTCATCTACGATTATATTTCACTTGATAATAGCAGTTTTAACGCCAAAATAAAACATTTTTCTCCAATTTTAACGATGGCTTATTTACTTGGTAACTAAGGATTTTTCATGCATGAATAGGGACTTTGGGCATGATTTTAGGCCTGCAAAGGTCCACGGTTTAAAGCTGACGGCTTCAAAAATAAATGAAAGCCCATACATTGTAATTAACTAAGTAGGCAAAGAACGTGGCTACAATTTCCTAGACTCCGAATTTTCGATTTCTAGCTTACCTGGGACCAATGGTAAGGCAAAGTTTGTTTTTTCTCTCAAATCAGGGGAGTTAAATATATTTCTTTCAATTACTATATAGAGTCTTTCCTCCCTTATCACTTTCAGAAAACTGCAGACCTCTATCTTTGATAGTATTCCCATAGTTGAGCGCTGAATGAACGCGGACACGTGCGCCGTAACGCGCAAAACGGCCGGAAAAATCCGAGGTATAATAACGACTTAACTATCAATAAATAAGTATTAACGTATGATTTGTAGCTTAGCTGTGATCTACTAAATACTGGTAATGGTACTCAAATAGCTAAATTATTTTGCCTAGAAGAAATAATCAATATAATTTCCCAAGCCTCGCCGATTTGGTTTCTTTCAGGTGCTTGAGAAGCGTACATTCAATAAATGAGGAGCATATATGGCGATAAAGGATTCACGTCATTTACTTTTTAGGTTACTAATATGTAAAATTATTAACCCTTTTGCTAAAACCCTTTTCCACCATGAGGTTCCGCATTTTTACATTCAGGATGCCTCAAAACTCTTCTCCGTCTTCTCCACGAAACTGCAGTTGGTTGCCAACCATAAGAGCAAAAATGAAGAGATTTATTCAAATAATTTTGGTAGTTAGCGTCTTTCTCTCACTCCCCGTTGGATTTCAGTGGGTAAATATTGCCGCAATGGTCGATAAATGAGGAGCTGATTCGGCGTAAAAGAACTTATGTCATTCAACTTCTGTGTTTGTACCGTACCAAATTATAAAGTGATGTAGAAAACCCTATTTGACGAGGTCATTAGCCTAAGTTTCACAGTTTTAGAACGCCCTATACCATTTATGTATCTAAATGCCCATGATTGGGGTCAGGAAGTTATCAATAAACAAGTATCATTGTATGATTTTTGGCCTAATTGTGATCTACTACTTAAAATGGTATTCAAATAGATTATTTTGTTTAGGGGGAAAAACAATACCATTCCCCACGCTGCGCCGTTTTGGTTTGTTTCAGGTGCTTGAGAAGGGTAGGGTTGATAAACGAGGATATGGCGTTAGAGAACTCTAGTCATTTACTTTTTTGGTTACTACTATGTAAAATTATGAAGACTTTTGCTTAAGCCCTTTTCCCGCATGATTTTATTCAGTGTGCCTCAAAAACTCTTCTTCGTCGTCTCCATGGAACAACAGTTGATTACAAACCATATGAGTAAATGCGCAGAATTCAATGAATATTATCAGTTTACGTCTTTCTCTCACTCCCCGTTGGATTTCAATGGGTACCTACCCTTCGCTAGCAATGATCGCTAAATGAGGAGCTGATCCGGCGTAAAGGAATTTATATAATTGAATATAAAGTCATTAGCCTAAAATTTCCTGGTTTCGAACGCCCTGTACCATTGATGTACCTAAATGATCATGGTTGTGGTCAGAAAATATGACTTTTTTCAAATATTGCTAGATTTTGATCCCAAACACAGTAGAAGAGACTCGTGGATTATTCTTGGTAAAGGATGATTGGATCATTGACCGCTCACATACCCGGGTGTGACCCTTATTGATCAGGGGTCCCAGAACAGAGTGAATGAGACTGTAATTGTGAAGTCTCTTCCTGTGTCTATCCAGTGAAAAATAAATACCCTGATTATTATGAATATTTATAGAGCTACTCCGTCATTTTTAATCTAATTTCCCATTAGCAGGTTTCCGAATGTTAAAAATCAAGTTTCCTCAAAAAACCTTAACCTCTTCGTCTCCACGAAACACCAGTTAAGGAGGAAGATGAGTTCAGCGGAATAAATAGAAATTTATTTAAGTTGCTTTAATGCATTACCCCCACTGAATTTCAACGGGTACCTTTCGCTAGTACTAGATAAATGAAGACCCCACAACGATGGCAACCTCAGGATATATTTATTAATAGCAAAGTTAAAAATTTAGTGGAAGTCTGATTTAAGTGACGGGAAATAAAGTATGATACTATTGGTCCAAAACAAAGAATTATACGTAATAGAACATGAGTTCAGAGATTTTGTACATAGGAGGAGGGTCACAGCTAATAGTTATGAAGATTTGGCTTTGGTTCTAAGGCATTAAAGTCGATGACAGAAGGAGATTTCTGAAGTAAGAAGTGCATCGGGCAAATTAAAAGGTATGTTCTAATAAAGACATGGAAATAAACGAAACAGTTACTTTTCAAGAAAAACAAATAGATGCAGCAATCAACCTTCGGATTGATGACTGTTTTTGACGACGTGTATCATGATTTATGATGCAAAGCATTCATCTGCAATGGAATTCTATTTAATAATCACAATGATAAGCTTTCCAAGGAGGTTTATATAATTTAATACGACGGTTCGCAGCCCTGCATATGATCGCATTTCCATACATGGCCATTCGGTTTCGGCATGAGGAACTGAACTAAAAGCATGTCATCTCAACTTGCGTTAACGGATTCGAAGTAAAAAAAATTTTGACCGATACAGATCGAGAGCGGATGGAAAACATCACTGCATGACATTTAAGAATCATACTGCCCTCCAAGGGGCACTGAAGGAGTAAATCTCTCAACATTTATCGTTCAAAGCTTTAGAGACGCCTTCTATCTGCGACTACCACATTACTACGCTTTCTCCCGAAGTAGATAGAATTCCCGAAGATGATCACTACAGAGATATACTAGATACCGATCAGCATAGCAAGATACGTTAAATGGGAAAAATCCCCCAAGGATCAAGATACCAGAGAAGCAGATAAAGAGCAGAAAAATGAAACATCTGCCATCTTTAAGGATCATCATTTGTGCTCGCAATAAATTAAGGACGAATACCTTCCGGGCACAAAAAATTTTTCTCTTCCTCAAATAAAAAATGACGACTCCGTATTCCAGAACAATAAATCTTTGCAACAAGCATCAAATCCGTATCCGTGCGCTTAATATAATGGCTGGAAATTCTACACTCCAATATATCTTCGTCTCATATCTATCTGCTAAACGTAGTTTTTCCACGGTTGATCCTTGAGCGTGCTTTCGAATGAGGGGATATCGTTTGATGGAAACAAACAATATGGGCACATTTTAATGGCGAACTTTATCAAATACATAGCAACATACAAAGAGCAGTAATTTATTAGCTAGAGAGCACAGTAAGGACACGGTATTCACAATTTAACACACAATCTCATTCCGAATTCAGGGACAGATAGGACCAGTAGGTATGAGAGAGAGCTTCATTTCTCATTTAAAAAGAGGGATAAAGCCATAGAAAAACCTCCGGTCATAAATACTGACGCTCTGAGCAAAAAAAATAAAAGCACGATGGCACAATGCCGCCTACGCAAAACGCCACCAGAGAAGGATGGCTACACACGAGTAATGCAGATCGCTTGTCACCGAGTCGCCCTCGATGAATGGCAAGCCAGCAACCCGTACAAGGACGGAAATTTGTCACTAACAAAACCGAAAAAGTGGGAACAAATGAAGCACGAATCTAAATCTCTTGCGCAACACGGTAAGGGGAAAAGTGTGTACCCTTTAGGACAAAAGACACACCGAGGGTGGACCGTGGCCCGAAAGCGAAAAACAACCCACGTGTCCATTCCTTCCAAAAAGGAGATCGAGGGTAAAACATGAAAGACCAGACCGAAAAAAATAACCTAAGGAGTGTTTTGGTTAATGGGAAAAATATCAAAGGGCCGCTGGCGGCGTCGGTGATACGGCAGCGGGAGTCACGTCCAAATAACCCCCGGTTCTCCTTTCTCTCGTACCAGACTGTGGTGCTCGGGAGGAGAGGGAAAGGCGACGCATGAGGGGGAATTGTGGAAAAGGGACGGGTGACCAAGGGTTGAGGGGACCGAGGAGAAAATAAGCACGAAAGTGGTTGGATTTCCCTTGCGCAGGCCGAAGTGAAGGTTGCGGCACGTAAGGGGGAGAGTGGACGGATAGAGGGGCAAATGAGAAATCGCCAGAGACGGGAAAAGAGGCTAAATTGGGAAGAGAGGGGGTAGTTTTTCAAGAGTAGAGGAGTCCTTGCGCAGGGTGATGGGGTTGAAGCTGATCTTTTAACCAAAACCACATTAACCACATTAACCAAAACACTCCTTAGGTTATTTTTTTCGGTTTTGAATGAAGTTGAGGCAGATCACGATATCACCAGTCACCGAACGTTTAACATTGAAACTAGCCACTCAGCTACAACTTACGCCTTCGATGTACCCTAAGATTTTTTTTCTATTTTTAAGTGACAATTCGCGGACATTTTTTTCAACGAACATAAACTGCGACTGCATCTACAAAGAAACTTGCAGACCTCCTCAGAGGTGAGAGGCAGATGGTGAGTTATTTTCCACCAGCATTGTTGGAAGAGGCAAAGGAAAATCATAGGAGGAATGTGTTAGCTCACATAGCTCAACATTTCTAACACTCTTGAGAGTTTCATTAGGTTGAGTACAACGGACAGCAGCAAAATTTGTAAAACGCTCTTGCTTGAAATTATAATTACAACCGAATAGTAAGACGGATAAGACTAAGAATCCTTAACAAACATGAGGGAAAAATCAGGGTGATACTATGCGTAAGTTCAAAGTGAACTATATTTCGGAAGACGCAAAACATGTTCGGCTTTAGCTGAGTTAATAATGGTTTCTAAATAACACGAATCCTAGGCAGAATTTTTATCAACGGCACTTCAAATATCTTTAAAAAAAAAAGCACGTCCACCGTCATCGATAACTCCAAGGAGGCCACTCCACCAATGTTCGACAGCAGTCGATATCCCAATTGCAGTAACTAAGAAGAACGTCTCTTCCCATTTATCTCATGGAAATTTCATCACATTTCATCGGCTACGTTTGAATATTTTTTGACTAATCCCACTGTAAGCCATATCGTGGAGACATCATGGAAAACTAACAAAATATGTGTATCATATTAATTGGCAACTTCTGAAAAATGGTAAGAAAATCTAGTATAAAAATGATGACTGTAAGTGCGATAAATACATACCTGGACCAGGACCAACGACCTCTGGCGACTCTGAACGTCTGATACTTTTCGCTCACACTATTAGCAACGCTAAAAGCGCTTTCTTCACCTTTCAAATATTAACGATCAGACAAACCAATATGGGCGTACATGCGGATATAAAATCTATGCCAATATCACAGAATAGGAGCTCACATTTCCAAGAGGAAAAGCAGCGAGGAAAGAAGTTATCCCAGAACGGGACGCACCAAAGAAGCACACTGAATTTTTCAGGAATGGGCCGTTAACTTTCGGAAAGAGTACACCCACTGAGCCTATTGAATAGATAAGGAGGATGGGGAGACGAGGCACGAGCCCAGGGATGTCCATAAAACTGAGAGAAAGACAGAGAGAGAGAAAAAATACTGGCAGAGGAGACGATAAGAAAGACATTTCCCTCCAGGGGTAAAGAAACAATTTTGTAGGACCATCCATCCATAGTCAAAATATTATGATTACTTTAAAACAAATAAATTATACTTTTCAGCACCCATAACAAGACGTGAAAGGGCAGAATAGAAAATAAATCCCTGTCATCATATGATACATAATATTGCATATCGTATTTAATGGCAATAATAAAATGCACTGCAAGAAACAATAAAAAGTTTATATTCAAAATGAATAAAGTAGTACAATTATGCGATGCTCAATCAAATGAAAAAAAAACATCAGACAAATCAAACCATTCTATAACCAAACTATTCCTGAAAGTAAAAACGCGAGATAAAATGCATCCGCAAATACGCCATTCAACGATGACAAAGGGCAAAACTGGAATAAAATCACCAATTAGAAAGGAAAAAACGAACCATAAATTATGCGAAATGAATTAGTGAAATAAACCGGCTGAGCTTATATACCTAGCAAAGAATAGCAACAGATCGGGAGAGGCTTGCTAGTAACTTCCTCTTAAAAACTGCCTCGTCTCCCTCAGAGAATTTTGCATGCACATTTTAAGGAGATAAAAATCATTCACTACAACGGATGTTAATCAGCTTAAAAGTAGTCAAAATGAAATTGCAGGATATAAATAAATAAAAGGATAAAGTCGGCCCCGGTGGCGGCGGGGTAAAGTCCTCGCCTTCCAACCCGAGGGTCGCGGGTTCGAGTCCCGCCTGGGTAGAATATTATCTACCCAGGACATGAGTGTTTGTGTCTCGTCCGTTGTTACTGATATCCACCCGACGTAAATTGGCACATTGTGCTGTTTTCAAGATAGTGAAGATAAATAAATAAATGACTGCAAATTCCCAAATCTACCGCAGAAACTACCTCCAAAAACATTAACTTCATTCCAAAAACGCGGCCAGTTAAGATAATCATCAGCAGTTATCAATTAGACAACTGATAAACAAAGGTTCTACACTAACGCTCAATTCTCTCAACCGCTTTTTTCCTTCATTAATACTATTTTAACATTCCTCGTATTATGCTTACAGAAAGACCAAAACGCAGCTATGTGTGTGTTTTACCAACAATTAAAACGCCATATACGAAGACGGTACGAAACACAATGCTGAGGCAAATTAAATCAATACCAATCGCAGAGATGGTCGCTGTTGATTGTCAATGATAAGGCTCAGCAATACAGTAGTAATGTCTACTTATACATGGATTCTCTAAAATGGATTTAGTGCAAATGAACTTATCAAAGCCTACAGATAGGATTTAACCTATGCAGATGGAGCACCTCTAAACTGGTCTAGTAATTCTATCAATGCCACAGGCGGAATTGAAACATTAATACGAAATCATCATCAAAGCGCTGTACCAATGAAAATTGGTTACATAGACGAGTACTCGAATTAAGCTCGCTTATTTCCGATCCCCAATCTTAGAGCGAGAGAAATCATTGAACGTAACCTTCACTACCCCTATTCTTAGCACAATGCCCCCATTTCATAATTACACATTCTGAGATATAAGCAGTAATTAACATCAATCAAGGTGATCTGCAAATTCCTATCGATAGGTTTCAGGACTTAGAAAACTCGATTCTAACCTACTGACTCCTCCGTTCCTTCAAATCAAATTCCGTTACGAATCACTACATTACATCCTGCGTAATCATTATCCTAAAAATCTCACTACCTTTCACTTCACGGTGTCCAAAATCGTGACGCTTTCATCTCTGCCTCTCTTGCCCGACATTCTCCCCTCTATCACTTTCTTCAATAGCCAGTAGCCCCTTACCAATTCTTCTTCCTGCTTAGAATACCCCCATTAAACTCCATCAATAGGGATGAATTATACGCTCAAAATATTTCCTGCTAGCATCACCTTGCTTTTCCTGAACGAATTTCACGGATTAGTCACGGGGTAAGCGCGATCTATTGTATAATATGTTTTGTCGTCCATATCAAATGTAGTTCACCCATTCTAATAGATATTCCATTATAGAAAAATTAATATCACCTTTTTAACCCCGAGGGACATTATTCACAGCAGAATCGGTCCGGGAAAAGTGGAACATAAAGCAGACCAAGTTAAATTGCAAGTTAAAGCTCAATACTCAGTTTTGTGGTCACCGGAACAAGTCACCGTAAAATAAAGAGGATGCGAGGACAGGCAATGGCACTCAGCGCGATACTGAGGGATCCGGGTTCGAGCTCCGGTCGCGACGAATTATTACTCCTCTCGGGAATCATCACACTTCAATGCGAAACTTTATACAACCTGCATCACCATTCGAATCCTAACTCCAGGAATAAGTAAACTCATATGGATGGATTTAATACAGCCGGTTGTAATAAAATATCCCGACACGCATTCTCACAAAGCGCGCCATTACAGATCAATAATTAGGGCAGACACTTTCACATCGAATGCCGGCCACCAAGAAGGAAGGCTAGGAGGAAGGAACGTGGAATGTGGAAATGGAGTGAGCAACGGTGAAGGGGAAGCGTAGTGCGGGCCGCAGGATGAGGTGCGGAGGCCACACGTGGTGCGGCAAATGGGGAATTAAGAGCTTCTGCCCTCGAGTCCTGTGGGACGATGGCAATGGAGATATAAACGACCGAGGTAATGGGAGTAAGGGATTCAGGGAGCTGTAGAGGGAGTATGTTTTGTGAGTAAGGCAAGCGGATAGGGGTAAAAATAAGGGTTCGTGTGGTGGGGGAAGGGTCTTGAGGGGAGCTGGGAGAAGGAGAGAAACCGGGAGAAACAGACTCAAGAATAAATTCAAAAGCAATGCTTCTCGAAGACATTGATCGCATTGGGCGAACCTATGTGACACATGAAGACATGACAGTATATTGGTTAAACATTGAAGAGCACGTTCCAAACACGTATTTCCTTAAGAGAATGATATAGGAACGGAAGAAGCTCTTGCTAAACAGGTTGCCTTGTTTGAATTATCTCTTCACAAAAGATTTTTATTTCCTCTAGCCACATTTGTACCAAGCACACTGTGCTTTCACAAAGTGAACATCAATTAACATGTAAATTGATACTCAATGTATACTATGTGTTCAAAGTATATAAATGTCCAACTTTTTCCGATGATGTTTAACATTCTGCGGAGGAATAATACATATTCCGCTAGAGTATCATACATACAATAACATCACATTCATAGCATCGAAGATATACTCCGAATAACGCATTCAAAAGAGATTCTTTCCAAGAACGGTAAGATATTAGAATGCTTGCCATCAGAATCGAATATTAAGGCCATTAGAAGGCAGCCTAATTTTCCCATCTCTCTATCGAGCTGCACACCACGCTAACCATTTCTAATAGCAAGCAATTGGAATACTCACAAATCATAAATACAGCAGATTAAACTCATGCACAGCTCATCAAGTCAAGCACGTTACCGCCACGGCGTAGAAGTTACACACACTCGAATGTAAAGCTAGGGATTGAGATTAAATGGCGGCTGATATCTCATTGAAGTATTAACTTACACACCTACGCTATCTTTCAATAGCCTTAGTCATATTGAATATGATATAGGAGTGACTGAGCAGTAGAGTTTTTGATAGTGACGCGAGGAGGGGATCAAAAAATTAATCTTTTTTGTTTCTCCCGCGGCAACTTAGATTTTCAAGTTATGGGTTTTTTCGTCACAGAGAAATAATATGAAGTTTTATTCAAAAGTTAAAGTTCAAACTGCAGCGTATATACCTAATATTCATACAGTAGGCAGTAACTGCTTACTCATTCCTAAGAATATAATGTATGTCGACAATGATAATTAATCTTTTAAAAGTAATTAACGGAAGCAAAAGCATGATAGATTTAGATGAAAACCAATTACAAGGAGAAGACTGACCTCCTTACTCCAAGTCCTGTGGTGTTATGCCGGATACTACATGGCTATATGAGCACATGAGAGAGAGAAGCAAAGAGTGGTAAAGTTAGGCTAACGGCTAAAAGAAATTACGCTGCTAATGACAGAGAGATCAGAAATCTCAGCCATCGAAGCAAGCGGCAAGGTCGTTGGAGGACTGCAGGTGTACAGGAGAAATATTCAGCGGCTGAGGCACAAAGGGAAGGGAGCCGCATGTTTAATTCATAGCACTTGGGCGGGTCATGTAATCACGTCGCACACCCATGTAACCCTAATATAATGCGGACACTTTTTCTCTACTTATTTCGGACACAAAAAGGCTCCTCACGTTTCTACGGAAAACAGTTACGCCTACAGCTAAGTATGATTCATCACATGTATAGTAGGAAGATACGCAAAACTAAATGTGCGTTCATCCTTTCCCCACGGATCCTTCGCTGCATCGAGTAGACATAAATATTTTAAGAATATACTTTTCAACAACGTACGTCAAGCTGCAATACCGCTACTATTTCGAAGATAATTCTGCGAGACGAGCAGTATAAAGCTCAGACCTAAGTACAATCGCCTGACCCTTGGAAACTCCGGTCACTCAACGTATAATAAAATAACTCAACATCCTCACCCTTGAGACAGCAAGTTTTCAGTGGCATCACTGCTGGCGTAGCGACGCCGGAGTTAATGACCGCGAGGGGGCGCCACGGAGTTCACGACCAAATAAATGGCTACGGCAGCACAGCGAAGCTAGCTTTATGAAAATGGATGACGAGAGCGAGAAGACGTATAATTTTTCTTCCTATTCAAACAGCGTCCCTTAAAATAAGTGCTTCTACTCTACATGCCGCGCGTGAAATGAACAATAATATAAACTTCTGCATTATAATATACGGCTGAAAAGGGATATTCTAATTACTACTTCGAGAGAAAAAAATTTTGAAAAACAGTCATCAAAGAAGAGCATACAAATATTTCCCTCAAGCGCTTTTTCATGAAATAATCAAATGGCTTATCTAAAGGTTTATAAACTTTATGAAGATCTATAGGTTAAGGACGGTTATTATTGAGGGCGGGAAACATATATGTATGCACTAATATTTTAAAGGTACAGACCTTTTCTCATAACATGATTACATTTTCAGCTCGGTATTCCATCTACATTTCTTTAACTCATACATAAAGTCTATTCAATTTATTCCCTATCCCGCTAACCAAACACCCTACGAATTTCACCAATAATTTCTCGCACCTTCGATTGCCTTCCCCAATTCACTCAGTCAAGCAGCAATTCGAAATCGAAAATATGAATATAATTCGAATACAAATTTTTATCGGAGGAAAAATTCTCGGGTCTCACGAATTTATGTAAGAGCACTACTCAACAACAATCAAGAATTCCTAGACATCAGATACACGGCACACGACTCTATAACTCAACAACATGAGACAACTACCTCACCAAACAAATTGTAAAAAAGTGTTAATTGGTTGCAGCGGCGTCAACCTGAAAGATATGCTTCGTTATGTCACCAACAATAGTTGCTTAGGCATGGGGAAAAAACTTAAGGGAATGAGCTTCTATGACATCGTTTCTCTCTTTTCACACACCGTCTATAAACATTCTGAGGGAAGTTTATCCCCGAGTCTATGTCCGTAAGTACTTGTCGTGATTCATTGCCCCTGCCTAGACCATCAAAATATCTAGGTGGCCATAGCTTTCCTTTCTTAGAGCAAATGAAATCACATAACCTCGCGAACATTTTTCCTAGGAAATATTTTCCGAGTGGCAAAGATAGATAGCCCAGAGAGGATTTCTACTTATAATCGTAATGAGAGGATCGTCCATCCATTACAGTATAGTCATTATTTCAGGGCCTCAGCGATATGAAGGTTAATAACAAAGCCAAAAAAGGAGTGTAAAAAAGTTACTGAGCCATCTACTGAAAACCAGCGTATTTACAGGTCTTACTATGCGCAAAATAAATGTTGAAAGCAGCCCAAAAGGTAGGTGTAATCCGTTAATTCCCTTTCCATCTGCAGGAAAAACCGTAGCTAACCACCGCATACCGCACCAATTAAGAGGTTTTGATGTTACCCGAAAGGATTTACAGCCGAGCCTTTATTATCTTTGACAAAGCACAAAATAAGCGCGTTGTCGTAAAGCCTTTGAGGCAGCGTTTGCCAAATTAAAGCCCGCAGCACTGATAAGCATCATAATGAGGTATGTCGACGTGATTCTGCAAATTTATGCCTAGCTTAAGCTGTTTACCTTAAAGCACATTACTCGATACAATTTAATACAATTCATTACAGGGTTGGGTACGAATTTAGTTGACATTTGAATAATTAATATATGTTCACACGACGTGTTCAGACAAAGAACACATGTTAACTTCATAAACAAAGAAACAGTTTCTCCACTCACCGGCTAAACCCGTTAGAATGCATGTATACACAAGGATTACCTCAGCCACGTTGAAGCAAAAGAGGACTAAGGAAGCGTCGCTGGCTCGGGGCTATGGACTAGGGAAATTCAACAAAACTTAATAATTGAGGAATTACTGGTGATTTGGAGCGGATCAAACTTTAAAAAATCATATTTAAATACCTCCGTGACATCATGCTATGATCTGCATTACTTTATTGGTTCATTCTGTACCAAATTATTAACCAAACGGAATTCAAAATTGTGATGACGTCGGCTTCAAGTGTTAATCCACCCGGGTTTCGACGTGCGAGGTTGAAATGAATTTATGAGGAATAACTAAGTTTTCTTTTCATTTACGATGTTAAGTAAATTCCACAAGTCACGCCTGAGACAACGGAGAGCATCAATACCACAGTCCTTTAGTCCTTCGTACTCGAAATTCTTAGCTAAGTAAAATCTAAATCTATGATTTAAAATGATTTAAACGGATATAATGAAAAAGAACCCAAGTAAAATTTCACGATAGAAAATGTAACATAGAGGAGGAAGACTAACTGAAAATTTTAACAGTTTGTTTATCACTTCCATGATGGAGAAATTCCACTCAGTTAAGCCCAAGACCGTTCATTTCGCTAATTATTTTGCATAATGCTTGAAACTTGACTCAAATGTTAGCATTCTGAGGAATGAGTCGAGGGCGAAATGCATAGTTGTAAAGAGGAGAAATCACTGACGACAATGACAGTTAACGAATCGCTGATATCAGAATGAGGAAAGCGAGGTCTTCCTCTCCAAGTAGACTCCGATTCCGATCAAAAGTTCAGATTCCAAAAATAAATTCGAGGAATCCTCACCAGGAGGTTGAGGGGGGAAAAAATAAATCTTGAAAATTCGCAGAGGGGAAAAGATATTTTTCCACCCTGGAGTGAACATAATCGTGGAACTTCCAAGCTTCAACCATTGAATTGATTACAAAAATTCGGAACGCCTGAAGTGTATAAGGGAAAGAGAGAGAGAGAGAGAAAAAGAGGGAGGAAGGAAAAGAGAACGAGATATAAAAAGCAACAGAGAAAGAGCGAAAAGGGGAGGATGATGATGATGAGGAGGTAGGCAGTGGAGACAGGCGACATGCACACAAAAGCACGCGCTTGGCCCGCAATCGGCAAAGATTCAGAAAGTCGAGGCTTTTAAAGGGCAGCGGCGGTCGGGAAGGAGGACGCGCCACGAATCGCTGGGGAATGAAGACTTACGTACCGGGCAGCCCCGAAAGAGATCGCCCTGGGGAAAATGGAAGGTGGAGAGGAAGGGGAGAGAAGGATGGGGAACAAAAGGACGAGGATGAAAATGGATGAGCGGCGGGGAAAAAAACCAGGAGGGAAGACGGAAAAGAGACAAGAGGAGTGACGCAGAGCTTGGTCTAGGGCCGACACGACTGCCGCGGTGATATCTCCAAAGCAACGACTTCTGCGAGGAGCAGACGAAGATTAAAGGAGGCTAGAAACACCATATCCAGGAAAGAACGCACATGCACGAAGTACCCACCTAATCACGAGGCTGAAGAGCTGTGCTGATTCTTGACCACGCATCAAGACTTCACAAGTATTTCAGCTGGTTTGAGCGAGATTTCTCTCTATATGTAACAGAAACCATTTTGGAATTCTATTTTGTAAATTACACCAGAAGTAAGAAGTAAATATTAAACACCGAGCGACTCAAAAATATAGTTTCATACGACTGAAATTCTCGGTTGTTCACTAAACATGCCTATATAAATATTAAATTATTTTCAATCACTGGGACAATACGTAAAAACGCCTTTACAGCCGAAGATTTTCTGGCGATTCTGTAAATACTACTAAGTTGAGTACCAAATCTATTTCTTTTTTTAAATAACTGAGGATTAAAACAAACTATCCACCTTATTCCCGATGGAAAATGGCTGGTAATTTGGAAACTACACCGAATAGTAGTGTAGCATTAGACTCATATTTTGGTGTTCTTAAAATGCAAGATAATTCTCTTTCGTAGAGCTATCCCCGCAAGGGAAATATTACACAATGTCAAAATGAGCAAAATCACACGGTAAGACAGAGAACATTGAATACCACTCACCATTGGATCGCTCAGGACTAATTTATAGAACGAAATAAAACAGACTTCTGCACCATCTCGAAACCTGATATTTAAATATTACAATAATGATAGTCTAATACTATCCAGAAAATCAATCACCACCACACAATGTCTTTTTATATACATAAAGCTGGAAAGTCTCGGGTAGCGTCTCAGAACAAGTGTTGAGGCTACCTTCACAATATAACACGTGAGGGCCTAAAACTACCCAAATTATAGGATAAAATACGAAATTAACGGCTTATTCAAACCATCCATACGGTTTCCAAAACTTACGGTTATTACAAGACTTAAAGTTTGAGAGGCAACCCTGAACTGAAAATTGCTAAATAAGCCTTCTAAATTTTCTAAATTTTACCCCCCTTGCCCCTGCCCATGCCTCGCCATCACGATTCTTCCCTTAATCCACCTTACACCCCAGCAGACACCCTTGTTTTATTTCATCCTGTGTGTACCTCGATTTCACTTCTAACATATCTAATTCTTCCTCGTTTGTTTTTTCTCTTAAATTCGCTAGCACTCCCCATCTTGTATCCACCAAAACTCCACCCCTTGGGTCTTATTCATCCTCCTTCCGCAGCGAGCGCTTCCCAAAAATAGAATGCTTAAATATAACCAAGATTCAGGAAATTTAAGTTTTATCAAACTTCATAAGTCTCCTTCCTAATTACGATCACCATAATCAAATGCTTAAAGAAGAGATACTAAAATTTTACAGTTGCAGTAAAACGACCTATCGATCCGATTTTTATGACGGCCATTCCGATCTCATATCGTGCGCTACGGGTACAGACACCATAAAGCCAGCTCGCTCAACAGTTGGTCTCCTTCATCCACGAAGTCGTCATTAGTCGAAATGGAAGTAAAGTTTGAAAACATGCAAAAATGGAAACTTTCCATTATTTCGATGATATAACAATCTTTCTAAACAATGATAGAGTTTAACTCAAGAAAATTTCAAAGTAACAAGCAAGTATCGTGATTTGAGCCATTTTAAGTTGGGTTCAAAAATTAACATGCAACATATACTACTTTATTATTCCGTGAACTCAACTACATCAAGATCCAAAACAGATGCTCCACTTCAGGGCGATGTATTACATTAAGCAGATTTGAAGCCAAAAACGCTAGCATAATACTCTCAAACTTTAACTACATCCAACTTAAATCCCATATTTCATCAAACATTAATTAACTAATTTTACCAGCTGATTAGTAAATTTTAGGACAGTCATTATCCCTACGTTATCCAAATCCGCAAGGATAAGGACGATCAAATAACCGACCATACAGCTGGTAGCACACTCAAACGAATGAATGATGAAATAGCACGTTCCCTCACGCAGTCTTACAGGCAGCGATGGTAAATAACAGACTTCCGAGTGGTTCCAAGGAAACTAATACAGCTGTCGTTTTTAAAGCATTTTAGAACCACAAGAATTCGTCACAAAGTAAAGTTAATACGTGGTACGCAGGTTTTAAACATTATACACCTTGTTGGTGGTTACAGTCTTGAATTTTATAATAAATCATATTTTGCACAGGCATGCATTAAAGGACTTTACTCGGAGGAATTAAGGTTATTTTTAAAACTCCATAACTAGAGAACGCTTTGAATCTACCCGTTGAACACAATTTTGGACGCACAAATATAACTTGACTTCACTTAACTTCAAAAGCATTCACAGCAACAAACCTTTAAGTTTCATTTAAAACACACGTTTCCTTTTTTCCTTTTCGTAGCTTATCAACTAGTATTATTCATGGATTGATATTCGGAAAAAAGCCTAACAAATTCAAATGGCCCAAAGTATACATTTGACACTATACAGACAAGAAAAACCGGGTACTAACTATACGCTCAGCAAAAGATTTCTAGATAAAACAAACAGACCTAATGAGGTATTTAAAATTCTTGGAATTGTGAAAAAGTCCTCAGCTTCCCCATTCGCACTACTTCGCGACCTTATTCCACTTCCTGAATGAAAATTTGAAGCAGCCAGATAAAAAAAATCACCCCATCCAATATGTAATTTAACAAAAAAGCCGTCACCAAAAACACCATCATAAGGCGACGAATTCATGCGATCCATTAGGTGAAAAAACTCGAAGTGAAGATAAAAAAACATCCGCAAGGGACAAAAAGTTTTGACTAAGTCTTTTGCATACTTAACAATTGCACATTTTTATTTCCTCTCCACTCCCGACAAACTCAGTTCTCCCTCTCCTCAACTCTGGCAATTGAGCGTGAATTAGCTGAAAAGACGGACGAAAAATTATTCGTATTCTGAGTTATTCGTCGTCTTGGGACCTTGTTTCCGGTTATTTTTGCCCTGGCCGTCGGCCGCGGCTCGGAGGGAATGTAAAGACGAGGGAAATCAGAGACAATGAGCACACACGAACAGAGGAGGGGGAATATAAAAAAGACAAAAGGGCTTCCTCGGGAATGTATGCTAAAAATACGGAGATGAAGGGGGCGGAAAACAGATGGAAAGTATGAAGGAAGAATTTTAACCAGTGGCGCTGTCAGGAATGCCTCTATCTCTCTGAACTTCTTCGACCACCGAAAAAGTTCCTTCAACCCTCACTTGCTAAACACTTTCGTATGCGCTATTTAAGACATTCCCTTTGGAAAACTTTCTCATCTCTATCCACTAGGGTGTCATTAAATCGTGACTAGTACCACTAAAGACGGACTTATACGTAAGCAAACCAGCTACAACAACACTGATCACGACCAGCCATAAAACATTTCACAGGTGTCAAATTTTCACTTTTTCAACTCAGATATAGAAACGTTAAGAGCATAATTAAAGGCAAAATAGAGGTAAAAGCCCCCAGAGGAATGCCAAGGGATAAGTTCATGGACCAAATAAAGAGAGACGTACATAGGAAGAGATACCAGGAGGCATAGGAACTAGCATTAGATAGGGAAGGATGGAGAGCTGCAGTCAACCAATTCTAGGATTGAACGACCAATGAATACGAATTGCTGCGATACCTCGAAAACGTTATGCAGAGAACTGAGTCGAAAAGTAATCACTCGAAGTGTAAAAACTGTGCATATCAATTACTGAATTCATTAAGGATTTTCGACTGAGACTACTCGCTAGTAGAAATGCATGATGGCTATGCCCACATAGCAATGTGCATTCCGAATGCACTCTGACAAAGATCTTCAACATATACCGGCATGCAATAAATAGACTGTTTGAAGACACGAGCTAGTGAAATAGCAAGCGCGTGAGAAGTGAATTACACAGCTTTAAAGGATGTGTATAGAACTACCCGATTAACCAATTAGCACCTAAAATGTGGTGCGGCCAGTTTCATTCAATAGAGAACCTCAATACTGAGTTCATATACGAGAAAATATGGCGCGCTAATTAATCCTCGATGCCACTGATGAAATAACTTCCAAAATTCCTTGCGGCTCTCCATGTACTCTCTACACACGTGAAGGCCCATTCAAATTCTGCGGAAAAGGGTCCTCATGTTGGTCCCGAGTCAAAGCCAGAGATGGGATATTATTGATACATAACGCGGTGATTAACAGATGGACTACAGAGGTTAAATATGCCTAAGGTAAGTCACAGTTTTAGGCTTATATTGAAAATACACAAGCTAATCTACCGGTAAACAGTTTATTTGTCATGGTATTAGAGATCCACCATATTAAAAGCAGTAAAAACATTTTTCTCGTGCCGTAGGAAAAGTCTTCAGGTACAAAAATCAGATTAGATGACATGAAGACCCTAGGATAGTATGTACGAGACATGGGAAATTGCAGCAACAAATTATTAAAAGCACTTATTCCTTAACGCTTCATATACAGACTTAAATACGCTGAAAAGGTCAGTATCAGGTTTTTGTCGTCACATGAACGGATTTGCTAACTTTTGCTGGCTGAATGTATAGCGATTCTGCTTGTATATGAAGAATATATATATTTAAACTAGTCTGTGTTTAGTGATCAGTGATAACATTTTAAAACAACACCACTTTTCACAATATTCACTTTTGTTTGATCTAAATATACTGCATGATTATTGTATTTTTTTACTTTCTCACTCATCCTTAAAGCTGAGGTTGTTTCATTAATATAACATAATTAATGCTTTTGTATCCTACCTGTCGATGTTGGTTTATGAAAATATTTCAACTAAACACCCCGATTTTCTGGCTATCTATCATCCATAAAGATCGTCTTCCTTATCACCCAGCATATCCTCTCCGTTAATTTACGAACTCAAACATCAAATACCAGCAAAAGCCAACGCTCATCGCTAGCAGATTTAGCCTTGCGCTGCGTGTTAAAGCATGAATGCAGCAACCATCAGCAATGCGCACACCCATAGAGGAAGCAGTTTTAAATAAAACACACATAAAAGCAATGGTTGCCACTCGGCTCAACATTGACGTACCTCCCCCCTTCACTCAGAAAACAATTAAACAACCCCCTATCCCTCTCGCAACAATAAACCTTTTAATTTCTCAGGGAAGGGGGCCACCGCATTCCTGAAGGAGACAAGGCACTCCAAGAAAAATTTTCTAGTTACGCAAAACCTGCTCTAGCATCGACGTGTCCGAACTTTGCTTTCACTCGTAAAACCCGAGCGGACTGCGAGCAAGCCTGGGCCAGAACCCGCCTTTGAGGTCGCATAAAGGCGCCTTTACGCGCCGAATTTACGAGTAATTTGAAAGTCACGTACAAGCACGGGAGAACAACCTGGGGCAGTGCACACTACATGAGAAATTGAGCTTCAGCCAGCTGTGCGCTCGCCATGCGCGTATCGAAAATTATTCGCATAAGAAAGCCAAGTACAATAGGAGCCATTTCAGCATAAGATGATGCATTCAGGAAAGGTAGTAGCAAAAAAAGGCACCACCCGTCAGATTTTTTCCCCAGAGGCTCCGTAGTGGACAAGTAAGAATGTAGAAAAGTCAGATAAATCCTCGGCAGTGTTTTCGTTTAAGTATGCAACAGATGCCGAATCTCTCCAGTATGTTCTTTTCACCGATGTGTATACTTCAAGGATATGTTCTTCAAGGCCACCCCCCTTTTTCGGGGAAATCATATCAGGAATATACAGCTCTTCGGTTTGAAACAGGGTGATGTTGGTCGGTTCCGAAACCCAAAGGATGATGGCCGACTACGCCTTCGAGGCATCGGAGCAACTCACCAACATCGGCTGGTTGGAAACCCGAGAGTTTTACATCCTAAGCATTAGCAGAGAAGCACTCCTATCCTACATAAGCAGGGATGTAATTAGCCAGGCACCTAATAGGTAAAGCACCTACGATGATTACGTTCTGTTAATCAAACTCATTTTCACTAAATACTCGGTCTATTTGTGTAAAATATTTCACCTCATCATATATGATTTCCAGCTATATTTTTACCTCTCCTTTCTGCCTAATGAAAGCCTTAAATAGTTTTCTCACCACTCATCTCAATCAGAAGAGAAATAAAAAAGTAACGGCAGACGTGAACGTGAGCGATGAGAAAAAATCATAACCTATGAGAGAAGACAAACCACTAGTAAACCGAGGCATTTTTAATCCTTGTAATGATGATATGTGATAAGGATGTGATCAGAAACATGGAAAAACGTATACAATCCCAGGCATGATTTTAAATGTGTAAAGCACGCACGGGAGGCGAAGAATCAGCGGTAAGCTTAAGTTTCTGAGCATAAAATTCCTCAAATTTTCTCAAACTCACGAACGAAGATGGGTGTCAAGATTGCCGCTCCCGTACACCCGAGATGAAAAATAAAAGTAACTGCTTCATACAGTAAAATCATTTTGTTTCGCCTCTCCAAATATATTCTAATGCAAACAGTAGTTCGATGTATCTACAGTGACCGTTCGATGAATTGCATGTTGCTTTATTAAACTCCCAACGAGCACGGCAAAGATTATTTGATTTAATGATCTGAGAGCGGTTTCAGTCAGCTCAGTCTATCGACCATTTTTTGCCAGGGAATCATCGATGACGGATGGCCGGAGCATGGGAGGGAATCTAACGTGGAGCATCAGAGTTGTAAAGTAAAAAAAATCCTCTCAGGATAAACCAGATCGAAAGATTACTTTCCCGAAAGGCAACAACAAAAACGAAAAGAAACCATTTCAACGTATCTCAAGCTGAGCCGATAAATCAGTGTTGCCATTGACAAACCACCCAACTGATGATTATCATGAGGAACTGCTGGACCTCATATCCCGAATACCGCATTATTTATGGTTCATCGACAAAAAGTCACTAAATTTTTAAATTCATCACAAGCAAGATGATTATAAATGTATCGGTTACGCCCGCCCAAATAACGATTAAGAATTAACTTTTTTCTTAATTATACAGACCATATCAACGACAACAAACTGCCGTTATCAGTCATAAGTTATGGATTGGCTAAATCTATCCCTATCATTTCCAAAGCATCTCCATCAAATTTTATTTCCCCATCATCCACAAGATGAGTAAGATTACACTGCTTTCCAGTCGATTAATTTTCACGTTGTTTGATGAACTTAATATTAAGATTTAAAATTTTTCCTTTCACAAAAAATTCCATTTTCTTCACTTGCCTTATGAAGTGGTTAGAGCTAACATTAAAAACTGATGTGTGTACGAATGTAACTACCCTCTCCTCCACTGGCATCCCTCGTAGCTAATGCCCAAGAGTCACAGCGCCTAAGAGCCTACTCATCGGTTCCCCCACTTCTTCAAACTCTGGCTTCCGCCTATCAAGCGATATTTCGATGCCACCGGTTTTTTTCTGCTGCCAACAATTTAACACGAAGCATTCACGCCGCTTTTATCATCAAAGCGAGCGAATAATTACGAAATGAGGAACTTTTTCATCACATCAATAATTCCAGTAGTCGCAAGGGACTTCAACGTATGATCAAGTTCAGATCATTTCATTTATGAGAAAAGCGATTCAGTCAACACAAAACGGCCAACTCCTACGCTTTACATCATATTCAATACAATACCTTCTAACCACGGAGATTATTAATATAATAATTGAAACATTCATAAAATCTCATTCCTCAAGTGAATAGTGGGTGATACATACGATACTACACTAATTACATAGCTTAATGAGTTACAATACCGTATATTTAAATATTTTCCAAACGTTCAAAACCACAGATACATAGGTTTAACAATGACTGCACCTCTTGAACCTCAAGGGTCTCGAGGAAAACTTACAAGGTCAAACGGTAGATCGTACAATTACACAAGATTAAGATTATACTTGTAATTTTTCAAGGAATACGCATTAATTTTTAATAATAAACGGTAAACTGATCTAAGCTGATCGAATCATTGAAAGAGAATGATGATAAACACGGATGCAAATGAGATAACACCATTGCAGGGACCAGACTAAGGTCGAAAGAATGTCATTACACATTTAAGTTAATGATTAAAGCGGATAAAATACACCGTAAGAGATTTAAGCAAATCGCCAACAAAGAGCATCCAAATAAATAATAACAGAAATTAGTCCAAGTTACCCTAATAAATTAGAACTACAGCTGTGATTCTAAAGATACGGGCAGAACTTCATAAGGCAGAAGGAAAAAGGCTGATATAACTAGATTTAAATGCCAGGAAAACAGAAAATTCAAGGTCCAACTTCATTTCGGCTACTCACTGGGCTTTCATCAAATACTGCAAAAAAATCAAATGATATGTCAACGCAAAAAGAGACGAGGATATGCACAAATCTTGCTCCAACCAACGAGAGGATTTCACAAGGTGCATTTTAGTCCCTCTATCCACGAAAAAGCTCTTTCAGAACATTACATTTGTCAATTTGTGCATGTATTCTTACGGAAAACAGAACATCTGCAAGTTTAGTGTCTCGGGAATACATTCAGCCCACCGAAGACACATCTCTTTCGGAAGAGTCATCCCTAAGGGCCACGTGCTGCAGCAAAAGAAAAGGTTGCAGAGTCAGCGGCACAAATCCATGCGGTCCACTCGAATCCCTCCGAATCACAAGCATGTACAGCCAATCATTCATTGAAAGCACTACCTCCGGGAACGGTTGGCTTTGCATGGTGAACGAATTACATTCCTCTCGACGAAATAGACGCTCGAAACAGATGAGCACTGCCTCAAAGTGAACGTAAGTTTCTTGGTTACTAGAATGCGCACATACTGCGCCTAGATTCTGCAAGCCGCCTGGTTTCCAAAATCAACAGACAGCTCAATCATCACACATCAATCACGGGGACCTCACAAGCTATAGAAGATATGGAATGGCAGGCAACCAATTAGAATAACATAAGAAGGAGGCGGACGAAGTGGGAAATAAATGTGAAGAAGGAAAATGTCTGCTATGAAGTGATTTCGCCTCATAGAGGGACAAGCCAATAACTTCTGTCTCCGGTCAAAAAACGCTGTCTCTCTTGCGACTTGAAAGGGCATTGTTGAGTCTACGAACCTCATTTCCGAAAGCATGGTGGCCACCGCAGGATTCACGTCACTAATTTACCGTTCTCAAGACACCGAGCATGGATATATTTATATTATCTCACAGTATAAATGCGCAAAGAGTGAGAGTTACCATTTAATTGCCGGGAACCTTGATTGAAAACCTACACCACTAGGTCTTAAGGTTGGGTTGTACCTATTACGCACTTTTATCCTCCCATGTATCGGCAGTCAACTAGTCTAGGACCATGATAAGCGGCTGCCCTTAAATTATGCGCCCATACTGGCTTATTTCAACTTGACTTCGCAAAAAATGTCGGCCGCCGAGCAAAGTAAAGCTTATAGACTTGTCAAATATGATAATTACCACAGGGTAAACAACTAACGTTCGTCGATAAAGTTGGCAGATCTTCCCTCTGCTCTAGAAGCCGTAAAAGTGTGATCGTACATTTTAGTAGAAATGAATCAGAAAATATTTCTCCCGTCATATAAATTATATCAAAAACTTTAATCTTGGTCGCCAATTATTATAAATGAGAAAAACAAGATGGGAAAGAAATGGGACATAAACATGAAAACGTTTCCTAAAGATTCAGCCTGCTACTGATAAGACCGTAAACAGCGTGTGGGATCAGATTAGCATATTTATTATCTAGTTAAAAACACGCCCGAATCACTGTTTTCTCCATACGGATCAAGTAGAATCAGATCGGAAAGAGAACAGAAATTATAATTTGATTACAGTTGCCATCCTAGAGACGCCTATATGATACCATAACACTTCGACGAGAATGAGCTTAAACGGAGGTTACTCGCAAAAAAAAAGAAAAAAAAATGAATTCAGATCATAGCACGTTTGGCCTCTTTATGCCCAATGCTTCCAACGCTCACCTCCTTACAACTGAGAAAAGGTAACTAAATAGTTTTTTATTACTTACTAGGAAGGGTGAAGTTCGGTAAGTTATGACAATCGATCGGGATCTTACCTGTAAAGACAAAATACAATAAATTAGATTAATAAGTATAGGGTATGAAAACGTATGATACGATAGCATTCAAAACAGAGATGTGTCTAATATAAAATGAAAGAGAAATAACATATTTTCTTTCGGATTACAAAGTACTTACTTCCAATTGAATTAAAACACTTGCTACCTTTCAAATTCATTATTAGTGACGTTTAACCATAACTTTCAACTCCCACTCGATAAAAATCTGCAATAGTATATATATTGAGTGTTCTCACAACAAGTCGGAGTTTGGAAGTAGTGGGAATGAGCAGGAATAAAAGTATGAGGCTAGCAGATGAAGACCGTTAGATTCGCGGAGAACCAGACGTTGTGTAATACATTATCAAAAGAATCGCTAACTTTGGCGGATGCTTTATAGAAGAAATGCGGGAAATCTTACTAATATATAAAAATCTAGTGGTGTCTGTCTGTCTGTTACTCAATCACTCATGAACCACTGAATCGATTGAAACAAAATTTGGCCGGAAGATACTAGATATATCTGGTTCACGCATTGGCTATAGGACAAGGGCCTTGGGGTCCTAGAAGGCCCTCAAGTTTTTTTCTTTCATCGCCAAAAATTGGCCATGGAAGATAATTGTGCCTGTATTAGAAACACGTAAAATATACCTATACTGAATGTACAACAATCATGGGGTCGTAAGACAACTGGGGCCCCAGAGGGCCTAAGGTTCCAAAAGAATTATTTGTTAAAAGCCTCATAAGTACTGAACGAGTGAACCGATTTTAGTAAAATTTTCACACATGGAATCAGTAGTTTTTTGAGGAAATTGGGACAATAAGGAAGGCCCGTGGGCCCCAAAGGCAGCGTATTGGGCCTTCTGGTGTCTTATGTGTTAGAAAAACTCAAGTCTAAACATTTTGGTTCAAGTGCAGAGGTTTCTCTTTTTGCATATTTTAATTAGTTCTGCTAAAGATAGAAGGCTATAGTTTTCGCCATTTGATGGATAAAGGATTGCAGTTTCTTATTTTTTCATTAAATTTTCTTATACGAATACAATTTCTCTAGAAATCGCGTTTTAATGTCAAAATCATGAATTTACTTCTGTCAACAATAGGATATTTCCTTGGTAATCGTGGAATTAGCATTGGCTTTAGATGGGAAATGCGACCTTTTCAATGGCGGCTGGGTTTTTATACCTAGAGATAGGTATTACAGTTGAAATCTAGGCCTTATACTGAAATTTTGCTGATTACGATATTTTCAGGGATATTTTTGCCTAAAATTGGCAAAATTCATTTCAAGTTGACTACTTTAAGTTGGACCCATGTAATACAGGAGAATGCCACGATGTTACATTAATGCGGAAAGCCTCTGGAATGCAAATGGCCTGTAGTTTAGTTTCCATATGTTACTGCTATAGAATGTTGAAACTCGATTAATGTAATGTAATGCGGTTTTCATCTGCTGAATTGAAAAATAAAACTAAAATTATAGCTGAGTTAAACAGGAGAATGCCAAGTTGTTACATTAATGCGACTAGCCTCTGGAATGCAAATGGCCTGTAGTTTAATTTCTATATTTTACTGCAAAAGAATGTTGAAACTTGGTAAGCATTATATAATGCGATTTTCATCTGCTGAATTAAAAAATAAAACTAAAATTATAGCTGATTTGCCTAGAAAAAAATGCACCTCATGAGTGACTCGAACCTACAACCTATATGCCCTGTCTTTCTTTCATCCCCCGTTGAATTTCAACGGGTACCTTTACGAGTCATCAATAAAAGGGAGTTGATGAAGGCAACCTTGAGAAAGAATGTGAATAAGAGGTGGTGAAGAATTTGATACCGAGTGTACTGTTATATGGGACAGAAACGGGGACTCCGTGAAAAGAAATCTAAAATATGCGGAAGGCGTTGGAGACAACGGGATGAAGAAGGATGAAAAAAGTGCTGTAGACGGAAAGCAAAACAAACGTGGGTGTGCTAGACATAGCTGGTGAGAAAAGGAAACTTCTGGATAAGGCTAGGAGGAGGCAAAGTAGTAGGCTAAATGAGGTATTGAGGGGCAATGGGTTGCTTGAGACCATGATGGAGAAAAGGATGTTGTGCCAGCGGGGAAGGACAACAGAGAGTATAAATTTTATGGACAGGATGCAGAAGGGTAGGACGTACGCAGAGAAAAAGAAAAAAATGTTATTGGTATTAAGGGGCCAGCAAATATAAAAATCAAGCGTATTTTTACAGACTACCTTTTAAACATACCCTAACCGATATATTATCTCGACGAATGAATCGAACTGCTAACCACATTCTGAAGTTTTTATGAGACAAACTAACACGGTACAGCCACGATAAAAAGATATGTCCCCTTTGTGACTCTCCCTCCCATCGAGGATCAGTACTCGCACAATCGAAGCTCTCCAGCACTCGAAAAATTATAGGAATGTTATTAACCTTGTAATGCGCGCGCTGCGCAATCATCCTTCATTTGTGGGTTCAGTCATTTCTCAAGCATGTACGCTACATAGAACCTTTTTAATCTTGAAAACAGAAGATTAATCATACGTACCGTGCAGGCAGCACAGTTTTCCTTTCAGGAGCCGCCCGAATCACCTCCACCCATCACCTTTAATCTCCCTTCTTTCTATTCGAATACCAATGAAAAGTTTTCGAAAAGTATTCCCTCCCTTAAGTGTGCAATCCAAAGACAGACTGTCTCAATGAGGTGAAAGAAATTTCACCGGTTTAGGCTCGCTAATACACACGTTTTGTGGTAATAATTGTCGTATCTCACTGATAAAAAGTAGGATATTTGAATTTTTTTCTAGGATTTGATTGGAACATGTAACTGAAGAAATTGTGTGTAACGAGGGCCAATTAAGACAGGTATTCTCCACGAAATAAGAAGACTTGAGCGAAGAATTCAGACATCTAAAAACTCATCCTATAACACACTCCCTACTTCCGAACACGGGTGCACGTATCGATTCGATTGCGAAAAATAAAATTTGAAGGCCAAATCGAAAACATCCTTCAGCTTTCACGCAAACAACGCCACCATTCACCCAACCTTACGCAAACACAAGAGGCTCAATTCATCGCCGCTGGGTCCACAAAAGCCTTCTCCTGAGCCATAACTCAAGAGTCGAACGAGAAAGGAACGTAAAGTGACTTTGAGAGCATCGATCTCCGGAAGAAGAAAAAGAAATAAATAAATGAAGAGGCGCCTGGAAAAGTCACAAGGGCATTTTGGAAAGGATATAAAGAATCCGAAATGCGGTCCGACGAATGATGCAATTGGGACCATTGATAGAATTCATACCCCACATATTATCCAGCAAATTCTCTAACATACTGAAACAACTAATTTTAGAGGATTTTCTTCAAGCGCAGAAATAAATTATCTTCAAAAGTGTTCAAGAGTAAGGCTCGAATAATGCTAGTCCATTGCCTTCAAAAATAGGGAATAAAATAAAAATTGATACGGTCAAATACGAATAAGCCAGCTGAACTCTACTTGGAAACGTGTAGTTATATTTGCAAAGATGGCTTTATGTGACCCTACTCGCCAGGAACTAGATGATTTGAAATCACGCCTTGGACAGCCCATAATTAAGCAAGAAATATTTGCTTTAAAAAACTATATCTGTCTGTTAATATTGGTCACGTACGCTAAGAAGCATATGCACAGAGCTACACCCGCGTAAATCGAGAGTAATGATCGTAACAGAATATAGAAAGCAAAACGGGAGAGGGCAACGGAAATTTGTCATCATTAAGCAATGAGGAAGATCAATTTGAACAAAAGAATCACGAACTACAACCAACGGCTTGTAAGATACAATCAACTACTAACCCCTGGTGATTGAAAGCTAAGCAGTTTAATGAAAACTCGCAGAAAAGGCAAACTCAATTCAAACATTCGGCGACATCCAAGTCTAAAATAAAGTAATGATCGAAGCAGAAATTCAAGCGAAGAATTACGGGGATACACAAAAAATGTAATCCATTAGCAATATTGAGAGATATGCCACAGTGAAGATAACGAATAAAACGGTTAGCTGAAAGAAAAACGAAGTGTTGGCCTAAGAGCTAACCCGGGCTGGAGCTGAGCAATCTTCGGAGGTAACAATGATGAAAATTATGTATTTGAGTATGAACATGTTACGTTCACTAAGAGGAGAAGAACAACCCTCTACATTTTTACAGACACAGACTACTATCCACCTAAACAATCTCCGTTCATTTAAGCATACAACCAACCTCTCTTTATCCCGTCCATTAAACCTCTCTTTCTTCCTCTTTCACGCTAACCCAATAGTCTCTCCTCTGTCCGCGGACACAAAGAAATAGTAATGATTTATCTTCCCCAAATGCGGTCGGAAGGAAAGTCTGGCGGGGAATCGGGAGGAAAGACCGGTGAGAAATGATTGAGGTAGAGGGAACGAATCGACGTGCAAAAAGTGATTGCTGCGTGGAAAGAGAAGTAAATGAGTTGAAGGGAGAAAGGGACCCGGGGAGATCGTAATGAAGTAAACAGGTAGACGGGCGGGCAGAGGCGTTCGGTTGAACGTGGGCGGAAACGAGCGGTGGCAAGGGGTTCAAGGAGCGCCTGGGACGTCTGCTGATTGGTGAAATGAATTCCGATCCCGAAAGGCAAGCGCCTTCCCCGTCGCCCGAGCGAATTCCTACGAGGTAAAACGTAGAGGAATAAGATGGAAGTAGAAGAAATAAAAGGACGGCCGACTGTTTACGTGGGATAGTCAGAATTGGAAGGGTGGTCGCCGTCAGAAGGAACACGGAAATAAAGAGAGAAAAAAAATTTACTCTAATTCCGCTACTCCTGAGCGAGATTATTCCCCATTATTTATCTTTCGCATTCAGAAGAGAATGAAAATTCCTAAGGTACACAATTTAATTTGGCTAATTAAGCGAAAGTGTGCACAGCTATGTAAATTACAACGGAAGTTTGGACGGGTTTCCACAGCGTGAATTTGCAAATTTTTAACAAAACGCTAAGAAAATAAGAGACTCTCCACAATGACTTCATTAGCTATTGCCAAGGGCATGAAAAACTATCACAAAAAGAGACTGACAACAAGAAAAAAT
This sequence comes from Ceriagrion tenellum, assembly GCA_963169105.1. NCBI lineage: Eukaryota > Metazoa > Arthropoda > Insecta > Odonata > Coenagrionidae > Ceriagrion > Ceriagrion tenellum. The sequence continues at coordinate 80,399,190 of OY720637.1, read as the reverse complement.
ACCATCAAATATCATTTATTAGAGAAAAAAGACTAACCTAAGATTCCACTCAGAGCAAAAAGTACGCTGTCAGTACCACTTCGGGCGAGAAACGAACATTTTCCTGACTCACAAAGTGTTTTTCTAAGTGTAACATGCAAAATTAACATTTCTTTATTAGAGCCCACAAAAATTCTGGAGAGCAAGAGGTAAGCTCTAAAGCAGACATCCAACTTTCCTGAGAAAGTTACGATTAAAGAATGTCATATTTCATTCCACAAAAGGAGAATTCCACAAATAACAAGCCAATCCGGCAAGAGAAACTTCAAGCCTGAACACACTTGCTCGAAACATTTAAAGATACCAAATACTAAGCTAGCTGGTGGTAATATGTATAGACGGAGCAGCCGTATCTAGGAATATACCAGCTGTAAAATTATTTTTAATCTCAAATCCTAGGAACAATTGCCACTTATCAAATTAAGATTCTGAAATTAGATTTTATTATTCATCAATCAATATAAACCATTTTTTCACAATTCAAAACAGAAAAATATCATGGTTTCCGAAATTAAATCCAATTCCAAGGCTTTTCTCAGTTATATTTTTAGTAAATTGTAACGACTCAGGAAATTTTCGTTGTCAAGTCTTCAATGTTAGCCTCCGAAAAAATAGGTAAGACTACGGGTTCTTCAGCAACGAGAGTCTGTAGATTCTCCCGAACTCGTGGCACAACGAGTATTACGAGAAGAGCACTCACTGTCGACATTGTGTCATTTTCGGCGACGGGAGAGAGGAGGTCTGGGGTGCGATCACAGTTTCTTCGTTCATGATGCCGTTATCGTAGCCCAAAATAAAGTGAGCATCATATAGCGGGGGCTCACAGTTACCGTCCTAAGAGCACAATCAATCAAAACCATTGATATAAAGCAACTGGCAAATGTTAAAAATAAAAAAATCACGTTGTTGCAAATAAAAAATATTGCTAACTTGCGAACGCGGGTAATGAAGAAGCATCATCGTATCCCTGATATCTCTACATAAGATCTAGGAGAGGAGCAAAATTCATGAGGAAACGAATTTGACCAATACATTAGCACCTTCATGAGTGAGTGACACCCGATTATAGAGATGCATCACCACGCCGCAGGTTAAGGTATGCAGGTAAAATGATGAAGGCTCACAGTAGCCCTTGGAGGGTTCGACTGGCCCATGAAAGAGATCGCAAGGTTAACCCGTGGGGAGGGAAAATCACAGCAATTTTACTCGATAGGGAAGTGGGGAATCATAGGGGTGACCGGGGATTCCTCCTGCAAGATGGGGACGATAACCGTAAAAGCCACGCGTGGGAGAGAAATTAAGCGGGTAAATATTGGCGATTAAAACGGAAGGTGGGACTAGGGGAATGAGCCGGGAGAGTACCTCTCTGCTCCAGCGAAATGAGATTGCATTCAAAATTGACGCGCTACAAGCAGCGTCGGGTGATGCGTGCTAAGGACGAGTTGTGGAAGAACCTTCAACGGTGCTAGGTGGGGACACGATGCGACAAATGGCTGGGCCATACGGTTTACGCGTTAAGTTCATAGCCTGAACGACATGTGTGCGAGCATGGGGCATGAGGAGGGGGATCGAAGCACATCAGATCGAAGAATATGCGAAGCATATTTACGCACCCGCGACTCTCGGAGAGGTGAGGTGCAATAAGAGATACGTCGTGCACTAAGAGCGCAACACGTTGGCTCAAAAGCACGCGGAAATAAAGAAAGCGATAGGGCGAACGGAGGAAGAATGACCGAGAGACATCACTAGTGGTACCGTAAGTCAAAGAATTGATCTATTCAGGTGAATGGGAGCGGTATAACAAAGGCACATTCCTAGAAATATCGAAAGACTACAGATCACGGACAATAAAAGAAAAGGTTGGTGAAGATTTTATCATGGAGTAGAGCGTTGGACGAAGTAGTAACCTAAACTAAAAAAACGTGATGGCGAACAGAGGGTAGGCTTTAAAGATGTGGCAATGGAGGAGAATGGAGAGCGAGCGGCGGACGAAAAGGAAAGCGACAAAAGTGGGTACTTGATATAGTGCGCGAGAAAATTTCTCGATTTTGGAGTGAAGACAGTTGGCGGTTGGAACAGGTAATGAGAGGCGATGTAGCGCAACCCAAGTCATTAAACCTGATTGAATTCTATTCACAGAGAGATACAAGGTAAGAGTAGCTCTTAGATGTAGAAAATATATTTCTAAAGACTTAATTTGGAGAGAAGACCATACTCACAAGCTCGGTCTTCTTGGAGGAAGGAACGGCAATTACAGCGTATCTTTTCCCATATAATTTGGATCTTTACCATTTCTAAAATCAATCATGAGATCTATCAGAATATCATAAAATACAGAGAGCCGGAAAAAATTCCAAAACTTCACTGTATGAGAAGAGTGAACTCGATAGCAGAGGAAGAGTATAAAATGGATCTAAACCGGCTATAGAATCCATAATGACACATATGTATCCAATTTAATTAAATACGTAATTATGGCAGTTTCCCACCAGTAGAACATATATTAAATTACGAAAATATTTTAAGATTTTAAGAAAAAATAATTTTAGAAAGAGAACACGACTGTATCTTTGAACTTAGGAATATGTTAGCATGTTGTTCTACGTATCACTCTCCTAGTTTCTGGTCTGACTGCATATCGTTGTCCTGACTTCTTTTGGCCTGCGCCTGGATTCGGGGGGAACGTGTGCGGTTCATATTTTAACTGGGATGAGTGCTGCATGACTGGTGTGGAATCATCCCGTGCCACACATTCTAGCGGTGGCTTGCACGGTATTTCGTAAATACAGATATTACATTAGCCAGAACGTATACACGACGCTATGAAACTATTTGCCCGGCTAAACCTTGAGCTTCCTTGGAAGAAAATTACAGGAATGAATGCCCCCACATTAAGTAATTGACCGATTATCGAGCGTAAAACGGGCTCAATCAAGTGTAAAATAACAGGGGGAGAAAAACCTATGCATGTATGTCGATAGATGATAGAAGGCAGGATGAACCTATCGAAAAAGCGCGTTCACGGTCGACGACCCGGCATAAATAAAATTCGCATCAATACGGAAGAGGGAGTTAAGCAAAACGAGGCCTACTAAAAAAGGTTAGGCGTCCCTCCTCACCAATATCGCGTAATTTGCGCATCGAAAATATCGAATATTTCGTAAACGCAGTACGGGGACAATTTCCTTCATCCCCTCGGATGGGTTCCTTACTCCCTATCGACCGCGTCGTCGAAGAGGAACAAAATATCAACATAAATTCGAACGATCCTCGAGCAACACGAGGGCTAGGAGGGGAGACACTGATAAGGCAGACGGAGGGGATCGAAAATAAAAAAACGAGGCGAAAGCAGTAGGGCAGGGCATGCGGGTAGTTATTATAGGAACTGAAAGGTAAGGCCAGGGAGAAGATTACACTCCAGAGCTCTGCCCCGGCGAAAATATCGAAGTTCGATGACGCCGTGACTTCTGATTAACCCCATTCCACCCAGCTCCCGCTTCAAAAAGCTATGTACGCCCCAACAAAGGCTGTTTATTTTTGGTTAGTTAGTTGGGCGAAGTGAATTCCGAAAGAAGGGCCGATGCCATCCCCCGAGAGGAAAAAGGACAACAATGGAGAAAAAGAAGAAGGGACCAAATAGGGACAGGGCACCGATGCGAATTCCTAGAGAGCCTCCTTCAGTCCTTTGAGGAGGAAACAACAAGGACAAGAGAAGACGCCAACTTTCATCCTTCGCCACTGAGTGTGCACGCTCAAGGATCCACGAAGATAGAACGCAATTCCGGCAATGGTCTGGGGATAAGAGGAAGTTATTACTTCCCGGAAAGATCAACCCGTAAATATTTAGCAAACTCGATTCTCAACGGCAAAAAATGACGAAAGAAACTAGTAAAAAGAAGCCGTCGTTCCCGACGCGATATCTCGGCTGGGCAGGCGGAACGTAGCAAGGAAGAGGAAATGGATGTCGCAGGGTATTCCCCACTCGAAACATTCGCCCGAATCCATCAAAGAGGCATATCAAAAATATCCTTTTCCGTCAAAAGAGAGGGGATTTTGCTGGTCGGACGGTTTAAGGGAACGATGTAAGAGAAAGACAGAGACGGATGGCGTGCCAGAAAAGGATGGACAAATACCTTTAAAGCGGTGGCCACTGGATTTCTTAAACCAAAATCAAAGGAGAATCCCAGAATTTTCGACGATGACAACCACGTTTTTCAAGGTGATTGTCACACAATCCAGAGATTGTGATTGACGAACACAAGGTAGCAAACTGCACTTGCTTCTTCCAAATGTGGTTCACTGCAGATATTTCAGGAGAAAAATCACGCTTTCCCAACATACTATCCTTTATGAGGTGCGACGGGGTCCGTTGATGATATGCTAAGAGTATTTTCCTGCATTGACCAAACTGCCCCTTGAACCATTCCAGACATAATAAATAACTCTCATTTCTGCTCTCTCCCTCTTTTAATTCATTTTTCTAATACCTTCCCATTATCATGACTGCTTTACTCACACTCCCCGCCGAATTCCCCAGCGGAGGCTCGACGGGAAATGGGCAGAATTTGAAACGACACGAAGTAGTACGAATGCAGCAGGAAATCTATTAGGGTTGAAATTTGGGATACTTCGCCCAAGCTATTTCATTCATTTGTGTAATCAACCAGATATAATGGAAGTCGAAAAATAAACTTCCATATTCCTACACGCGCAAGGGCCCCCATCAATATCATTGGTTGTTCAATTCTAAGATTGGTTGACTGCATCCCTCCACCCTTCCCTATCTAATGTTAATTCCCTTACCTCCTGGTATCCCTTCCTTGTATATACTTTCCTCTTTATTTGGCCCATGAATTTATTCCTGGGTCTTCCTCAGGGGATTTTTCCCTCAATTTTACCCTCAGTTATGTTCTTCACTAACCCACTGTAGGATCCCCATACCTCTACAATTCCTTTTATCACATCAGCGTACGTCCTTCCCTTATTAATTCCAACCAAAAAATCTAATCTCATTCTTCCCCTTCCCCGCTGGCCCAACACTTCCCTCTATCACCTCCATAAGCAACCTATCGCTCCTCATTACCACTTCCAGCCACATACTTGGCCTCAACGCAATCACACCCAGAAGACTCCTCTCCACACCAACCACAACAAGCACTTCCTTGTGTCTTTCTCTCCACCACAACACCTTTTCCATTTTCATTTATACCCACATCTCGCCTCGCCTTCTCAAACGTCCACGTTTCTACTCCATACAATGCTAAACTCCATTATAAATTCATAGCTAGCCACTTCGCAGGTTTCAAAAGAAAGTTAAAATGATACGTCTTATATTTAACGACCAAACGGCAGTTTAAATACGCAATAAAAATTGAGTAAGAAAAAAAGGATATCATACGATCACGGCCAAAATAAATTTCAAATCACAAGTAAGAAAGATCTGATTTTTGTTGAGTAATTTCATAACAAAAATTATACGATAAAGGGGAAAAAAAACTTTTTCACACACCACACAGTAAAATTTAGATTAGAGTTTTGAAGAAGGTAACCAGCCACTCCAAAGGACTTCCCTGGTTTCCGACGATTGAAATGATGGAATGACCACATTGGTCTGAAGAGGAAACCGAGGCGAGCTCATGTTTCGACCAACACACACGGGAAAAAAACTAACAGAGGCCGTGGAGTGGGGTCGGCCGATGGAGAACGTTTGAGGCGCTGAGGATAGAGTGGGGGAGGAACTTCTGTGAGAAAGAGGGAAAAAAAGTTACCAGTGGGGGAAAAGAAGTTAAAAAAAATATTACTGGGAGAGGGAAAAGTCAATTGGGAGGAGGACCGCTCGAGGAGTGAGAGGGGAAAAGTTTGTATTGGATTGGGGACTCCTGTAAGCCCCCCGCCCACCTACTGTTAGTGGGTTCATTAAGTGCAAGGCGGAGACGCGAGGGAGGAGGAAAAGGAAGTGGGGGGAGTGGAAGGAACAGAGAAAGGAAAGAGGATAAAGAGAAGAGGAAGACTTGAAGATGGAGGAAAAGGAGGACTTGTGGATAGATCTGAAGTATCGGGTGAAAAGGTTCAAGATCTTGAGAGAATGAATGGGGAAGGACAAACATACATGTGACATTTGGAAGTAAACTATTGGGTTTCTCACGATAAGTGGCGTGTATGGAGGGCTCCCAGGACAGAGAATCCACCCTAATCTTCGTCAGAGATGTCCCACTTCGCCCTCATAGCAGGAAGCCGCGGTATTTAGCAACTACGCGTTTCTGTAGGTACTACTTATTATTTTTATCATTAGAGTTGATCTACCGGATCACACGGAAGAAGGACAACCTATACTATTATTTTACAGGCCCAGGCCCTAGTCTCCTTACACGAGTAAGTTTTTCAGCACGGCATACCTTCTACCTTCTTCATTCCATCCATAAAATCTTTTGTCTTTCTTCCCTCTCCTCGTAAAATCAATCCCTTCCCCACTATCACGCCTCCAGCACACCTTCGCCCCTCATCAGCTCTGTAACAATTTACTCTGCCTCCTTCAGCACCTTTCTCTGCTCCCTCACTCGAGTACTAAAGTGAGGTCGAGTTGTGGATGAATTTGAGCAGTTTCACGGAGTCCGAATGGAAAACTACAGCTTGAATCTTCCACGCCAGGATAAAACTATTTTTCTTAAAATAATCAATAGCTTAACAGAGTTTTCGAATTATCGTCAAAACGATCACAAACACAATATAACAATGCAGACAAACGCTGCTCAGGAAATTACCATTCCCGCTGGGTACTCTCTGTACTTATATGTTACAAACTTAAGGCAATTACTAATTGCTCACCCCACATGAATTATTGTCCCGCATGACTTGGTTTTTGGCATGGATTGATAATCAGTATAAATATCCTAACCAGTGTACTTCACGTAAGTCTGTTTACTTAAGTAACGCACATACATTTTTCTGACTTTCACTATTCTCCTTACTGCCTAATGGCCCCACGTAGCGGGGAGCGAGTAGAGTTTCAGCAGGAACTGGGATGAGTATTGCATGCCTCGTGTGGAATCAGTCCGTGCCTCATATCCGAGAGGTGGCTTGCATGATATTGCCAATGTAGGTATTAGATGAGAATGCCACCTCTGATTGAGTCGTTTTCCCTACAGTTCATGGAAGTGTATGAGTGAGTACCGAGACTCCGTCCCCGTGATTCCGATTACCTTCCAGTAGTACCGAGGGGCGAACGAGAAAATATCAAGTATCCTAGCCTCCCATTTGATCACTGCGTAGAGAGGACGATGCCGCGTTTCACCTGAAGAAAAATAGGCTGGAGGAAGATCTGCGAAAAAGCAATGGCATTGATTTGGCGGCGAGAAATGCGAATTTCTATCACAAAGGGCTCAGGTTCAAAACACAACAGTGATAAGAGGAGAGCATGAGTAGTGCCACAAGTAGTGCAATTGAGACACTGTCCGTCGGAGAGGATGTTAAACGGAGCGACCATTTAGCTCCTTTGTCAAGCGTAAGATAATGCCAACGCCGGGTTTCCTCCCTACATCCTTTCTCAGTTCCCCACCAATCATATCCTCGCCAACCTACCCTCTTGTCCTTACGTGACGTAAAACTCCTTCGCCGATCGCTTCCCCACATGACCAACCAAAACCGGGAACAAAGGAGGAGAAAAAGCGAACAATATTAGAAAGGAAAGAGTAAGCAAGGGTGAGGACCGAGAGAGAGAGGTTTTAAGCTGAAGAGGATGAGGCTGGCGTGGGGTTAATTAAACCCTCAGAACTTTTTTTTTTAACCTGGGTTCTTTCATCGCAGGGAGACCTTCAAAATCGCATTCACACCAACGCAATCGATAAGGGCGGTGTGATTCTCTTAGGCGCAAGAAAAAAAAGGCATGGTTCGGAAAAAAAACACCACCGGACTCCACAGCATGGGCTGGAGATAATTCCGATGACGCCCCGTGTTCAATTTAGGAGCGAACCAAAAAAATAATTGACTCGACAAAAATACCTTCCCTGCGTGAAAATTTTGATGCAAAAACGCTGATAAAATAAAAAAAACGCCGGCCTCATTAAAATAGCCGATGAAGCGAAGGTCTGCGCTTGTACCCAGAAGGGGCGGGCTCGGCTGTTCACCCACTGCGTGCGAGAAAATGAGTTAACTCAGAAAGAGCATGAGTTAATGACCTGTAACAAGGTTCCACGAAACAAGTATAATATCAGGAAGCTGTATTATTAGGCGAAGGTCCAGGCGGACGATCGAATTGCGCGGCAAGAAGGCGCGGATATGGTAATGGCCCGGCTTTTTTGGAGAAAGACAAATTGAGTACGGCTACGTATAAGGGTCCGGTGAAGGCCTGCGATCCAAATGCCAAATACAAGGTTATCTTCACCCGGGGCGTTGATTCCCACAACTACATTTCATCTAGCAAGCCTCCGAAAGGGAAATCGAGTGCATGACATAAGGCACCAGCCATGAAGTATGGACGGATTACGATAAATTATCGCATCAAGGAAAGTATGGAAAAAGAAATCGTGTTGATAATTTTTCTTAGTGTCTCGCCCTGCATTTTGATGTAGTCATCAATGGTAAATAGAAAGGAAGAGAAGTATTTTTTTTAGCGTTGAGCACTCTAAATTTGTCGCTTCTATCATTTATAGAGATGTAGAGGTTTAAATAATATCCTCCGGTATATATCGTAGCGTGAAACCCGGCACTCGGTGTCTGACCCGTTATACGTTCAACTCGACGTAAACTGTATCAGACGACAGACATCAGAGCATCCGCCCTTCCTGCGATAGACCAGACCCGACATTGCGCAAACTATCAAACGGATGAAGCGCCAATTACTGTCAATTGATAAATTACGCAATATAATTATTACGTTACTTTAATTTTATCCACATGAGTAGATTCCACCAGGTTAAGCCCAATAGTATCCATTTTGTATACGCTACCTACAGTCGGGGACTGCTAAATCATGAGACAAGAATCCCTCATTACCCCACACCTCTTTGTGATCAGGTGTAATCGCACAGCGATTAATTTGAAAAAAAGTAGCGTTCTTTCCAACATACACGCAGAAGATCCCAAGGAAGCATGCTAGACACAACGCAGGGAGACACTCCACCGGAAGACACTCCTCCGAAGTGCCTTACTACGATCAAGTAGACATAATGGCAACGGCACAAGATAGTGGAAGAATGGCAACTGAGGACAAAAGCTTCAAAGAGGAGGATGCAACAGCGTAGCCGCAGGACAAAAGGGACAGCGACCGTTGTCTCCAGTCTTCCTGAAGCATATTGAGAGGGAGGCAAAAACGACAGCTCAAAACAAGAGGACGCCACAGGTGAGGTAGATGATTAAGCAATTATAATGCATGCTTTGACTCCTTCCCGACACAAGAATTACGACAATAAGGTAGTGTCGGTAAGTGGTTCAAGAAGGAAGAAAAATTAGAAAGATCAGAACGCCTAAGCACAAAGCATTTGCAATTTTATGGTTGGTTGATTCACTCTTAGGGGAGGAGACGGACAGGAGAGGTCATAAGAGCCACTAATAGGTTGGTGGAATGGCACGAATAAGATTAATTGGGGAGCGTAGGGAAAATGTCCCCACAGGACATGGCTAGTTAAGCTATCACGTACACCTTACCACGGGATAAGTTGAAGAATGTTTCATACTACTTTTGCAGTACCTATTAATCGAAATATGAATTGCCCCATCGCTCGGTGAACAGGACCCTTGGGAACCAGCCAAGATTGTGGTATCCCCTGAAGCGGATGCATGATTGGAGTCTTGGACAGGGTGAATGGAGGCAAACTACCTCTGCCCAATGGCGGGCGCCTGGAATCAGACACCAAGTGGTCTCAACACGGTATCACTTTCATCTCTCCTCCCATTACGACTACATTCGATTGAAATTTTTATCACAAAGAATTTCGGAGAACGAAAATGGAAATGGAAAGATAGTCCCAAATAGCTGATGAACCAGAATCACAAGAAGATATGAGCTGGTCACGAATTTCTCCACAAGACCACTAAAATTCGCAGGCAGAATTTCGGCAGCAGCAAAATGGATTGGTTAGGAAGGGTAAGAAGAGCAATTCAGACATCCGAAGGTTAACATAGGAGGGCCATTCGGAGACCATTGAACTCCCCAGGGCTAATAATGGAGAAAGCAATTCTTGAACCATGAGCGGAAAAACCAAAGAAAAAATACATCAGCCACATCACCCACCGTTCTCACTACGAAGGGCAAATCATCAAGGCCAAATGCGATTATAGCCGAGATAGAAAGACGAAAACATGGGAATTTTCATGCTCACGGGATTAAGCTGAGCGAAGAACTTAGGTCGATGATGCCCCCTATTGTTGAAAAAAAATTACTGGGCAATTATTTTACTTAGTTTAATTTGAACGAGCGGTTCCATCGCATAGACGAAATTTTCAAGCCTCTGAACCTAAAGATGTTACCTTGCGTAGACAGGTAAACAGACACCTTTCAGAAAGAAACAGACTATCACAAAGTAAAGCCCAAAACTATCGAATTTAACCTTATTTAACCTATTATTTTCGACATTACATAGCCGTGCAATTGGAAGGCATTCAGAAAGGTAACGAAGCTATGAGGTCGAATGAGCTTCCTTTTATTTGAGCAAACACACTTTATTGGACTTGTTTATACAGGACATTCATATTAATGACTACAATATGAATTTCGTCAGTATTTCGATCCAAATTATGGAAGGGAAGTAAAATTCACATCACTACGGAGCCTTGAAACACTATCCCCTTGATTCTCGGCAAACGTTTCACCAAGTATGATGTTAGCCCTTCATGAAATATAACTAATATTATAATAAATCACCAGCTAGTACATATACTTCCACTGTTAAGATTTTATGGCAATTTTCTGGTTAAGATGAACTCAAAGTTTGCTACATGAATTCAGAATAATATTACAACACAGAATAATACAGAATCAGTGTTATAGTGGTCACGGCGGAAATAACACGTACCTTGAAAATGGAAAACAAGTCGTTTTCCGTAACGTCGGCGGATTATGAAAACATTACCCGGTGTGAAGCCCGAGAAAGATATTTAAATATAATACACCGGGAAAATCTTAAATCAGTTCAATCTGAGTTAAACAGCAACAGTTGCATTAGGAATGAATTAATTAAACTAACACCAAATTATGTGAACAAAATATTTCTAAGGAAGACATCATATCAGAAGAGAAGGAAATAGAGGCCACTGCCAAATTACAGTATTTCATCTAGCAAATGAGGCTTTTCTATAGATTGTACAGAATAGCCCATAAGGGATGAGTGGGTCCTGAGCCATAAATATTCATCCTCATTCGAAGAGAATTATAATTCATAAATCACTTTAGCATGGCAAATGCCGGAACAAAGAAAATATAGCTAAATAAATAAAATTTAGAATGAGAAAACGAGAAATAAAAAAATAAAACCAGACACCGCCGATTATAAGCGATACTGGAGGGTTAGTTTATATGTGACTTCAAAAATGCCAACAGTATGAACTAGGAACATGTAAGAAGGTTCCATTTGATTGAGTCGTGACTAAACAATACAACTATGCTTTTCTCGCAGTTATGCAGTTAGGGAGATAAATATACCTGTCATTAATAAGGAAAAGAGACAAAAATGTATAACAATCCAAATGCTAACAAAAAACCACTGTAGGAAGTTCAATGGAAATCCCACATGTTTCAAGCACAAAATACACGTACTAACATGGAGGATAATTGAAGAATTTTCTAAACTCCTAACGTACGTTAACAAAGAACTGAAAATTCAATTTAAAAAACTCCTTTTCTTTATCAAAAATATTCAGCCGCAATGCAACAAAATCAGTGTCTTAATCTTCAATGCCCAAAGTTGACTTTCAGCCCGTTTCCGGCCAAGTCCACATATTTGTGTTTCCCCATTTAGATAAAAGGCTGGAACCCTTTCACGTCTCATTGATCTTTTCAAAATAATGGGAATACCCCATGGGATAAACCTTTGACCAAGGGAGGTAGACTCAAGAGGAGAAGAAGAGGAATAAGAGGAAGAGAGAGGATGAGACAGACAGCGAGTTGGTCTTAAATGAGTGGATTTCATGAGATGGGTTTGCTGGTCATCCCAGGCCATAGAGAGAGCTGGGAAACCCCGTCGCGAACCCAAGATAAAGAGCGGAAGGAGGAGGGGAGACAGGGGTAGAAGGAGAGAAGCACAGGGACGGACATGATGAGAATATATTCCACAGATAATCTCCTAAAAGGAATCAGAGTCCGTGTTCCCAGCCATCTGCAATCGTCCCTTTCATTTATTCAGCTCTTCAGACCTTCCGCGCAAAAGACAGCAGGTGGAAAGGAAGGGCCACGCAGTCAAAACGTATATTCGACTGAGGAAAACTACCACCAATTTTGGTCCATTCCTGGTGGTCGAACAAACGCGAAAACGTGGCAACCAAAACTTGAATTACGTTCGAAGTATTTTAATTTGATACTGAAGAGCCAAGAAGTTTTTCCTCAGGAAAGGAAAAGTAGTCAGGATTATTATACATAACTGCAGATCGGAAGGTGATGAATCAAAACATGACAAAGGATGCAAAATTGTTCTGAAAAAATCCTAGAAAAGAATGCAAAGTGAAGGCATTCTCGGAGCATACAAACAAGTGTTCTGGATCTTTCCGTAACGATTCAAAACCTATTCACATTTCGTATTGGAATTGTACACAGATAAAGAAATACTTTTCGGATCTCGAAAAAATAAATGAGAAAATTCCAGAGGAGGAATGAATGGGTGCTAAACCTCCTTAATCCCTCTCATACCCAATTAACACCATAATCCAGCATCATGGAGCATCATATTTAATAATTTACATTATCTCTTAAAAACAGTGAGAAAGACAAAATCTGATTCACATAAGGAGCATTGAATACCTTGAGCGGATTACGCGGCTAATACTTGTCCAGACTAACGACGATAGCTACGGTACGTTGAGGAAAGAAGGAAAACCAACACTATATCAAAACCAAGTAGAATTTATCGATATAGAACTTACTCGGCACACTTCGCGGATTCTTGAATCTCATTCCACGATTCCAATCACGTTCTGATCAAGTTAACGCACACCATGAATCTTACAAGTTCTGGATAATAGAAGACGGATGAATACGTATGAAAAGGAATGAAACAAAATATAATTGACATTTCATCGAACCTACAGCGAGAGATCCACACCATAATACAGTGATGGCTAAAATCATTAAGAGAGCAATAATGAAAGGATAAAGATCTGAGGCTTTCCCGGAGTATGGTGATATTGAATGTTGCTCGGGTTTCACACTGGAACAAGTTCTCCAATTCAGCCGTCCTTTCGATGTGCGAGTCGTCCACCGTCATCAGAGCATGACGACGATGCCCTGACGACGATGGACGACTGGCACATCGAAACGTCGACAAAGATGGAGAGTATGACCCGGTGGGAAACCCGAACAACTTTCTATATTATGAAAGGGATTGCCTACAGTCCCCAAAATTCAGAAAATTTCCAAAAACAAAAATAAACACCGGGAATAAATTCGTTATTCTACACACAAAAAGTACAACTTCATTACTTTATATGAGGACCGATACAAAATAAGACCTGAGAGGTAAAAGGCTTCCGAAAATCTTCTGGGGGTAGGTGCTTTAGATTAGCTATCCGGATGAATTAGGAGATAATAAAATAATCAGGCTAGTGTTAAGAAGTATCTCTGATGGATTTATAACGTAGCAGAACCCTACTGGTTTCAGAGCATGTTGATATGCATCGAGTTTATATGAAAGTGTGTGGAACAGAGAGGAGACACCCTATCTTAAGAATATTAAATGAAATAGGTATACTATATGAAGGACCAAACAAGAAACGCTCGAAGAGTGCAAGAGAATTATCAACGGTCATGAAATACAGAAACTCGATGTCCATGAAAAGCAAAGCTGATGGAGCAATAAAGAAATTTATATTGGGCTCCAAGAAACAGACAAATGAAAACACCAGAAATCATCTTTAAATGAAATGAACTCGGCGGATAGAGTGAGTGAAGCGCATTAAAGAAAAAAGCCTAGTATAGAATTGAAATGTATGGCTCAGGAGATATCGTTTGTGTCAAATAATAGCATCGTGAAAAACACAATCAGCGAGCCGTCATTATGAGGAGGATTGCGTGCAATGCATACTAAAAATGGGAAGTACATTAGTAGCTCCCTCCTCCATACACGTGTTTTTCTGTTGATGTTACCCATTGAAAAAGCGCCTTCTAGATAGCCGGATTTCACATGTTACAAAGTAAACTAAAATAGCTCAAAGGAAACTCTTCCACAAAATGAAATGCGTGCCTCAATACAGAATCATCAGAAGGGAAGGCTTTAGCGCCGCAAACATCTCCGCAGTTCCAGGAAAAAAGGGTATTGGTCCAAGCCGACAAAAAAAACGGATTACAAATTATTTAAATGAATGTGTACGTGAACGATACTTAAAAAAGGCAATAAATACGTACTCACTACATTCAAGTGATACTTAATACAATTCCACTACACTGACGGCCTTGCGCTGAATTATGGTCTTGATAATTCAAAGAAATCATGTTTTCCCTTCGAATGGATATTTAAAATTAACACAAGTAAAAACAGGTAATTTTCCATTCCTGATACCTTAAAACTTAGATAAAAGGCCGATGTTAAGTTGACGCTTAAATCAATCGGCTAAGAATGAAAACATTGAGACAACTAAATTCCAAAAACATTTAATACAAAATGGAAAATAAATTTTAGCCAAGAATAAATCATAACAGCATTGACTATTCCCACACGCCAAAGCTCCACACAATTAAACGCAAAATAACAGCGGCGTCATGCTAAATTACACGTTTATGGAGCAAATGGAAACTCGCCAGCCTCATCTCCATACTAGACTAAATGACTTTTCCTCCCCGAACGGATTAAGGAACGAAATAGAGAACACTTCTCTTGAATTATGCGGGAGGATTCTTTGCCGCAAACCACCTCTTTAGCAGACGAAGCGGAGGAAACGCACAGAAACGGATTTTTAAGAGGTAGCCTTCTTTCAAACACTCTGATATTAATTTAAACAACACCCTTCTGCTTTCAAAAATACGAATAAATATTTGTAAGCCTATTGAGGGTAATAAAATGCAATAAATATAAAACTAAGTCTTAAGAAGTGTTGCCGCGAGACGAGACTTAAGCCAGTCTCGTCTCGGTCTCGTTTTCGGGTACATTCTAGAGTCTCGTCTCATAAACCCCAGTCTCGTCTCGTTTCCCCCAAAATAAAGTGCTATAAAATGTCCAGTTTAATTTGCGTACGTAATCGCTGAATAGGTACACTCGAAATAGTAATGACATTTGTATGAATTTTAAATATAAATTAAGTTGGAGATGAAATACATCAAACTGCATGTACAACAACAATTTCATTGATACTCAGTGAATAAACTAACAAAATGAAACATAAAATTGGTGAAAAATGGCTATACAGTCACAACGTTAGTACATAGAAATCCACAGAAGGTTACAAAATATAACTGTAAAAATAATGTAATTGGATGAAAAAAGAATGACCATTGTTGCTTCAAAAAGTAGTTTAAATAATTTTCAAGTTTGAAACAGTTAAATCAAGATGATTTTTTTTATTTGACATGCTAAATTGCACGTCACCAACAAGTTCACGCGGAGTAAATTTCTGGCAGATTCGAGGTCTAATTGTAAGCGGTATCTATGCTTTCTCATTGTCAATGCTGCACGTGAGAACAATCTTTCCGCAGGTACAGATGTAGCGGGATGCTAAGGAAGTCACTCGCCATATTTGCCAGCACTGGAAAAGTTGGCTCATTTGCCTTCCACCAAGTTAATATATTTAATTTACTAGGGGATCTCGGCTTTTGATAATAGTCTTCAAGCTCTTTCCTCCTTTCTTCATACTGGGATGCCTGACTCACTTACTGAACACACTTACTGATAACAAAAAAAAGGGGCGAAAACTCTATTGAAAAGTCAAAAAAAAATTAAATAAAACTTTCAGAGATAAATTTAATTTTTCTGTTCTGCGTGGTCAAAACAGGTAAGGTAAGTTAATCAAAAAGGGGTAAGTAAAAGGAAATGTTTAGTCGAAAGAACATACCTCTCAGTACTGGGTCTTGCTTGCTTATACAGAGATTATACATCTAGCAGGTCGTTCTCATCACTTTATACCTAGGCAAACCTCTCAAGATTCTCTTGATCTTTTGATTGAGCGGACAGCATTCGAGCGGAATACTAATCGTGATAGATTTTGAACAATTCTTCGAATTTAAATAGGGACTTAACCTCCATCTCTTTTCCCCATGATGGCATGGAGAAAGTTTTACATTTATAACGAGGGTCTAATATTAATACCGCACAGTAAATCCAGTTCTTCATGCGGTAGTGCAGTTTAATGGAACAGCAATGAGTGGAAGGGTAAAGTAATTTTCTCCTAATTTATTCATCAGAACTTTCAAATTTAGACAATATTCTTTTGAAAAAATCCTGTACTGAAATGTTAAATATATGGGCCATGCATATAAAATGCTGATCAATGCTATCCAAACTTGGTAGCATCTTACCGAGTTCCTCCATGAATTTAGTATTTGCGGAGGCGTTATCAGCGTTATCTCCTTGCAGGAATCAAGTTCAAAGGAATATAGGGTATTCATAAAAACTTCAGCAATATCCCTTCCTGTGTGGTTATCATTGAATAGAACGAAGTCAATAACAAGAGATTGGTTCTCCCACTTCTCGTCAATGAAATGAGTCGTAATTCCGTTGTACGATTTTCCAGTTATGGATGTCCAGCCAGCGATGGTGAAAGACAGGTTGGATTTACTTTATTTCAGCAACTACAACCTCTACATCCTATTATATTGGCCAAGTACCATTTGCTGCAACTTTGTCCTTTTAAGGAATGTAACAGTGAGATTCAACATCTAGAAAGAGTTTTCAGTATCATCATCATTAACAAATCGGAAAGCGCCATTCAATCAACTATTGCATTTCAGAAGTCATTATTTCTATCATCATTCTGAAATAAAAATAAAAATTCTCATTTCACTTACTTCGATAATTAGATGATTTTTCACTCTACTTGTACTATTTAGTGAGTGACATTTCGTAAAGAGAGACTTGTGAGACAAGGAATTGATTGAAATCTACAGAATGGTTGAAAAAGGTTGATTTAGACTTACTAAACGCGTTTCTCGCTTCAATAAGGTAGGAATCTCATACAAAAAAGTTAACTTGCGACATAGCTGCATATTTACAGCGAATCGTGAAACTGTAGTATTTTATTTGACCGCATTATCAAAGAGGCCGTTCGAGATACGATTGCATCCGCATAATTTTAATAGAGACACCGGATTCCAACTGAGTAATACCTGGTGGCCAGTGATCAAATGTATTAAAAAGACGAGAAATTGATTCAACGGCCAGCGGAAAACGTCAGCCAATCATAGGGATGGCAACTTTCATTGTTGGGGCATCAACAGCTTGTTTAATTTTAGTGTTATAGTGGTCACGGCAGAAATAACACGTGCCTTGAAAATGGAAAACAAGTCGTTTTCCGAAACGTCGGCGGGTTTTGAATACATTACCCGGTGCGAAGCCCGAGGAAGATATTTACATATAGGCAGAGTTATCAGTGCCGCTGGGCGAAACTTCACACTTGCGAAATTCCACAGAGAAAATCTACACCTTGACCGGGTTTCGAACCCGGATCCCTCAATTTCCGGCCGAGTGCTTTAGCCAGTTAAGCTACCGAGACGTCCTCTTCTCCAGTGGATTTTTTTACTTTACTTTTACTTGACACCATATACGATCACAATCCATGATATTTTTGTCGTAGAAGTGAGCACTGAAAATTGCTGCTTTAGAAAATAGTACAATTGTACTATGGTAGGTAATAAGGAAAAGTAGTCAGCCAATAACATTCATTTATTTGGCTCCAAAAGTCACGCTCATGCCATTAGAAGTAGTAGCATTGGCAAATAATAATTTTTAATACTAGTTAACTAATTTATCGCAACGTTATTATTGAATTATATTGCAAATTTAATATGTTAGGAAAACGTGACATTTACTTCGTATCAGCCGAAGGATGTAGTTTTAGGGATAATGGTACACTAAATAACAAATAATCACATATATCTGTATTTCGAGACTTTCGAGAGTCTCGTGGTCGTGATATCGTCTGGTTTCGTCAAAAAGCGGTCTCGTCTCGAATTCTCCACTACGGTCTCGTCTCGTTTTCGAGACGAGACTCGAGATGAGACAGTCTCGAGTCTCGCGGCAACCTTAGTCTCAAGCAAGGGGAGGAAAAGGATTCACGGGCGGGAGGAAGAGAGGGTCGTCCTATCGAGAGATAAAGATATCGCGTATGTAGATTAGGACTTCCCCTGTCAAGTCTCCATGATGTTTACTCTCTTTTAATTAAACCTACACCTGTAGATCGCCATAATTGAACTTAATACCAATAGATCACCATCGATATAGAGAATATTTCGGACACTAAGTTTGGTATATTAAGGAAAATACTACTTACAATGAGCTCCAACAAACCTAGGTGTCTTAATAAAGCGATAAAAACACTGTCAGAGACAGGTTCAGACTAAATTAAGAGGTATTTTCCATCCTCGTGTATTCTCGGCAAAAATATACCTACTGGTGCTCTGGTTAAGGGTAAGAAACCATTCCGACTCTCAAGGCAATTCCATTCGAACTTCGGTTGAGAATTAACTTACTCGTTTTCAAACTTTATGAAGACAATATAATTCTCTCCTAATACCATAAGAGACTTGGAAAAAATAAATTCGGCATGATATATTGTTGAATGTCAGCTCAGCGGCGTGGGAGAATTCTCAACAGGCGCAAAAAAGGAATAAACCCAAATCTGAGAACAAGGGACCCAAAAAAAGTATACCAATAAGCATAATCCAATTTTTATTGGCTACTCGAAAATATTTTTGGTTTACAATCCCAATTCCAAACGAAAATAAGATATGACGAGAGTCAAAAGAGTTTCAAAAGAAGACCCAAACCAAGAAACTTTTTTACCATGGTGATACCAAAAGAAAGGGGGGATATTAATCACCCCAGTAGAGAATTGAAGCCTAAGCCCCTCACTGAGGGGATTATGTCTGTACATAAAAAGGAGATTTATTTCCCAGAAATCTGTTTCAATTCCGTAACAGAGGCAAAGCCATACATCTCGATGTCGACCCATGGGCGAGTGGAAAATCTCCCAAGATGGTTGTCTTATTTGGACAGGTATCCCAGCTGGGGAGGGAAAAGAAGAATGAGTGCGAGAACTTCGATCGGCATTCCGGGAAGTTAAACCATTTTAAGATGAAAAGGTGAAAATCGTGAGGAGCGACGGCCGAGGGTGAGGGGGACGGAACACCAGGAAAAGCTGAAAGGAAATGAGGTCCGATCACGCCATGCTCAAGAGCCGACAAACCCCTCCGGATAAAACCCACAGTCATTCTCGCAAAGCGAGCGATAATGCCATTCCGAGTGGGACTCTATAATTAAAAGGCCACAAGACGGTGAACTCCCACAGGGAAGTCAGATCGTCAACACCACCGGAGCATACGATGCCAAAAATACGTTCGTAAACAATTAGCCGAGAGCCATGCGACAGCAAGATTTTCGTATCAAGCAAAGACCTAGATCTTGACGGATAAAAGGTTCCGCCAAGAGCTCGCTTCTGAATAGCAAAGATCATTACATCATTACAACCATGCCCCCAATTACGTCTTCGTCTATTTATCCATCAATCCACAGACTAACTGCATGAAGAACTCATTTTCTTCTCTTATACAATATAAATAATCAAGAATGCGTAGTTTTTTAATAATCCGTATCACATTACACATACCCGACTATTTTTCGCCTCTGTTAAGCTTTTGGTTATTTTTGTCTTAACGCAGTAAAAAGCCATTCAAAAATACGTAGTTTTTTTATTAATTCGTATTACATTACATATTCCTGACTACTTTTCACCTATATAAAGCTTAAGTCATAATTGCCTTCGCGCAGTAAACAGCGAAAACATGAAATTTGACACAAAAATAGGACAGTAAAATGATCAATAATTTATAAATTCAATGACACCTAAGTCATAAACATGCCCCGTGTCTCAATGGTGTCTGACGATAGAGCTCTATAGAATGACTTGAGCTCAGGGGCTCCCATTAGTAACGCTTCAAATACTATCAAATGACTTACTATAAACAGTCATACTATAAAGCATGAGAACACGCGTTTTCTTCGACTGAGAAATATTATAAGAATATTTTAAATATAGGAAAACATTAGCCATTGATTGAAATATACTTATATTTACCAAATATAGCGTTCAGTTTCACTCGTCAACTGAAAAAATAACAAGCAAAAAGATATCATTACAACCACATCCTTATGCAAGAAGTAAGCTAGATATTTCTAATGTCAACTTAGAGAGCCCTGGGCAATCTAGTTACTGAGGAGGTTATCATTTGTGACAACCATAAGATCGTCGGAAAAAGTCACATTTTATCACTGCGTTGCCGGAGCATTATTAGAAAATATTTACATGAATGAGAGTTATACTGTGGGAGCCATTCATCCACTCCAAAGCGTGTCTTAACACTCTCGATGTAGAAAAATTAGTATGAAGGTATGAAAGATGTAGACTCTTGGAAAGGAGAAAAAACGCAGAATAGTCAACAACATACGTCACCAGAGACAATAATAGGAAGGTTAAATTATAAATCCACTGAAACAATTGCAAAAAGAAGTCAAAGTAAGACAAGAGAGCACAATGTCCATAGCTTAAAAATCAAAATAAGATGAGCTAAAACTCTGAAACGGTGAATAGCGTTATAGGGGTCATAAAATCGGAAGCTTCGGAAGGAAGCTAAGCGTCAAGATGAGGCTTATGAATTAGAAGGTGAGGAAAAAGATCAGATGGAGTAAGTTGGAACAAATGAGGAAGCGCAGAATATGGAAGAAGAGGAAGGGAGATGATAGGAAAAATTAGGGGGAGGTATAATAGCCTAAAGGACAGATAAAGAAGTAATGATAAGCAGAAAGAAGATGGCAGAGGGAAGAAGATTTTGGATGGTCTGAAGGGAGGCATATGCTGGCAGTAGCTGCAATGTACTGGACACGGAAGGGTTCAACGTCTTTAAGAAGGAAACGTCAAGAGGTCTGAAAAATTATGGACAGGATTGGCAATGAACTTGCCATTTATTCGATATAATGCTCATGATGAACGACTAAGGCTATAGCTGAGAAATACGAGTAAGGATGAGAAACGAAGCCTTCCTTTGAATCGATCACCGAAAGCTGCGAATTTGGAATGTCCAACGAAAGCAGCTCAAAATTCGGAGTCCACTGCCACTCTCGACGCTCTCTCCGGTTTGACAACGAGCAAACCCTTTTACGGCATGCTATGAAATATTCCATCAGGGTTTTTCAAGGGTCCAATCCGCAGGCCCCAGCCTTTATGACTCGAGAAGCAGTGGCCAGACCGCAGTCCGAGGCTTTTGACAAGAGGAGTGACGAAGCGGAGGTTCCGCGTGAATATTTCTGGGCACGGAGAAATAGGCATGAATCGAATCAAACTTGTATTGTTGCCTGGCTTTTACATTAAAGAAAACGCTGAATAATTTCCCTAGCGCAGACTGAAAATGAGTGGCCAAGTTCAGGGTCAATTCCCCAGATGAACATTAATGTCATCGTGATCCCCTCACCGAACCCATTCAGAGGACTAAGTTCTAAAGGTGTACAAGTTAAAGGTTCATTTACTGTCCATTAGCAAACAATCTAAAAGGGTATTCTGAGCAGCAGAACTTCAGCTGACCGCAAGACGTGAGGTCAAACCTAGAATTTCACTATCAAAACCAAAAGTGTTTCTATTATCCAACCCGAGCTTAGGAGAGCCTAGGAGGGCATTCAAGAGGAATAATAAGGCTTACGTCGTAAATTATGCGACCTCACGTTTCTGATCAAAAGCTACCGAGTTCAGAGTAAAGTTCTAAATCTATCAAACACAGCTACATTTTAAAGCGCAGATTGAATTGACATTTTGACACACAGAATTTATTCCTTCTCAAAACATATGCATTATAATAATTTCACATGAAATTTGCCAACAAAATCAATTTCCTGGAGCCCAATAGTACGTTCCATTCAAGTACGATCGCAAAAACCAAAAATAACGCATACTTATTCCACTATAGCCGCTTCAAATTTCCTGTTACCCAAATACCCAATCATCTGTCACGTAGCTAGATCCGAGACGACAAATAATGGAGAATTCAATGCAGTAATTATGAAAAAAAATTAGCATCACACAGGTGAAATGACAGTTAAGAAACAGCAGGAATAATAACTTCTATTCCCCAACAGTATTCATTGAAGACCATTCCTAAAGGAATAGGATATAGAACTGCAATGTAGCTTATGAATACTTTAAGTAACAGCCTAAAGTATGGGCTATTCATTTTAATTCAGATGAATCCGAAGAAAACATATGACAGACAATTGATTAATTTTTAAAAACTTATAGCGAGATCTGTTAGGACAATTGTAGCCACTAAAATTAACATCGACTTTCTAGGTCAAACTCTGTTAGTTGAACATTTATAAAGGAACGAGCTTCGGATGCCGAAGATTAAACCAGCACGGGGCGTACACGCCACAACCCTCATGACGATCATTCCCCATTATTCCTCATCCCAGATCGCATTTTTTATTCATACGCTCACATCACATTCACACACGCGTCACTGAGGGAAACCACCCATAGCATCACCGTTTAATAGCTCAGAGCGGGTCTCATTCCGCTAAGAGCCATAAGGAGAGCACAGCAACGTTTTGGAGGGACACCCGACGAACCATTGCCTTTCGGAACATCATCACATATGCTCATCCGATTAAACAGTTGCCACCCGAAAATCTCGCCCGCCACCTGAGCGTCAGCTTGGCGCACGCTTTGAGCCGTGGGGACGGAAAGGTAAAACCCCGAGAGCGGTCGAGGCTTCGGAAAGCCCCTCATGTGATGTTAAAACGGGTGCAATTATTCGCGGGTCGGCGGAGAGGGTGGTCGGGACACGAGATTGGGGATAAAAAGGGTCGAGAGACGAGGAGGTAATTGAATTGGCGGGGGAAGAAGCGGCCGGCATCTGGACCACTCCTTGGCAATGCGTGAGGGATGTGAGTGAGTTTCCGGGCCTCTAGGTGCCGACCTAACTAGGAAAGGCGGTTTCTGAGAGGATAGAGCCGATGGAGACGGGAGTAATCAGCCACGGAAACGGTTGACCACCCAGCCTTCCTCAACCTACACTCCAAAAACCTTTTCCCTAAACCCTCCAATGAGGGCCGGGCTCTCTCCGATTTTCCCAGACGGAATGCGATACAGCTAACATTGGTACATCGGAAAATTCTTGTCACAGATAAAAACAGGGTGAGAGGTTTTAGGCAAACAATGCAAGGACTGGATAATCATAAAGGGAGAAAGGAAATTTTCTTCATCTTAAATCTTTACAATTAAAAAGGAAGGAAAATAAAAGTCAGTTCATGTAAATAATTTTTCACAAAAAGAATTGATATTTAAAAATGTTTTCTCAAGTCTTGGTAACCCTTAAATCCGAAAGAAAGTAACACCATGTTACCGGTCCACTCAGTCGCAACGCATTAGTGATAAGAGTTTCCGAACCCATATGCGCCGACTTCGCTAAAACATTGCCTTGAAAACGTTGATTACATTAGAATTCAGGTTGATAATTATGGAAGAAACACGCTGAAGGTAGGAGAACCTATGGGAATTCATCAGTAAACTTACCAGCGCCAACGAACAAATGATAAAATCGCGGAGAGACATTTGTAAGGCCTAAGTATCGAATTGCGATATAGCTCAAGCATCGTAGAATCGCGTTGCCATGCCTTAACCTCAACGTCTCCCTCTTTCGTTCCACGTGAGAGGCTGGGAGAAAGATGGGGGAGAGAGGTGGGTAAGAGATGGAGGGTGAGCGGGGGAGGGTCGACAGCGCCACTCCACGGCGTCCCCCTTAATGACTACGCTCCCGAGGCTAATGAAGTCACCGCGCGGAGGAAAGGGGGCCGAAGGGCGGAGAGGGCTGGAGGAATGAGAGGAGAGGGAGAAAGAGGCCGAAATAAAACACGACACAGGAGGAGTGAGCTGGGTTGCGAGGGAGAAGCGACAGGCAAACCACGGTGGAGGCAATTTAAAGCGAATGGGAAGAAGAGCAGTGGTTGGCGAGTGGGGGGCGGAGGGACAGGGCGGGAACCTCGGGAGAGAAATACCGTATTTGTCCGAATTTAAGTCAATATGAAAATTTCCAACATTTTTCGGAGTTATTTAACAAAAATTGACCAGAGCCAAAAGGAAGAGAGTAATGTGGGCTTCCCGTTGCCGTACCGAACAGTATTTTTAACGTGACACCATCACGTACACTGCATTTCGTCTGGCTTCTACTCTTCAACGTATCCGTCATGGATGGCCATACCAGGAGCAAATATTTTCGCTCTGGCCAGTCCAGCTCTAGTAGTCAATGGAATAAAGAAGCCTTTCCACAACGTCAAGTCATTACGGCATTATAGAAGCATTAACTCTTCAGGAAAAACGATGACAAGACAGGGAGAGTTGTGGAGGAGTTTGAAGAACGGACAATACACCATTTTTAGCAGCGAAAAAATCGAAATCAGTTATGAAGGAGTAAGCTTACTCTACTCTCCCGTTGAAAGCACGGGGGAAATAAAGGGATCAGCAAAATGAGAGTTTCCAACAACTCCCATTCGAAAAGGTTAAACAAATCCTTCGGCTGAAAGAGGGGGCAATTCAATGTGGTTTAATGGAAAAGAACAGGTGTCCATTAAAAAACAATGGAAGTTCAAATTCTCCTCAGGGGGAAAACCCATCTGGAAGCCATAAAACTGTTGCCTTAGATCTTCGAATGATGTTTTGGTGAATCCTTGCTATTTCAGGAAAGCAAATAAAATACTCGGATTTCCGTCAATAAAATAAAAAAAGAGATCCACCATCATAAATGTAACAAATGAAAGTGCATGTTTCCGTTGAAATCTTCCGCAGGGGTGCGGTGTGGCATGCAGTGAGAAGCAACCACAATAGTTCCATAGAGGCATTTCCAAAATATATACGAACAAATCAATGATTCGCAACATACATCAAAGGTAATCTCGTAAATAAAAAAATAGTATTGGGTACATATACACTCCTATCCAGTATTTCTCTGACCTCGACAAGTTTTCTCAAACATTTCTTCAACACAACTAACCTAACTGCACATAACCTGTGGTTTCAAGCCTGATAGAGTGGAAACGGAACATAATTGCACTTAGAAAAAATGAGCAACTTCCACTATGATAATATTTATCACGACCGGTTTCGCTTTTTGCAGCATCTCCAGACATGAAGATGGTGTCGTAAGAAATATTATCACAGTAGAAGTTGCTCATTTTGTTCATAGTGCAGTATCCTAATTGCAATGAAAATAGCTTTTTTCCGCTCGACTAATTTGTCTCCCTTCATACCATCTCAGACTTCTTACTTCGTCTCCATCTCCATCGGTCACCCTAAAGTATTCCCCATTCATTAACCACACAATAAGTCCTCAAATCAATAGCACGGCCTCGTCCATATTTCTACAATCAGTATTCTTCCCTCAAACATTATGGACAGGCCTTCACGTTGAAAGTCAGAAATTAACATGGAACGAACGCCCAAACTGAACCTAAGGACGAGAACTCTTGGAAGAAAAACATGATTTCAAGTATCCGACGCCTACTCGAGGAGGCGTAAAACACTCGGGTGGGGTGAGACATAAGAAGAAAGAACAAACGTAGGATGGAGATAAGGGGTTTGGAATATGACAACATTACAGTAGTCAGCGAAATGAAATGGAAGTGAGAGAGAACTCCTGGAGAGACAGAACTTGAGTGAGATACTTGAGAGAAAAACGGAACTAAGACGGAGAACGCACAAAGAAAAAAACTAACGACGAGGAAAGGTGACACCTTGATAACAGTACAATAATTTTGATGATCCAAGCAAGAGGGACTCAAGAGAACACGAAGAATTTCACTCAAGTCCCTCACTGAGCTGCGACAACAAGCGAAAACGCCGTTTTCAAACCATTGCCCCATTAAGGATACACGTTTAACAATATTATTACTTACTTTCCAGAGAAACAATTATGAGATTGGGTACTGATTCCAACTAAGTATAACGGCATATCACCTTAGCGCCGTCTAAGATAAAGAAACTTAAATTCAAGCGACCACCATGAAAAAATATGTTCAGGTGGGAGGCAATGACACAATAACAATGGAAATTACACGAGTCATTACACTCAAACAAAAATAATTGCATTCTATGAATTGATTTGGTCACAAGGCCAGGAACTAAGCAATAGTGTTGAGGGAGAATATTAGAAGAAGAAAGTGTGTGTATCACATTGAAACTAATCGCAAAATTGATCTAATAGAATTAAACACGAAAATCTCTACCTCCATCAAAATACTTTATTACGCGATTGATTTAAGGTATCCTCCATCAGGTACTTACAAAAACTTAACCAACTTCGACAGATTTAAACGAATACAGAGATAAAAAACTCGCTTCCTACAGGACAAAGATGAAAGGTATCTCCCTTATATTAGGCTTTTAACCACCGCTGCAGCTGCAGCCAGCAGAGGCTTATCTCACTTGCTGGTTCGGCACACAATCACACCTAAGTTTTCGCATAAGACAAACAATGGGAAATGGAGAAGACACAAAATTTTGTTGGAAATTTCCAACAATCAAATGGAATTACTATGCGAGAAGCGTAAAGCCTCCGTAAAAACAATTAATTACTCAAAGCAGTTGTTACCAGACACAGGAAATTACATAGAAAAACCTTGCCAAATGCAGACTTAGGTCCAATTCCAGGGGCTGTTAAGTAAGTGTGATGATATTCTCTTCAAGTGCCATTTCATATTTATTTTACAGCAGGTCAATCGAGCAAGCAAATTATAAATATCAATGAAACGTAAAAGAACGGTTAGTTTAATATTCATTCGAGCAGTAATTGCATTAAGATGAAATATCTATTCTATACATCAATTAAAGCCCTCGAAGGATTTCTGATAGCAGTAATAAAAGACTCGTAAGCAAGAACAAAAATAATCGCCATCATTACAGCTCAAAAAAATAATATGCCTCAGTGTAAAAACTAAGTAATAACATCAACAAAAATTAAGCGACCGGTTCTGGAAACCTATTCAAAAAGGTATATTCGTTGCGAACTAGTAAAAGATAGCACTTCATAATAGTCGAAGTTCTAAGCAAAGCAAAGAAGCGTGTTGCACAGTTGACTTAGCCAATTTTCCCCCAGGGCGCTAAATAAATAAAAACAAATATGAGACTTTAACTCACTAGTGATAAATCACATGCTATTAGCAACTACTAGAGCGCACCATAAAATTGACATAAATTTCAGCAAATATCTTATTAAAGCTGAAACACACGAGACTAACATACATCTCCCAAAGAATATGGCGAGTTCTACTGCAAAAGAAAAAGTAATTTCAGCCTCCTCCTCCCCTATGGCGAAATTCGTCGTTCGAAACAAAAAAGGAACATCTTAAGCAGCTACGCAATGCTGCGGCAGAGCAGAAATAGTTCTGCATTAGGGGAACGGGAACAGCAGCGAGTGCGGATAAAGACTTCCGTCATAAGCTGGTAGCAGCTTTTTCCCGATGGTTTTAGCGACCCATCAAATAGTCGGAGAAAAGACATTCGTCTCTACAAAAGACGCGCCTTGACGACTGTTCAGCGAGATTCATCGCCTCCCGAGATATTGCAGGAATGAGAAATAAAGAAAAACATGCCTAAAATAATTTTTCTCCAAAGCAACATTCATGTGACTAAATGAAAAATACGTCTATAACATTTTTTTACTCTTAGACATGCAATTTTATTCCTAAAAAGAATCGCTTCCAAAAGCATTATTTTTCATTTTGTTGAAAGGTATGATATATTTTTTTCATTTTCCCAAGTCTTATTATTTAATAGCTCAAATTTTGATATTATTTAGGTGTATTAATACTGATTGCTGGGTCTAATATATTTTTAGAAAGATACTAAAAACGACTAATTGAAGATAAACATATTTTCTTGAAAGAAATACAGTTATTCTACAGAACTACTGAACATTAAATACAATGTTTCTCTTTACACATTAATTTTCAAATGATGAATAAGAGCAACTTTTGGCTACAAACTTTCTCAAGCAAATCACATCTGTCGTTTCTATCAAAGAGCCAGTAAATTCCGACGACTTTCAGCGTATTGTCGTTCATGGGGGCAACTTATCAACTAATGAAGCTCGTTTATCACAACACAAGAAGCTTGAATGCTTTATTTATAAATAACCACACTTCACACGCCTCGGTGATTTTTCACAAATCTACGCCTAATGACCGAAAATACGATCGCGAGGCAAGACAAAAATTTTCCCCGCGTGCGATCGGAAGAAAGAAAAATGTAAGTCTCCGCAGCCCGACCTGCCGCCACCGCACGGAAGGCGGCCGAGATATTCCCGGGATGACTTCGTACTTCGACCACGTCGTCAAGCCCCTCGGGCAACGAGAAAAAAAGCCAATCGTTGATTCCAATTTCCTATCGCGTGCACAGCCAGGACGGCGGCGTGCGTCTTGATGGATGCCGTCACGACGAAGGGGTCGCTGAGGGCCCACAAAGACGCACATCGGGTCGGAGAGGCCGGAAAATGGGGAGAGAGCAGGATTGAGGACGAGGGTTGCATCAAAGCGTCCAGCAATGCGGTAAAATACAACGCTCGGATTACCCAGATTTCTAGGCTTCAAAGATTCAAAATTTTTACTTCAGCAACGACCTTAACCCAAAGGACAGGCATTCTATCAATCTACGAAGGTTTCCAAATATCCATAATACTAACTCCATCCTTAAAATCAATATTAAAAAGGCAATCTACCGGTGAAAGTAAGTTAGAGAGGAAGTAACAATCTACTTGATTTTTAAGTATCCAGGGTCGAATTCACCGATGATATTTCTCTCTTAATATCAGCGTACTTCCCTTATCCCATTGATTATTATTTTCTTTCTCATCCATCCCCGCTTACCCAACATCATCGAGGTTTCCTTTCAACAACCACACCCAGCATTTCGTCACTCTACCTGTCCGCCCACTAAACATTCTATACAAAGTAAATATAACACGTAGATAGAAGTATGTACAATAAATCATAATAAGGCCCAATTCTCATATAAACCACATTCTACGACAGAAATGTCATCAAGAAAGTATCCACTATCTATTTACGGATTTTGTATTAATTCCTACCAAACTAATTGTCCCGTTTAGAAGAAAATGCATTCTATCAATACATATTAAAGTTAGAACAAGATATAAGCAAATAAAGAGTGAGTAATTGGTTTAAGGCCCCTACCTACTTTACAATCAGTGCAATACAAATCGAGCGCAGCTTTGATATAAAAAGGTCACCAAAGATAACAAAAAGTAATAGCACAACATTGACAATGACTATACAAAGAGCTCATCTATAGTTAGTTCCAAGTCTGCAACACAGCCAGGCCCGAGAACTGCAAATGCATGAAAATGTGTTCCTACACCAAAATATGGTATTGTGTATACTCCACAATTCTCGAACATTGCCGTATTATTATTGACATAAGGGTAATCTAACGGTTATGCTAGCTTTAAATGAGAAAGAATAAAAATCCCCGACATTTTAATCGGCGCAGGCCCCATCTACCAACAAAATTTCTATCTTTATCTCAACAACCATACTACCAGTCTTCACCCAGTCCATAAAGTGTATCCTTTTTCTTCATCTTCCCCGCTTTTCAAACATCCTCCCCTCTGTCACACCTCCATCTCCCTTCCGTCAGAAAGCATTCACCTCTTAATTTTCCAATCCTACCCTTCCCTAAGCATTTCCTCGTTTATCCTTCTTTCCGTCCAAAGATCCAAGTGCAAAAAAAAAACTTTTTTCGTTCTTTCAGGATTCATAAACCATTCTGCGAGTAAACCAGGAGGGCATGGGGAGGAATGAGAGTAGCAAAGGGGACTGATGACACTGAGGGACTACACCCGAGGTGAGCCAAGGTTGACGGGGAGGTCACTCAGGTGAGTAGAATTGAGACCGAGAAGAGTATATAAGAGGGGGATGGCCAAGACGATGGGCACAAATTTGGCGATCCAAACAAACGCAACGACTATTCTCTCGTATCAACCGTAATTTATTCTTCAAATCCCTTTGAACTCCAGACCCCTCGATGAATGCTAAGTAAACGTAGTACTTTCCTCTGTCAGATGTGACGAACGTGCGCGGCCAAGTAACCTCCAAGCGATGGTTTATGATGGTTAACAAGCACTGAACCCCCCTCCCAGTCCTCAATGATGATTAATCCATAAAAAAAATAACAGCATTAATGAGTTCCAATAATAATGAATGCGTAACGCCAGTTCACTTTCTAAGAGCTCAGAAATCTATGTAGCATTTTTCTATTTTGTCTTTTATAAAAAGCAACAATTCATCAGGGGCCTATAACAAATATTTAGGGAAGGAAAGGCAAAATTTGGCCCAAAAAAGTGGGAGTTATGGTAGGAGCTGCAGAAAAACCTACCGAACTTCAACTGAATGCCAAAAAATAATGACAAAGAAAAGAATTGAATAATTTTAATGACTCTCTCAAATAACTTTGTTAAAGAATAGTTCACCTGAAGATGACACTAAGAGTCGTAACCCGGGTCGTGTCAATAAAATCTAACAAATGGAGTTAACGACGTCATTCTCATTCTTCCGTGATGAGTATCTTCCACCAAGTAAAACTGACTGCCGTTTCCTTTGTGAATAGTGACCACAGGTTTAAAGCCAGTCATTTTTGCTAAATACCCCCAAGTTTTCCATTAAATCGTGGTCAGAATTATTAGACAGGAGATAATTGAGCCATTAGTTACATTTAAAATATTGGAGCGCATGCACCATGTTAATCCATGCTACATATATATTCGTTATATTACCCGATTTTCATACAAAAACTACTACTCTATAACTCTGAAATTTCAAGAGTCGATTTTAATTAGGATATTTTACCAGAAGATCGGTACGGTTTTGAACAGTCCTAATCATGGCGTCCAAATATCTCACCCAGCAACAGATGGCTCGCAATAAGAACCCACTTAAACTCCTCACATCGTCTACCACTTCTTGAAGAGTCCATAAACCGGAAACTCTTCCAACCTCTGACACGCCTACACAGCATTCTTCCCTATCCCCCTGCCGAAGGGAATGGAGCCAAAATCCTTCTCCCAATCTAAAATTGTGAACTACATAAACCAAAGCAGGACAATATGAAACACTCCGTTAACACCACATTCACTTCTGTCCTTCTCCCCATTTTCCTATATCTCCCCCTCCATTTTTCAAGATCGGCGCCTTAACGCTCTCTGCCAAATACTCCCCCGGCAACTCGCAAGGTAATAAGGAGACGCAAATTCCTCTGTCTTCCCACTCCTGCCGCCACTCTTGACTAACCCTCCGAGTAACACTTTCCCAAAGGTGAGCAAATCTCTTCGCGACAATCGGCGAGAGGCGGGTGCGGCGACCCCAGTAAGAGGGTTCTATCATTAATTCTTTCGCCGGCCAGGCGACGTCTGTCCTCACCAAGCGGTGGGGCGGAACCGTAGAGTGAGGACAATCAGGGAAATGGGGAGGTGGAGGAGGGTAACTTGGGAGGAAGAAAGCTCACTCCCATACGGAGGGGGGGAGGCGGGAACCAGGGAGGCTGGAGAGTAAGAAGGATGAGTGAGCTCCTCAAATTGGAACTATTAGTCGAGCGAGGCGGGAAGGGAGGTAGGAGGGCGGCAACCTAAGTGGCAACGGGACTAAGGCCTACAACTCCACGAGAGGAGAGAGAAGGGGGGGAGGCTTCACGGGGAATACGGCACGCATTTGAGAGCGGGTTGGATGACATTGGAGGAGTGAGAAGACGGAGCAGATGGCGGAGAGGGTACGAGGAAGCGTAATTTCATTCCAGGAATATACGTGACAGACCATCCCGGGGTACTTGGAAGCGATGCAAAGAGGGGTAGGAGGCAGGAGAGCGAAATTTTAATAACGCCGCACCTGTCGCGCCATAAATTAAGCAAAGCGGACGCATAATGCATCCAGATTTCGATTAGATTAACTGGATAGACCAACTCGGAGCGTATACTGCTTTACGTTCTCAGACGTGCGGAGACGAGAAGGAATCTCAAGAGGAGAAAACGCTATTCCACATTAACTGTTTCCACGGAAAGGGTGTATCGTTTAATTCTACCACCAAAAGAGTAAGTTGGGAAGCCGAGAATGTATGATTATTTTAAAGCACGTCAACATTGTCAGTTTAACAGCAAATAAAGAGCCACAAGAAGTAACTTAAACATTTGAATTAAAGCTACTTCGTCGCATGCTCTAAGAATAATATATATTTTCACAAAGTCAATACACGTTGAATACTTACATGCAAAACATAAAACTTCTCCATCTCTCCAAGTGTATTCCATATTTAGTCACGAGCATATGCCATTGCACGCTATTTTCTCAGGTTGCACCTACAATAATTTCATACGGCGTAATCTGGCACACACACGCATCAACACAACTTTAAATTTCCATACACAGACAGACCACTTAAGGAACATACGTACGCCATGTAAGGTACCGTTACGTATAAGGTTACATTACATTTATATATATGGTAGCGATTGAAATATCTTGAATATATACTAGCTAAGAGCAGAAACACAGCAACAAAATCTTGGAATTCTAAGCTCTAACATAAAATTAAGAAAAATTCTCCTCTTGCGCTTAAGGATGGGAAAAACCAAAGACACCAAAATTCTTCTGAGCAACCAAATCAAAATATTTATGAGAGATCATGTTAAGACACATCTCAAAAGTGCACAATAATACTAGCATATTAACTAAATAAGCACAAACAACTTTAAACCGGGTGGTAGGATATCAATAGAAGTTCGTCGACCAAGGGGAAAATTGAATTCACTAGCGCACGGTGGTTTAACACCCGCATATATGATCACATCAGATACACGACCTCATAGTACGGCACTGAACCAATATCTTTAGGTACTAAAGCGTCACTCACAGCCTAGTTTTATTTATTCACTTGAACAACATGGAGGCAAGACCTCTCCTTCGTAACTAAGAATTTGAATTACACTAGATGGAGGAGGCATAAGGAGGCAACCTTCGATCTCTGAATGGATGGAGAAAAGAACACCGCGATCCTGTAAATTACCGAGTGTCAAGTATCCCAAATCCAAGGAGCTAAACATGCAAACACGAGGCGAAATTTCGTAAATATACGACTAGAGTGCTTCTGGGTACGAACGAAAATAAGTCGACCCAATAAGTTGGCATAATGCGCACCCGATGCAGTCAAGGACCACGCATTCCCTAACCTCGACACCGAGCGCAACTCCCCGAAGTATTTACGGCGTCTGAATTCCACTCCCTTGGCCCTAGGAGCTCCTTTGCTCCGATGGAGAAATTTCTTCGTTCCACAATCCACAAGGAAAGACACTTCACTCTGCACTCAACTCGGCCCCGTGACTTACTTCTTTTTTTCTTCCTAACTACGTTCAGCACAGGTAAAAGGGTTCCACCAACCTGAAAAAACGTGGCCCCGTGTCCCAATTTTTTTCTCTCCTCGCATCCATAACATAGGGGGAGCGTTTCTTCAGGTACACTTTAAGGCCCGATCCTTCGGAGGCTCCCTCGAAGCTTACTCTTTTGCATCCCTCGCATCTTCGATGGACGGAGGACTTCCACTCGCCCACCCTATTGGGGACAGACCATTCTCAACCCCTCGGCACACCCAGATCACCCGCTAAGCCAGACTAAATCAAAACCTGCATTCTTCCTTCTCATTCCTTGGGGAGCCGATACTCTGCTCGTCCTCCACGGTCGATACATCGTCACGCCCACACTCACTGGGAGCTGAGCGTAATATTTAATTTTCAGGATTGGTCCTCGATGAAAAGGAAAAAAAGGACGATGTGACAATGCATCCTCATACTGCAATCACCAGTTAATTATCCATATCGTTATATCGACAAATTATACTCAACTAATTCAGTATAGAAATAAGATTTCCGAGTAAGAAAGTAGTTCCCAAGATTAGTAATTATTAGCGGTTGTATTCCGATCAAGATATGCTTTGATGGAAATAGAAACATTCATCATTTTTTTCATCCGCAACAATTATTTATTTACACCGTTTCTTTTTTCAGTTAGGCATATTATTCTAATCCCCTTCAAGTCATCCAAATACTCGATCCCCCTTACTGAGTTACCTTCAAACTGATATTTTACCTCTCAACATACCCATTTGCACGCAAAACTATGAAAACTCCTTTGATACCGGTCAAATTATATACTACTAAAACTATCTACTTCAAAAATAAAGGTAGGGTGGTTTTCAATGGAATTGTTACCCATTTAAGTGTCGCAATAGTTATTGGCTGAGCATGGTTGGCGAGGGTAGGAAAGGAAATGAGAAAGTCTAAATAGGTGAATGGGGCAATAATGAGGGACAAGGGGATGCTGAAGGCCGGGAGAGAGGAGATAATTTTGGCTAAGCGGTAAGGGGATAATTTTGGGAGGGTATCGCAAAAAACATCCACAAACAGATGAGCATCTTTACTGGCTAATGGTGATAAATGAAGATATGTGAATGTTACGGCAGGTAGAAAACATTTCTAAACGGCTTTAACGAAAAGATGAAATTTTCCATTCGTTTACGACTCATGTTGTCGCCATTGAACCTAATAAAACATCGATTGTCAAATTATTCCTCAAATTTATAATTAAATGAGAAACAAAACAAACACCAAGAGTGTTACCAAGCATTATACGCTCCGTAATTGGTAATAATAAATATATTTCAAGGATGCAAATCAATAGAATAGACCGAACGCACAGTAGCACAGCTATCGACCACAGAACCACACTCCTCCTTTTCTACACGGGCAGTCAAGCATCCATTGACACTCCGTTGAAACCTCACGGTCGTCGCTACCAACACCAACCCTATTACGTAACAGAGAAGGTGCTGGATCAAACTGCAAATGAAAGAAGGTGGGGAGGTGGGACAATGGGACTACAACCAAGACCGGGACTCTGTCTGTGATAGTAACTAATTACGAGTGACATCGAGACGAGTCTTAGTAATTCAATCTTCAAGTGGGGGGACACAGGTGACTCATGCCGCAAGTGCCCTCCATCTACGGTACAATACAGGATCCATTGATTAATTCGTTTAAATTGACTGCATCCGTAATCAGGTTAGCTGTTTGTGAATCGGGAACAGAAAAAAGTGGATAGAAACGGGAGAAACATCCGGACGAAATACAATTACGGCACAAAAGGGCCAATGAAACGTGTAACCAAAGGGAGAGAGACGTTGGTGAAGAGCATTACGGGAAGCTAAATACGAAAAGAATTTCCGAAAGTTGGGAATACAAATAAGTAGAGCACTATAAGCGAAATACGAAAGCAGGAAAACCAGACAACCAAGAACATAGTGACAAAATGATATAACTACACTCAAGAGCTTTAGAGACATACAGAGCTATTAAGAAAACAAACATCATATCTCTAAAAGTGATGAGAGCTGAGTACCGTTTTACGTGATTGCTAAAGTACAATAACAATTGACTTAAATTCTACCAATATTCAAAACAGTTAAGGCCATAATTATCAAATAATACACTTGTCAGCTCAGTATATTTTACAACCCCCGGATAGAGAAAGGGAGAAAGAGAAGAGGCTTAATGGATGGGTTGCACAGATGGCGTGTATCGAGTAGAAGAAAGTTATTGTGTAAGGAGGTTGCAGTCGGCGACAATTAACCCTTTGAGTGCCAACCGATTTTCTAGGTGCTATGCTAAAACTTTCGAGGCATTATTGCTGATTTTGCAGTAATTTAGGAAAAAAATTATGTCCCAAATACAAGTGAAGGTAAATATTCAAAAACTCAAGGAAAACTTCATTATCTGTGGTTTCCCCTTTTTAATATATTATTTGACGATTTTTTTTACAAAATCTGCATCTGCATCTGTAATCTGCATTTAGGTGCCATCCGTGAACGATCAGTGAAATACCAACATCTAAGAGTGACATTGCAGGATGAGCGCTATCGCGCTCCTGGCACTTGTCGCGAGAGACAGGAGGAGCGCGATGTCGCTCCCCGGCACTCTAAGGGTTAAAGATAAGTTAAGGTGATCTTATCCATGATAAAATATAACACAACAATAGTAATATCCACACTTTAATATACTACTTCAACACCGACCATGGTTTCGACATAATATGTCATTTTCACCTGGAAAATGACATAGTATGTCGAAACCATGGTCGGTGTTGAAGTAGTATATTAAAGTGTGGATATTACTATTGTTGTGTTATATTTTATCGTTTCGACATAATATGTCATTTTCACCTGGAAAATGACATAGTATGTCGAAACCATGGTCGGTGTTGAAGTAGTATATTAAAGTGTGGATATTACTATTGTTGTGTTATATTTTATCATGGATATATCGCATTTCCACCAAGTAAAGCCTGAAACGATTTCATACGTAAGGTGATCTTGTTTCCAAATAAATGTCAATACCTTACTCAGCAGAAAATCTCGGATTCAATATGTCCCGCCAGTTCATAAGTATCTTCCTAATTCCCAACCTCCACGTCCTTAGGTCCAATCCAACACACTATGATGAATCAGTAAGTGCCACCTCCGCCATCATAAACCTAAGCTGTTCATCTCTCTCTTGTCCTCCTCCATCCTTCAGGCCTAACGCCGAAGATCTTCAAACTAAGATGATGACAGAAGGCGGGGAAAACACAGCTAACCTGATTACAGATGCAGACTCAAACTAATCACTATCAAACAGACTAAACTATACACTATTCAAACAGGCTAAACTTACACTCAACATAAAATAAAGCTAATCGTTGTTCCCAGCTTCCTCCTATCTATGATATTCTCATAAAACTTTCAAAAAAAATTCATTCATCCCTTAAAGTTGCTTTAGAAGATTCATGTCTTCCCCAGCAGTTTCAGCACCTCATCTTACGTGCCGACCACGAAAAACGATAAACGCAGCATCGTTGGACAACTAAAGCATAAAATTCGAACTTATTTTATCTGACATATGTCATAAGAGCGATGGTTTCTAATAGACCCTGGATAACAAACACAAGCCACTTACGTAAAAAATAAAAAAACACTACTCCCATCATAAATTCGTATGAGACGCTCAAACCGATGGCGAGGTAAGAGGCATGGGAATGAGCTTGCGACGGAAAGACCGCAAAGGAGGGAGAAGCCACTTGATAGACCATCTGAGGATGGCGGTAGAGATGCAGAGGATGCGGAGGAGGATCTC
Source organism: Ceriagrion tenellum (assembly GCA_963169105.1). Classification (NCBI taxonomy): domain Eukaryota; kingdom Metazoa; phylum Arthropoda; class Insecta; order Odonata; family Coenagrionidae; genus Ceriagrion; species Ceriagrion tenellum. The sequence continues at coordinate 80,361,548 of OY720637.1, read as the reverse complement.
CGCACTTTCAAAATGATGCAGGACGAAATGGACTCAGCAGCGCTTCCTCTTTGGAGCAGCGTGAGTGAGCGCCAGAGATGAGATGAGCGTGGAGAAAACATTGCGACGGTCATGGACGGGAAACAACTGCCCACATGGCCGTAGACGAGAGAATGTGCGCAGACACCTGCGCTGGGTCCCGGGCACATTTTCTACTTGGTGGCGAGAGGATCAGGCAAAACAAAATTCTTTGAAATAAAATTTCCCAGCCGACAGATATTCTCAGCGCCAGGTATACGGATCCTATACCCTTCGTCTCTTGTATCGGTTAACAATCAGCCTGAGTCTCAACCTCTACAAAAAGTCACAAGACTTTAAGATAAAAATGCGGCATGAGGTACAGAAAAATAATGACCGCACTGGCTCTGCGACAACTACTTAATTACGTAATGTATATCTTAAACAAAGAATTATGATTTCCCTAGTCATCAAGACGTGTAAAATTGCTACCGAATGCCTGAGTCCATTAAAAACTGAAATAAATGAATAGAGAATTATACACAAAATAGCATATGAAAAACTAAAAATATTAATTAAAGAACTGTTTAAAATATAACCCAAAACGTGTCAGAGGACTTGACCAAGATATCAGTATTTAATACGTCACAAAATGGTGACATAAAGCGAAGAGCCATCATCATGCCTTCGATTACAACGGCTGAAACTTACTTAAAATTAAGTCATTTGGAAAAATGTCAGTAAAACCAGCGCACAAAGAACAAGCCTAAAAAGGTAATTTAAACATTTAATAGCCATTTTTCACAAGTCATTTATCTTAATTCATATTCATAATCTTATATAATTTATTTGTGTACAATGTACTTGTTATGTATGTCCCGTCGACGGATCATATGGACTGACGGAATATAAATGTAATAAGAGTTTAAAAAATAAATAAATGAAATAAAAAATACTATTTTCAGTATTATTTCACGGATAACAATAAAACAAGTGTTGTGAAAAAACCATCAACAGGGAACTTCAAAGCAGTTGATGACGGGGAACTGACGTACAGTCCAAACGGACTTCACGCTCCGCATACAAATTCTTTCCGCGCAGCCCCTAAAGCCCTCTCTCACGTCTGGCAAAAAGGACGACGTAAACGAATCACCACCGAGCGAAATAAAAAAATTCCTCAAAGAGGCGCATCGGCGCATGGTCCGCGCGCGACGGCAAGATGAAAAGCACTAATGCACGCGTGTAAACGCACGAAGGAGCCGAGAGGGAAAAGAGACCGGTAGCAAATGCAAGAGTGGTATAGGGGAGGGGATATGGATGAAAAGAACGAGAAGAAAAAAAGCAGACTTTTATAACCTAATCTTCCCGCCAGAGTTCACCCGACCGAGGAGGGAGGGGAAGGGAGGGTAGACGAGGCATTGTTTAAAGGGATAGTCGCCCCGTTTCGCCACGATGAAGAGTGGAAAGTGATGTAGGCACTCAAAGTATCGCCGTGGAAGACGCGGTGGCGCAACAGGAGGCAGAGGCGAAGACGTTGGCGGGGGATGCAGGAACGACTAAGGGGATGAGATGAGAGGAGAGTGGGGTTAACTACTGGGCGGGGGAGAGACGAGTTTGAGGAACTTGAAGGGAAAGGGCAGGGAGTTCAGAGACGCGAGCGCGGTCGAGGAACATGGGCGAAGGGGATGAATCCAACTATGAGAACATCCCCATCTCCTCTCCACGCTTCCGTCGCATTAATTGCGTAAGCACTTCGGCGGAGATGTTTTACAAAACCATCGCGGGCCTCCCCTGAGGGATCTGTAAATACCAGAGGATGACTGAGTAGAGACGGATAACCGCGAGCCCGAGGTTAAAAAGCCATTTTATTACTATCTAATCTACCGATAAAGGTTGTTTTAAATTAAGTGAGTGAAACGTGTTTACGTGTGCAAGGCCTAATCAAGCAACAGTAGTTCTTTCTTCAGGTAAGCATTCGCTCTACACTTCTTCATCCCTATCATAAAACCTAACCTTTAAGTTAAATAAAGAGTAAAATAAGTTAAATAAAGGAAAGCATATGTCACCACCCAATTCGAATAAAACATCACAGGTTTCGATAGAAACGGACGCTGACTAGTCAATCAACATCTCGGTTGATCTACCCACCTACCCATGAACATAGACAATCAACCCATAGACAAACTCCCACGTCGACGGGAATTTTTCCTTAGGTTTTCTTCGCATCTTTATTTTTAAATACTAATCCCTTTACGCCTCTTTACAAAAGACCTAGTGACATAAGCAATAGGAAGCCATTTTAACTGAATTTTTATCTGACGGCAACGATTGAATTTTCGCACAATTTAGGAAACACTGTTGCAAGAAACTAACTTCGGCTTAAGCCATGATTTGAGCGACCATCAGGTTCCCACAACAAAAAAACAGAGAACGAAAAAAATAAATGAGACGACGATAATAAGTGGAAATTTAACATAAAAACTGAAGCCATGTCATCTGAAAGAAAAGATACTAGCACATGGTTTTTGTCTTTTTTTGGTAACAATATCATTGCCACTAAAATTATTGCATGAAATCCTTCCCATACGAAAAAGCGCAAGGTAGGACCGAATTTTCAAGGGAATAGGGATAATCTCCCGAAAAGACGAAAGCTGGAGGTCTCAAAAGTCCTTGAGTTAATTATCTGTTAAGAAGATCCTATTCCACGAACCTCTCTCCAGCGGGCTCCCGCATTCCTTTCCTTACAGGCTATGGAAGAGGCTGAGCGGAGATCCCTCCTGGTATTTTAATAAGATACTGGAATAAAGGATTTCGTGAAAACGAATTTAAATAAAAATATGAGGTTCAAGCAACAAAAATCTTCTCTCAATGAAAATGTAGATACATTTCTCGATGTAACTTGTAGCCCTCAAATCTGGCTTTAGCATCGTGATAACTTCTCTCGGTAGCCAGGGATACTTATTGACAATACAACTCGTTTTCTAGAGGAGAGATTTTTTTCTTCAGCGCCCAAATTACGAAAACCCGGGCGACTCGGTTAACTAATTCAAGAGGCGAAGGAAAGAGGTGGCCTCCGTGTTAAGGATGCTCTCCTTTGATACATTCGCGCAGAGAGAGAGAGAGAGAAAAAAGGACTACCCCTTGTCGATAATGAGGCGCGAGCAACGAATGAAGACCCAAAAAGTAACGTAAACAACGTTGCGAAGAGGTATACGATGAGAGCAAGGGGTAAAGGGGAACGGGTGCTCCTAGCTCACTGAAGAGGATATTCAGGAATAAGGAACTACCTCCAACACTTACAACACGAGTACACCATTTCAACAGAGCACACTGCACCCTCATCACAGGGGTACACCCTGATGACGCATGCGAAATACATGGAAGATTTTGCAAGAAGAATAACATACTGAATCAAATATTGAGAAGCAAACTGTGTAACCAGTATAAATCGTACATCGGATACACTATTTTTCGGTAACCGTACAAACTATATTCCGCACATAAAATAACTATTTATACACATACACACACTAGAGGTGAAGTTGCAAAGAGAGATTGCAGTAGAAAGTAGGGCAATCCTTGAAAGAATAAAAAGATTCCTACCGTAACAGGTAAATGACAAAATAATGACATAATATTAACCAAAAAAACAGACACAAATCAAGATTGACAAATCAGTCTTACTCAGCAAATGAGGGTCACAGGAAGGCCCTCGCATGACGCATATGAAAATATAGCAGCATCATGACAAGCTAATAAACAGAATTCCGAAGGTATCTATCATGATTTGGATTACTTGGAAATAAGGGAGTGAACTGACACCCGACGTCGGCAATAGCCTCTTGACGACTAACGCCAAAGGGTCCACAGTTTAACGTCCCATACCACTACAACTGAGGAGTTCCACGTACTGCGCCCAAGTAAGGGTGGGGTAAAAATCTCAGCCGCTCTCTGTATTCATATCCCAGACGTAGAAATAGATAGCCAGAACTGAATCCACCATACCAACATGATCCACGAGGACTAACAATTCAGATATTCTCTGACCTGGACCAGCGAAACAACTCACAGATCTGAGTGTCAATCCAAACTGCCATAATTTCCACGCAACGGTTAAGTAATTAGACTGTAAGGAAGCGAAATGAACCCACCTCCCCTGTGCTAAAACTCTATACGGCCACAAGAACAACACACAAAAAATGAATGTAATGGTTGGGCGAGGGAAGCCCACTAGTATTCCTTTAAGACTTGACTAATCTAAAGAAACATTCGAAGCAAATTTTGGTCATTATGTTTCCCGCACAAAACGACATCTTTATATATTTCTGTTATACGATATACCTGTAACTCTACATCATTAAGTAACGTCTGGCTGGAAAGGAAGTATTTTAATGCATAAGGGAAAAAAAACACAAGGCCACTTTTTTCTAAACACTTTTGGAAGTAGCCACCTGGAACATTTAAGGAACTTCGAAATTATTTGCTTTGCGTCTGCTTAGCTTGATATTATTCATGCATTAACCAATGAGAATAACAGAAAAAGAGTGAAATTAATACAATGCCGAATACATGTTATATCCCCTATTCCCTTTATTCCCTGTACATTTTTTTGAGAAATTTCATCAAATTCCAAAGGAAATCAAAATATTCTAACATGGAGATAAATTATACACAAATACATCTTAAACCTTCTACCGCATGTCAGTCATGATATCTTCACACAAGTAAACAACGAACGAAATAAGGGCCGTCGAAAGGAATTACATAGCTATAAATGGTTAAACATAAATTTAATGGCGGCTTGATATCTGAAAGTAGTAACTTCAATTTAAGCGGAAAAAACATCCAATTGTTATCAGTATCGATTAAGACTTCTCACTGGTTGTTCAATCCTATGATTGGCTGACTGTAGCCCTCCACCCTTCCCTACCTAATGCTATTTCCCTTACATCCTGGTATCTTTTCTTATGTACTATCCTCTTTATTTGGTCCATAAACTTATTCCTGGGTCTTCCTCTGGGGATTTTCCCCTCTATTTTGCCTTCAAATGTGTACTTAAGAGTTATAAAACAATTTTACTGACGACAACTATGATAATAATTGTTATAGCTATTTTATTTGAGGATAAATAGTTCATCGACGGGATACTTAAGGGAGATACTTTTGCGTCAACAGATCTGACCAACCTCACTCCTACGGCCGGCTTGTTCATCAGTGAACACGCTAAGAATAAGAATTTATCGACAGAAATATCACCCTCGAAATGTGAAAGACGAAGCATACATTAGGTCTTGATGCAAAACAGGATATCATTTTCACCTTAAACTACGTTTATCATGTTTAAAAAGTTCTCCTGGGCGTTGATACCCCATTTGAGCCCAATAAAACTTACCTACATTGGTTACGTTACGTTTTGATGCATTAAGTCTGTTCGTTATTCATTTCTAACTGCTTCATATTTTTATTTCACTGTTATTTAGGTATTTGTGTGCCCTTTCTCTTTCTCTACCGTACCTAAGGACTGATATAATTAATGACTAAAGGTACGATAAGATGGACGGCAGAAGAATTTCTCTTTAAATTTAAAAATGGAGGGCCCGATCTGCCTATAATATGCCTTTCACCATATCAGTGTGCGTCTTAACCTTCATTGACCGGTCCATAAAACCAATTCTTTCTTCCCCTTCCCACTAATCCAACGTTTTCCTTGCATTACGGCTATAAGCCACCCTTCGCACCTCATTGCATCCTCTACTCACCTGCTTCACCTCCTTAAGATCTCATCCAGATGTTTATACTAGAGTAGTGTTAGTGCGTCAATGCTCGTGTCTACCAGCATTTAATTCATTATATAAAAATCAGACCGGAACACCATTTGTAACGCACCGCCGTATCTCTATACCACCTGCACTACGCATGAGAGATGCGCATTGCATACATATACGGCGCTAAGAACAGCTTTCCAGTGTTGACTCGGGCACCGCGAAAGTATCGTGGCGAGCAGGACGATAGAAAAGTAGTAACGGAAACAAGATGTGACCGCGGTACACATTCCTTTGCCCACCTACACTCTCACAAACGCCGCGCCGACGCCAGTCCTATTGCCCGCATCCTCCCCATCCGCCCGCCCGCTCCGCCACTTCACGAATTCAATTAAGGAGCGGGAGCGGAAACCGCGGGGCCGGTCTCAAACCTCCGTCTACTCCGCCCACGGGGGATCTCGTTAGCAGAGGCCAAACAGATGATCGCCCGTCCTCCCTTCTCTCCTCCCTCACTCCCGCCCGCACACAAAACTAGCTTCGAAAGCTTAAGGGAAGAAATTAATATTCATACGCTCCGACTATATGTGGGAGAAAGGGGGAATGAATGGAAATTAATTTGTTTCCTCCCTTACATCCCGTAAACCCCAAGATAGAAACAAAATGCTCGAGATGGGCTCTGGTGACGAATCCACGATATGATTTTCCCAGAACTTCATTTACAGACATATCTACCAGCGCCGTCCAAAAGGCATGTGGCATTGGGACAAAGCAGGGAGGGGGATCGCGATAAAGACTTGGAAATAGCATAGGATGAAAAGACATTCTCCTTCTCGATTTGTTCCTGTTTTACTCACTATACGGAAAGAAGAAAAGACGAAAAGATTGATGTGCTTTTTGATCCTCTTACGCTTCACTTATTCTCCTGTTTACTTATTCACCTTTGTCGGATGTTAAAAACTTTGATAAGCATCTAACCAATAATCAGAGAGGATTAATCAAAAGAAGTTCTAAGAAGAGAGGATAGGGATACGACACAGAATAAAGACGATAACGTAGTGTTGGATTATATACGAAATAGGGTGAGAGCATACAAGTACTGGCAAAAGGAATTCCGTTAAATTTTCATTTTACACCAATCCACCATTTACTTGTACAACGAAAAAACAGCTCGGGAGCAGAGAAATTCCACAAACCACCCAGCTAGCTGCTGCAAATGCGAGAGTAAAGTGATGCTGAAACATCCACTGGGAACCGTCACTTACACCCGACAAAAACACCCAAACCTAATCAGTTATTCTACCAAATGAACGGAAGGATATTACCGACACTGCTTAAAAACTTCCAGTCAACATCGTCTCCTAATCTTCTGTCAGAATTGCCAATTGTGACAAGATCAAATTCCCCGTCTTGCTCCTGCATTCAAATTGTTCCAATTTTGGTTATCATCCGCCCTCCCCTCGCTAATCTATTTTGTCTCTTTAAAAACCTCTAGTTTCATTTCTTATCAATAGACCTTCGATCCACAAATCAAAGGTAATTGTCGATTATAATGCATTAATAAAAAGAAATACGCCACCAGAAACAGCAAGCAGCATATCCGGCAAGCAATAATTCGAGGTCTTACCTGAAATGAACGGAAAAACCCAATTAATACAAGAAAAATACAACATAATAATCCTATATTAACAGAGAAAATATTCAACTCTTGATACAGAAGTTTTGATTTATTACTGAACGAGGGGCTCGATTTTGTGCGCAGGTCAGAATTGACTTTCTTAAACGACAAATCGAATACGAACGCGAAGTTAAAGGAAGGTAAGGTTTCGAAATTTGGGAAATGAGAGAACCTTCAAAAATCGAGACAAAGTAATCGTATTTCCTAAGAATTCCAGTTTTTTACTTGATTCTTAGATATTACCCGCAAAAATGACTATAATAATTGCAGTTTTCTCACATTACAACGGTAGGCCGTGGCCAAGGAACGCCCCACTTGCCCAGAGATATTTCTTTTCCAGGATTAAAAAAGTTATTTCCGCTTTGAAATATACAAGTTTGACTAGGTAACTTTTATATTTGAGGTTTCCATATAAGTCAAACAATAATAATTTAAACGGGTTTAAGGGGAAATTTTCACAACTCGCTGCAACATTTTTTTGGGATTCAGGAACGAGAACTCGTGAAATTCAGGGAAGCACCGGAAAACAATGAATGAATGGAAATTCCACGAAAACAGCCTCGAGACCATTTCCAAAAACTTACAAATATTGTAATTCTAATTTTACATTTCCTCGACATCTTTTCTCAAATTTCTAGTCGCCAATTCCCTACACTTCCGCAAAAGCTTCCTTTAGAGCTACGATCTTCTCGATCTCACACGATCTGGTCTAAATCGTCAAAATTTTCATTTTCGCGGACTGCATGCACCACACAATCACGGATGCTCCGCAAAAGAATTTAATCCCTCCAGCGTTACCACCCACCGCCGGCATCCGAACGGACAAATGGGAATGCGACGCGGGTGGGAGCTGAGGTTATGTAGAGGCGGGTGAGAGAGGCTAGTTCGTTCGCGGACAGAGAGAAGGGAGGGGGTTTAGAGACGGATAAGGCCTTCGACGGTCTCCCCGCATTTAGACTCGGATGAAATTCAATCACGCATTTTTATGAAGGCCCTCCAAACACACACGTCACTCTATTCAACGGAACCGCTTGCTAATTAATTGCTTTCCATTCGAACGCTGGGCATGCACACACTAACACATAGTGGTGGGGGTGGGTGGGTTGGGAGGAAATGAGAACTCATGTCGCGCGGGGCTCCTAATGATTAATGGCGTGCAAGACTGCAATTCGCAAGCGTAAATGTTAATTCCAGTTAGCGCCTGGGAAAACGCTGAAACTAAACAAATATCGGGGGCCTGTCATAAGTGTCAAGCGCCGAGTGTTATTGGAAGGGTTAGGTATCGCTCCGGTACCCCGTTTGAAGTTTTCAAGCACGTTTCGGCCTCGCCCGTTTCCTATTCCGGAAGTAATTTGAAGCAATCACGGCATGGATTCCCACGTCCAAGAGATGAAATTATCAAGCTATTACGGATGGATGCCTGCGTGAACCCAATTTATAACCAAGATCTAACGAAAGGTTTGAGAGAGGGCCCTCGATAGAGGAATAAACGGGGGTAAAGATTAACTACGCCTCCGGACGTAACTTAGAGCAAGGAATACATAATAAGAAGTTGAAAAGAATTTCGTGCCTTTTCACGCATAAACATTGTTAAGGCATAAAACAGTACAAACTAACAACCGATACTTAGCCCTGAGTTTTACTGGGGTGATTAAGTAACGCCACCGCTGAAATCCATCAGGAAGAGACGGTAACTCACATGAAGAGAATTTCTGGAACATATTTCTTTAAAAAAAGGAGTCAACAAGCCTGCTGTGCCGAGACAAGATATTTTTACAAGCACGGGCAAAATTTCATTCCGCCAGCTCTAAAAAAAGACTGTTTGCCTACAATCAATGCTCTGTGATTCAAAACGATACTGCAGTTTCCTTTTCCTCCAGGATCTAAATTTTAACCTGTAAATTTTCTCCAATCTTCGAAGAGTACAAGGAAGTGTTTAAATAGACTATATAACTTTATCTCTCGTGTATGATTTTAATTTTAACCGTAAATGGTATTGCTATTTTAGCCACAGTGCCTTTCAAAGGACTGGAGACAAACATGACAATGAAAAAAATTGTCACTCCGAACGTTTGATTGCGCGCTATGTCACAACAAGTTCAGAGAATCAGTCACATACAATATACAAACAAAACCATTCTGGATGGCAATACATACAGGAAGTTAGTAACAATTTCCTATTTTCATGATTTCCGTCCCCTTTTCACGTTAAGTAGCAAGTAGCTGACTGGCCGCCCCCACGACTTTCCGCCTGTAGCTTTCTTCCACGTTGCCCACGCCTCCAGCAGGCACTGCTAATGAGTACCCTTCGCTGTTGAGATTACCCATCCGTCCGGATAAGGACTCGAGCCAGGGTCCCCCAAACTCAAGACCAATTTTCTGACCTTTGAAGCTACTCGCAAGATCAATCTAATAGTTGGAATATCAATTAATTAAAATGCCCGGCGTGGAAACGGGCCATACAGGTTTGAATCGCAGTACAGTCCAATGATATAGCACGGTGTATTTCGCATATTCGTTTATGTTCTCGGCAAGTGATTACCATTAAAGCGGCAACGGCGGAATTGAAGAGTCGAAATATAAAGCACACAAAATGAAAACGCTGCGCCGGCTGATACCACCTTCATTTCCATAGACCTTGGTGCAAGCCGATACATTCTGGAGTAGGAACCATGAAAAGAACGGTCCATAACGTTCCGAAAAACATCCCCTCACATCGACAGGCCTGAATTCAAATCCCACCCACTGGCGAGATAATTAATTACTTCGGAGACGTCACAGTGCGCCAAAACTCCCTGACGATTACGAGCGCATATTTTAGGGGTCAAGAAGGCCCCGGAGGGGCAAACACCGACCCAGATTGGAAGGCTTTCCTTTTCAAAACCCGAAAAACATACACAGACCTCGACCCAGGAGCACGCCCGAAAAGAACCCCCAGCAGGCAGGCACAAAATGAATCGACGGCGTTTTGGACGAAAATATTCTTTCAAGGTCTCGTACAGTAGGGGTGAGTCGCCCGAACCCCGCCTGGGGCTAGAGGGTGGCCGAGCGTTCTACCATGCGAGCCGCCACTAGGGCGAGGGTCTGAGGTTGTCATGATACTAAATACAAAAATGAGCGAGAATAAGTAAAAGAATAGAGGAGAGAGAGATGAAAGGCTGAACAGAGACGTGTATATTTACTGTAAATGTGCTATCCTAATGTCTCACTCTATTTTCTGTCGAATTCATTAATGATGCCAGGGAAGAAAGAACTTTTTCCATTCAATTTTGCAGATAACTAACTTGACAGTGAATGTATCTAGTTTAGCAGACAATCTATTCGAAAGTAGCACCCAAGAGAAAAAGTATTATTTTCGGAGTCATTCTGAATTTTTCAAGTCACCTAATCCGAGCGCGTTGCCACAGTCTCAAGCAGCTGCTCTTTTTCTTTCCTTAAATTTGTTACGTACACTCTTCTCTGGAAGTATTTCACGAAGCGGATTTATGACGAATTTCGTTAATTGAGCACATTCGATTAATCTACGTAGGGTCCCAAAAAGTTTTGGCGGACTTCAAAATTTGCTCTAAGAAGAGCAAAGTAATCTTTCAATCACTTCTTAATCCGTTTCTCCCACTCGCTTGACAAATCCAACTGGTTAATGCAGCGCTGTAAATGTTTTGAGGTCACTCCGCGGTAGCTTTCAAATCATAGCGATTCCAAGGAATTCACCTTCAACTGACGCCAAAAGATTTCCTCTCTCATCTTCATATTTTTGGTCTTAATGTAACTTAATTCGAAAGAAGCCAATAAACTGCTGCTGCATACTACTCAACTATTAAATCTGATAAAAAAGGAATAATAAGCATTACATATGCTCCTGCAATGAATTTAAGTAGGGCCTGACAAAAATGAACCAATTATGGTAAAATACCAAATTCCATTCCTGTCTTTTCGATGTATTAACTTATTCTACTTTCTAAAACCCTCAGAGAGTCACCTCCTTACACCACTCTGGATATCGCTTATTTATTTCTTCTTTGGTCATCCATGCGATACTTTACCCTTCCATTTTGCTGCACATAATATATTTTTTTGGATTCACGTTCCTAGATTATACCAAAATGGTCATCATGTTCACAATATTCTCGCTCGCGTTCAGAATCCAGCCACTCTTTCTCTCACTTACACAGATTTACCTCACATTTGATGCACAGCCATAAATGTTTCGTAGTTGTTTCCCCCGCCGTAAGTCTACAGTCAAGGAAAGGCCCTGGAGCTCAGGAGGCCGAAGGATGAATGGAACTATTAAAGGGGTGGACCACTGGGTAGGGCAGAAGGGGCAGGAGGAAGTAGCGAGGGTGGGCCCGGGGGAACGGCCAGGGGCCATCCATCACTCACCCGCCCACGCTATCAGCAGCGGTACTTACAACCCCCTCCCCGTAATACGGCCTCCGCGCGTCGCAGCCTCCCGAAATCAGGGCCGAGACTCGACCAGCTCCCGCGCGGCCTTTTAATCAAAGCGGGGAAAATTGGAGTGCCTGCCGCCCCCAAAAGTGACACACGTCGCAACCGACGCAAGATTCGATGATCGCGACCAGGGAAAAATAAATTGGCAGCGGTGAACGGGATTGAGAGGCGAGAACATAGAGTAATTTAATCCAGGATGTCAACGAGAATATTCATCTAATAATAATTTGGGTTTTATTAATAATTTCATTATTCAGTTAATTACGGGTTGGGGTAAGTTAAAACGTGAGTACAAACCCGATATATTATTACATGAGCAGAGCCTACCGATGGAACCCACCAATTATATTTCTTGAAACATAAGGTACTATTATCTAAACTAATTCGGACTTCACCAATAAACACAGCCATTGAGTGGTTCCCTTTAACGGTAAGCACAGTAATAAGAGTTTATTCAATAGTATAAGGCTAAGGATAATGGCTATCAATATGACACGAATATATTTACGGTACGAGTTACGGTATTTGCGTTGACTAACCAAGAGTACTTCTCTGTCTAATTCCATCCACAGCTCCAATTCGATGTCGCCGAGGCATTTCGTCAGTCTTAAGTGAGGATTTAAGATTTCTAATTCAACGTAAGCTCTCTTTGAGAACAAGTAATGGATTTCCTTCTTTAAGATGGTCCTCTTAACCATGGGATCGGAGCGTATCACGCAACGCAGAAGATTACGGCCTGGAGAACTTAACTACCAAAATATTGTCTTTTAATAATTTCTTCCACAGCTCCCTGTGCTAATGTACCTCTAACACGGTAATAAGGCAAACCTATATGTTAAACTCATATATTGCTTTACAAATCCCACTCCTTGTGCCAATGGCTTCCCATATTTCTCTTTTCAATAACGTCCTCCACGACATTCACGCATGAATTTTTCAGTCTATTCCCTCCTCTCACACCATTTAACCGTCCGTCACATATCTCTGTCATTCCTCCGCTCTCGTACATTCTCACAACACAGCCAAACTAACAAAACTGGCTCCTTTCTGGCATGGTCACAAACGTAGCATCCGTTTCGGATTCGGAAGACGGAATTTCGGACACGGAATTACAAGGGAAAGCGCCGCGCGGACCAAGGAGAGGAACAGGGAAATGGACTAGATCCAAGACGAAAGGAGGACGGGTGTAAGAGCACGTTTAAGTGGGGAAGGCTGCGGCGGCGAACCAATCTTCGAAATGACCAAAAGATGAATCCTTGGTAAACCATCACGCTTGCCCACTCAGGGTAAGTTGTGGGTGGAACTAGAAGTTGGGGGCTCGAACACGGATTAAGGGATCCGCGTTCGAGTCCCGATCAAGGTGTATTATTTTTCCTCAGAGGAATTCGTCACTTATGTTCACTTGCAGGTGATTCCGTGAAGTTAATACAGAGGCTATACCCTGAATATTCATAGTTTGTTAAAAGGGATTTTTTTAGTATTCAACCGGTTAAGGAAGGTTTTGCCGAATGTCAGAGAATCTCCCTCGGGTTTTTACACTTTCCTGGGCTATCTACCTGTATTATATCCATTTTCGATCCGCCCTACTTCAGCCTGTTCACGAAACCTCTTTCTTCCTCTTCCCCGCCTGCCCAGCATCCTTCCCTCTATCACATTCTTGAGCAAACCCTCGCCCCTTATTACATCCTCCAGCCACCTACTCTGCCGATCTCGAATTCATTCCAAAGTTTTCTTTCCTCGCCCACCATCTCAGCACTTCCTCTCCGTCCACCTTTCTCCTTCCTTCTCCACACCCACATCTCAGGTGCTTGCAGCCTATTCTCGTCCTCCTTTCTGAGGGTCAACATTTCTGCCCCATACAACACTACGCTCCATATCAAGCTCTTCATCAGCCTCTTCTTCACAATTTACCTAATGTTCCCGTCATCAGCTCCCTTCTATTACTGAACGCATCCTTAGCTAGCGCCATTCTCTTCCGTATGCCATTGCTACTATGTCCGTTTTCTTCTAGCGTACTACCCAAGTAATTAAAATGCTCTACTTGCTCCAGTTTGTGTCCTCCAAATTTAATCACCACTTACAGGAAAATATAAAGCTTTTCCTAGGAAACATTTAAGAAGACTTCACGACTTCAGGTAAATTTTAGGTAGGAACAAAAATTCACCAGACTTCGGAGACCGTTAACGTAATATTCTCCTAGACAACCCTGACCAGCTTGGAACCACTTTGTCATACGATGCCTCCATTCAGTAGATTATTCTATCATCACGACACAAAATACCAATCTTTCTTCTTATTCACTTTTTCACCCCATCCTTTTTTCTCCCTTCCAAAATGGGAATATTAGTTTACAATCCCTTTAATTAATAGCAGCATCAACCTACTCGTCTTTCGATTTCGAGCATCCTCATTTTCCTCCCCAAATAATTTAAGCACATCCGGGTAGCTGGGAAAGAAAAAAAAATCACCGAAACGACACGACGGAAGAGTCCCACAACATAATATAATAACGACATGCCACAGTTAAAAAAATCAAAAAATATACTCAACGCAAAAAAATACCTAATGGCATATGAACACCAAAATTAATTAGTGATGAGAGTAACGCAGGGGGGTAGCAATTTGCATTTTATGGAATAAGTTAGCGCTCTCACACTGGTTATGACTACATTTAGCTAAAGCGTTTCACGTAAAATTCAGCACACCTATTATATGATTTCATTAATGAACAAGATTAACAAATGCACACCCCAGCATTCATGAAAATTATATTTCCATCCCCCTGAAATGAAATAATGATCATTAATTATAATGAGAAGAAAGACTTAAAGGGATGTTCCAGAATGGTACTAAAAAGGGCTATGAAACAAGCAAATAAGCAATTCACAATGCAACTCATGGTAATTTCTAAATTGCAGATCAGAGTATATAAAAAATCAACTTCTTCGGGCGTAGCCGAGAAACAATTAGCATGATTAGAAGTGAATCTTTTTCGCAATAAACAAAAACATTTGTCACGTATACGTTAGTAAAATTAAGATTAATAATAAAAAGCCAATCATCACATAGCAACGTCACAAATCAACGAGATGAGCCTTCGGAAAATGATCTGCAGATTTCAAAATAAAGATGATTGCCTCCACACTACACACTAGTAATATACACAATTGAAAAATAAACACTTCATTAATGTAAAAAGATCACTATCCAATTTATAGGCGAGATTAAATAGAAACTTGAAATAACTCTTTAATTGCTCGAGGCAAAAGTAGATTACGCATTGTAATGAGAAAGCGAAATTTTCTAGTCTCATGATATGGTAGCTTGTTTTGAAACTATGGCCTTAGACGCAACTCCGAGATACTGAAAGCTGAAGGAGGAAATACGAGTACATGCAGACGTTAGGAGACTGATTCCATGTCGCCGCATCCGTACGCGTCCAGGCGATTTACTCCACGAAGAGTACAAAACGGAGTGACAAAAAGTGGAGTGAGACGATTAGCCGTAGGAGAACCAGGCACACTTTGGTCGACCTCTCCGTCTATAACAGATTTGTCATTGGGACACCTCGGAGTCCCTAGGAATTCTAATATATTTGCAACATGGGTAATAGATTTCCCTGAAGTAAACGACTCATCAGGTGAGAGAAGAGAGCAAACACAAGTGAGAGACTTGAGGCCTCCGTTCAATTTCTTCTTCCCGGATTTCTTCAGCCGCGTCGTTGAATTTCTAACAACGCTTTTCCTCCTATCCTGGACACGTATTTGGGTTGAAGACCTCGCCTTCTACCCGCAGACCCCTCTGGGATAGGAGGAGAAACGTCATAAAAACAAAGTCGCGGCTGAATCCGGAAAAAAGGCTTGATGCCCTTCAAATGGAAGCTTCTATGACATTTCGTCTATTCACCACTTCAAACTCCAAATGGATCAGATTCAGAGGAAGAAAATGAAAGACCACAAACAAAAGAACACTGATCTTAAAATTATGAGAAGCGCTCAGAAAGGGACTCATCGTCAACATCAGCAGTCATTGATCCGGAGACAGGTTTGCAGCAGCTCTCCACTCCACTCTTCTATCGGCTGAGAGTTTCATTTTTTCATAACCCTTCATTTCAACTTCCTCAATTGGCTCGATTACAATAATTTATTTGATGTAAGAGTCCAATACTAAGTTTTGCGTTGCATGGGGCAGAAAGGTAGACAACGATGAAAGAGGACGATAATAGGGTACGATGACATATGAGATAAGGGAGTGGAAGAGGATGAAGGAAGTACGATGGATCAAGGACGAGGAAAGGCCCGGCATAAGAGAGACAATTGCAAGCGGAGAATAGGAAGGGGAGATAGTTGGAACGGGTGGTGAGAAGCGAAGGGATACAGAATGCCATGATAGAGGGGAGGATGTCAGGAAAGCGGGGAAAGGGAAGAAAGGCAATAACTTTATGGATGGATTCAAGACAGGCAGATGTAGAACGAGCTAAAGAATGAAATCGTGTAAGGAGACAAAGTTCTGCGTCTATAAACCCTAAAATGTTTATGCTTCCTTCCACCTGATCCCACTTCAACCGGGAGATTACCTCTAATAATAATACCATCCCTGGTTTCCTCGGTAAGTCTTCCAATCTATTAATCCCAACACCTATCCCAAATACATATATCTAGCATTCAAACTTCACCTGAACCATTAAATCGACCAAGGAGTTTGATATCTGCGGAGGCGGATCAATGGACTATTCCACGTCCATCTTTTAACGAAGGACGGACATCTCACGAAGCATGGCCGAGAAGATGTGGCGCATTGGACGAATACAGCAGGACGAGCGAGGGGTAGGGACGAGATGAGAAGAATGAAATGGGTTGGAGGCTATCGCGTTAATTGGAACGGCCGTGCGGCTATTTGAGTTAGGCTGTAAGTATTGAACAAGGTACGACGCGGGAACGAGGGATATCTCCGGTGTAAAACCGCTGCGGGAAGTGTTGCGCTGGACGGGTTCCCAACTATCACCACGGCGCTCCGTCGAAGTCGACCGCAGGGCGGTGTCCGCGGGCGAGGGAGCCGAAATGAGAGAACCGGTGATGCGGCAGCATTTGGGGCGATACCGTAGACTACAGAGAGAGAGGAGATTTGGGCCGGAGAGAATGGGAGGGAGAGGAGTGAGGGCAGGGTGGGAGATTCGCGCGGCCACATTGATTCCACCGCTAATTCCTTTGTGTTTAGGTTCGCTTGAAGACACGTTTTCGGGATCAAGGCGCCCTTCAGAATCTCATTCGACGCTAACCGCAGCGATTTAGCACCTTCTCCACACCGGCAGTTGCTGCATACTCCCACCAAATTCTGTTTTTAACGCCCCAACACATTACGTTTTATCTCTTGCAAAATAATAGACTACGACTGGTATTGTACAAATCTTTTTCATCACAGAACCTATCGGTACCATGAAATCAGAATCTATGCCATTACCATAAAATTAGTTTTACCCTAAGTTTAGAGCCAACAACTAGTTTCCTGAAGAACTAAAATCACTCGAAAGAGGAATGCCTCGCGCTCACTAATTAAAAGCCCTCAAAGTCCATTTCTTCAAGTCTAACAAATTAGTTTCAATTCCTTTCTCAATACAAAGTGGACCGGGAGGTCAACGCACTAACCTGAAAAGCGGAGCGTGATTGTTTTCTATTCTTAAAATTTCAGCAATATATTTTTTTAACCCTTCCTGCTAATATAACATAAGGAAGAGAGGCCGAATGACCTATGGTACTTGGTATTTAAGTTTTCAATTAATGAAATTTCATTTAATATGGCTTGAAGGTAGTTTGAGCGAAATTATCATTTCACCTAAAAATCAATGAAATTGGTCTCACTTCAAAAAAAAAGCAAATCACCCTTCCAAAAATACCAACCATCCCTTAAGGAAATACTTTCCGCGATTTAGGACGAAAAATCCCAGCTCTTTTACATGGTGTATGGTACAAGTATGTACTCCATAAAGACCTTATTTAAAAAAATATTTACATAAGGAATTTCTAACACCTAGATCTCGTCAAAAAATTAACAGTGCGTAGTTTGCATGTTTCCTCACCTATTTTTTTTAAATAAATATTAATGTCACAGCAGTAATTTTTTCAGAATCATAAAACTGTATCCGTTGTGAGGGAGTTTTAAATGAATCACGCGAAAAGAATGAGTGCAGTTAAAGACGCAGATATTTTAAATTAATTACTTGGAATTTCAGTCATATAAAACTATATTATATCACAATTAATATTACAATGTTTACTTCATGGTACCTACAACTGCTGAAACTAAAACGCAATATTCTAATATGGTCTTGTTAATACTAGGGAAATATCTCGCTCAAACTACCTTAACTGTAAGTTCACGATGTCCTATGAAATTACAGTCCCTACATAACAACGATTTCAACGCTTGCGAGGACTGGAATGGAATCCTTGGAGTGGACGGACCAGTATACAAGGAGACATACCAATTAACTACCAGCAAAATGAATTAACTAAAAGTATTAAGACTTTTTCAATTATAACGAGAGCAAGATCACGCATACGTTTTCCGAGGGATGAAATCTCATTGATAAAAATCGCGGAAAGGAGAGAATGCATCAAAAATTATATCAGTCGAAAGGCACGAAAGGAAAAGAAATTTCCACCGTAAAAACATAACACATAACACTTTGGCATATTAGGTTCTCTTTGATAGCTTTGATAGTAATTCTACAACAAAGTAACATTACGAACGGTATATCCACGGCAAACCATCCAACAGGTTGAACAGAATGCAAGGGAATAAATTAATTTTAAATTCAAAAGTAAAATTGGTGAAAATAACACTGAAATAAATCCCTATTTCATTGTTTTTGTCGCAGGTTAGTGTTAGTACAAGAAACCAACAATTATTATCAGCAAGAGACAAAATTGAAATCCACAGTGACTCGAAACAAAATTCCGACACCTTAAGTAAATTACATTATATCTTTCAATCCTGAGAACTACGACCTACACTAGATATTTATTGACTGAGATAAAGAAAAAAACCTCATTTGCAGGATTTATTCTTTAATTTCTCTTAACTCTTTTATGCAGTTATTGACTATTCGTTTACCTTTTTAGTATTTTTTTCCTTTTATTATTATATTCCGAGAATTTCCTACCAAGGAATTCTCGGAAGACATGGTAATAATAAAACATTTCATAGAGTCCCTAATACCTTTTTGAAATCCCTTAGAATGAAATAATTGCCGTCCTTTGCCATCACCTCACATTAAGCCTTGAAAGCTAGATTTGTAGACATACATCAACCGCATTAGCAAGGTAAGCAACGCGCGAGTCAAGTAAGCGCGTTGGCTTGAATCCTACCTTGAGCATGAACAATGCGTTTGTCCGAGGATTAAGATCCTCAGACAGCACAACAGGGATTACCACACCATCTAGCTTATAAAACCAAAGTATTCGATTTAGATGGCATTCCTGTGGTAAATGGGCCTATTTAAAGTCGCTGGCTGGGTATAAGCATAGAAAAAGCCAGGTGTGGGCGTGACGGGGATAGGGACTTGGGATTTATGTCTGCTTTTGCTGGTTTAATTTAAAGGAAGCCGAGGTGCTAACGCGGCCGTTTGCAGCACGCACCAAGATCCCGAAGCCATCTCACCCGTTCCGCCACGGAAATCGCGGCACTGATCGATGGCTGATAAGAAACCCTTCCCCATGAAATGGGTTTTCTCGTAATATTCGGAAAAAATGGGACGGCATTTACTACAGATTTTATGACTCATTTTGACGTATAACCAAAAATTATTACAAAAATTCAGTCTTTTATTGAAGAATTAGACAAAACTAGGAGAGATTCCTCGAAAGGGATCACAATCAGCGCGCTATCACATCATATGCCATACCTATACTGTGGGTGGAGTAAACATAAAACCTTCAGATAAGGTAAAATATCTTGGAATTACCGTAACTACTAATTTATCGTGGGGAACACAGATACAAAACATGCGCGGCACAGCATTAAAGAAACTAGGTTTTGTTAAACGTAAAATAGGAAGGTCCTCGAATGAAAAAGTCAAAGAGAGATGTCACTTCGAAATGGCTAGGCCACACCTCGAATACGCCGCAAGCATTTGGGACACTGGCCATAAAGAATTAACCACAAAATTAATAAAATACAAAGAAAAGCCGCACGCTTCGTTTAAAACTGCTAAGAGTGAACATAAGTGCTTCACTTTTCATTTCTCCTTCCAAAAACTTATCCTTAGCATCTTCTCATGGCTAGTGTCCTAACACCCCATGCCAGACGCCCATGTGGCGGCTCACAGGGTAGTATGCAGATGTAGATGTCGCGAGACACATGGCGCGAGAATTTCCGCTTACGTCCAAAATGGTCAACAGAGACAAAATGGCCCCTCTCGAGTAAGTCCGCAATCCTATATTCGATCAAAGGAGGCGCATTCATTAAAATGATTTCATGGGTTACGAAGTTGCACCATTGGAATAGATTACTCTGCTCTCTGAAACCTTTTCAGCAAGATTTCAAAAACATATCCGCATCGAAAGAAGAACTCTCCTCCAACAAAAACGCTCTCTAATTGATAGGTGCTTCTCAGTAACTACGAAATCGGATTCTTTCAGAAAGGAAAGAGAAGCGAACGCGACTCGTAAGAACGTAAGAGATTGAGAACAAACAGTTCGAGCGGACCACAACACGGGCGGAGAGGGGAGAGAGAGGCCAGGTCATTTCATCAAGCGGTCACATTTTTTTCCCACTCGAGCAAAAATGAAGAGAAAAATAATAAAAAGAAACGATGTGGTGCGAAGGACGCCGCCGTTGGAGAGCCGGGGAATGAATAATCCAGGACAACACGTGACGCGGTGGGGACGTTAGGAGAGGCAAGAAAGAGAAGTAGGGACGACGGGAGAGGGAGGCGCAGAAGACGGTGGATAGCGAAAGAGGGAAGAAGACAGAAGAGTGTGGAGAGGTCTTTGAAATGAGTGCGCGGCAAACCCCTCTTCTCCTCCCACACTCGACGGGATAAAAATAAAGGAGAAAGCGAGTGGCACGGAAACCCCCGCCGGTCCCCCTCAGCTCTCCCCTCTGTGCCCCCCCACTTGGCGGTAAAGGGGTCGAGCCCCGAGCGATCGGGAGGTTAACAGAGTGGGTAGGTCTTTTCCGCTAAGGACAGAGAGTAGTAGAAGAGGAGGAAAGCGGAGATAAAGTACGGTAGGGTTGGTATGACTGCGATGGAATCGGTGCAAGTGGAGAGAAATTTGCAGAATAGTAGCTACAAAAATCCACTATAAACTCACCTAAAAGGAGGAAAATATATGTTAAATGTTATCACACGTAGCAAGGGGAGTTCTAAAACCGGCCAATGAATATTAAATTAACATAAATACTGGTGATCTATAGGGTAAGGAAGGGTTCAAATAGGAGAAGGAATGCCTATTTCTAATCTTTTACGTCCGCAAACCATTAAGTCCGTAAACGATTTCAAAATTTAGCTAGCAATACATCCAACGTCACTATATCATCCATAAAGCCTGTTCTCTTTTTTCCTAAACCAGCTTACCCAGCATTCTACCTTCTAAAACGGAATTTAAAATACCTTCTAGACTTATTACCTTTCCACCCACTTTACTGCTTCCTAATCTCATTCATTAGTTTCCTCTCCTCAACCACGATACATAACACTTCCTTACTCTTCTTCCATAACGAACATTGCAACTCCTCAAATCTTCTCCGCAACGACATCGCAAACGCTCTTTCCTTGGACCCCACGTTTCTGCACCACACAATGTCATCCTCTATATACTCTACGACAAAATTATCTTTGCATTCGTCCACAAGGTCACAGCCAGAAGCTCTCCTTTTCCTAATAAACACCTCTTCCGCTAGCTTTATTCTCTTTCAATTGCCCTCATTAATTAGCCCTTCACCTCCAACAAACAGCCAATGTAAATAAAATCTCCTACCTACTTGTTCTCGCTTCCTTGTTCTTATAAAATCTCATTCCTTCAGTGTTTTTATAACTTCATTTCATAGGAATATTGAAGAGGAAATGCGAACTGGGAGGGGCTAGGAACGTAAAGTGAGGGAAATTTCGTTTGATTCATGCTTCGCTTTACCATAATGGTTCACAAGCTATTTCTTATTTATCGATCGATTAAATCGATTTATACGTACTCCTTATGCATCAGGAGCCACCTTATTGAAGGGCGGGTTGAAGATTCAATTGGATATCAGATATGACAAAAGAGGGTATTAGGAAAAGGAATGGCGGGAGGGAAACGATAAAGATGTGGCTCAGTCGAGTAAGTGTCTCCA
Source organism: Ceriagrion tenellum (assembly GCA_963169105.1). Classification (NCBI taxonomy): domain Eukaryota; kingdom Metazoa; phylum Arthropoda; class Insecta; order Odonata; family Coenagrionidae; genus Ceriagrion; species Ceriagrion tenellum. The sequence continues at coordinate 80,339,333 of OY720637.1, read as the reverse complement.
TCTGCTCCTTCAGTGGCCGCGGATGGTGCGCGGGTTTTAGAACTTCTCACCTGAGAAATTTATACTTCGACATGATTCCTAAGAAACCTATTAATCGGACAGGGAAATTTCGTCACTTTCACCAGCCTTACGGATAAAGTGTGGGGGAGCTAAAATAATAATCATCACGTGGGCCTAAAATTCGTAACACTAGATTCTCTTGTACCCTGGGTTTAACGTGTTATCATCCAGCGGCACCCTACCCAGTGCTTTTAGTCGTATTATTACACATTCTGGCGCCCAAGGCAGTATCTAACAAGAAGCGCGCGGCTGTTCTTTGTATTTTATCAAGCTCGTGGACTAATGTCTCACTCCTGGGTCCAAAATGCTTGAGGCGCAATCGAGGTGAGGCCAAAAGACAGTGAGATAACATCTCTCTTTCACATTTTCATCCGATGTCCTTCCGAAAATTCACTAGATGAAGCCCACTGCACTTAGTTCGGTACTTCAAAAGGAGTTAGATGGGATTTTTTCTGGTTATAAAACGAGATATTCCATTTTAAGAGGAAGTTAAAATGCATAGCAGGTTCTCAATGGGGATGCAATATTTTTTCTTATTTTAAAAGCAACAAGAAACCTGAGGCATAGAAATTGAGGAGAAACATTCAATTACAAAAATGACAAGAAGAGCATAGCTAATCACAGCCTCGATAAATGGACAGCAGTTTCTATTTAATACCAAAGGCTACGCAGCAATGTAGACCGCCTCTGAAAGGAAAATTTTTAATAGAAATTTACCAAACAAGAAGGCGAGGAACTTTGTTTGGAGCTAGAGCGAAAAAATAAGGTAGCAATAATCAACTGATTCGCATTAAATACATGTAATTAAATACCAGCCGGGGCTTGGATTCCATTTCTTAATTTGTCTTCGAAACATTTTCTAACTTTTACATTGGAATACAACCATGGCATTATTCCGTGCCGCATTTCAGATATTGGTGCATGAAGGATAACGGGGAAATTTCGGTGAGAGTAAAACAAGACCAACGGCGATAAGACTGAACTAGAGGGTGAGTAGAGGAAACTACTGAGTAGATAATGAGGCAGAAGGGATGTTTCGGACGAATAATTAAGGGCGAGAAGAAGCGGAATGCCGTGATACAGGGGAGCATGTTGGGTAACCGGGGAAGGGAAGAAAAGTGAATAGGTCCTATGGTTGGAATAAAGAGCGATAAGGCGTATAGTCCTTTACCGCGTAACGCCATCATAACCAGTTTATCACCCCTAATGAACATTGAATAAGGACAAATTCCTGAATGTTTTTCAAAGATTGGGCTATAAAGTAGAATTTTCCTCACGCAATAAAACTCATCTTCAAACAATACCAATATATCACATAGTTACAGTAGGTTACCTGAAAGAATGATACAAGTAACCTTATATCCATCTATGCCAACCTGTGGATTACATTCTAGTTGAAAGAAAAATGTGAAAATGAGAAGAATAATTCAAAGGCATGCTAAAATTTACGAGAATTTGGGGATTTTGCAGCAGTTGCAATTGCAGTTTACCCAGTTTTAGAAAATCCGAAGGGGCCGCCAACCTGTCTGATGGTTGGAGAAGAAGCGGTTTTAAATGAGGTGGGTGGCGGTTGGAGAGAGGGGTCGAGAGGGGAAGGAGGATGGAGAACGTGGCGATAAAGTGGATGGCGCGGAGTCAGCACGAACTAAAGAGGGTCGTTGTGGAGGGCACTCGGCAACTGCGGCGGAAGGAGGGGAATTAGAGGGGCCCTCGGAGTATATAAAGGAGTCAGCGCGGGTTAAGAGAGAGAGAGATGCCGTTATGGCCAAAATAGGCAAAGTATGGAGGGTGTGGGGGTGGACAAAATGTTGGCCACCTCCCGACACCAGGGTCGCACCACCCGCAGATCCCATCCCACCGCCCGGGGGTATCCTTCCGCCGCATCCGATCGAGTGGGGACTCTCTCAATCGGCGGAGACGACGATGGGTCGGACCTTGAAACTCGGGGGCCAATCGCGCGGAAGTGAAAACTGCCAAGAGGGGGTATAAGTAGAGGGAAGGGTTAAATGAGTGTGCTTTAACCTTCTATAGCGGTACCTTGACCCCTGAGCCTCCCTCGCTATCGGAACGATTGGAAATGCGTTATGGTAGGACGATTTTGCATCGATGAAGGAAAAGCAACTTATATAGTACGATAGGGCAGGATTTCTATTCTCAAAATGAATGGAAACTTGAACATAATCTTCATAAACGCAAAATAGAATAACTACCCCTAGAGAAATAAAACGCTGCTAAAACTATAGGAAGAAATAACTCCAAAATTAGTGAATCATCAAAATGTCAGACTAGTGGAAAGGGAAATACAAACGAAACATTCGACAATATAGACACTAAGACTTAGCAAGCGAGTGACAGGTTGATCATAGTGTGATAACGTGAAAAAGAGATGTCACTTCGCTCCAGTTAGGCCGCATCTCAATTAAGCCACATGCATTTATGAAAAACTAACACAGACAAGTATCTAAATGTAGAATTCTTTTAGATTAGAGCCTAGGAAGCTACATAACGCTAAGATTAGTTAAATAAGAGTGGGGAAGTACCCACAAATCATCTTTCCGTCTCAAACACATTCAACACCTCCCCGTCCATCCATCCTTGTCTTCTCTCCCCAGCTCATACATAACATCCTTTTCCAAACTCTCCAATCTAAGCTCATCCCCTTTCCTCATAGACGAAGGTTCACTACAGTACATCACAACACTCCAGTGAAGCCTTCCTAAATCTTTTCTGAACGTTTTACTTAGGGTTCTCACCAATTAGTAAAGGTTTTACTTATTTCCTAAATTACTCTTCCTCCCAGGAACATTCTTAGCATCGCGTTTTGATTCCGTTAAACAGAACATGGAGAAAACATTTTATCCATGTTTTCTTCCGGGGTTTGGCCGAGTCGTTGTTTTTCTGACAACGTTTCTGACGACGTTGGAGGCGTCTTCAGGTCGAGGACGCCTCTTTCAATTCTTAGACCTGAAGACGCCTCCAGGAGAGGAGGGGAAATAATTGTCAGAAGAACAACGACGCGGCCAAATCCCAGAAGATGAAATGGATGGAATACCTGCTCGCCGCACAAACCTTACACAGAACTTCATGGAGAACATGGGAATAACAGGAATATAAAATCAGAGTGAATATGCTGACTTCAGAAAATCGGAAGAAGTGACACAGCAAGGTACTCTCAAAATGCACCACACGATCAAGTATAGTATTTTGACAGTAAAAAGGTGGCATTGTTCGGAAGTTCAGAAAAATAAAGGATTAATGCTCAATCATACCAAAATCTAGGAAAATCCTGAGAAGCAGCTTCAATAACTTTTAAGTTTCCAAGGGCAGCAAGGAAGGTGAAAACTAATGCAGGCATTTGACTATAGGCTCAATCATAATTTTCCCTGGAAGGGATCACAAATTTCTGACGCGTCTGCCGACCGAATAGGAGCTTTTGGGCAGAGAGCGGAGAAAGGTATGCGTCAATCGATCTGAAGCTCGCGAGCTCAAGCGATCCGAATTTAATTGTGAAATCAGGTCGAAAAGATAGGTATTGCCTCTCAACTTTTACGGTGGCTGAATCAGTAATCGTGAGTACCTGAGCGCACATTTTAACAACTTTTCAAGTAATTTAAAAAAAAAACTCTTAGACCACATTCCACCACAGTTCATCATTTCACACGGTGGTAATCACCATACATGCAGTAACGTAAATGATGCAAGAATTATATTTTACAGTTTTACCCAACGTGAAATTATTATTACTATAAGAGTCCTCGGCGCGGGATACAAAATTAAAGCGAAACTAAAGACGAAATATTTTACTTGGTTTTATACCTTGACATTTGTTAGCAACTATTATTATCGAGTATCATTCCGAGCGAAAAGTTTTATTCGTGGTTAGAAAAAAATATGTACAGAGGCATTCAAATTATTCTACATTAAGTACATACCATGTGATCACATTCTACGTGTTAAAACAGCATTAAATTTCCAAGAAACAAAATCGGTACGCTGCAATTATTTCACCTGTATCTACACATTTCACTAATGCAAATTTTCAAGCAAATCTGAATATAAACCAAAATTGCACCAACAACCTTCAGCAGCTTAAATATGTCATGTGCACAACCTTTATCAAACAATGTGTGTCACGGCATAGTTTTTTACAGTTGGTTAGAATTGTTTCCTTGAGTTTCCTAAAAACTTATCGAAAAATAACTAGTGCGTGCCTAAATTTTTAGACTCCAAAAGACGACAACTGCCAAAAATGTAAAACGACGAAAATACAAGACTGATTGTTCAGAAGAGGAGGCTCAATAAGTTCTGATTACGACAAAAAAGGGGAAAACAAGATTTTGCGGCAAAGTAAGCATAAATTAAGGAACCTCTGTGGAATGGAGATCAAAAACAGAGAGGAGATAAAATATTCAGGCTTACAGACCGATCAAACTAGCGTCCGGTATTGTGTCCTCCATGTCCTGAAGATAAATTTGGGGATACAAACAGACATTGAAGGAACTTGTCCACAATTTTCGGGGATATTTTGTTTCCGTGGAGTTACCAGATTAAAGGGGGCCTTTTACAGACTCCCTCGAGTATTTTAACGGATTTAACATCCTCTCAAATGAATGGGATAACATTTACATCTACGTAATACCCTGCAAGCCACCACGAGGGTGTGTGGCAGGGGGTGAAGATCATCAAACATGCACTATTGACATGCAACTAGGATATTTAAGGGAGACAGGCTAGAGAACAGGGTCACATGCAGCTAGGTGGTTAGTATCTACATAATAAGAAAGGGATTATTGGTTGTTATTACATGCATCATGCACTACAGACTACTCTAACAATATTTCGTCTACCTATCCCTTTGCTACGCTGCCTATTGTTCTCTCTTATAGTACGCGGGAAAAATGACATGTTAAGTCTATCGGTACGACAATCTATCTCTCTAATCTTGTTAATATGATCAAACCTAGCATAATACGCAGGGGTTATTAATATATATCTAACGTCATCTGTGAACAAATCGGTTTCGAATTTACTTAAAAGGTTTAACCTAAATTTTAAACTGCGTTCTGATAGTAATTCCCATCCTAGTTCTTCTATTAAACTCGATAACATTGTAGTTAGATTGTCAACACAGCATGGCAATACACTCACCAGAGCGGTAGAAAAAATAAAACATCTTAAAACTGGACCTAATTGACAAAATTAAGTAAAACAATATGTTTCATACGTTTACATGAAAATATAAATACAATTAATTAAAAATTACGAGTCAGGCAACAGAATTATGCAAGACTTTTTCTGAGGCAATAAAATTTATATTTACTAGTAGAAGAAAAACAATTTATTTCAGACAAGCAATAATCAGAACATAAAAGGACCCTTGGTTGAAATGTAATACTGCTTACTGATCGGCAATAAACCTGCGGTTTGTCGCTGACTAACCGGATTTAGACCTAGGATTCATTGTTACAGGACCATTGCCAAATCAATTCCCATCCACAACATCGTACATTTATCCTCTTTATTTACTATTGCGGCAGTTCGTGCCTGAATATGCAACAAACACTGGCCCCTTTAAATACACGCTCAATGGAATATTGAGTCTATACCGGCCTCACCAAAATAGATTCTGTGAATATCACTCGCTAAATCACGCAACTGCTTCGATATCGCCTAAAAACGAAAGCATCCAAAAAACAAAGAGACACGAGTGACCACAATGGACAGCACGCTTTGAATCCGACACAGTCGAGTAACAAAGTCCGCTAAAAATTTCACCACCACGGAGGGTTGAACCTTGACCCCGAAGATAAAAAGCCTTAAAACACTTCCCACGTGAGTTCCCTCTTCGCCAGGGACTGTGGTCGTGCCGCGGCTTCGCGTTTCCCCGACACGGTGACTTCCCTTTGGCGTTATCTGACCGATATGCAGACGTTATTGGGGAATACGGTTTGTTTGAAAAGTTTACGCGGCACTTACAGGGGGAGCTCAGCAATTACGGGAGGAGGTGGACTCCGGCCATGGCGGTATTATGGGTTCGCATTGGTGAGGTTTTTATAGTTGGGCCTCGTAAAGTAGGAAAGGCAGGGCTTGAAGGAGAGCTGTAGGTCGGGTTTCCCTTCCCCTCGTTCCCCACAGTTGCTTGCGAGCGGACATTTATAGGTGAACTTCAACATCTCACACCGCTCCCTGAGATACCTAATACATCGAATAACACTCAACTAACTATATGGCACAAGACGAGGCGGCACCTTTTTGCCATGTACTGATGCATACAAATTCAAAAGCGATTTTCTTAGCATAAAAAATGATAAGGCTCGCCAAGTATTTTCTCAAGTTTTACTTCCTCAAGAGAGGTCACGGTGATGCATTAAAAAGTTTAAAATTATGCATAATGCATTCTCTCTGCGCTGAAAAGCAATACCTGCTCCGTATCTATGAACTCGACTGAAGTCACACAAAGCGACACGGAAATAAAAGAATGCATAATACATGTCCTTCATCAAAGAAAAGTAACTTCTTGAGGCAAAATACAAGGCGTCGCTGCTAAAAAATGCATTCTAGAAAAATCGAATGGATTATATGGTTCCGTGAGATTTACGAGAGAATATTTTCTCCGATAAATTACTTGAAAGCCTTCTAGTAAGAATGACCTAACACTATGATAATTTCTGGTCTTTTAATGGAGCCAAGTACTATGACACACAAGTTGTGCATCTTAGAAAGTGATAAATCAGCATACTGCCCAAAACTGAAAACGTGAAACCTACTATTGCTTGCGTCATTAAAATAGTTCCAGGAGTAAAATTTCAATGCTTCAATGAGTCATTAAAAATTCAGGATAGCTAATTCCCTATCAATGTAGATACGTGAGGAGGGAGCATTACAAATTTTGGAAGATATACCGAAGTTATGAGCAAGATTCGTATGAGAAAATTCCTAGCGAAGGGGTGTGACGATGAGATAACTTTAGAGACCTATCATTTAGTATGTACATCATAGTACGCATACGCCGGCTAGCAAAACTCGCTCTCTTCTGCGTTAAACGAATTGATACGTAAAAGCAAATCACTTCTAATACAACTACAATGACTCCGACATCAAATACCAAAATAACTAGCTTGTCGAAGTTCAAAGCTACCCATTCCTTTCACATGAAAACCATGTAGCACATAGTACGGACGCCTATAAAAGGGTAGTATTTGAGGATTCATCTACGCAAATCCAGTCGAGCCACCCCGACAAATAATACCGAGCGATTTGGACCATTCCGAAAGATATTTAAAGTTCTGCAGATCAAGGAATCACACTATCCGAAATCCTTACCACATCCCACCCTTCTCGAGGCCTTTTGACAATTACAGCCCGTAAGGAAGGAACAAAGGAATGCAAGGGGGCACTGAGGTGAGCGGCATGAGAGAGTGAGGATGGAGACAAAGAGGAAGCTGAGCGAAGAATGGCGAACTCGATTTTTCCCCCAGTCGTTATTATAAAAGGGGTGGTATTTCCATTTCATCTCTTTTCAGGCAAAAGGACGAGCATCAGCGACGAGCTCCTCGATCTAAACGAATCCCCGGGCGAAATGCGAACGGTGGAGAGGAACGAGGGTGAGAGAGGGCGGGGGTGGGAAACGAGGCATTGAACATAACGGCGCGGCGGTCGGGGACTGTGAGAAAATCCAACGACGCCAACAACTGCGGGCGGGATTCCCTCCACACTCAGGCGCGGCAAGAACAGGCTAGTCCCGAAAAAGGAGCAAAAATAACACTTGGCCGACGGGATCAGAGCAAAACCGGGTAATTGTTATCAATGGCAATTGCCTATGATAAATGACCGTGATCCATCGAGCATAGAACCTGAGAAGAAATAAAAGACACAAGTTCCATATTCAAAAGGAGCGGCCTCAATGAAATTCGCCGATATCACGCACTTCGGAATGCGATTAAGAAGAGGCAAGGTAGGAGTTTGGGAGGAGGTAACGAGGAGCAATTGGTTGCATAAGGCTTTGAATATCGCACATCTTGCGCAGTCCCACTAAGTTCTATAGGTGCCTCCAATACATGAAAAAGCATCATCACTACGAGTTTTCCATTTACTGCTAGGATAAATAGACCAACGGATATAAGAGTAGGTAGGCACTGATCAAGGCTACCTATTCCAAAGATATTAGCTGAGTGACTCTTAATTTCTCGGATATATGCTGTCTCCACGAAACCTTTCCGACTAGAACATGACACCAAAAGCGAAAAAAGAAACAGCGGAATGTAAGATTTAAGGTGCTCCCGGCGAATACTTATAACTCAGTCAGTCAAGTGAAAGGTTTTGTGTAAGTGTAAAGGTTGTAGTGTAAAAAAGTGCAAAGGTTGACACTGTTGAGAGTATTGGTAGACACTAGCAAAGGTACCCGTTGAAATTCAACGGGGAATGAAAGAAAGACAGAGCGTAATAAAATAAATTTACGATGAAGAAATCATTATTCGTATAGTAATGAATCCATGAAATGCAATGAATGAATGTTGTTGTTAGGGTAATTGTTGTTGGTTACAGGATAAGTAAATAACGTTGGAGTTCTTGAGTGTTGCCGCAGAACTTGAGTCGTAATTTCCTCCATATCACACAAATCCGTAGCAGTATTTTCAATAAATTAGCCATCAAGCTCACAAGGGTCACACACTGCATATTTATGTACTAAAACCGTGCTAAACCTTATCGAACTGGCCTAGTGGTTAGAGTTGATTAATGCTGATACCAAGATCGTAGGTTCGAGACGCTCATTAGGTGTATTTTTTTCTAGGCATATCAGCTATAATTTTAGTTTTATTTTTTAATTCAGCAGATGAAAACCGCATTACAGTACATTAATCGAGTTTCAACATTCTATAGCAGTAACATATGGAAACTAAACTACAGGCCATTTGCATTCCAGAGGCTTTCCGCATTAATCTAACATCGTGGCATTCTCCTGTTTTACATGGGTCCAACATAAAGTAGTCAACTTGAAATGAATTTTGCCAATTTTAGGCAAAAATATCCCTGAAAATATCGTAATCAGCAACATTTCAGTATAAGGCCTAGATTTCAACTGTAATACCTATCTCTAGGTATAAAAACCCAGCCGCCATTGAAAAGGTCCCATTTCCCATCTAAAGCCAATGCTAATTCCACGGTTACCAAGGAAATATCCTATTGTTGACAGAAGTAAATTCATGATTTTGACATTAAAAACGCGATTTCTAGAGAAATTGTATTCGTATAAGAAAATTGAATGAAAAAATAAGAAACTGTAATCCTTTATCCATCTAATGGCGAAAACTATACCCTTCTATCTTTAGTAGAACTAATTAAAATATGCAAAAAGAGAAACCTCTACACTTGGAACCAAAATGTTTAGACTTGAGTTTTTCTAACACATAAGACACCAGAAGACCCAATACGCTGCCTTTGGGGCCCACGGGCCTTCCTTATTGTCCCAATTTCCTCAAAAAACTACTGATTCCATGTGTGAAAATTTTACTAAAATCGGTTCACTCCTTCAGTAATTATGAGGCTTTTAACAAAGCATTCTTTTGGAACCTTAGGCCCTCTGGGGCCCCAGCGTGACTTACGACCCCATGGTTGTTGTACATTCAGTATAGGTATATTTTACGTGTTTCTAATACAGGCACAATTATCTTCCATGGCCAATTTTTGGCGATGAAAGGGCCCACTTGAGGGCCTTCTAGGACCCCAAGGCCCTTGTCCTACAGCCTATGCGTGAACCAGATATATCAAGTATCTTCCTGCCAAATTTTGTTTCAATCGATTCAGTGGTTCATGAGTGATTGAGTAACAGACAGACAGACACCACTAGATTTTTATATATTAGTAAGATAGCTCTCGGGTTTCCAACCGGGTGATGTTGGTTTGACATAGAGGAACTGCATTCAAGAATGTTAACAAACGTCCAAGAGCATTATATATGTTAATATATGTTAATATATGTTAATAGTATATTAGTTCTTTGTAGATCGAGCTCGTTAATTTTGGACGTAGCTCACATGACTTGACTCTCTTACTAAGTTGCTTCGACGACAAAAAGATTTATATTCTCCAATTTGTCAACTGTCAAATTTCCCTAGAGCAGTTATCAGAAAGCATTACTTAGGACAACACTAGAGCATTATCCATCATGCGATATATTTTTGCAAAGAAAGCGACGCATTTCATAAAACGGAGTCCATTTTCAAGTCCTGGTCCTTCCTATACTGAAACTCGGAAAATTGAACGATGAAGATATTAATTATTAGTCCACGAACGATGAGGTTGCGAGAACAACAAACTCAAATAATAGCTCATGGCCAAACTCAGATACAAAAGCATTCAATCGACAAATACAGCAGTATCGGTGAATCAAACTGCGAATCGGACCCTCAATTTTTCACTTCAAATCAATTCTTTAAAAATAACAGCGATTTTATCGTGCTCGCGGAATGACGCACGCACGGTCATAAAATGTCACAGATAAGAGGGACTGCTAATGCTTTCGAAAAGATTACTGCGGCACGATGCACACATGACCCCAGACACGAATTCGACCCACGTAAAATCGGACGTACGGCTCTCACATGCCTTATCGCCAAAGAGGCGCTGACAGAGAACACTGTCGGGATGGCATGTCATCTGGGAGAAAGGAATCCCACGCCGGGGAGCAGGGTGGACCACCGCCCCCCCGCGGGAAAAGCTACACGTCAAAGAAAATAACTCCCACGACCTATCTGGTGGCAGGATAGGTGACCCGTAAATAACGAAAAGCACGACAAAACGATTTCGAATAATCTCCAACAAATCCCTACGAGCCGGCTGCCATTGATTTTGACGTCAAAATCGAAATGACCGAAGGAGTTATGCGAAAAATCACATTAAAAACTGACATGGAAAAGCCCGAATTGTATCGTGTTCACTAAACTCTACTACTGATAATGTCGTTCAAGGGACTGCAAATTTGTTTTCACCGAAAACAACATAACTAATTCACCACCAAGAGAGAAAGTTTCAAGGAAAGGTTGCTCCGATGGGACCACAAACCCGATGAACAGGCTTCTGAGAACTGCCATCTAATTGGAAGCCAAAACCGTTCTGGCTGAGAGAGTTACGCGAAAATTCGCACTATCAACTGATACCTACATAACTTTCTTGTCCACAGGACATTCCATTCCAGACAGACAGACAGACTGATAATGTATTTCAAGAAATCAACTAAAAATATTGCTATCTGAAACAGAGATTAACGTGGAGTTTCCATTATAGAAAAGAAACCTGAATATTAAAAGCCTAAAAGGTGAGTTATAGGCGACAAATTCAACACAAGGAAAGCTAGTTTCAAAAGATGGTAGCCGCCATCATTACCCAAATATGCGGTGACGATGAGCTATTAACTTACCGTGCTTCTTACTCTATGCTAGAGGAACTGCAAGGAAACTATTTCACGCAGCAACTATCAAAACCAGATCAATCTTACATAGCCCGTTATCTTTAAAAATCACCCGAATGATGGAAAGAACACAGTCATCAATCATGCAAAAATAGAATACCAAAATATAGGTGGCAGGCAAACTCTAAACCAAGCTGGCAAGCGAAACAAATCTGTACAAACAAAAATAAACAATTCAGCAACCACGAGAAAACTTAAGGAAATAGCTGAATTTATTTCTTAAAGACAACATGCAATTATGACAGCGAAGGTATCACCTTAGCCCTTTCTGTTGGGAAAAACATCGATCAAAAAAAACAACGAATGGAGGCCTGACACCTAACCGACTGCACAACCAAGCCAAAAGAGGACATTGACAAAAAATATAATAACCAAATTCAACTATTAGGCATTACAAGCACGAGAAAACTTCATTGCATTCAAAATCAACTTATCGTCATTTACGCAATGAAACATTCTCCGGCGAAAATGAGATCAAATACGCTTGAAAAGTAAGGAAACGTTGGTTGAAATGGTCGGTTGAAACATTCTTCGGCGAAAATGAGATCAAATACGCTTGAAGAGTGAAGAAACGTTGGTTGAACTGGAGAAACTAAACAAAGTCCACCACAAAACAAAAAAACACCACACGCAGAAATAAATTGACTCCATCATCGCACACGTCGCATTAACATGGGCGGGAAAACAACGGTGAACACGTCAGTGTGTTCTGTATCTCAACAGATCAGTATGCATGCGGCGATATAGTCACAGGCGAAAAAGGCACCGCTTGAGAGCGCAGGACACGCGTAAGCCCTTACGCTTAGGAAAGACGCACACACACGAGGGAAGCGGGGGGGTAAGGGGGGATTCTGCTTTTGTTGTGTACACATCCAGAGCGCTAAGAACGAAATCGGCCAAGGGGAACCGAGGAAACATCTGTGTCAACTCCGGCCAACTCGACAGCGTTTTCAAACAAAGCCAAAGTCATCCCTTTCCCAACCGCTCCCGTCCCGCCTACACAGCGCATCCTTCTACGGTCAATCCCCACCCGCTCCAACCAACACCCACCCTCCGCCCAGCTGCTTTCGTGCACCGTCGCCGGCCCTAGCCGACACACACGACGGCAGGCCGAGCGAGGCCAGATGAGAGTGAACGCTCGCGCCGAGGGTCCACATTCGGATCCCGGAGGATGAAGCCCAGTTCTCAGCGTCTTGGCCTGAATAGGCGCAACGCCGGCAATGAGACCTTAAAAGCAACATCCAAAACGTACAGCGACCTAAAGCGTCGATACTCGACCGGGAGTACCTTAGAATTGAGCCCAGCTAAACTTTATCTCGATCCCAATACGATATAGTCACTCAAGAAACAGCTGTATTTACTCAAAAGTTATCCAGCGACCAGCCGACGAGGTCCATCCCAATAATTGTTCACAGCACAAATCGAGAAAAAGTAGGAAATCGCGTCGCATCTATATCTTCAAAATTCGAACGAAGACGAGCGAAGAGAAAATTCACCTGCTTTCCTGGTGTTCTATCAATGATTGGTGGTATATATCAGCAATCATTATATTTTCTACCTAATTTCAGCACAAAATTAAACGCATCTACGCAGATCTAGTTACCCGCCACTGAGTATCTCCTCAGATACTCAAGACTTTTTTCCTGCATTTACGGTTTCCTTAAGTTCTATTCCGTTTCTTCCTCCTCAGCCCTAATCAATCAAACTCTACCCGATCATATCGTCCAGCATTCTGCCCCCTCTTCATAAGTCCTCCATCCACTAACGTTGCCTTTTCCGTAACTGCGGCCTCCCCTCCTCTTCACCTCTCATACCATATACCTACATTTTCTCGTTTGTATACCTTGCTACCCAGCTCACCCTCTCCAGTCTTCTCTACTTCCGCACGTCAAAGGCCACCAGGAAATCAAATATATTCTTTCAGAACCGATCACGTGTCCGAACAATACAATGCCATCTTACACATTTAGAGGTTTTGCAACACATTTAGAGGTTTTGCAGAGTGTTTTCTACATGCACCTAACTGCTTCAATCACTACCAATTTATTAAAAACCTTATCTCTTCGTAAATACTCCCTTAGCCCAGCATCTTTCTTTTGCCATAATCCATCATAACAATCTTAAGGGCGAGCCAAAAAATTCCACCGACGAAATGACAGATACTGATTAAGAGCAGTAAATTTGCGTCTGTGACAGATGTATCGCTTTTAGGAAAATGCATTTAATGGTGGACAGGATACATTATTAAATTAAAAGAATTGAACTTCCTATAATCCACACACCTCGACCAGTGTTGGCACCATGCCTGATTCATTATTTATTTATTTCCACCTCCCCGAAAATGACACACTTGGTGTATTAACAATGGACGAACACAAACGCCCATATCCTGAGTGGTGAAAAATCCACTCAGGCGGGACTAGAACCCGGGACCATCGGAATGACAGAGGAGGACTTTTACTCCGTCGCCATCTGGGCCGACAATTGGATAGATAACTCCAAGAACTATTGACAATGATACCACCATAGCGTCGAAATTGGCCATGATGCTCTAAATGCGAAACAGACGAGGAATAATTCTTTTAAATTAACTAGTTAACGAAATTGCTACTTCATTGGTAACAGGAGTTTAGTTACTAAAAAAGGCTGAACTGCGAGGGATAATTAGATAAAAATCGTCAGCTATCCTCCTCCGGAATATGGCGACCTAAGTTCCATTTGCACTCAACAGGCGGGCCAGAGCAACTCGCACGTTATTTCAAGTAGTTGCCCTTCCGATTCCGTGGGTCTCCATTCAATGAACGAAGAGAAGAGAAGAAGAGAGAGAGATAACAGCATTAACGCGCGGCCTCTTAATGCGCATGTCGCAAGCGAAGACTAATGGAGGCATCGCGGCTCATTCTGCCTTTAATTCAAAGCAGCCCCATCAAGAGAGTGCGCCAAGATGAATTCATTCCACTAGAGCCGCCTTTGAAAAATACAATGGCTTCTTACAGATGCCGATCATTCCCCTCCCTTGAGACTAGGGCCGGGTGATTTGCAACTCTTGTTCAACGTCTCAGAGTGCATTGTGAAAGACGGCATTATTAGCCCGGGCAAAAATGAACCGCAAAGCACAAGTCCGCGGTAAAACTCCATAGTATAGACGCCACAGCTGATAAATATTCAAGCCTTAAAGTAGAGTAAGCGAGATATCATTTCAAAGTGAACTTGGACACTTTGTAAGGAAAAACACCTCGTCTTTCTGAAGGTAGAAAATTACCAGCAACTCAGCAGCATTAATTATTTAAAATATTTGCCGTTTTAAATGGAATATAGTACGACTTTTCGCTCCAAAAATATATTATTCAAATGATGAAGTTCTATATCATAGATCACGTGAGATGGCGAGTAGTTGGTATGCTTATCCAATTCTTTCTAAAGATAAATAACTATATAATTTTATGTTAACATCACGAAAAAATCTTCGGTAGTAAAGCAATTTTTCAGCGTACGGCGTGAAAAAATTGGTCAAGTCAGAGTTTCAAATTTATGCATTTAGCAAATTGATGAGAAGTTAAGTCGAATGAAACAAAGATTAGGTAGCATTAATAATACATGTAGTTACTGTTTATTACAATAGCATAAACTTTGCTATAAAAGTATATATATTGCTTTGCTATACAAAATACAGTTTTCCCTGTGACTACGGACCAATCTCTTTCAAGGTGCTTTAAAAGGCTGAAATAAAGAAACCCTCATAATCTTAAGTTTCAAACCCTACGTTGGCTGACGACAACCTGCAAATTCACATAAATCAATGCTAATTTATTAATATCTAGGTAATTTTACAATTCCAATGCTTTCAACTACTGAGCCGAACCACTTATCAACTGGTCTACCGTAAGGGGCCATTTCTTTCTTCACATTCCTCGCTAATGCAAAACAAAGAAGATTAGGCTTCAGCTTCTTACGCAGAATAACGATAAATGTTACAGCGTACGTACACCTTTTAACTCATCCATACTCTGTCTTTCTGTCTTTGAAAGACTCTTGTCTTTTCTCACAAAAAGAAAAATTGCAGTATGTCAATGCCATTAAATATATTGACTTCAACCGCCATCTTTAGTGCTACAACACAAGTACTGAGAAACAGCAACGAAACTTTTCATTTCAGTACACAATCTATCATAGTTGCTCTTTTCCACATCTTAATACATTTGATTTACTTATCACATGGGATTTACTACGGGATCCCCCTCATATCATGTTCCTCGCCAACTGACGACAGAGGTCACCGGTTTCTTCCAATAACCAGAATCACTCTCTTAGTCCGCCAACTCAGCCATCATATTTTATGCAAAAAAGTATGAACTCAAGTCATCATGGACAGGTGCCCGTACGGGAAGAGATGAGGGATCAACTCCAATTAAAGACCAGTTGCCAAGACAGAATAGTCGGAATAAACTACGTAAAAGAGAACACTGACGATCAGAAAGATTTCGCATAACTTCAAGGGTTATGGGAGTTATCAGCCAAAATCGATCATTTAAAATGAGCATGGGCCTGATCATTAGAACACGAAGTAGTAAAATAGCATTATTTATGAAAAATTGAATACCTCTAACTGAAGTTATGACCAACAATAAAAGGTAAAAAGGGAACTGAATACATAAGTATTAAACTAATTGTCAAAAACGATACCTTCCGTAACATAGTAAGAAAAGCAATGAAAAAAATCAGAGCCGACCATCTGCTACACATTCATAACGAGAATCATTCCACAAGACTTGGATTTGCATCAAAACCGATCACGTGCGGAGGGCATGCTAAGAAATAGTTACGAGATACAAGAACAATTTTTTGAGATACCAACGAAAGCGACAACTTTTCCCAAAGAGCAATTTAATAAGACGAGATCGAGGTTCAGAGCGAGAAAGCATGTAGGCAATATGAGATCTATTTCATCACTCGAGCGAAAAATAAAAATAAAATGATTTTCTCCGAGCCCAACCCGGAAACATACAGACGTATACCCACAAGGGTAACAGATCGGGCACTTGAGAGAGCTCGGAAACTCGTAGAATAGTCATTTTCCCGAAAAACGGCATTACACTCAACACCCACCGATTCCAACTCCAATAAATGCACACTCGGACAAGTAATGCCTTCCGGCTTCCTCATCCCGGGAAGCAAATCGGGACGGCTACGCGAATCCCATCTCCCCCGAGAAACAGCCCGCCTCATCCCGCTGACTCCCATTCCAAGAGCCTTGAACGCAATACAATATCGGGAAAAGCGTTGGCCTCTCGAAAAGAGATGACAAAAGTTATTCGCTATCGCCGCGCCCAGAGCCTCTTAAGCAACGGCACTCGAAGACATTCCGCCCGCCTTTTCCTCTATATCTCCACGAATCCGTTCGCGGGATCTTGACGTCACTACTCAAGCCCGCATAACAGTTCCGAACCTTAACGGGTGGTCTAGAGATCGACAATTTCAAAACCAAGTATCACACAAGCTCCATTCTTAGAGCACACCTTTGTACTTTCCCACGCTTCATTGAAATCTGCGCCCGTTAACACCTCAATTCAACATATTCTGGCCAAGAGATCAATTTCAATTAATTCACTGAATGATAAGGGTAAGTCTGACAATGGCATAAGATTTTTGGCTGAAAATGATTTTAAAACCCCATTCAATTGGCGATCCGTACCAGTCTGTCAAATCAAAATATCGTCAACATATCCATTACCACCAATATTTCCCTGACAAACACTTGACTTTCCTTCTCCAATTATAGAAATCCGACCTAAACTGACCACGTCATTTGAACTGTTCTTCATAAAAAATCGGCAGCTGTCCATTTCCTAATCTATCGGCAACAATGCGCCATTTGGCAATGATAACTAGGAAAGATAAAGTCAGTTTAATCACGTAGCTAGGCCAACTGGTTCTTAGCCAGTAGTAATAGACAAATAAATTAACACCAAGAAAAAGAAAGCTTTTGTTCAATACTTAATTCAGGAGGAAAGGACGATAAAGATTGTAAAAAACTATGATACTTTAACGTTGTAAGTAATACAATGGTTAATAAATTTCCTATGAATGAATTGCATAATGCGTTCCAATCGCCTTTCATTGCAAAAAATGATATTACATTGTAAATATAGCGTAGGTGCAATTAGTAACAGAGGAATTAATGGACTGGGCTAAGAAATTGCGATGGTGTGAGGAACATACGTCATGACGTTTTGACAAGTGAAGAACATAGGCACACTCAAGTGCTTTTATAAACAATCATGACAAGAAGAGCCACTTCCCAAAAGCCCTTTTAAATTGTGACCACAAGAGTTATTTTAAGGTCCAAGAGTTGCATTTGATAAATGACCAACGTGAGCTAAATGCTTTACAACAGCTCAAAAGTTTATAAAGATATCGTTACCCTGAAGCCATTAAATCGAAGTCTATGCCCTGGAGTAAATTCCCAAAACGAGTGCCTATTCCCCTTCAATTAATCCATCCTCTATGCTGTTGTACACCAAGCTCTGCTCATTACTTATCACAGTTCTTTCCTCCAATTCTCCCCTCGCACTTTTTAGTCCATATGGGAACTACTGCACAATTTAAATCCCCTAACGATAGTGAATAAGGGTCGTGCAGTTTATGAAATTTTAAGGTCAGTAAAAATGCTCACGTGAAAATTAATTTAGTGATGTTTTATCATCTTTCGATTTACCTGTACGTTTCAATACAAAGTGAGTAAATAAAATAAGACAAAATAGAAATACTGAAGATTTAGGCGATATTGTGTCGGAACGAAACATCACTGATAAATCACAAAATTGAGCAAATGCAACGAGTAAAATATTTATTACGACCTACGCGGAATCAACTCCTGATGATGCTGTAATATGTAAAACCTCGGTCGTAGCAAGCGTGACCTAGGTCATATTAAATACTTTACTCGAGGAATATGCTTAATATTGTGATTTATTAGGCCAAAGAAAAATACAATTTTCCAAAATATGTCAAGATCAATGGCAATTTTGAGATTTCAATGAAGGTGAGTTTCGAGGGAATGCTGAGGGCCGGGATTAAGGAGAGGATGCTGAGCTAGCGGGGAAAGGTAGGGGAGAGAATAGGCTTTACGAGTGGTAAGAATGTATGCTAAGATGAAAAAAGAAATTAAGTAGGAAAATAAGGGTCTGCGCCAGGAAAAATTGTGTGGGTTATTATTCTATTTCACTTAAACATATCAAATCCAAAAGATTACCCAGATAATAATAACAAACTTCAAGGAAAATTCTCGGTTTCCAAGGACTTCAAGGAGGGTAGCCAGCTTGTCCTGCTCCCCATTCTCCTCGTGAGAAACTCCTCCGAGTCTAATGGCTAAGGAGATGTAAGGTAAAGGAGTGAACCTCTTCACTCTAAACCTAAGTGGGGAAGAAGACAGAAGACGATGTTGGCTTGTTAGTGAGAAAAGGGAGACGGAAATCGGGAAGGAGTGAGGAGAAGAGACAAGAATCCCAAGCAGCCCGGAGAACGAGGATTTGGATACTCCTGGATTGCTTCACGGAATGAGAGAGGGATGGCGGGTTGGAGCAGGGACGTAAAGCAGGAAACCCAACATCTTCCCCGAGGAAGATCCTCTCCTCTACAGCTTGGGGCGGATAATGCAAAAACACTTCGGGAAATTCGGAAATTTAGCGGGACAATAGATCAACGACGACCCTTAAACAACCCGAAGCCTACGACTGTAATAAGTTAATTGTGGGAGGCATTTTGATGAGCTAAGTCGTGACTGCGTAAGTAAAAGTCAATGATAAAATATCCCCTAATGTTTACACTGTTTGACATAACTACTTTTATCCAAGGCATGAAAAAATTTGACAAGGTAATGCTGGAGCGATAAACGCAAGTTAATCCTACAACGATTCAGCGAGAATAACTGGATGAGCAAGGCCATAGGAAAATAGACCACTAAAATATCGAAATATAGACCACTGAGCGTTTAACCTAGAATTTCTGAATCTTGAATGAATCGAAAACTACAGCACTATAAAGATGCACCAAGGGAAGGTGCTAGTACGACAGGAAAATTCCCTCAAGAAATCATTCACCTTTCAACTTTAATCCTTTAAAATACAATATAAGCAACCAATTTTAGGTTTTCGCATTTTATCCACTTTACTTTTTGATTACATAAGCATCATAATGTAGATTTTTGGATTAATAGAAACTACACGATCACGGTTTAAAAAATGCTTAATACTATTCAAACAACGCCTTGCTTGGTCACTTGGCATACACTAATGTTAATGCACTTATTACGCTTGTATTTTCCACCAGACGACTGGGTAAAGAAATAAACGACACATCAAAACTTAGAAGTCTGCTACTGGTATATGGATATAGAACATGCCAAAATAAAACTCGTGATTATTTTCACAACCCAAAGTGTTCAATACGCCAACCAAAGTAATGGCCATTGTTTGGGGCAATACATTTATGTCTTGCTCGACAGAGAAATTAAGTTTCATAAATAAAAGAAGCGATGCGATTCGGGGATGATTAAATGCAAAGGATTATTTAGTTCTACGATTTAAAAAAATTAAAGGTAACTTTTTCACAAAAACATTCCACTCATGGTCAGAGCAGTGAATTAATGACGAAAACAGTGGAACTACTGACCCATATAATGAAAGAATCGCATCGGGTGCATTTCAACAGTTCCAACCCATGTCCACTCGAAGGCGATTGTCGATTACATCGAAAATCGTTCATCCTTGACGTCAAACTGGAGGGAAGGCTCATTAAAAAAGTCTGAAATAACCCATTCCCAAACCTTATCCTTTTATGAAAGGAAAGTTTTGTACTATTTCCTTCAACGTCCTCACTATTTGGGTCGAGAAGCTTATATGACAACAAAAATCAAGTCACCTCAAGCAATTGAAGTGAGGAAGACGAAAATAAAGAGAGGCATTAATTAAAAGCTTCAATTGAAATAAATGAAAAAGAAAATGGACTCAATTAAATGGCTCTCAATGGGAGGGATAGGAAAGAATTTTATTTGTAGGAGAAGATCAAGTCTATGTGGGACAACAAATAACAAAAATTCTCTTTTTCAGCAAACTGCATCATTTCAAGATAAGGTGTTTTACTTCAACAATATAGTTCAATCATTAACGTATACGAAGGGTAAATTCCTCTTAATGTCTTACTCTTTCTCTGTTGTTGTCATACCTCTTGGCAACCGAAGCAACCATGGCGCTTAGGGCATAATATAAAGTAAAACGTCAGTATTAACAAGATTTCTTCTCAAAAAAGGAGGTATGCGATTTGGCTCAAGTTCGATACTCAGATGATGAGAGCTCCCCAGCACACAGGACAAAGAGAATTGGAAATTGCGCAGCTTTGTAGGAAGTTCCAGGATAGAATCAAGTATCAACACAATCCAATCGCTGTTGTTACGAAGGAAACGTTCCAAGCTCTTGGAGAGCACCTATTTCTAAACTGTCCACACTCAAAGGTGAGTATTACGTGACAAACGAAAAGAAACTTCCTCCTCGGGAATGTCCTTCCTCGTATTACCGAGTGGTCGTAAAAAATACTAAAAATGACCACAGATATTAAATGGAAATTTACGATTTTTACAGGAGAAAGGATAGCAGAAGGGCGAATACTACTCACTTCAACTTATTTATTTCCATTAATAATGCACTTTGATTTCGTAATGTTTTATTTTTAAGTTGTATAACCACGGATCATTTCCATACAGTTGTCCCCGACCTATTAAAGTTATACATGAGAAGATCTTGCCTGGCACTGTGGATAAGGAAAGGATACGGGATGAAGAAGGATAAGACGTATACGGTTATTAAGTAGGAAATATTAATGGGAGATATGGCACACGTAAAAATCCAGAAGATTTTTCCTCACTTCCATCAAGACCCAACTTACTACCAACTCACGATAGGTGTAATTCGAAATAGTCAGAAAAAGGGAACGGAGGACGGAGAGAGTGGTAATAATATAAACTTTCGAATAAATGTAACTTCACTTAGCTTTTCAGAATTTACAAATCTAATTTTATTATTATTTCTCCAGAAGCTCTCCTCGCCTTGAAGTAACGATTTCACAGCTATTGTTCACTTAAGGTTCTGCACCGATTTGCGCTCTATTGGAAGAGCCTATCCCACTCCGCTGTCATTTGCTTCTCGCAGTAAGGGACGTTGCAATCATCAAAACGAGGCCGTTTTTCTCATACGCTATTACGAAGGAATGCGCCAATGCAAACGTCATGTCCGTAAGAGAGTCAAATAATCATTATTTTTTACTTTACCAGCGCCTTCCTCCATAATCCTCCCATAGGTATTACATTCCAAGCTTACCTTGCTCCATCCAGAACTACCTCACTCGCTCTCCTAAATGCTTCAAACATATTCCTTTCATCTTTCAACGTTTTGGCCTTCCTTTCATAAATCCCACTTTCATGGGCCTCATCCATAACCTCCCCCTGGTATACTTCCATCATCTTACTTCAAAGTTCAGCTTTCCGCTATACAAAACGGTAACCATGTAAGAAAATTGGGCGAATTCCTTACCACCTTCATCCTCAAGATCCATGTCATCGGATTCAACTAATTTTCAACTTCCAGAAAGAAACGGTGAAAAGCTTAGGTATGATAAATTAGCTTCCATGCAATTAAGATAGTCAAATACAGGTCTTTCTAGAATACATAGGCAAGCGAGCGCGGTTAACCTCGTCGGTGCATATGTATGAAACGCAACGCAAAATTACAATTTACCAGCATATGTAATGCTCTTTTTTTCTTCTACTGCCAGGGGTAACGATGATGCAATTGATGATTATATCCAAAGGCAAAGATTATGAGCGACACAATAAACAGAAAAAGCTAAAAATGTGTGCAATACGTGGTGTTAAGTAATAAAAAATAAGTAACCTAATTGCAGGTACAATCCCTGTCAATCCTTGCGTAAGTCGTTAATCCAGGCAATTCATGGGGTACCTCCACGAGAATTTTCCCACGAAAGAAAGTCTGAGATAACAATGGTAATGGATTGAATATTCGTTAGAAGAAACACCCCTTCACCTCACTCAAGAAAGCAAGAGCTTAGTCCATACAGAATGAGTCTTTCTCGTTTCAAGTTTAAGGCGTGTCTCAAGACTTGCATTACATTAGCATATGGGCCCAAAACAGAATGCTAAAATATTTTGAGCTAAGAGAACTTCGACTGCACAATCTGCTCTCATTAGAAGTAAAGAATGCTCACTTGATTACTCAATTGTAGGTCGCTTCGCATAATATCCCCAGTGATTAAGGTCGTTAGTTAGTTGGGGCAGGGAAGAACGGTGGAGAGAAACATTGTGTCGACGTCAACCTATTCTTAACGAAAAGGGCGCCAAGGGTTACATAATTTGACATCCCACCCGACGGACCATCTCGTCTCCACGTGGCAAACAAGTAGAGATCGGGGTTCCACAACAAATAAATCCCCTCCATTGCCGGGATTTGAACCCGGGCAACTTTGGGATGGAAAGCCAGTACTTCAGCAAACACGTCAGCCCGATCTCTATGGTGCTTGCTTTCACGAAATTTTTACAACAACAAGCGTCCAAATTAAAGCTAAAGCGAAAGAAACCCAGTGGCATTTCCGATGGACTAATTGGTCAAATTTTACAGAGAATACAAACTAAAATTGCTTTCTTCCACGGAGTAAAATTAAGTAAAGAAAATGAAGTGAAATGAAAAATGAATGAACTTCGAAGGGTAACACCAGCAGAAAAGAGTGAGTAAAATGCACTTCTCAGATTTCTCGTAGAGAAATCCTCACACTAATATTAAGACCACGTGAAAGTTACACCACCTACTGATCCAAGACAATGACGTTTGTGCCCGGTGATTAGGCCACCAATAGAAGGGACTTAATCAGCAAAACATTAAGCTAGGTATCTAAAAAAAAAACGAGTAAATAAACCATCGATAAAAGGCCATAAAAACGTGCACGAACTACAACAGCAACATCGCATGGTATCCACAGGCTTAAAAGAATTTCAGAGAAGCTTACGTGAAACCTCATGCATGTACTTCAACTGGGTCAAAGGCGTGGGCATTCGGGGCCTTTGACGTTAACCCTCACTAAACACGCTTACGTGCACTAAGGAGCCAGAATAGAGAGAAGACTTGGGGCAGGGATAAGCAGCCGAGGAAAAATGGACCACCCACGTGAGGTCACTACAGAATGAGAAAGAGCTTTCACCACACAACATCCACAGAGAGATGATTCTGTAGTATGACGCTGTGAACAAGTGATTGAACTCGACCAAATTGAGTTTCAAAAAATAACTACGCAAAAGTACGAACTGACAAGTGTAATCAAATAACCACCCAGAGTACACACCTTTAAGAACACGAGTCAGTACGTGAGACAAGTTTGAGACGTGAATACGCATCTTAAAGGAGGACGTGTTACGGATACGAAACAAGGAAAATTGCTCCAAATAGGGAGGATCCTGGACGCAGGCATCAATAAGCCATTTCGAAAGGAGTGAAAGCAAACTTCACCTCCACCCTTTTACTGACTATCGAGAAACATTTCCCACAAATATAACCAAGGAAAGGTAGAGTGAGGAAAAAAGCTGGCTCCAACGAGGCAATTTCATAAGGACATGCAATACACTGTGCCTAGTCTACGGAGAAGTTCGCCAAATTTGAGGCTTTTCCCGCTGATAAATTGACCCCCCGTCGAACAAACTTCATTTGATTACATAAGCCGGAATAACAAAACGAAAAAGGTACACAAAAGCTAATGATTAACCTAGACAACTCAGCTTTTGATGAATTTAAGCTAACATTCATATAACAATGCTTGCCAAAGGCGTCCTTAAACAAAGCTGAGTTTCATGGATTTACTGGATTCATCAAAAGTAGATTCATTGCACGTTCACCCGGAAACTCATCGAGAATGCACACAGAATTAAGCCAGCCTTTACCAAACAAACATTCGATTGTCTTTCTTCAAAGTTTAATAATAATACATACAACCTACAACTAAAAAGGCTCAGACTCCCAGCCATCATAATTACAACAAACTTTGGGCTAATAAAACATAATGTCTAAGGTAATTATATCAACTATCCCTTTAAAGTTAACGCCATGAATAAAGAAGGCACGAGCGGGAACAAAAAATATACATTTAACGTCGCAGTCGTTAATCCGGGTTATGCAAAATGGCTTTTTACGTCTATTAAAGAAAATAAAAAATACAAAGAGGAAAAATTATTTAAAACTTTCGGGAGAGAAACCTAAAAGGACACACGAGAAGGCGAAGGAGAATGATTAAATTTAGCCGGCGAGGACATGAGAGGGCCCGCGCACATTACCACGGGAGAAGAGATTACGAAAGTAGGTGGTGAGGGCATCGCACGGAGAGATGGGGACGAAGGCCGCTCTCCAAAGGTCAAAGAGGGGAGACGAATACAAGTGCCGCGAGGCAGCCCCCGTGGTGAGGAGAAAGTAGCCGACAGGCGGAGGAGCACCAAAAACCGATTCGAATTCAACATAACTTAAGAACATAACGCAAAGTCAGGAGGCGTAACTAGGGGCGGGAGAAGGGATCGGTCCGTCCCCGACGGCATTTTTCATGGGGAGTCATTTTTGGCATTTAAACCTCTTTTTTAATAGTGAGGAAAGTAAAACAATCAACAATCACAAGGGTTAACAATTAAAATGAATTGAAATACAGTGAAGCAATCTTTCAATATAACCTGAAGAACAGTGAGAAAATGAAATATTTTTCAGTAATATCATAAATGATGTTTCAACATAAAAGCAAGAAAACAATTTTAACCTTGAATTTTTAATGAACAAATAAAGTTTGTGACTTTATTTATCTAAATCACAATTTATCTAAAAGTTACCGACTGGTTTCGGCTGTGAAGCCATCTTCAGGTCTAGACAGCCGAAACCGGTGGGTAACTTTTGAATAAAATGTGGAAGTCACAAACTTCATCTCGTTCATTATGACGTCCTTCCACCACGTGAAAGCTTCCCTTTTCGAGATTATTTTTATTTTTAGCTGAACAAAAACAGAATTACGTACGATCTCAACACAACTTTTAAATTACGTCTATGAGGTTTGAAGTTAACTATTTAATTCAAAATGAAGGGCGGCAAGTGAAAACCTTACCCACTCATGTTCAAAACATACCTGATGTATAGAGATCTAACTCAGACTTCTTAACACCAGACAAATTCATATGATGACATACAAGATTTATTAATTAATTAATATTAAAGGCAAAGATATGGACCAGGCGCTAATAAGCCGATCATTCGAGGGACTGCGAGCATAAGTACACGCAAATGAAAATCAAGGCAATGAATACGGAATGAAGATCAACCATTAAAAAACACAAGTAATGCCATTTTCTGCAACAAAGAAAACATTATATAGTAGGAGGGCACCGAATGGAACAGGGAGGACATTTTAATTACTTGAGTAGCCCTTAAGAGGAAAACGAGCCAAGTGGTAAGGACATTACAAGAAGAATAACATTAGCAACAGGCATTCGAAGATTAGAAGAAAACTGATGACGGTAAGAGTTTGAGAAAAAGACTAGCCTCCAGTCAAGAACGAAGCGTAGCGCTTTATGACACAGAAACCTGGACTATAAAGAAAGAAGATGCAAACAGATGAGGGACTGCGTCTGCTAAGGACTTGTAAATATCGTTCTTTACATTTAAAACATGCCTCAATTCAACAGCCTTAAGTTACGTCTAGAGCTAAGTTCTTCTAATGGGAGCATGGGACTGTAACGGCAACCGGGGCAACATGTGGGAGGGTACAGACACGCTTATGGAGAGAGAAAGGGTTAGAAGGGGAAGGGCTGTGGGTGCGGGGTGGACGCACTCCAAAATTAATGGCTCCATCGCGCCAGGACCGCCGCGACCGGCTGTAGAGGATGAGAGGAGCCATGCCGCAGAGGGCGACGCGGTAGAGGAGGATAAAAAGCGGCGGTGAGTGAGACGAAGGGGTTGAACAAGGAGCTGGGGCTCTGGAAAAGAAAACACCAGCAGCAATGACGAGGAGTCACACTAGAATTATAATTTTTTGAGACACGGGAGGTTTCAAGCCTGAGGGACAGCCTCAGGTACGAGGGTGGGGACTACCGAATTAAAGTCTAACCACATAGTACATTCTTATGATTTGGTGGCCGTTAAAATCAATTTTAAGGACCGACTACCAATGACATTTCATGTGTAAATGATTCCCACACTACACTTCAGTTCTTGATGATTCACAAATAAGTTACAACCGAGATGTCTATCTCGGGGACAGGGAATCCAGGAAAACAAACGAAAAATGAAACTAAAGCTAAGAACGGATTTTGCCACTTTCTTGGAAAACTCCTTTAAAATAAAGGAAGGTATTGAACAGCACCTGGCTATACGCAAAAGGGAAGAGAAAAAAATGATGATTAGTATGAAATAGAGATAATTGACACCACGGATTTTGGGGTGACGAGATAACAATTTGAACATTGTTTGTAAATAACATTAACCGACGTTATACGATAGTAATTAAAATGTATAAGTCTGTTAAGAGGAAAGCCTCGCATGAATCGAGTAGCCGAGGTGGAAAAGTGGCGCTGACAAATGATTTCGCTCGGGTGAAAACATTTCCTGGGCCTGGTGCGCCGACGGCTAGAACAACTAACCCCACTACTCAGAAAAAAATCAGTCATGGGCTGAAACAACGAAAGTCGATTGTAAGCAAACATAATTTAGACAAATATATTCATAATCCTCACAAACAATGGTTATATTATATTATAACTCCTTTCAAACATAAAATTAGATTAAGAGTAAGGCAATAGAAATTGGCGGGATCGTTGCCTATAACTGCGGTTCCGAACCTCAAGTACACGCATACCGAGAGGTAGGAACTTTTGGATTCAGAAGTCCGAGAAAAAAATCGATAATTTTCAAGGCGAGTTTAAAGCAAGAGGAAAAAACACACATTGGGTATTAAAGTATAATGGCCCGTTAAGAAGTTCGCAAGTCAAAAAATGCTGAGAACCGCTTCCCTAGAAGAAAACCTAGGTCTCCCATGATACCCACCCAATTACACACGTCTTAGTACGTCACATTAGGACAGGACATGGCCTAAACTGACGAGAAGGCTGCAATCATCACCGTAAAGAGAGATAGGAGCAGGCCCGTGGACTTAGCAGTGAAGAGGACGGAGATTGGAGCAAAGAAAAAAGGCCGAGGACGACCACCTTGAACATGTTACGAATCGCGAAAAAAAGGAACGCAAGGAGGATGATATAACGAGGAACTAGGGTCGCCGGATTAGGGTGGGAGGATGGAAGTGAGGGTAAGAAGACGAGAAAAAAAGTCAAAATGAGAGGAAAAAGGGACGAGGGTGACGTAAGAGGAGAGAGGGTCGAGTTTTGCCAACGGATTTACGAAGCGCTAGAGAATAATCCCAATTGATAACCGACCACAGAATTACGTCGCATGTCAAAACATAACACGTTTCTGAAGGGCGAAAAATGTAATGCGGCGGTATAAATTTGTGACATCTCGGGAACCAACCAACAGTTGATGGCCCTGGAAAATCCCGATTTCGGCAGCAGTTGTAACAACGGCAATTCCGGACCTTACCAGCCCACCGCGGTAGCCTGGTAACACACCAGCCAGGCAAATTAACGGTCGCAGACAAAAATTCCACCTCTGTAAAAGATTATGTTTGTCTTACGATTAAGACCTTGCGTTGGGCGAATCAGAGTAAAATCCTGGCGGTTGGAACACTTAAAAAACCTAAATCTGCAACAACTTCAGCTTCAGCTCCATTGCGTGACACTTATAGAAAGGTGGAATCAAGTTAAATGAAAACCTTAGATATCTCTGATTTGTAATGCTTTTATCCCACCTTAATTGACGATTTGTGTCGCCATTATTTTCGCAGGGAAGTAAACATGTTCATTCCACTTCACTACCTTCGATATCCCGGCGCAGGAAGTAGCCCAGTGTTATCGCAGTATTACCCAGAAAGCGTTTAGAAAAACAGATATTGACAAAATGCTCTACAGAAAAGGGGAAATTTTTTAATACATTCACGAATGCAACATCACGGCAACGTCCTAAAAACAAGCTTTGAAAATGCGTTGCGAATGAGTATTAAGCAGCAAAAAAGAAGAGTTTATACAAAAACATATTCCACAGGAAGACGGCCTTTAATCCCTTTCCAACCGTTTCACAACAAATTGGAGCTTTTGAGTAACCTC
Source organism: Ceriagrion tenellum (assembly GCA_963169105.1). Classification (NCBI taxonomy): domain Eukaryota; kingdom Metazoa; phylum Arthropoda; class Insecta; order Odonata; family Coenagrionidae; genus Ceriagrion; species Ceriagrion tenellum. The sequence goes on along the minus strand of OY720637.1, from coordinate 80,310,510 downwards.
GCTAGGCCTTCCATGGCAATGAAATTATAATTCACATAATTTCTCTACAGTGACAGCATAGGTATCCACCTAAGTATATCTGAAACAAGAAATAAACCATTAAGGGATACTTTCAAAGGAAATATTTTGGAAAATTGATCTCAAGGACTAGAATTCACGAAATATCTCTACTATGGCAAAGGATATATCCAAAGCATAGTTTTGAAATAAAACATCACGGGATACTTAATAAGAATTTGTTAAAAAACTATCCTCAAGGACTCATAGCAAATTAATATCGAACTGGAAAAATTAAAAAAAATACTACTACAGCAGCAACCGTGACAAAACCACTTTTCTGTCTTATTGTGACTATAATGACAGAAATGCACCAAGGGGCTGTTACGGTGGAACCTCAGCATAGAGCGGTATAATAATTATTTCTAAGTACTGCTTGAAGTAATTTATTGGGCTACCGAGAATTCAATTACGAAAGCCTCCACAAATTGTCATTTTGATCGATTACTTACTTTTAGACTCCAAAATTTGGCGATTGTGGTGGCCAATCTCGCTCGCAAACAGTTGACATTTCAATTAAGGACTTAAATTACCATAACCCCATAATTCTCGCGGCTTATTAAGGGAGAGAGGTCTAACCTTATGAATAAAGCGCTGACAGCTAAGAATCGTTAACCTCATCAGAATTCTAAAAGTCAACACACTACACTCCCCGCACAGAGATGCTGAGGGTAAAAAAGCCCGCAGTACTCACGAGAGGAAGAAGAGAATGCAAGAGAAAGAGAAGCGTGCATTTCAGAGTCAACAAAAAACGCAACTGGCGTGAATGGACATTATCAAAGGTTATCCCAGGATGCAGTTAGCCATGCTGATCACTCAATTCAACCCTTGTGTTTACTTAACTTGAAAAAATTACGTCACCTAGGCCATAAACATATTATTTTAAATCAAGTGTGAATAATATTTAGCGAATAATATCCTATCACTAGCCCTTCGCAGAATATTAGGAGTAGCAATGATGCATCATAATCCATCTTAGCCGGTAGTACCTAAACAAATGTTACTATCCCAGGGTAAGTACAATTCTATAGCCATTTGTGTAGAGATCTCAATTTTTTGCCTTAGCAACGACATTGTGACAACCGAGAGGGCAAAGGGTACACTGAAATTGAAAAATAAGCTGCGACGCCATAAGGAGGAGAGAGTGTACCTATGAGCCTTGAATATAGAGGGAGGAAGAGGAGAGCAGAAACTCTTGAACCAACACGCGGTGGAATATGCAAAAGAGAAAGTGGATCTAAGGGAATGAATGAACGGTGTGACTAGACTTTCCAGACATATGCTCTAGGAAAGAGGCATTTATCAACTTGACCGGCTGGTCATCTGGACCCCCCGTAACAGCGAAGACAAGTTGTCCCTAGAATCCCTTGTGACAAAGCTATCCTCTGATTTACCTCAAACATGATGCACGACTCTGGGCAGAACGGAGACAATGCAGAGAGTAGTCTACACATGAAATTAGGTCCTTTATCGACAAAGTAACTTTATGACTATTTAATTTTTTATGCAAGATTTATGGTGAGTTACGGCGAAACAGACAAATTACGAATCCTAAATTATAATTATTTTACTTTTAAGGTAATCTACCGGTTAAGGTAGGCTTAAATGAGAGTCAATAAACCGATATCTACCCAAAAAAATGTCTCTCTGCATCCCAGTACATATATCACCCTCCATCCATTTTCAATGACAGCTACATTAAATCATTAATGTGATAAAGGCTTCAAATGTGACTTTGCTACATTATAGCGATATTATTACGCCTGGGGTTATTTCTTGGGCACCAACTTTAGGAAGAGGATATATTTTAACATGCAAACCGAGTTTCTAACTCAAGAAATATAGCAGCGATTTTAACAGCTAAAATTAAGAGGTAAAAGAATACATTTTCAGAAGAGATAAAATATAAGAAGATAGTCGAGAAGGAAACAATTAACTATGCCTAACTAGAACCAGAAAAAAATTAGCTTATGTGCCGCATTGCTACACTTACGCCACCACATAAAAATAATAAGAACCAATTCTGCTGGAGACAAATTACAGAATTTATTTGCACGAAAACTTTCCTAGATCATAAGCCGATGAACAATTATGGTGAAAAAATTCGTTGATAGGTACATCAAGACACACCATTCGACCGATGATTATTACGAGAATGAACGATTTGAAAATCAGCACCAGCAATATTAGCAAAAACTTAGGCAGCTACGCACATGACACGCAGTGACGCAAAATGAGTTACTTCACGAGAATACTTTAGCAATGATAAAAGCACAGATATTTGAAACAATCAACTCAGTAATAAATAATTGCTCATGTAAGCTCAACGAAAGGGGGATTTTCTGCCAAATTTGCAAGCTTTTGAAATGGTTTCAAGGAACCTAACTCTGAAGAGACATATATCGATTGCCATTGAAATAAATGTGAATAACTGAAATTAAAGTGACAGATTGAACAAATTCTAAATAAGGAACTACGTAGCTGTTACTTATAAAAGGACTACTGTTGTAAATTTATATAATCATTTTAATGCGTAATTACTTCAACAATAAACCTCAAAATTTCGAGTGAAACCTCTATATATCCCACATCTTGACCACAAGGTAACAACATTACACAGAAAACATCAATATGCCATTAACTTCAACAACCAGAGATAACTTTAAGGATGGTATATTTTACTCAAAATGTCCGAGGAAAGTAAATCAAAGCAACCAAATATATATCATTAGCAAGAGTGAATTTTTTTCGCCTCCGGAATGTATGCAGCAACCGAGAGCCTTTTTTTCACACCGCATCGGCTATTTTCGCCCATGGTCCTTTCTCCTTTCCGTCCCTTCGTTTTTCCGTCTCGACGGCCATTTATCACCGCGCAAAAACCACTGTTCTCCTTCCTCACCTCAGTATTTTTTCCAGCCCATTACGGATTTATATCAGAAGGCCATGTATAGCTTTATTATTTCTCCCATTGCGAATCCCTATCCGGCAAGGTATATAACGTAAATCATCGCACTACCGAATGTTTTTGTCATCGATGCGGTTATCAACCCAATGAGCTCTTCGCCCACTCATGCGGACCACGATACCGAATATACTTCTTGAGGAGATTAATATCGGTTCGTATTTCACGTTTTGTCTTTCAGTTATTCACTGTTAAAAAAATGTAAAGTAACTGAAATTAAAGTGACAGATTGAACTAATTCTAAATAAGGAACTACGTAGCTGCTACTTATTAAAGAACTACTGCCGTAAAAATCCACTTCTTTCGAATGATGAAAAGTCTATGGCCTTACTTCATGAACAATGAGAAATGAGAAAGCGGCTAAAAGAAAATTACAATTTGACGTCCGTATAAATACTACTGTCCTATGATATTCACTTTAGTAAACACGCGTCACAATAGCGACAAATTGCGCAATGCTCAATTGCTTTTAAGAACAAACTATTTTTACCATTCTAGTCAGTGAGAAAAATAATATACATTTTAACGCTTAATGAGAGTAGATTGCATCAATTTGATCTTAATAATTTTGAGGAATAAAACTATTTAATTGAAAATATCATCATAGTATCCACCATAAGGCAAGATATTTATCTCAGAAGAATGTAGATCGGAATGGAAAAGAACTACTTCTCGGCCGCTTTACACGACACATTTTATTGTAAAAATGAATGTATGAACTCTTTCACAAGAAACATATACCGTGTAAAGAGGCAAATTGTATGATTGCCTGAATTACTGAACGGGAAATAGAACCTGCTCTATTAAATTCATTATTTTGTAAATTGTATGGTATACATTCGTTACCACAATGTAATGTACCGTGTAAAGCAGCTTTTAGTATATTCGTTGCACTGACATAATAGAACAGCTCACACGGCGTCCCAATAAATAAAACTGTTTGATAAAAAAATTTGAGACGCATGAAAATCAGGATAAGATTTCGCAGGCATATTTAAAACTTTCCCACCCAGAAGTAAATTGGACGAATTATTTTAAAGAAAAAATCGCTAGCAAACATGCAAATGATGACGGGTTTTGTACAAATAAAATACAGTTGACGGGACGCAAGAGCAAGGAAGATCATTTAGTTCAAAATGAAGACGCTTTAACGAAAAACATTTTTGAGGTCAATAATCATAAAATTATAAAAATCAAATTTATGCAATCTACTCTTATGAAGCGTTTAGAGGCGTTTTATGAAGCGCGAGTCAAAATAATGCATCGAGTGGGTGAGCAGGCGAAGTTCAAGCGCCCCAGTTAATGGAAATAGCTTCCCGAGGAAACTTGCCGAAAACAGAAGGCATAAAGAGACCGTGAGCCGAGTGATGAGCGAGGAGACGAAATGAAGAAGGGCGGGACGAAATGAAGAAGGGCGGGACGGAAAAGACGGCCTACAACACCTTTCATTGGAGAAATGTGGGAGGGAGGGGTTAAAGTGGATTAAAAGTGGATTACGGGTACATGAAGGAATGCCAACTGATTAGATGAGCGGCTCGCTCCAGGGCTGGAAATTCCTGTAGATTTCAAGGGATTAAATTTAAACTTTCAAATATAATTATATAATTTAATAATGATTACTGAAATGGAAGAAGTACAGATTAAAGAAACATTAAAACACCATTGTTAAACGTACCATAATTCTACGGGCCCTTACTTAAAGGCAAACAAGAATAATTTCAGAATATCAGATAGCAGTTAATAATAAAAAGACAAACGAGAAAAAGGCTAGGAACAATAAAAATGGTCCAAATCTGTGGTTTCAGGCTTGATAGAGTGGAATCGGAACATAACTTCACTGAAAAAATGAGCTCCTTCCACTGTGATAAAATTTATTACGACCGGTTTCGCTATTTACAGCATCTTCACCTGAAGACACAGTCAAAAGCATATGCAGGTGAAATTAAAATAATGTTTTTAGTGAATCATTGATTCAACTTAAAGCGGGAGGGCAAATCCTCAACGCAAAAGGGTGACTTCAAAAATAGTTGTTCGATTCCAGTAGTCTCCAGGAGAATCCGGGAGAGTTGGCAATCCTTGCCGCACAAGGGAAAGGAAAGGGGACGGAGGGTATGAGGAGGTGATTATAAGGGACGGAAGTGAACACGAAAAGAATGAAGAATGGAATTACTCGTAATGAGCGGGGAGGAGAAACTCTAAGGGGTTTTGGGAAAAAAAGGATTTTGAGGCATTCCAGCGACCGCGCCGCTCTCGAAAAGTAAATGACTCGTGACTGCCTTATCCCTCCGCCAGTAAAATTAAGACTACGGCTCTCCGGCATGGATTGAGGGAGGAAAAAAAACTCGTGGGCCTCCGCATTAACTCGATCAGAGTCATCAAAACGACTTGATTTAAACAGACTTGCAGAAACATTGTTGGGTGGCAAAAGAGGGTTGCGAAAAGGGTAACTTGGTGGGCAATTACTACTCTTCCTAAAATGACAATTGAAAAAACCGCGAAAATAACTTTAAGGTGAAAATTAAAATCCAGATTGAAGGTCAAGTTGATAAAAATTATGGAATTTTAATTCATGTAAGGAGGAACCCAACGAGGACTTGACATGTATTGCAACTTGATACGAAGATTGTTACCCGATAAACCAATGCGTGCGAACGCACCAGGGCACAAGACTAAACTCATTAAAAATAGGATTTATAACCATTCAATTATGAACATTCTATACATCATTACCTCATCTCGGGACATGTTTAAATGTAATTACTGCCACCTATATATCCTTGGTAATTTTTACACCACCACTCAAAATTATAAGGCAAACTTATGCATCTATAATTCAATTAACAACTAGCTATGGCTAAAATCAGCATAAAAAATACTCGATATGCATGATGTCAATCAGTAACATAATCATGAAGTCATTAACCGCAACTTCAAATAGTGCGAAAAATCCATATCGTATGAAATCAAACGGTTTTTACCAATTACTGTAAAGCTTGACAATTTAGCCCTTTTTAGGAGAGAGAAGTATAGAGAGTAGTCTTTTTTCGAGGATCTATAAAGCTCACTCGCCCAATGAGATTGATTAGATCTTCATTTGACTCTCCAAAATCAGCTAAGGATCATGAAAAGGAAAATATATTGGATTATTTAAAAATATTAGCACCATTGATTAAATTAATCAACCTACGAAACGTTAAGGAGCCTCATTACCACGCACATCCAAGAATAGAAATTCAATACCGCTAGCGAATATAGATAAAAACGGCGAAATGCAATAACTCAACTTGATCTCATTTAGAGCATACACCACATATTTTAACATTTTTATTGGAGGCAAAATAAGCCGGAAAGACTGACGACCATCCGCCTAAAATGACGACTGACCCGGAACAGCGGAGTGAGACCAAATTGACATGAAATTAGCGAGAGGAGTGGATTAGGCATTTCAGGGACGGTGCTCCTCTGCAGGGGATATGGGCGTGTGGACTCATTTTGGACGAGAGGGAGCGAGGAGTGATTGCCAAAGGACCACGAATTAGAAAGAATCCACCACCAACGCAGGGTGTAATAAGGACTGCACACACATTGATCGATAGGCGAAAGAAAAGAAGGCTAAAAAAAGGTCAAGGATCCGAAGATCAAAGTCCTCCGGCATTTTGAGTGGTCACCGTGACCCACCATTACATTCAAAGAGGGAGAGAGGAAGGACCGACGCTCGATAAGGCTGCGGTGATACTTGCCGACGTGAAATGAAAATTCAACGAAGTGAACACACAGTGCGCGCGTGATCGGAAAATGGTCCGCAGTAGAGATTCTAGAGAGCGAAAAGACATCGAGACGGCTGAGGCCGACATCGAAAACACAATCACCCAATCAATACTGTGAGTCCATATGAACCCAACCTACATCCTTCCTCTGTTCTCGTCCTCGATGTTTTAACACGAAATCCAACCCCATCCCCTACACTAAACAAAACTTTGTAATTGTCCACAATTAATTATTCACATATTTATTAATCCACACGGAATTCACCGTGATAAGGTTATCTTCTAGCATGTCCCAAAATATCCTCTCTAGTTACATAGAACAGCTGAAGCTTTAGGACCAACCAGACGATAAATCATCAAGGTTTAACCAGATACTAAGGACGTATAGAAAATTACTAAGTTTTACCATCACAATGGGAATCAGGCACTTCCACGGAGTCACGCATGTAATTTTAACAGAAAGCCATTTCCGGCGATTGGAATCTACTAATAAAAAGATTTTTTGCGCCAATATGTGAAAGTAGGCGTGCCGCATTTAGAAAGAAACAATCAAGCACATGCAAATTACACGATAGTCACATAAAACACACTGCGGATATCTGGAAGATACTCCGTGAGTGATGCCTTTTCATCTGTGTACTAGTAGCGCAATTCTCCAATTTGTGTTGTGATTCAATTGTTAAAGGAAATCATCGTTTCACGAATCTCGTCACTCAACAACGCCGATCTGCGTCACGGCTGACCGATAGGAAGCTGTTGCACTATATGCAGCGAATTTTGTCTCCTAGAGAAGTTTGAAGTACTCAGTGAGGATATGACGATTTTATACCAAGCAAATGAAGTAAAATCCAAGCTGAAAGTAAGTAAATCAATAATACTCGCATTCTAGCGCCAGTCGATCGCAGGCAGTGGCTCTCTACCAACGATTCTTGCGAACTCCATCACGCTAGAACGAGTCTGAAAATAGCAATATAGAGCTCTTTAAGAATTAACCGCATGGGCCAGTTTCAGTACGTAGGTACGGATTCAAATAAATTACAAATAAAACTATACTATAAAATGCACTACCGCCATACATACAGATGAAAAACCTGTGTAGCCAGAACAATGTAAGATATTTATATAAAAGGTAATGTTTTTCATTAACGTTCACTTCCAGAGCATCGACATTTTTCTTACCTCCTTTTCTCGACTATTTATTTCAAGGCTTCACTTTGCTCTAGGGCGTAAAACATTACGACACTGATTCAGTGCTACTTAATACGAAATGAAGTATTCTAGCGGGCGGACTATAAAAGCATTGCATCACGAAAACATACGACGACAATGACTAAGGTAAACAGTTAGACAAGTAGATTATATGACAGGGGCGTCATGCTACACAATATAACCCCTGGAGTGCTTTGCAAATAAGAGCTGCATTATCGAGAAGTCGCAGCATGCTTCTCTGGGGCTTGCTCATCATAAAAACGAGTGCCGGCTTCGCTCAACCGGTTAAAGGCTGCAACGGAGTCACCTAGTAGCAAAGCACGGCTAAGGGTAAAATTAATAAATGACCATGCCAATATAAGTTTAAAACAGCAAATAAATACAAAAAGAGACTTAAAAGAAAACCACTATCATCATTAGGAGAGTTCAAATATTAGCATTCCGTCGGACTTCCAGCAAGCATGACGACTACATTGAAATAACAAGGCGGTTATTACAGAGGGGTAAAACCCGAATCCAGGCGAGACAACAGAGGACCCTTCAGATATTTGTCACCAATAAATACTAGATGCGTTACCTTTATAGACGAGAAAAAGTTAAAACTGATCAAAATAAATTATTTAAAATAGAGGAAATCACTTTAAACAAATTAAATCGGACTAAAGACCATTCTAAATACGTTACCAAAGACCTGGAAACGCTAATATAATTCGTAATGATTGCACAGTACCGCATGGGTGGTACTCGGTCCAAAGAAGCCGAACACAATCATTTACACTTAAATTTTCTTACAAGAAACATCACAATTTAAAAAGAATATTGGCTGAAAAATAAAACATGCACACATATAGGGGTCCTAAAATCAGCAATGAGAGGCATTCAACACATAACGCCAATATGGTAAGAGCATTATAAATAACTTAAAAAATATTTAATCATAGTGTACCCTATGGACTCTAAATGAACACACACTCAGTGGAGATTACATTACTAGAAGTACATCACCAGAAGCAGCACGAAGTACCAACAGCATGAAATAATGAGAGGCATTACCTGAAAGACAAGAGGAAAAATAATTAACAAAGCGAGAAATTACAATCGATATCGTCAACAATTTTCATACACGTAATTACTTTCAAATCTTTTTAAGATCTTTATTCTATAAATATTGATCACCAAGAAAACTCATCCAAGAGAGAGAAGGTCGCGATTGTACAAGTAGAAATTAGCAACCAGGAATGCACCACCTTCCCAAAGAAACAATTTACAGAGAAGTATACTTGAAATAAACGTCAACTCGATAAAAGCGTCAATAAGCACGCTCGAACTTAGCACTGCACACCCGATGAAAACCAAAGCACCAACAAAATTACCAATAAGTAAGGTAGACGTAAAAAGAAGTAGCACGCTGAAATCAAACTGATGAATTTATAGATTGACAAAAATTGCACACATTCATGATTAACTTCGAGGTATATTTTATTTACATATAACAAAAAAAACTATCAATCGTACACAATATAAAACGTGTTTTTAGAATCATTATCTTTCATAACACTTTTTAGCATTGCAAATTAATCGAGCATTCCTTGCCGGGTCACCATCATTTACAAGACTCTTTTATAAATATTACGTCGGTTTAAATATAACTTAAGACGGGATTATTAGAATTTATAACTTAATTGCTATTAACAATAAACTATCTTCACGTGAAAGTCATGGGTACACGAAGTAGCGATCGATTAAAATTTGCGGGGAACAAGATAAACCTCCATGTTGTTCGTACAACGACAAATGATATGAAATCACAACAGCGATTTCTCGGAATATACTACGATCAGTTCTGGATTCTGCAGGCTGCAATAACGTTAAATCATATTCCAACAAACCCTAGGCATGGAAATTCGACGGGACATGAGTCATGTCTCCAACTCAGCGAAAATTCACAAAGCATTCGCTAACTAAAGGGTCAACATATGCACCGACGTGCCACCAGATGGAGGCATGAAGTTCAGAAGCTTCCCATGCGAGTGCTACGGAAGGAATTCATTGTTTAATCGATGCTTCGGCAAGAGGGTAACGAGTTTAAAGCCTTGAGCAAACCTGCTACGAAGCGCTAGTATCCCACCGCATCAGGTGTGCACAACTGCATCCTCAAACACGCCTGTGCTCCAAAACGAGTTTCTCCCTAATCCCAGCCGAATCAAAACATCAATTTACTGAGTTTACCGAGCGAGATATTACTACTAGCGTCATGTCTACCATTCCACGTCTTGTATAAATGATGCAGGAGAGAACATCACCTCAGTCAGCTAAAATATCCCCTCCAACAATTCTCCGTCGATGGCGAAATAAATCACGCACCACTATTTATTTGCTAACTACAGAATTCGTGATCAATTGCAGTAGATAAATATCACATGCGGGTCTCACAGATGTTGATAAAAATAACATTACATTAAAAGAAGTAACGTAGTTTTGAAGCTACAGACGCAACTTACGATTATGGCGAGAAGGAAAACTTGCGCAGCTTGTTCAGAGATGGTATCGTCATGAGAGATCGAGTTGGAATACAGAGACGCCTTAAGACAGAAGATACACTGACACAATAAATGATAACAAATTAGTAGTTTAACAGAGTCTAAGTAACAAAAAACAAATATAAAAAATATAAGGGTGGCAAGGAAAGTGTTTTTTCAACTAAGGAAAGGTTATTGTTTTCAAAGAAATGAAAAAATCTACATCAATGACTCATTAGACACGTAATCAATTTACGTCGATTCTTTTGCATCATCACAAACGGCAAACGATTCACACAACGGTAGTTGCAAATAAACACTAGAGAGAAAACTTCGTGAGAAAGACTGAGTAAATGAGGAAAATTAGAGTTTTTGTCACAAATATCCCAAGCATTAAACTATTTAGAATGAAGAGTTCTCGGGTTTCCAGCCGGATAATGGTGCTAAACTGCCCCGGTGCAGGTGCAGTTTTACACCATTACCCGGCTGGAAACCCAAGAACTCTTCATTCTAAGCATTCGTCGGGAAAGACTCAGATCCTACATTATTTCCTGAAGGTAGCCTAAGCAACCAACACAGCAAAATATGAGCCACGCGCAATTAATACTGCAAGTGAACTAATACGCGCTTTCAAAAATCTTTCTTTCGGAGAAAATACACAAACTTCCAATTACAACTTAATTCACGTCACGTTACAAGGCCATATACCTATGCAGTTGAGTGTCAATAAATCAGCAGTAAATTCAAGGGGTGTCTTGAATAATGACCTCTTAACTTGCAACTTTGTTGAAGAACCGAGATTCCTACGTCAAGGATGCCAATTTACTTGATCAATTTCCAAATTTTAAACGATCGCCCAAAATAGATTACCACGAGAGAAATGCAGCTACTTAACCAGACAAAATAATTCACTTCTTTTCTCTAACATGTTATTAACTTTCTGGAGAATAATGGATATAGTGATTAGGCATTTCAGAAGGGCATCGGAGGGCCACCTTATAATAGCACGTGAGACAGGCAGGATAGACGAACAGTTACCTGAATTAATGATCATGGGAGACAAGCCCTCAAAATTGTACTGCGCAAGGACGCAGAATGAACCACTGCTCGGGAACGAGGATATTACGGCCCTATTTGACAATAGTATCTGGTTGAATATTTTCTCGGCATGATAACTGTTTCAGATACGCACTTAACCGGAAACACTCACATCAACTAAGTGATGGTATGATGCTCTTCACACTATACAAAACCAGAGGATCCGGTTGGTACGGTACTTAACTTCAGGTCTCCTATAACGTGGACCCTACGCAGGCGTTGAGATTTTTCAGAGATTCTTCGATTTTTATTTGGGCGTCTTGAGCAGGTCACCTCAAGTATAGTACTCAGTCTGATAGATGGGACCCCTTGCCCGGTTAATGATGAGGCTGATTTTCTCTCTCCCTTCCTACCTACATAATCCTTTCCTTATCAACAAACCCACCCATTCTTAATTACGCAAATGAACTCAGTCATCTGTCGCCTCCCCTAGTGCGCAACCAACCAGCCCGTAATCTCACCTTACATTAACGTGCGAATTTCCACAGAAAAAATCATCCGCATTGACCAGGATTCGAACCCGGATCCCTCGATTTCCGGCCGAGTGCTTAAGCCAGTTAAGCTACCGACGCGTCCTCTTTCCGGGTTCGAATCCCGGTCAAGGCGGATGATTTTTTCTCTGTGGAATTCGCACATGTATGCATTGCGGGTGACTCCGTAAAAGTGGAACTCCGTGGATAGTCCCGGATAGCTTGAAATTTGTTACATTAACGTAATGCTAGGCGACCCGACTTTTGAAGTAAAACGGGCATCATAAAACCAGGCCTCAGGACATTGAACCGAAAGAATGCGCAAATAATTGAGGCAGAGGGCGTACTTACATTAACATGGCGCAGAAAGACAATGGCTGTACACATTTACTAAGAGGAACCTATTTTTCCTCCCTACACATTAAAACACCGTCCCCTTCTTCATTCAAAAATGAGTTTTGGTCGTTTAAAAATACGAAACTTTAATTAGCATCATTTACCCACGGGAATTAAAGAGTCCCGGTCGTTAAAAACTTTCCTGTCATTTTGTTTTTTTAAAGTGATATCCCTCCCACACGCGCAACTCCCTCGGACTTCCAGCTTCATTAGATTAACTAATTACCCGAGTCACTTTAGGAACGACGACGCGGGCGTAAAAGTTAGGAAGGTCATTGAGAGGCTAATGAAATAAATAACTTTTCTATTTCGCAAAGAGACCTTCTCCATTACCTTACCCCTGTGTCTTTATCTTTTTTAAGGGACTCGAGAGAAAAGCGACAGGAGAGGACAAAGATTACGAGATAGCATAGCATAAGGTCAACAAGTTCGAAGAAAATGCCTGCATTAAGCCAATGCCAGTGACAGCGGAGCCAACACTCAAAATACTTTACAACAAATGGCATCCACGAACACTTTTTCTTAAACTTTTCAGTGCTTTTTTATTAGATATCGCCCCACTTAGACGAGCACTAATGGACATCAACTTTCGCATGACAGTCATGATTTCACGACACAGTTACAATATTGATATTTTCATTTCCTCATGTTTGACGGGTGATATGTGAGCACGACCCACTGCATATATTACATGAGAGATTAAAAAAATAGGGAGATCAGAACCCAAGGTCTTCGTTGACAATCTAAGTTTCTAAAACCTAGTTCTAAGAGTTCGTCCCAATCCAGGACGCGAGGAAAACTGTGGAACTCAAAAGCAGTAATAACTAGGACCTCTCGCTTCATTGAAGCTCCAATCCTTGAGGTGCTACAAATATGAAGAAGAAGGCTAACACAACATTCTTTGCAGCATGCACAACAGAGGGAAATTGAAATATGCAAAACTGGCAATAAACATTGAATTTAAAACTTGAGTCAGCACACTAGTTAACATAATTACAGCGTAACTTCCGGGTCTGCCTCCTTTTCGCAGCACATAATTGTTTCCGTACTGTCGTATCATAATTTCAAACATAAAAATATACTAGATATTGAGCGTTGGGGGAAGCTAGACTTCGAAAGTACGGGGAAGCAAAGATGGAAAGTGAAGATATGAAGATAATTGTTTAGTTTGGGGAGAAAATATATCCCGAGTGTCTCTTTAATCGTCCTCGTTTCATTTACGTCCTGAATAATCATACTTCAACAAATCTGCCAATTTTCTCCCCAATCCGTGCGACGTGATTGCTTTTAAAACCTTAAGTGTAAAAAAGCATGAAGGAAATGATTTATTACTATATCACCACCACTGATTCCGGACTTAGTCCAATACCCTTTCGTTTGGATCTAATTTAGTACCTATACCATTGTCCACGAAACTAGAAGTATAAATGTATGACTTAGATTTGATCAACAAGCTCCCATTACGTAAATAAAAAAGTAGACCCCAATTACTATATGATTCACCAATGAGAAAATATTTGTCAAATTCATAAAAAATTAAAACTATTTCCTTAGAGTTTCTTGTTCGCAGCAATAAAAGATGAAATTCATTAAAGGATACTTAGGAAAAGATTTTTCTAATGAACGAAACATTAATCCGATGATTTGGTCCCGCATATTCTTCGGGAAATATATAAATAATAGAAACAGCCGCGTGATAAACGGTATTTCGAGAGAAAAATCTGCCAACTGTCACATTTTGTTAGACCCAATTATACGCAACACGATAAAATCTCGAGAAAATAAAAATAAAAAATTTTCATGGGGAAAAAATAGAAAACATAATAAGTCAGCGAATTAAAGGGCATGAAGTAACAAACAAAATGTACCTTCCAGCCATGCTGAAGTTAAGCTACAGTACATTAACTAGGAGTTAAGCAGGGACAAATATCCCTATGCCGTCTGTTCCATCCGTTCGCCTCGAAAAAGTTGATATGGAAACTATTCGCAACAAGAATACTGATTTCGATGAACTAACTGAACTGAACAGCTACAGTAAATCACCATAACAAATTATTTATCTGAATATAACATTTCATTAATAGAGGTCATCTACCGGTTAAAGGTATGCTAACATCAGTAGAAATACCTATAAATAGAACATTGTCCTCAAACCCTTAGGCTCCTATAGTCCGTTCCAACTTGCTACTCTGCCTCTTCATAGCCTCTTCCTAAGGTAGGATTCCAGCTAAATAAACAGAAGGATACATTGAATACTACATCTTCCCATTGAAAATAATTCAAATGCTTTCCCGGCGTATGCTGTTAGCGAAGACAAGGAACCCGAAGTCTTGCTATTGAAAAATTTTAGTCGGAAAGAACGATATTACGATAAAAATCCACAAAACGAAGCATTATACGAGCAAATTAAAATTCTCGCGAGTAGAGAAAAAATTGATTAAGGGAAACCAAAATAGATTCGCAGACTCCAAGAGATAGGCATCAACTACCAATTTCAAAAAATACAGGTTATGGGACTATGCACTTGAAAAACGATGGAACGATAGAAGGACTGGGAATCGTTGAATTAATACCAATCGACGCTTAGCATTCATCAATCGCCGGCACTTAAAAAGACTATTTCACCGCTTCTCCGAAATCTTCACCCCAGCGATTCCATTCCCCTCCAGGGGCAGGACGTAACATTTCCACGAATTTCTCCGCCACCTCCTTTCCCCAACCGCCTCAGCCTTTCCCCACCTCTCGCATACAAACCCAATGGGCTAAATTCCACTCCGCGCTTTTTTACGACAGAGGCACGCCCCCATCCTCCCTCTGCGATGTCCTCCACTTCCATCCCGGCCTTTCCCTCCACCCTTCCATCACTTCCCTTTGGTGCCACCGGCCCCTCGCCCGACTGTTCCTCAATTTCAATCCCATCCCTCTCCCATCGACCTTGCAAACGGATACGTGCACCTTTCACCCCTCCGCCCCAAACCCTCCAATTAAGGGAGAGGTGGAAAGATAACGAAGAACAGAGATTCGAGAATGATAGTCCGCCGGCTGAGGTAGCGTTTTCGCACGCGAAAAAGTGATGATCTGCATCAACATTACACCTTGCAAGCCGCCTGATGGGCGTAGAGCTGAGGAACAATAGAGTATCCGCAACAAATAGGATGGGAACCGCTACCAAGCCGTCGCACAACCGAAAATCTGAAAAAGCCACACTGAGTCCAAAATTTTGAGAAGAAAACTCTAAACTTGGCACATATACTCGATAAACATTGCCAATGACGAAACGGTAGGCCATTCGCATTAGGACGTACCCGATACTCAAAACCAGAGGCTCAAGCAAAAATTTAAAAAAACGTCCGTTCTCATTTTGCATCGAAAATCTAAAACCTAAACTGAATATTTTACTTAAGTTTCGAGGTGAAATATTTCTCATGGCGACAGAAACATGGAACGTAACCCGTCATGCTACAATACATGAGATTGTGAGCATAAAATAAAAAAAAACCAATTGCAAAACGGACCAGTTTAAAATGTGATTTTTCTGCCATCGATAAGATACCTTTAGATCAAAACCCCTTTAAAATTAGAAAATATTTAATAATGTTTCTACTTAGAAAAAGTCATCAATAATCTCCTAAGATGTATGTTGTTCCGAACTGCGTCGATATCCAGAGCTTCAAAAACATACTAGTACTAGTGAAGTACATGTAGATGAAAATTCACCTCCAGAATTCGCAATTTTTTCCAAAGCATCGACAGTATTGGTTTCAACAACATCTGTCCCACATTTCTGTAAAAATATCACTCCCTTCCGCATGTCGGTGGTTTGTAGGGTACTATAAAGATGTAATGATATAAAAATGGCACTCCATCGATTTACGACAGATTAGCAGGAACGTGACCCTGAAAACCTGTTTAATTAAGCTCATTTCCAATTGCGACTACACATTCCTTCAAATACTCCGTACTTATCTCGCACCTACTCGACTTAAAATAAGTTTCATTTTTAAATCACTACCAATGAAAATATCTTTTGGCATTGTCGATGTTTCTTAGAGAACGTAACTACAGAAGTCTTAAAATATTACTGTCATTTTGAAACCCTGATAAAAATGTTATTCTGGGAAAGCTTAGTCGTCTTATTAATGAAAAGAGGAAAATATAAAGAGACTTGTTGACTCAAAAATATTTCAACAATTTCTTCTTTCTTTCCTATAGCATATCTATTCGACTATCTACATCAACTAATTTCCTCTCTCTCTACCCCCGCTTACCATTCTCCATCTTATCAATACCCTCCACAACCTCCCTTTAATAATCTTTTCCATCATCTTTGCTTTCTTATCTGCTTTAGCCCCGTAACATCTCTTTTACGTCTCTTCATCCCGTTCGAAAAGCGATTCTTCCGTTCTTCAATGTTCACTAAAATATTTTCTTTTCACAGTCCCAAGCATCCAACGGCTTCCAATAACCTGGTTCATCCACTTAATACACCTCCGTTGAATTTACCAAGTAATTTTCATTTATCTCCTTTGACACTGGGAGCTACACAGCCAAGTTCCCCAGTTTATAACGTTTTATTCATTTTTATCGAAAGATACCTATCTGCTTTTGGCTGAAAACCTCAATTTTTAATATCACTATGAAAAAATCAGCTGGCCAAAAGGGAAAAGTATGATTTCATGCGTACTCATTGATACGCTTGGAGAATATGTTCCCTACGATTTCTACCGTCGTATTTTCCGAATATTTTGAAGGAGCAAATATTCGTGACATCAAGATGCTAAGGAGCCCTGGCGGTGGCGTGCAAAAGCATAGAGCGGAACTAAATATATTCCTATGGTACCATTCCTATGGTACCATTCCTATGGCACCTAATTTGAAAACTCACTCGATTTTCTAGTTTTCGCAGAAATTTCTACTCAGTCCCTTACAAGTCAAAGCGCTACAAACTTTCCGTCCGTTCGCATGCATTTTTGACGAAACTCGCGGTTCTCCCTGGCGTCCCGCGCGAATGTTCACGAATCATATCTTTTGCGCACCCGATTCCGAATTCAGGCGGCGAGCTCCACAGACGGCTAACTATCAGGGAGAAGTCACATCACCTCTACCTTTTTACTTTTACGTCAAAGAACCTTTTCACTCCAAATGAAAAGACGTCGGGACGATGGGAGAAGGGAAAGTTACCGTAGCGGGCGCGAAGGTGTAGAGGGATGGGAACCTTTGAAAGACACTACAGCCGATCGAGGGACCCCTCTACCGACGATAACTTGCCCCTCGGTGCCCAAAATAACGATCCTATCGTCACCGGGTCCCTCCAGTCCACACCACCGTATTTCTTTTTTTATTCATACAAAAAGTGCCAACTTATCGACGCCCACTCTCCATTGGCACTGACAATTTACTTGGGTGGACTAAACAAAATCTTCAGATACAGTAAAATATCTTGGAATTGTCTTAACTTATGATATATTAAGGAGGACACACATATAAAACATATGCGGCACAGCATTAAAGAAACTAGGATTTGTTAAGCGTATAATAGGAAGGTCCTCGGATGAAAAATAAAAGAGAGATGCTACTTCGCTCTACTTAAGCCACACCTCGAATACGCCGCAAGCATTTAGGATCCTGTTCATTAAGATTTAACCAAAAACATTTATATAACACAAAGAAAAGCAGCACGCTTCGTATGAAACTACTACGAGCAAACATATAGACTCCTAGAGACTCTCAGACTACAGGCTAGGCTTAGGTTGGTTGAGAAATTCAGAAGTAATTTGTTTCAGAGTGACACAGAATATTATCACGGGGCCACACTATATCTCTAGGTCTGACAGAAGCGATAAAATAGGAGAGATACATTGCCGAACAGATAGGTACAAAAACTCGTTCTTTCCGCGCACAATAAGCGATCACAATAAAAAATGAGCTCCACAGAATAACTCCCATAATGGTCACCATTTCACCTTCCAAAACCTTACATCTTTACACGGCTAACACCCCACTGCCACACGCCCATGCGGCGGCTATGTAGATGTAGGCCCTGTAGCTTCAGAAATGAGAAGGTTTCTGGGAATTACAAAACACACTAGTTTCTGATTTTCGCGAACTTCGGGTGCCGACGCCTACGAGTTTCCGCGAATGCCGTCTCTATTTTGTGCAAGAAGAGGGAATTGATCAATGACGTCCATGAGTCATCCATGCATAATTTGAGTAGATTTAATACCAAGAAGTTACAGAAAAACGGTGAA
This sequence comes from Ceriagrion tenellum, assembly GCA_963169105.1. Lineage (NCBI taxonomy): Eukaryota > Metazoa > Arthropoda > Insecta > Odonata > Coenagrionidae > Ceriagrion > Ceriagrion tenellum. The sequence continues at coordinate 80,291,784 of OY720637.1, read as the reverse complement.
ATTCTAAAAAACTAAACCTGTATATCTAGGTACACATATACTGAAGAAATAACGATATTTTCCAAGACATACTTCTCCTTGGATAGGAAAAAAACATCGAAATTCTAATAGCTCATGGGATTGGGAGATAATTCACAATGCGCCACGGTTTAGAAGTTCTCGAGCATTAATGATTAACTACACAGGTACATTTAATAGCTTTAAAGACTTTGACATTTCAAACATTCAAAATATCCTTTACGGACAAAAGCCATTTTATACGAGAATGGTTCAATAAATGGAAAAAGAAACTACTAAAATATCATGAACGAAAATTGCCTGCTTCTGATATAATTCTTGGCCACACAGCAGCAAAATAAATTCCTTAAGTTTATTTTTAGGCTACTATGCTATAGAAGCATCACAAGAATTCAAATCGCTAAGTGTGCGACGATTTTTCTAACATGAGCTACCCTCATTTGACGATATTTTGTATTATTAACCTAGAACAAATATTTGAGATATGACAACTAAACGAAAGCAACAGGCATCCAAACAACTCACCGAGGGGAAGTTAGTGAAGGACGAACGTAAATGGTAGAAACGGGATACGCAGCGAAACATTAATATCATCTCCAAGATTCGACCAAAGAAAGAGACTCGGAGGGGGTCCTCATCCTGGAACTGGAAGTGCGGTGTGACAGCTCATATTTCGGCAAACCGTCAAAGGCTTCGAGCTCGGGAGAGAAGAAATCTTTCGAAGCGTGAAGATGAAGACAGGGTAAGGTCACTTGATATGACGACATCCACGGAGGGCGCTCGCGGCATGAAGAGAACAATGATGGTGATGGAGATGAAAAAACTGCCGAAATTAAACAGCTCGTCCGTGCTTTTTAGGGATGGTGACAAAGGACCTTCCCAAGACGGGGGTGAGCGTGGGATGGAAAAGAGAAAGGACGAAAAGGTGAGAATTCTGGGTTAGGGGCTGACGGTAGGGGCGCGGCCTTATATCCGCCGTGAAACCCCGAGACCCGAGTGGGAAAATGAGAGAAGACATGAAACGGAGGAGATCGGAAATAAAACTCCCAATGGAAAACATTAAGTGTTTCGACTGATTATGCAAGCGACAAGAAAGGATATCGAGCGAGACATAGAAAGTAAGCGAGGACGGCATTCCAAAGAGATGACATGAAGATAAAAAAGGTCTAAGGAATAAAATACGAAAAAACACTAATTCAAATTATTACGGAGCAAAAATACATAGAATATTCCTTATATTTCTACATAGATTCCAGAGTATAATATGTGCTAAGATACATACGCAGAAATATGATTCGAAATTTAAACACAAAAGAATAGGTGAACAAGAAAACAAAGAGACAACTAGTCTATTTCCGCAATTGAATGCGCTCATGCGCTCTAGTGTGGTCCTCGAACGAAGATAGCAAGACCGTATGCCATTCCACGGCAATTTTGAATGATTTTCAAAGAAACCATAACCTTGAATTTTCGTTGCAATTTTGAAAATCGATTATTTTGCATTAGTTATTACCATGAGCGAGATCGAGGATTGTAAGGAGACACGATCATAGTCCGTTGCTAGTCACAGCTAGGATCGAAAAGGATCAACATTAGAAAGTACAAATACGATTTCTTGGAACGCTAAATACTAAAATTGAGGGAAAACAGAATGAACTGCAGACTTCGACCCAAATCCCTCACTAGCTGAAAGATTTCCCATTAGGTAATTCTGAAAAAGCCGACTCTCGGAAAATCATGCGAAAATACAATCCCATTTTCGTGCAGTTTGTTTAATAAAATGCACAGCGAAAACTTAGATGTTTCGCTGCGATTTCTAAACCAAATTAATTCAATGTCATTTACTGGAAAGGCAGTCAAAGTGAACTGATATGCTGATAACTTTCACCATACGTATGTACCATCTGAGGTGAAACTAGCACTGTTAATCCCCGCTACTAATGCGATGACGTTTATGCCTTCAGAGAAGATAAAACATTTCATGCTAATAAATAGTGAGTACGGTACTTCGCAGCGCAACTCCTTCAAGGAATCGTAAACAGCAAACAATTACAAACTGAAATAAAACTTGCCTTTATTTCCCTAGCGCAAGCAGTTTTTTTTTTAACTTATGAGCACTTATCCTGAGTAATCATGAATGGTAATTTATTGGGACTATTTAACTTTCCGGGAAGACTTTTATTGAGCAACATCAACGCTACGGCATCAGACAGAGGGTATGTCGCTCTTAATTTCTAGATGTAAGTTTTCCAACAAGGGAGACCAAATGACGTCGGATAAGAGACTATTTCAAGAAATCGTCATCATAAGGAATATTTTTATAGCACGGAAAGCAAATAGGTTAGTTTTGCTCCAACGAAAAAATAGATGGTCGGAAATTAACATAACCAACAGCAATCAAGGTTAATGAGATGATTTTCCAAATAAATTCTCTAATGAATGTCCTATCTATGAAGCCAACCTCCATCCATCGTACCACCCAATTAATACAATTATTCAACCGGATAGAATTAGCATTTTCCAATTAATACTACCATACTGACCTATTACAACTTCTGTCGACTAATATCTAAAATAACGCGGCTTAGGACTTGAATCCACGCCCAGCAGATGAAGTTAGATGTTAAACTGATATGATACGACACTAAGTGATTACGAGAGAATATAATATGTACGCCAATATGAGGCCAGTTCTTTTCCCAGGGTTGTCCTTGTTCTCAACGTAGCTAATAGTACCCTTTAAAAATACATTTACACAATAAGTGATGTTCCACTGGAACAAGAAACATTTGCATCTTGGCAAAACAACCTGGTACTTGGCACTTCCCTCACTATGATGTAATGACCACAAAAACCGAACCGAGAGAAAAACTGGGCACAATCACAGATACAATAAACACAGAGTTGTGAGCTTCGAGGCAAATCCATCCCAAACCACAGCTAAATACGTGCGAAAAAAATGTAGCACCACGATGGATCTTGCATGCTACCACGCTCCAGCAGAAGGCCATTGACAAAGCGCTTTGTGGGGAAACATGATTGGCGCACACAAAATAAATAATGGAGTAAATACTAAAACGAGAGGGAAGAAACATAATTAGAAGGAATACGGTCGGAATGAAGACGGGTAGTCTTATGCCGAGACGAATAAAGAAATATTATCGGTAGACAGGGCCCAACACATATAATGTGTTGGCCGGGAGGATTTATATGTGACGGTCAGAAAGATTTATATGTGATTGTCATAAGGATTTCTACTACCTGCCGTTTAAACTTACCTAAACTTAATACATACGTAATGGTCTGAAGGACTTTAACTCAGAAAACAAGAGGACGAACGAGACAGACAGATATGAGAAGGGTGAAGATACAATTGAGGAGACGGGTCCAACGGTACAGGAGAGACCAAACTGAGATGATCTCCAACCTGTCGTCTCTCCACACGGTGTGAACTGAAAACCAACCCCGCCTTAGGACTCATAAGATATGATAAGAAGAGTGCTGGACACTACGCCAGCAAAGGCGTTATTTGTGTTTTTGTTCATATGTCAATCGCGAGGAGGTTTTCTGACCGATTGGCTACGCTTGCATGCTAGTACCTTGGAAATTACAATTTTCCCATTTCGCGCAAGGAAGATGGAGCAAAGGAAGATGGAGCAAAGGAGGAAACGCTTCTTCGTAATGTTAACAGAAATCATTTAAATCCGAAAACATCGCACGCTCAACAAGTACCGTTTTCGCAGGAGCAATATTTAGTGTAGTGTTGCCACGAGACGAGACTTGAGCCAGTCTCGTCTGTCTCGTTTACTGAACTCAGGTATCGTCTCGAGTCTCTTCTCGTGAATCCCAGTCTCGTCTCGGTTTCGTCTCGGTCTCGTCTGAGACTCGAGAAAATTAAGTACTATGTATAATTAATTTATGTATATGATTGATAAGTATTATAATACACAATATACGAGTAGAATCCATGGTATTTTGTTTTAGGAGTGAGAACTAAAAATTGCTGCTTTAGAAAATAGTACATAATTTGCTGGGCAAGTTTTCCAAGGTATTTATTGCAAGGAAAAGTAGGAAGTCAATAACACTCCCTTACTTGGCTCGAGAAGTCACGCTCACACTATCAGAAATAGTAGTATAAGCACAAAATTATTTTTAATAGTTAACTAATTGATCGCAGAGTCATCATTGAATTGCATAAGACGTAGTTTTAGGGATAATGTTAAACAAAACACCAATTAATCACATACTATATGTATCTGTATTTCGAGACTTTCGAGAGTCTCGTGGAAGTGGTCTCGTCTCGTCAAAAGGCACACTCCACTACGGTCTCGTCTCGAGTCTCGTCTCGAAATGGAGACGAGACGAGAAAGTATCGAGTCTCGCGGCAACACTAATTCGGTGATGGGGAGTGATATGAAAACATACTATCGTATAAACACGTAATGGTAGGATATGTCTACTTCGAATCCAGTGATTTCTAGAGAATGCAGTCTCTTAATCTCTTGAAATTGTTACTATGGAGAAGGTTGGTTTACGTCTACCTAAGCGGGATGACTTGAAGGCGACGCCGTTTTCCCATCAGAGATCCACAGTTTGCCAAACCAACTACCCCTCCACAAACTCTATTGCTACTTTGAGATCACGTTTGCCGGATTTATATAGTATTTTCAAAAAATATCTACTTCCAGGGGAGATCGCATTTGAGCTTTGTGAGTAACATTTATCAGCATCAAAATAAAACCGCCAAATGGGCATGTGGCAGAGGTAGTCAGGTCACCAGGCATAAAAAACAAAGGATATGCATACTTTTGACAACGTTAGCCTAAAGCTGAACCATCGAGTCTCCAACTGCTCCCACCCGATTCCCTCTAATGGTTACGTCACAATTTCTGTTAGCTCGTGGCAGTTTTTTTATCAAACGCGCGGCTTTTCCGTGTGTTTTCTGATCCCGTGGATTAAAGTTCACTGCCCTAGATCCAGAACAAGGACCAGGATCCCAGGTGCTTGTTTACGTACCCGAGATGTGACCTAACGAAAGAGACGGATAACGCCTCTCTTTTTTTTGCTTTTTTATAGTCAGGGGTGGGTGAAGTGCACCTAAAACCCATCCCCTATCGAAGGGGTAGCATAAGGAGGAAAGTGGGGGAGAGGAGGAGGGTTAAGAGATCGCCTCTGAGCCCTCTGAGCAGCGTTTGGGTTAGTCGTCCGGGAAGACGGGACCCAAGGACGTGAAGAGCATGAGACACAAGGGGAGGGATTTACGGAAAAAGTAGGGATTTGGCTGAAGAAAAATACGGCACGACGCGATGGAGGACGAGAGATCAAGGGGCGGCTGACAGAGGGAGCGACGATACGGCGAACGTATCCGACATAACTCGCTTGAAGCATGAAATATGATAATCATGAAGAACTCCACCTTGCAGAGAAAGACTTTATTGATGAAGCCCACGGAACGGAATACGCATCTTACCGCTGATTAAAGAAAATATCTTGAAAACCGAAAGGGATATAAGCAGTAAAGGATGAAAATCTGACCGACCAAACAGAATTTTTCATTTAAGATAAAAGGGAGTATACCAATTTATACAACACCAAGACCGGGATTCGAACCCGTATCTCCCGAGTGCCGGTCAAGTGTTTTAGCCCGTTACACAACCATACTAGCTAATTCATGGCGACTTTCGGCGGGGAATTTAGTAAACTAGGAGTTATTAATTATTTTTGTCATGTTATTATATTAAGCGAACTAGGAGAATTGCAGCACAAGAGAGGAGACCGCAATTATTAAGCTACTGAAAAGTTGAAAGTCACGAAGATTGTTACCATAGTTAACTAACTAAAGAGTGACAATAACCCTGTAGATAGATAGGGTGAAGACAGTAAACTACAGTAGGAGAAAAGGAGGGAGTCATTGTTTGGTAGTAGGATCTCATGATGAGAAATGGGGCGAAAAGTGTCGGTTGAGGGGAAAATATGGAGTAGCAGGAATGGGGAAGAGAGAGAATAGGTTTCATGGGTGAGATTGGGTGAGATGACGTGAGGCCTGACGAAAGTCGAGCCGATGAATGAAATCATGTCAAAGAAGTAGCTACGGCTAAAAAAGAATACTTTAAAGTAACCCTTATCTACCTAAACTAAACTTAACCGTTAGGTCATCGAGCAAATGGTAATAACGAAATATCTAAAATAGAACCTTTCATTTTCTGGACCATTCATGATGAAGGAAAAAGAGGCCTTTCGAAAAAGTACTCCATAATAAGCTCATTAACTTTCCAGCGATCTAAGAAATAATCAAGAGAAAAAAATACTCAATTCAGTTCAGTCGTCGAGTACCAAGAAAGGGATGAATAACAACAGCTAACTAAACAATAAAATGATATCCATTAATGAATGCAGAATTAATGTGATTTAAATATCCATTCGGTATTAAAAAACATAACCTTAAGTATTTAGATTAGAAACCGTGGTGGTTGTGCTTCCAACAATGATGCCGAACTAGTTTTATCGAGCAAGGGCAATTTTTATTTTTATTTCTTTGAATGCCCAAAATACACGGCCCAGTTTAATACTATCAGCAAATCTTTCCGACTATATACCCGAACACAAATATTGACTCTATAAATAGCACATCACATTTGATTGACGCTGCGTTCTGAGTATACCTAAACAAATTCTGATAAAACGCTAAACGACGAGAAAGGGCGTGAGCACACCTTATGGATACGATGACACATACGAACAACAGAAAATGAATATTGAATGATAAAATTTATTGAGCATCATGTCAACAGATGAAAATGAGAAAGACGACCGTATTGACAGAGAGTTCAGTTCACTAAAAGCTTCCAAAAAAAATAAACACTGTGTCTGGCAGGAAAGTGATAAGTCAAAAAGGTATTTTCAATCTGCGAATCAATTTTTAAGTCGATTTTTCCTGAATTCTGTTGACAAAACTTATACCTCGATAAATAAAAAGAAGCATTTCTGCTACATGCAAATATTAGAAGGATTACAAAGAATAAAAACTACCGGCAGCATGAAAAGACAGCAAGAATAAACCTAATCATTATTTACACAAGGTTAAAAATAAAATTACTTCAATCAAAATAAAGATGGAATTAAAATAAGGAAACCGCGATGAGACAACGCTACGTCGAGAACCTGCCGGCAACATTTCATTTTATAGTAATTACCCATAATCATGGAAAAATTCGCCATAACAAATAAGTATATGGAATTTATTTAAAAGCAAGACCGGAGGATTGGACAGTTATGCCACTTTTAATGATCGGGACTTCTATGAGGACGCTCAACCAGTACTAATGTAAAAGAAATTATCAACTTGAGAAGACTTTCCACCAAGACACCGAATTCCTCCACAATTCTCTCCTCTTTCACTTTGGATAAATACTTAACAATTCTATCCATGGAAACTGTTTCAGCAATTCAACCTCTCTTTACGATTTCCGTTTACATCGACTTGCGTCCGCCATCCATTTACTCAACCACAGCCCAATTACCACTGACAGCTTAGTACCTATATTTGTCTGCGATGCCTACCTCATGATCTTTCGTCCTTCTCTCACATTCAAGAAAATCTTATCATATTCCTCCAAACGCATTTCGAAAGTATCCAGGTTACCCTTCACATTCACATAATCCACATTTTGGTAACTCTTAACGCTTGATATCAGCGTTACACTTGAAGGGATAATTCCATTAAAAGAAGCTGCTCTGGAGTATATATTATTTTGGACAAGACTCGGTGCCATTCCCAAAAACCACAACAGCAAATGCAACCAAAAAGGCCGGACCAGGATGAGTAACGAAACAACATGAAACTAGAGTAACAGAAAAGTTACCAAGGCCAAATATGAAGAATGTAGCAAGGCATAATCCCGAGGCCGGCAAATCCCACTGCTTCCCACTGTCCCTCAAATACCGATTGACACATCATCATAAGCGACAGTCTATACTTCTTAAATAAGTGCTCCAACTGTTACAGCCGTAATGTAAACATCACAAGACAATACTATAGAACGGACATGTTACCGATGTCTCCCTACTTGTTACCTCCCTTTACCAAACATTGACATTCCAACGGACACGATTAAAGACATGCTAGAGTTTGTTCAAAATATTGACACGGTTGAGAGGAATACAGTCAATCAGTAAATATGTACAATGGCATTTGTGGAATTCACTATTGCTCCGCACATATGGTTAAATACATCGAAATCCCCAACTTTATCGCTTTTTCATTCATACACGAACCAAGAAGAGGAAACTTCATGCCTCATTCATTCGAACGTACCAGCATTTTACTCTTTGCAACGGGAAAACAATGTGTATTAACGTGGAAACCATTTAATCTCAAGGCAACTGCAACCGAGGTTTCGAGAATTTCAAAAACTGTCACCAAATCCACGGAAAATAACTATCTCCATGAAGATAGGCATTTTAAAATACCGGACGAAGGGAGAGAAAAAAATCACAGCCGCGAGGATTCTCCCAAGAGGACTCTGGCCGTCTCCGCTAAAAATTGAAACGTGGGGAGGAGGGATGGTAAGCGAGGCGAAAAAAATACCCACCGACTACTAGCGGCTGGAATATGAAAAACGCGGAAATTATAGAAGAAAATATTCCGCCTTTGTGCGCCCCAACCCGTCATAATGGTGGGATGGGAGTAGATACTCCCGAGGAAGGAAAAGAGGAAAAAGGGACCAGTAAACAGTTCCTCTCTCTCCACTAAACAGCCTTCCCTCTCTCTCCCTTGCGTGGGCACGGACCTCACTCGACCGAACTCGAGTCTTACGGCCCCACGCTCTCCCCACTCCCCTTGATACGCCCACCCGCAGAGCTTGTCTCTCCGGCGGAGGGAAAGAGAGAGATGACAGGCACCTCGGGGCGCGATTTTTCCTCCTCGTGCACCATTCTGAGATTGTTGTATTTCCTCCTTCACGGGTAGCAGGAACTCCGTCGAGAGTCTCCCAGGAGTTAAGAAACACGGCTGACTGGTTAGTACCGCTATTCTGAACTCCCCGAGACATCCTGGCGACGTTTGTAGATTCGTTTTAATTCGTAACAGTCGAAGTCACTGAAATTTGCCCATTCATGCTTACCAAGCGATCTCAGATCAGTCTGGATTCATAATGGACATTACTCTGGAGCAAAGAAACAATTTATATGAAAATTAAAAGTGTTGCTCGGAAGATTAACCGGGAGACAGTCTTTGTCTAGAAAGGCAGAGAAGTATCCACTGAACGACTACGATATATTTTGAATCCATATCTATTGACCTATTGACTTTGTATCAAAACCTATCTTTCAAAGCTGACACGAGAATTAAGAAGCAAGGGCAGCGTCGTGGTCTCCGCATTGGACCAGGAAACCAAGGTCCACGGTTAGAATGCCGGTCCAGGTTCATCATTTCTTGCGGCAATTTGCGCGCATTTCGAAGGACCTCGATGTTTAACTGCAAGTCAGATCGAGACTTAATTGCCGATTCCCTTTTCATTTCGCTTGAACAACGCTTTTACTTTTGGGAGGAAAATGGTTTCGCTCGTGAGAGAGATTGAAAAACATATTCGTTTATCATCGTAATGACTAAAAATCTAGCAATAACAGATGAAGTCAATTCCTGTCGCCAACCCCTTCATGAGAACGGCGAGTACAATATGAGAGACAAGTCACACGCGATGATTTTCGAGACTGAAAGATCCGAACGAAGAGATACAAACAAGTCAAGTAAAGAATCCACGCACATCGGACGGAGATTTTTTTCGTTGAGCTTTCTGGAAATATCGGAAGAAAACAAAACAGAAGAATGTGTATTTTTTGGAGTACATATGTACGTAAGTAAATGGGTGTGGGATAGAAACGCTAAAAGGACACTTCGGAAACTTTCGCGCAACGACAATTAAAACAACTTCTACCGAACTCACTCCCCAACTCCATTTCTCCATCTCCTCTCACTCACTTACAGGCGACTGACGCCGATAAATTGCCCTCCAAGAGGACATTGTCTTTCCCTTCACACGCACACACAGTCTCCAACGCTTTTCCTTCAATCTTCCTCCGCCCACTCGCCGCCTTTCCTTTCACTGTTCGTCTCCATTATCGAAGTGTATAACACCTCTGGCGACCTTTCTGTCTCGCCTTACACGCGCGCCCACACCAAGAAAACATTTCTCAAGCATATCGATCTTGCAATCAAATAAAATTACACTATGTTACATGTCGATTCTTTTGCATCAATACTCATGGTGCAAGCAGAAACACCATATCTTTGCACTTCACACATTCAAACGCGGACGAAAAAAATGATATGATAACCAGTCATGAATGAACTAAAAAAATCAAATATATAAATAAAATTCTTGGATTCGAGCGATATAGTGAGGAATTTATCCACGAAAATAAACTTGGAAATGAGCAATCTTCCACAAGCAACAAATTTTCAGGATCGACCGGGGTCTCGATGTTATACACTTACCTTCGGTTAATTTTATCCAAGTGATTTATCAAAGTCAAATTATTTCTCCAATTTTTAATCATTCCGACATCAAACCGTCAATTCTAATACATTGATATCAAACAAGCAATGTTGAACCCATGCACATACAAAACCAAGCTAAGGTGAAAAAATCTCTCTAGTGCAAACAAGTCTCCAGCAATTCTCACGGTGCAAGAACTTTACTACAACGCCAATGTGGGATGGTTAGGTGGAATACCTCCTTTTACTATAATGCGTGTACCTGGTTCCGGAGGACTAACCTCCGATGCTCCCCATTGGATTACAGCAGAATATCAACCCGCAAACTATCATCATAAACGCGTACCAGCAATAAATGTTGGTAGCTTCACGAATAGTCCCTACTGAACTCCTCACCATCAGATTCCTAGGTTAATTCATACGTAACATGCGTTCACAGTGAACGAACTTGAACAACTTATTATTCCGAGGAAGCCGAGAAATATCTCTTCTAAATGGTAGCCAAAATAGGATATCCCATATGCATGTGCGCCTAATGCGCCAGAAAATATTGTTAATAAGGACCACAAAAGTGTTGACGATGATACGCAATCCTAAAATGCAAAAAATCATTAACTTTTTCGCACACTACGCCTCGGTCCTACAATGTCCAGTAACCATTACCTCTTGTCGTACCTTGTTCATCTTTGCGCGGTTAACCGAGAATATGGGTAATTTTACAGCACATTAATGGTATTGGGAATGGGTTCATATCCAATTTTAAAAAAAACAATTTCAATTTGATCTACTTAACTTATGCATATTGTCATGTATGAATTAGAATCCAATTTTCAATTTTAAGCTCACAAACGAAGCTGGAAGTTCCCCGCCGAAATGTTGCGCCGAAAAGGGACCGTTGCCATGTTGTGACGTCACCGCTCTGGTCAAGTTCCCAGTTGTGGACGTACTGTAGGCATTGGCATTCTCTGGGACGTTTTCCAATAATGGTATGGCTCATTGAACACAGAATTATAAATGGTGTGTTGTTCCTCTGTGGTAAACAAAATTCATAACAAAATTCTTTGACTAAAGATTATTGAAAAGTATAGGTATTATAATGAAAATTCAAGAAGTAAGGCCTGTTATTATTGAAATAGATACTTAACATTATCATCGATCAACAATATCAAAGGAGACGCGTGGGTTTGAGATAATGATCGGTCACTCCAAGTTAAGACTGCTGTAGCAAGTTAATAATTATCATGTAGTATTGAATCTCAAGGCACACCATTAATAAACAATATACTTAAAAATAATTACATTTTGTCGTACAATCAAATGGATTGTACTGTTACAACATTGACACAGTCAGTGAAAATTAAATTTGACTAAAAATTACTGTTTCCCTCAAAACAGCCATTTCAGTTTTAAAGAATTTACCTCTCATCAGGACAACTACCTCTAGTACACATCAAAAATGTGAGGGAACGATATGATGATTGCAGTGGATACTAGGGGAGACGTGGCAGGCAGGACTTGCTGGCAAGAGATGCTGAGTCGCGGAGATGACTGGAGTTCGCGATCGTCGTTGGCGCGACAGATGTCGTTACCGCGTCAGTGGCGGGGCGCGAAGTCCTTCGGCTAAGTCCGGAGGATAAATAGTCCGCAGAGGATAAATTGTCCAAAGAGGATATAAATGGGGGGGTATGTTCAAAAAATGCTACAATGGCTGGGAATCCTCCGTAAACTGAATAAATATATAGAATGATCTAATACTGGGCATTAAAATGCGTGGTTACAAATCACCATGGACATCGAATATAAATTATAGAAGCCAACGTGCCACGAAGATGCTCTTCATTCACCGATGGGTATATTTTGGTATCTACAAAGTTTTGTTGAATCCCCTTGCTCATCAGCCGCATTGTAAAAAAATCCACGGGTAAATTTATTTCTATAAATCAGTGGAATTTAGTACCTGTTTTTTGCATTGGGAAACCGTTGGATAATTTATAAGCCAAGACCGATTTATCGACCAAGCAACTTATGATACATTATTAGTGAAATAATTATCGATAAAACAATGGAAGATATTACTAAAATGGTGAATGAGTAAAAGCATCAGCTATTAACTCTTGTCCCGACAAGATGGAACAAATACGGCAAAATTTTCCACCCATTGCCACTGTGAAGTCCTTGCAAGCAGCTCTTTCAGCAGCATTATTGCCCTCATTTACCTCCACTGTAACATTATTTAACTGCTACCTAGCCTTACGCCGTGGCGTCAAGTTTCTATTTTATGCCTTCTCTCGTGCCCTGCACATATCATCGTTGCTGTAGGATGACCGGCCAGATTCAAGTGGTAAAATTAATCGGGAATAAGTTTTTTTCATCACTTATAATCATTTTGCAATACATACGGAATAACTAATAAGATGCGAATAAGTTCACGTTTCTATTTCTGACATTGGTGTCCTGACGGAATCGAGTGCAACTTGAATTTCCAATTTTTCTTCCCCATCTCAGCGCTCATGCAGTCTCCGTTTTTGGTTAAAAAAATCTTGCACAATCACGGCATCGAGGATAGGAGGATTTGGTGTGTACACTTACACAAATCCATTATCCACCTCACTGTTCAGCAATCCGGTACTAACGATTGACTGCTGCTAACAGAATGATCCATACGTCCCTGCCATTCAGTCGCCCGGCTCGCACCCGCAACAGAGCCGTGACGTCACGATCACGTCAACCGATCAGCAAATGCTTTCATTTATAGAAGGAATTCAAATTTTGGGCGAATTATATTATAAAATATCTCTCAGTCTGTTAGGTCTCAGACTGTCTGTCTAAGTTAGCGATACTTGGTGAACATGGTTGAATTTATGCCTTCCACCATATATAATGGTAAAAGTGAAATCGGTGCTTGAGGAAATGACCCCATTGCCGCCAACGTAATAGATATATAATCTTAATTAATGAAACACTCAACACATAAAGTACTCAACAAGATATTTATCTACATCCTGGCCTAAGCGAGTGCTGGACTCGTAAATGAAAGCTTTTAGAACTGATAATCGCAGTGGCTCACAAATGAACTATTTAAGGGCAGCGCTAAGAACATTTAGAAACCATTACAATATTCACCCATCAAGTCACAAACGAGATATTCACGACGTTCTCCTTTTAGTACTGGAAGAGAACCTGAAATCCGGTTACTGTACTTCCCCTGGAACTCCCACGACTCCAGTATGGAACCGACGTGACGGGACACCTTCATTCGACATTTTCATTTCGGATTCTCCCGTCTACGTCTCCCTCCCCACACCACCCTCCACTGAGACCGTGACACCGACGGTCAAGTAACAAGGCGACGGAATCCATTGCCATGAGCAAGATTAGCTCCCCGAATTTCAACGATGGGGGGAAGCGTCGACGAGAACAAGAGGGCTCCTCCTCACGACAGACTTCGCTTCCCTTTAGTGAAAAGTAAATTGTTCGATTCTGGATCTCAAAGCATTTTTTCCCACCCAATATTATAAATATTTAACAAATTAGAAAATGAATGCAACCTATAAGTCAACTTAATGACCGATGAGGCCAAATATGAATATGTTAAAGCAGCTATTTTAATTCCAGATAACAACCCCTAAGTCCATGGGGTACATGAGGCAAATTTAACGGTATATTGAATTACTTAGCTCCATTATTTCACATTCGCTAAAAACCTGAGGCCCCTCCGGTCGAGGAATGAACAAAATTGAGATAGCATGAGCATTGAAACTGCTACGAATTACGGAAATAAGGATTAAGTTACCATATGTCCCATCTTATATTATTATAACACTACATAAAATAAATATGTATACACAAACGGCGAACTGGCAGATATTAACAAGACCCTTAGAGCGAACTAGCATAGAAATAAATGGTTACCCACATCCCTTTACATTGGAACTTTACGGTAGACTCACGAAAAAAATCCATTAAAACAACCAGGAAAGCCTACATACAAAACGTGACGAGCAATTACGGGAAAATATAAAATTAAAATTTTTCCTCATATTCGAGAATATCTATCGCAATTTAAGTTTGAATTTGCCTTTACCTCATTTAATTCTTGCAGTATTTCTTTCTCAGAGTAATTAAAAGTATTAACAGCAACGATTTTATAGCACACATCGAAATTCAATTAGCTGGTCAAATATATTTCCAAATTCCAAAGAATTAAACAAAATATCACAACGTAATTGTGACCCAGGTATTAAATTTGGATTTTTTTACTAGAAGAGCTAAACAATCAACAATCATATACAAGCAAGGCTAAAAATGGTGCTTCCGTTTCGAAACTTATGTTCAGCAATAATCCCAGTTCGCACTCGACTTTGCGTCTAGTGTTCGACGGAGACGATTGAAGAAAAAAAATCAGGTCAATCCCCGTGTATAGGATACCACGCACGCAGATAAGAACTTCGAGACGATCGCTGGACCGAAAGAAAGAGTTTCTAGAGGAAATTCGGAGACAGAGGGAAGATATTCGAACGCGCAGCCAGAGAGAACGGCAAGGGAAGGAGGACCGGGAGACTTTCGAAAGAAGGCAAGAGCGAGGGTTACGGAGGAAAGGGGATGGCAATCACGCTCCAAAGAACTCTCAAAAACGCATCGGAAATTGATTTTTTTACTTACATTCGGCTCCACGCGCTTGCCGGCGAGAACCCCATTTCCCCATCTGAGAACCCGAGAAAAGGAGGGAAAATATTATCTTGTAATCACAAGAGAGGAGATGACTTGAACGCGATCGGAATCGAAGGCCAACCAACCATCCTACCGCGACACAACTGAAAGGCTCTTGCGGATAATCACGCGGAAAAATCCCGCCACGCCCGAGAAACCTTACGCAACACTCCACAATCTCTCTAAAAAATTTCGAAGTTACGCTTTGCAATAGTGCCCTAGAGCCTCGCCAGATTTCACGCAGCCATTCTCCGAAGATATTCCGAGCTTAAAAAACTAAAACTAAAGCTAGACTCAATTCTGGTGTTTTGTCGAAGAACGGTAGGAAAGTACCTCCGGCAGGGAACGGCAGGTCGCGACTTCTTTCGTGGGGTCGAAAGGTGTTATGAAAGATCTAACTTATTCGACGAAGTCCGTCCCACTTTTGTAGGAGTTTCGTGTTTCCAAAATAAATCTAAAGCACCAATACGTCCCAAAAACGCGCAAACATGAACTTCTTTCAAGCTAAGATCGAAGAGTCTTCAAAGAACAGCAAAGGACTACATTTCACTTACATGACTGTTCACTGCCATGTACATCATTTTAAAAATGTCCCAAATTTCCCAGGGCCATTCAAGTTCCTTGACGAGTGATAATATTTCAAAAATAATTGAAACGAGACCTCCTAACTTCCGGTTAAAAAGAGCCAGTTAAGCAATGCTATTTCTGACCTAAATTCGAAATTATCTTTCCCAAGTTCGCATCCTCACGGAGAAGTATGGAAAAAAGCAAATTATAATAATAAACCGCTCAGAACGCGACACAGTTGCAATTTTCGCAGAAGACGCAGGATACTTCCCCTCCGTATAAGCGCATGCTGGGTAGCACTTGTATTCGTGGAGCAATTTTTGCCGAGGCCACTGCGCCCCCTCCACATACTTCCAGCGATCCCACGGATTGCATATTACCTCGCTGGGCGAGGGGAACTCAAACACAAGACACTCGACATACACCGTTTCAGTTATAGGATCGCCTCATCCCGGCCGAGGGAGCCAGTCAACCCCCGAGAGTAAGGCCACCGGATCGCCTACGCCCGTCGAACATGCACTCTGCAAACCCCGAGCACAAAGACGCACACCCACCCATGGTCTGAAAATAAATCGCCGGGTGCTATTGAAGCGATGAGGAAGAGAGAAGACGACTGGAGGGAAAAGGGAGGGAAAATGCTGGGAGCGGGGAAATAGAGAAGAGTTAACACGGAACAGACGAACGGCTGTCCACGTACATAATCCCCCAACGGGCAACAGCGCAGAGGGAGGAGGAGCTTGGGAAGACAAATGAACGCAATCCGTGACCACCATTGTGTTCGACCCAACTTTTCTCGACCCCTAAAAAGCAGCAGTAGTCCCCCCCTCCATCCCCAGTCCCCCCGCCTCACCCTCTTCCTTCGATGCGTCCGAACTACCCACTCCGCCCTCTTTGGCATAATTACGTTTCCCATTCTAATACCTTGAGCTGATCCTTTTAGAATGGGTCAGCAGTACATCGACCGACCAGCGGTCTTCTCGGGAATAAATTCGGAAGGAAGGGAAGAAAGAATAATTCTTACCCCCAGAGGGGAAATAAGGGACATAGGGTATGAAATATTAACCATTAGAGTCTCGAGTTTATCGAATCTCATTAAAAAATATTAAATTAAATTGAGGACTTTGAGAATTACACCACGATTTCAACAGAGTTCCCACCGGCTACATCACATTGGTGACGTCTTCAGGAATAAATTTACCACCATACACGCAGTTGCCACCAGAATTCATTGCCTCTAAGGTAAATTTGTACCTGAATATGTCCCCTATTCAATGAAACTAGTCGAGTCGCTATCGATATATGTACCTTAGTGCAATAATCAGGTGTTGTAATTTATAATTGCAAGGGGGTTGATATGGGGATTATCCAAGTCTCAGGCATAGATTCGAGCAAACGTACTTCATGATTTCAATGGTTTAAGGCACAATTTTGAGGAAGTTCATTATGAATGATGAAAAAAAATCAGCCAAAGGTACCTGAAGATGACGCCGCTGCGTCGAAACTAGTAGAACCTTAAAATAAATTGGAGCAATAAAACAATGGCTTCTTTTTCATTATTCGAGCAAACGTGTTGTAGATTCTATAGTAAAAAATATATGGGCTCTTTCATTATTTACCATTACATACACTTAACCAGGTTTCTCGACGAGAGTGAAAAGCACACACATACCGAAACCTAGGATAGTTTATCCATTAAAAATTTGGAAAAATGTTCTCCGCGATGAAGCGGTATATCTCATTTCTCTGTCGCTCAATACCGCATTCAATGCATTGCAATATCGCACCGACCTAAGCTCTGGGAAGGGAATAGCACGGGAACACGCCACACCAGAGATGAGGCAGGCAGCACCGGGAGGATTTGCGAGAAGAATACGAAGGCCGTCATTTCGGCAGCGAGGAAGAACAATGGACTCCACCGACAGGAGGGATGGAGACAAAGATGAATAAGTAATGGCGTGCTCTGCTCGTGGTCACCGGCGAACAATATCCGTTATCAGGAACATAATGGAACGTCATGCAAAATTTAAGACACGAAGAGAAATATTGTCAGCCATTAACGCTCAATGCCCGCACCACTCGTGACGCTTGGGCTATTTCGGCAGAGCTCAGTACAAATCGCCTTCAAAACAAAAACAAAAAAGGACAAAACTGCTTTAGTTCCACAGAACTTATTACGGCTTACCTGCAACTTCATTTCCTGCTTCATCCGAAGGCCTCATTTGAGGTTAACGACCGCCACGTGGCGATTTTTGTTTAAAATACGTCATTTTCCCGATATATTTTCAGGCATTAAAGTTACAGCCATTAATCAAGCCAAACAGACAAATGAGGCAGATTTAGGTCTGTGATGTAAAAAAACTTTCCATTAAGTCTTTGTGTCGTGGCATTGTTTGGGGGAGAAAAGCGACACTTTTTTCTTAATAAAGAACGTTCAAGTCCCACGATTTAATCACGAGAAATGAGTGAAGTCCAATTCTCTATGCGGAAAAGGTCTGACAGTAAGAAAATGATTTTCTACACCTTAAATAAAACATTTGAATTTATCCGCGGGATCTAGGAGGATGATATATGGAATGAAGAATGAGTGGAATACTCTTTTATACTTATCTCAAAGAAGAAAAAAGTATCGGAGCGTGAGAGGTTCCTAAACAATTAGTGTTCATCTCACACCCGGCAAAAGTTTTGCTTTGAATAATAAATTATACATAGGCGAGTAGAGAAAATAGCAACTTGGACGATTTAGAAAAGGGAGAGTAACTTGAGATGCATTTGCTGTGGTGAGGTCACTCACAGAAAGAAAAAATTGCTTGTTTTAATTTTGAAATATGATTATTTTGCTTAGCGGATTCCGAAAAGGCGTAATGAGGATTCAATTGGGATATCTAAAACGAATAATAGAGACAAAAGGAATATATTGGCGACATAGGAGATTCATCTGTAATCTATATTCGCTCAGAGGGCACAGGTCTGGGTGGCTGACGGAGAATTAGGGTGGGCAGTAGAAGGTCCGGGGAAGGGAGCGAGATGACTGCCTGTAGTCTTTTTTTAACATACCGCGGAATTGATAACAGAGAGAAGAGAGAAAGGCTGACTGTCGGAATGAAAGTTCGAGTCAAGCGGATAAACTTCGTTAGATTCGCAGAGACTTAGGCGTTAATTAGTCAATCATCGAAGGGATTTTAAGCTTAGTAGTTGCAGAATTGAAAAACAAATTCTGAACGGGAAATACGGAATGAATATTAAAAATAACAACGCAATTAATGAAATTAATTGGCGATAAAGGAATGGCAGGTCATAAAAGTAGAAGGGCACAAGCAGGAGCAGGTAGAACAGTTTGATTATCTGAGTACATAGTATGCGAGAAAAAATTGGGCACGGTAGCAAAGACAAGAAAAAGATTAGTCAGTCAGTGGAAGAAGCCTTCCATAATAAAATGGAGCTTACGACGGGGATCTTAGTTTATTAGAAGGTATATTAAGAAGAGGATGGTAAAGATTATAGCATGAAAGATGCGTTCCACGGGGCAGAAACATGGATTCTCAGACAGGACGTCGGGAAGGCGTTTCAGATGTGGGTGTGAAGGACAGAGGGGGTGCGACGAAACAATTTTTATAAGAAGCAGTTTGATGAAAGACTGAAAAATATTTTCACTTAATCGTGACACTTAAGACGTTTTGACAAGATTTTCCAAGAGCTCTTCCGTATCTTTATACGAATTCGTATTTACAAATACGCGAAATTCACAACGAAAACATAATTCGATTCCGCTAGGATTTCGGCACAAGTAAATATTTTTTTGTCATGAATTTGGCACATTAGTGTCTCTCCAGTACGCGACTTCACTTAAGTTACACCGCTTTGAAATAGAATTCTTTATCCTCTAAATCTAGTTATCGCCCCAATTTATCCCGCGAAGGAAAGTGTCTGCAAGGCTAGATTGAGAATACGGAATTGCCCTTTCACAAAATTACTAGACTCCAGATATTCCCGTGTACACTACAAATACCTTTGTTTATCCAATATTCTCAAGCTCCAGGGCATTCTCAAAGGCGTTTATTTTTTTATTTATGTATCTCAGCAATATTCAATTCCGGCCAGAAGAAAACACCAGTGCTAAAAGAGCGTCCCCCTATCCCTGATGGAATGAGGGAGAAAAAGTCGGAGATTCCAGCGTGTCTCAGCACGCGGGAGTCTCGTTTCAAATTGACGGCTGCAGTGCTCCGAAACGGGAAACGGCACGGATTCCGGCCCGATGAAATTCTATCAGCACGGGGAGATAGGAATCACTCCAGATACGAGAAATGGGATCAACGGTAATAAAAGCCTCGAGGGGGTAGCAGGCCCAAATAAAGCATGCGCGCCCTTATGTCTTAGGTCCCGGGGGAAATCGGGGGGTCAAAAGAGGTTAGCGGGCGAGAAATGGGGTGGGCGAAAACATGGCGCGAGAAAGAAATTGAACAGGTTACAGCTGACACTCAAAATTCGGCAGACGCTTAGCATTCCTCGTGCTTTATGCTTTGGATAAACAAAAAAGGACTGAAGAAAAAGATAAAAATACTATGAGGAGTGAAGACGAAATATTACTTTTAAAATTATGCTGCTCGACCACCCACAGGGAAAATCTTCAACAGTAAGGGTGAAAAAGGGGACTATTTATATGTAGATAACAGTTTTTATCATTAATAGGTCATCCACCGGTTAAAAAGGCTGTTCATATAAGTGATAAAAATCTCCACCATCGTAACAAGTGCAGTAATATTTATTTCATGATCTCAAAATACCTCTTACTCTTTGTCATCTCTCATTAAATATTTTCTTTCTTCCCCCTTCTTTGCATTCCCAACCCTCTACCGTTTATCAATGCCTAAAGTAATCCTTAGACCATCTCCCAACCATAAATTTGTCGTCTTCGAAATCATATCCACAAGTTTCTATTAAATACTATGATAGTCACTGGATCAACGCCCCTTACATGACTTCATTCTTCAGCTCAGCACATGTCCGATATGTTTGGCATACATGTCCTCAAAAAACATATATCTCTCTTCGTTCCCGCGTTCCACGTAACACTCGATTTACATTGGGCAAGTTATTGCACAATCTGCGGAAGTACGAACGTGTATTTTTAAATAGCGTCGTGTAAAGAGGTGAACTGCAAGAACGCGAGATGGCCAAATAGCCGAAGCTCTAACTCAACAGTTATTGCAAGCCAGATTGAGAAAAACGTGCAGTTTAAAATTGTGCAATTTCGGGCCCCGCGTTAAGCGGCCTTAGACGAAGGTACTAGCGAAATATTCAGTACCAAGGACTACTCACTCCAAAATAAGTAACCTTATTCTGTATATTCACAAATATATAACCATTAGTTTCGAAATCCTTATTTCGACCATTTAAAATATTTTTACGGAATTAATAATGACCGCTCCGAATAAATGCAGTTAAATCGATAATCACAATAAAATACGCAGTCAATTCACACCATTTCGTATTCCATTCGTTCAGTCGCAATCAGAGTTTAAAAAACTTCGTCACGATCAATGCAGTATATTCATAGTATCGATACACAAGTTAAAATCAAAAGACAAGCAACGCACACCAGTGTCTCACGAAATTTGGAGTGACTTGGAACCAAATTAAATTCGCATACAGCAAGTAAAATCTCGCACGTAAATCAAAGATACACCACGCTAACCACCTAGCAATCCAGCGGATGGCTAGGCGGTTGTTGTTGTGGTGATTGTTGGAAAAAGCAATTACTCAAATTATTAGATGTTAATAATAGATTTTATTATTTGTCATTTATAATTTGTTGTTATTAATATTATTTATTTATCATCTATTGTTGACATAGTTACATCTGTTTATTAGAGTGTTTAGGTGTGTCACCTGTATCAACATGCTAGTTCTGTTTAACCCATTACTCCCCAGCTTATATATACAGGTTGGAAATGCAGTTCCTTCGTTTTTTCTTATTCGTATTGGCCTAATTAAGATAATTTTTTAGCAAAAAAATTATAGTGATCATTATGATTGATTTACATAATGTTGCGTACACGCAACGCTGGGAAATCTCAGGTAAATTATAATATTCAGAGTTTTTCATAATAACATTAGATCTTCTATTTTTCACTGTCACTTCTGATGAAATGTATGAAAACATTCTATATGAAGATAAACATTGCACTTTACAAACACATAAATTGTCTGAGATTTGCACAGTCGACATATTCTTTGTAAGTTTTCAGCATTCCTTTGGATGAAATGCCCTATTCTGTCTTGCCGAATGCACTGAGGTAAGTCATTTTTTTGTGCGTCCCGCATGAGCTTCGCGCGTGTCCCGCATGTGCGTCCCGCATGACTTTGATACTCTATATCATCAGTCTTAATATAAAAATCTTCTTCTTGTTTCAGTAAAATTCTCACGATCTCAGACCGGAAGTCTGAGGAAAAATTTCTCCTGTCACCAGGGAGTAAAATCGCCACGCATTCACCATTGCACTATCGAGTCCATTTATGAACACAGGCCACCACCAATTTTTACCCCTAATCTGAATGCAGTAGCATGTAATAGAATTATTGTGTAAATCTACCCCTTCCATTCCTTGATCGTAATCATGGATAACATTTGGCTGTGGAATAAGTTCGCTCTTTTTCAGCTTCCGGTTATAATGCTTTATCCTCACTATAGGTTGAATATTCCCAAAATTTGAAGCGACAGTGACGACAGAATTATCATGCCAGCGAAAGAGAATAATATGTTTTGACTTGTCAAACGAATAGCCAAAATCCCCCTTTGATTTATTTGTTAACTCCCTGGAAGACCTGAGTTGGCAGTTTCCTGTTCGATTTTCTCTTACTGTCCCCGTCGCATAATAGCCTTTGTAACTAAGGGTTGCTAATAGACTGTAACTGGCGAAGAAATTGTCAAAATACACTGCATGATTTTTTGGGGAGTTACAATATTTCAATAAAAGAACAACCCTTTCCTCTAGCCCCAAAGAACTACTACTTCCTGGTTCGGCCCCTCCATATGGCAAGAACCAAAATTTTAAAGTTTAAAACCAAATCTAATCGGTTTCCCTCGAATGAATGGTTTTCCCTCGGTTTCCCGCCTGTTTTATTAGATTCTACACTTGCCTCATACATGCGCCTTTGATAATATATTTCTGAGGAAGAAATATTATATATTAATGCCTCACATTTCGTCTGGATAAAATAGCTGCATGAGAATTCTCGCAACAGGCTGAGCACCAAATATTGATGTATTTTTCATCAATTTACTAGAAATAGACCAATTGAAAGAAATTTTAGGGACTGCCAAAATAACTTGCATCATTTTAAAGATATATTCTAACTCTTTCATAATCTAAGCGCATAAACAAATAATAGCCAGCACTTACGATTGCATGGAGCAAACACCAATAACATACTGGACTAGAACACCACCATCTGGCATAGTCTCGCCTCAACTGGTTTATTTCTCAACTTCACATTCATGAGATGTTTCTCTCGTCTCAATGGGATCATCAAATTCTGAGCTCAATGCATACAAAATTACACTTCAAACTCAGCATCATTGGAAAGAACCCGTCGCGCCGATTGTCCATGGGCGCGCAACAATTTGGCTATTATTATAATTGACTATAAGTAGCGAAGTGTTGCATCTAAAAATTTATACAGAGAAATGAAATCCGTGACTCCAATCATTTATAACCAATGTTACTCGCAAAAGTTTAATGCCTAAAATATAGCTTAACTTCCTCCACAAGACTACATTGTCCACTTTTATCGGTCATTTTGAAAAGCTACTGCTTGCTTAGGGAAAAGCCACGTGGTCTGCCTGAAAATTCCCATAGTTGCGTAAACGCAACATTATTTACAACGATCTATACCCAATCAGCCATAATGAAAGTTTATAACGGAGTTAAACACGTTGAATAATAAAACTTAGAACTAATGGGAAACATTATCAAGAATAAAATACCTCAAAGGTACTTAGTACAAAGTCATTTATTAAATATGGTAATTAAAGATGACGAAATAGGGAAAATGTCGAATTTACAAAATAAATATTTATTTCACTCTAATTTTAAAGAAAAATACATCATTAAAACTGCAAATATTTTAGGTTGACAATAAACCAAAAATAAAAGCTTTCCTGAGATAAAAGCATGAGTTTAAAAATTAATCTAAATAATGTTGCGTCAACGCATCGCTGGGGAATAATGGGTTAATAAAATCTTTGGCAACGAGTGTGAGTATTTAATCAAGAAAGAACCATACCTGAGAGCACATTTCAACAGGTCATGGGCCCAGTAGACTGAGTGATGAAAAGATCAACATCTTGACAGCGTAAAACGAGAAAGAAAAGAAAATCCTATTCAGTGAGCTTGTCTTGGAATAGTGTGTGCCGGCCATCTTGTGCCAACCGCTGATTTCGAAGTTCGGGAAAAAGGAGCAATATGGAAGAGGAGAGATATAAGATTCCACTATTGGATGAAAAGAATTATAATGATTGGAATTTCCGCATGGAATTATTTTTAGATGAAAGAGAAGTGCTAGAGCATGTTGAAAAAGGCTTAAAAACACTAATTGAGGTTGTTGCTGCAGAGAGTGGAGATACCGCATCTCAGAAGAAAAGGTGCAGAAAATTATACGTGATGATAAAAAGTGCAAAAGCTATGTTATTCAGAGGATTACAGATGACCAATTGAAAGTTGTTAAGGGCAAGAAATCGGCGTATGAGGTCTGAAAAGCACCGGAAGAAAGATTTCAAAGGACGACAGCCACTAGCCGAATCAATCTTGCGAAGAAACTTCAACAAATGGTGTATCAGCCATCCCAAGAAATATTTGAAGAGTATTGTTTAAAATTTGATCGAGCAATAAGGGAGCTGAAGCAGCTTTTGGTTTAAAGCATAAGAACGAAGTCAGCAAATATATAAAAGATTATGAAGCAATGGCTACAGCTAGATTTTCTGTTAAGATCAGTCAATTTAGATGTGATAATGGGGGTGAATATGTCAATGTAGCAGAAAGGATGAATAGGTCTCTACAAGACAAGGCAAGGTGCATGCTCAGGAGTTCAAGTTTAAGTAAAAGTTTTTGGATTGAGGCTTCATTAACATCTGTATATTTGATTAACAGGAGTCCAACTAAGGCGCTTGAGGGCAACAAGGTTCCTGTTGAACTTTGGTTTGGCACGCGCCCTAATCTTAGTAAGATAAGAAAATTTGGATGTGTGGCTTTTGTCAAGAAAAATAGACCAGAGTTAAAAAGTAGGTTTGATACTAGAGGAAAGAAGTGTATTCTGCTTGGCTTCTGTCCAAATGGGTACAGGCTACGGAGTTTGAATGAGCACAAGCTAATATCAGCATGTAATGTAGTATTTGATGAGAATAGAACAAAATTTGAAGGTGAGTACTGGGAGGATATTCTTGAAGAAAATTGAGTTCAAATAGATAATTTATAAAAGTCATGAGATAAGCTTACAGATTCAGATGAGAATGATTCTGATGAGAAGGATAATAGACAGAAGCAGGGTGTAAGGAGGAGCAATAGAATAAGACAGAAATCAAAGTATTTGAGAGACTATGGAATGACAGCTGTCGCTGAATACAAGGAATTCCTGTTGGGGGAAGGTATGGAGAGAATAGAATTTGCCTGCCTTGCTCAGTTACCTCTAAGTAATGAGTTAGGTATGACTGAAAAACAAAATTTTAGCAAGATTGTCATGAATGCGGTTGCATACTGTGAAGGAGTTCCAGAAACCTTTGATGAAAAAGGGGAAAGACCATATAAGGAGGAGTGGTATGCCACAGTTAAGGAGGATAATGAAGGCATTACGTGACAATAAAACATTGGAATTGACAAAATTACCAGCAGGAAGAAAAGCAATTAAGAGTAAATGGGTATTTTCTGTTAAGATTAATAGCACAGGAGAAGTAGATGGATACAAAGAACGATTAGTGGCCAAAGGATGTGCACAAAAAGCTGGTCAGAATTGTTCAGAAACTTATGCACCAGTGGCTAAGTTGGCAAAACTTAGAACTGTATTGAGCATTTGTAATTATAAAAACTGGTTCATCCATCAACTTGATGTTAAAAATGCATTTCTTAATGGTACCCTGAGAGAGGAGATCTATATGATTCCCCCTGATGGTCTAAAAGTTAATGATGGTTTGGGGTGTAAACTTAACAAAACTTTGTATGGTTGAAAGCAGGCTCCCATGGAGCGGAATGCAAAATTTAATGATTTTGTCAAAGGATTAGCTTTCAAACCAAGCCAATCAGATAAGTGCTGGAATTTAAAAACTGAAAAAGATATTTCTATATAATTGTTGTTATATGTTGATGATTTTATAATTGCAAGTAATTGTTTAAATGATTTAAATTCCACAAAGGAAGCTTTAATGAATGAATTCAAGATGAGAGATCTTGGTGATCTTAATTATTTTCTTGGAATTAAGGTGGAAAGACAGGGTGATTCTATGTTCCTTGGTCAATCAGGTTACATTGATAAGGTAATCAAAAGATTTAAAATGGATACGTCAAAACCAAAATTAACACCACCGGCACCTAGACCATTTCAAGATTTCCAAGCGGAAACTGTTCGAAACAAACCATATCGAGAATTTATTGGTTGTTTAATGTACGCCTGTTTAGCTATTCGACCTGATCTCTGAGCAGCAGTTAATTTGTTTAGCCAATATCAAAGCAAACCAACAAAGGAATGTGGGAAGGCCAAAAAAGAGTGTTAAGATATCTCCTTTGGACTAAAAAATGGGGACTTTGGTTTGAAGGGAGATGTAAAACAACCTTACTCGGAATTGCAGATGCAGATCATGCCAATAGTGCAGAAAGAAAATCAGTTTCTGGCTATCTTTTCATAATTCATGGAGACCCAGTGGTTTGGTCATCCAGAAAGCAAAAATCTAATGCTCTGTCTTCTACAGAAGCAGAATTTATTGCTCTTGCATCAGCAGCGGCTGAATTTCTTTGGTTGAACTAACTGTTGCAAGAAATGAACATTGAGATTAATGAACCTGTCATTATATTTGAAGACAATCTGTCTTGTATATTTTCATTAACAAACTGGGATCAGAAACGTCTTAAGCATGTTGATATAAAATATAATTTTGTAAGGGATTTAGTCAGACAGAAAATACTGTTAGTTCAATACATTCCTTCTGAGTGCCAAACTGCTGACATATTTACAAAAGGATTGCCCTATGAATCTTTAAACGTCACAGAGAAGAGCTAGGCATGTGTGAAATGGTGAATTGTAAATGAAAGGAAATTGATAAGTTAATCCAATAATATGGAGTAATTGAGGAGGAATGTTGGAAAAACAATTACTTAAATTATTAGATGTTATTAATAGATTTAATCATTTGTCATTTATTATTTGTTATTAATATTTATTAATACTATTTATTTATCATCTATTGTTGACATAGTTACATCTGTTTATTAGAGTGTTTAGGTGTGTCATCTGTATCAACATGCTAGTTCTGTTTAACAAGACCTTTGGCATCGAGTGTATTTAATCAAGAAAGAACCATACCTGCAAGCACATTTCAACAGATTCAACTCATTCCGCTTTCGCAGCTACAAGATCTCGACAAGGAGTGGATAGCTAATTTAACAGCTGGAAGAAATATATCATTTCCTTTATTCCAACTTCCCGCCTCCCTAGGTCATGAAGATTCAAAAAAGGGGTCGTTTCATTTTCATTTAGAAATTAGATCAGGCTGGAATAAGTTGCACTTCATTCCCCTTCCCTTTCAAAATTTACGCCAAGCGTGATACCCCACGAGAAATTGAAAAATAAATAACAACGGACACGGAACTTCATTCTTTCGCTGAAAAGGCCGCCACCCGGCCGAGTTAACGAAAAATCCAGGATGCGATTCTTAATAACATCCCCAAGGTAGCCTGAAATTAGTAGCACAATCCCTGTAACCTATAAATCTCGTGAGAAAGGGTTCAGCGTCCCAAAGAGATCGTCGCGTAATAAATTCGGGAGGAGGCGAGACACGTATCAGATATCGATGAAAATACGGGGCAAAATGGGAATCCATCGGAAGAAGCAGGTGAGTACTGTTTTGTCTGTCTCAAAAAATTGTTTTTTCGATCAGGAAATTGATGATTCACATGGTCAACGCCTATTATTGCAGCAACAGATATTGCACGCCATTTTCCACAGTTATCACTCCTCGGCAGATAACGCTATCACTCATGCAAAGTCTGCAACAAATGCCCACCTTTGATCTTCTCTGAAAACTTCGGAAATGAACCTTTCGACCAACTTCTTGAATAAAACAGAAAGAATACAAACATGCACTGTGATATATACTTAAAAATAATGCCATGACGTCGATTCATAACTAGTAAAATAGCGGATATACTGAATAATAATTTACAGAGATACTTTCGTTTTCCATTATAATCCTACCAAAGATTCTACTTGGAACACTCCAAAATAGGTGCACCGAGGATAGAACTTTGACTCCAATTCCCGCTACTTCACAACTAGAATCAATCTCTCGTAAGAGCAGCTTCTCAAACTAGAATTTTTAACAACATATTCCACTTTTGCTCTTATTTGTACTCTGTAACCAGCATATTTGTTATCGCTCCTCCAATACGTTTATGTGCAAAAAATGGCTGGTGTTGGACGCCATGGTAGTACAACGTCACCATATTTTCTTACAAGTAGAATCCCTAAGTTCAAGCTTTTACTTTTTATATAATTTTTGCACATCTTTATATTCTGTAAGCCACACAACGATACAAACCCCCTATACGTAAAATGAAATGAAATCTAATATTGGCTGGCTTTTAACATGAATCCATTTTTGTTTGTTTGTTCCTAGAAGAAAAAGGGTTAGACACAAATGCATATAGCTATCTAATTACTATTATTCTTAATACAAAAAAACAGAAGTTCAATAGCTAGAAATTTTCCCTGTTTTACAGTTCTATCGACTCGAAAACTACGCTGTTAAGAAAACAATGATGAATTAAAAACACTAAGCCCAATTTCAACAATTAAGGAGAGTAAAAGTAAAAGAAAAAATTAAACGGAAATGTTTTCCATTATAATAAAATAGCTTGCCTTCAGTATCTCTCTTCAATCATAATTATTTATCGAGTTACTAGGAGTTGGATAAACATTTTTAAAAATTTCACCAGCGCCAACTTGGAAAAATGGTTGCGGCTAGAAACGAGGGGAGATAAAATTTTTAAACATCGCTTTATTCAATGGTTAATATGCGTGCAAAATACTGGATTTTTTTTAAATAAAAAAGGTCATGGAACTATTTACTTTTCATCGGGTCAATTGAAACAAAATGACCTTGAAAGTTGAACTATGAAAAATGACATGCATCAAACCTCCATCCCTGAAATGAGCCATCATCACCGTATCCGATAAGTGGGGCGCCGATAGCCCAAGCCCCCCCCCCCCCCTCTGCCCTAGTCTCCAGCTAGTCTTCTTCAGTTCATCATCATGGAACTCGTGCACAAACGATGTTTCGACCGCCAAAGACTCTAGGAGATCAAAGGGGATGCTGGAATTAGGGCAACCGACAGGGGCGAAGAGATAGGGTTCAGGAGATAGGGGCTTAGGGACATAAGGCATGCTTACTTAGGGGCAGAAATCCCCGATGAGTCAAAGGTGAGGCCGAAGGTGTGGGGCAGGACGACGAGGCGACGTTAGTCCGGCGGGAGGGTAAGGGAACCGAGAATGTCGCCGCGTCGAGGGTGAAACTTTCCTCCCAAGGAGGCAAAGAACATTCCGAATCTTAAGAAATTCATCAAGTGGACGGTAATCACAAGGAGAGTACGGTCTACAATATTCTTAATTGCGTGCACTATTCCCAATTCAATCCTTGGATTGGTTGACTGCAGCCCTCCACCTTTCCCTATCTAATGCTAGTTCCCTTACCTCCTGGAGTCTCTTACTATGTACTTTTCTCTTTATTCGGTCCATGAACGTATTCCTTGGTCTTCCTCTTGGGTCTTTTCACTCTATTTTGCCTTCAATTATGATCTTCACAAACCAATTGTGTCTCAGGGTGTGTCCAATCCATCTTGTTCTGCTTTTCTGTATGGCGTTCCATATGGTCCTTTCCTCTTCTACTCTTCTGTACACTTCATCATTTATTATTTTGTACGCCCATTTTATCTTCAATATTATAGCCGTGGTGAATTCCTCAGATATATTGCCACACTTCAAAGGGGCCTAAATTCTTGTTTTTTGCCACCGTCTCCCACGCTTAAGTCGCTATCTCGTCGCCCCACAAAACGTCCTTGATCTACTTTCGCTCCCCCATCCATATAGTTCCTTTCACAGAATTCCTACCGATATCCTCACTATCCAATGCCAACCCCTAATTATACCCTTTATTACACTGTTGACGCATCCTGCTTCTGACAAAGGCGACTGCTACAACGCCGGCGAAATTCGTCGAATACGATATCGCGGAAGACAATTCGGTAATCTCACTGATCCACCTCTTATAACCCCATTAGACAAAAATTATACGTCCTTCAAGGAATTCTGTACCCTCCTACTTTTTGGCATGGACTTCACTTCCTCTCCTACCACATTCAGCTCCTATAATGGTTTCCACTCCACCTTGCACACTTTATCCATTCTTCCACGCACCCAAATCTCGAAAGCGACCACCCTAGCCTGCAGTGACAAAGTTTCTACGGCAATCAACACGAAGTCTACTAACGGTTTGCACAAAACAACTGAGAAGATTCACGAGGTTTAATTCCACAAGTGATAAGAATGGAAGGAAAGAGAGTTCACTCGATGACCATTCACGTGTCCAATCTCAATACGAGTTAAATACCGATGACATCAAGAGTAAAATTAATTAAATCCTTCGCTAACTCCTCGAGTTCTGCAGAAAAAATGCGCATTGTCCAAGCAAAGGGTACGCACGAATAGTCTCAGTAAAAGAGGATAGTGGGAGGTCACGGTTTTATCACCCCAACTCAAGTAGGCAGCAGAGTGAGAGAGGCACAACGGCAACCGATTATAGGAATGAATGAGATAAACGTAACGTAGTTGTGCGTAGCATACTTGCTTAAAAATTAAGGTCACTCAAAAGGAAATTAAATGTTACACATTCCCGTTTTGTCCACTATATAGCATCAATATTTCGCCATTGAAGAAAATACAAAGCAATGCACAACATATCTCCTCAGTGCCAAGGTCCTTTGAGCATCAGGTTATTGATACAGATCGCGTCCTATGAAATAAAACGAAACCTCACTTCCTTTCAGAACAACTCAGGGCGTATGTTTTAATGAGGTCCGAGTAAATAATCACGGGACCAAAAAATCTATTTCCCCTCACTAGATTCTCGATCACAATATCGATTACTATCTATCTATCCGTGGATCTATCCGTGACTCGTCGCAACCACGTCCCCGAAGAGAGTCAAATTTCAAAAACCCCTTTTCTGTGAGTTCAATTTTTGTCTCCCACTTCCTTATCTCAAAAGCCAATTAGTGTAAAATATACACAATCCTGCTAATTGGCCTGGTAAGCAACTTCGTAGTTAGGAGTCCCATACATAAGAATCAGAGAAGGATGTCATTCAAGCAATGTCCATCCCCTCGTAGGATCTCACCCTCTTCAAATGCACACAGTAGCGAGTTTTATAGCGGTACTCATTATGAAATTCCGCAATAATAACTTGTCTTGACAAAGACCACTGGAATTCAAGCATTATCTTTTTCCACGGTACCTGAATTGACTGCGAACAAAGCAAAAAAAATAAATAAACTCAGCTTCCCATGGAATAACTATCACATTAACTACTACAAAGAAGGCCTAATAAGTAGGACATGGCAGCAGAAAAATTCAAAAGTACATAAATTGTAAATAAAACCAATTAACAAAAACTTCCTACCCAGTTTTTGAAAAACCACTAAAAATATATTTCATGCTTTTAAAGCCTTGACCTTTCCAGCCCTAAAGTACTTCTTATACGTCTCTTTGGCCACAAACTTGGCATTGGCATATATAGATTAGGGTGCGGCTTATTTTTCGAAAATCGGAAAAGCTAAAAGTTCCACCCGTCAAAACATTCAGTTTGATGAGAAATTAGCATTTCGAGCTCCCTAATTAGCATTTCGAGCTCGCTTCGTCCTCCTGCATCTCCTAAACGGCTAAAGATAGGTAAAAACTAATGAAATTTTAGCCCAAATGGGTCGTAAAATCATATATATATACTCTAAAAGCAGTTATTATGATGCGATATTTCCATTTTTTGAGTGGGGTATTTCAGACCCCATGCGGCACGTGTTAACGATATCGTAACTCAACAAAAATTTCACGTATGTGTTTTCTCATCAAACTGAATGTTTTGACGGGTGGAACTTTTAGCTTTTCCGATTTTCGAAAAATAAGCCGCACCCTATTATAGATGGCCTAATAAAGAAAAAATAATGACGAATGGGTTTCTTCATTCGTCCCTTATATCGCTTGCCCACTTCTCAGTAATGACAAGGTAAGACACAGAAGTAAGTGGAATGCCAGACCACAAAGCCAGAGTTGAAAAATTCTGTAGAGAAGGAAGACTTTCCAATAAAAGATTATCTTTGTCAGTCGAAAACTAAATTACACGAAGAGTAAGAGGAGCCCATTACAAAAAACGGCAAGCCAATTACGAGCGAAGCGTAACAATCAGAGCTACGAAATGAGGAAAATACAAGATTAAAAGAAAGTCATAAAACTAACAACACCTAGGGACGAAATCTTAAAATCACCACGGCGTAAATGCTCAACTTCTGCTAATTATACCTTTGATTACTCCCGTAAACTTCACGCGAGAAAAACTTGTTCCCGAAAATTGGGAGACGAACGAAAGGATACTCGAAGGCAACCCTCGCTGCAGGGACAATTTTTAAAGAAATATGAACGTATTAAGCTGAAATCAAACGCTCGGAAACAAGTTTCACATCCTTGCAGCGAAAAATACCTAAATTCCGCCACACACCCCCAAATAATCCGCGCTCCACGAACCACGAAAAAGGAAACGCACATAATCCCGGAAAGGTGGCTGGAGCGGCGACAGTTGCTCGATAAACTGGGACGCATCACTTTTTGTTAATTCCCCCTAATAAACCCAGGCTGCTATTCGTAAAAAATGGGGACTTTCAAGACGGAGGTAGGGAGTCGAGAAATGGGAAGAGGGGAGACACTTTTAGGGCACGGGTGCCTTCGTCCTTGCGCGGAAGCAAGCCCAGGATTACGTTGCGTATTCTACCAGCTGATTGGTAGATTTAAGGACAGTGTCTGTCGATCGAGGGAAGGGGAAAATTATACATATTCGAGCTCTGGCTTCGGCCATGAATCCAGCGAAAATTCCGAGCTTCAGAAAACTTCAGCTACCGGTCGCCCAGAATGCCTGTCTTCTTCCCTCCCACGTTTACCACGCATTCTCCCTTCCATCACCCCTTCGTCCACTATTTCTGGTTTCTCCGAATCTCCGGCGCTTAATACCCACCGTATCTTCTTCATTCTTTGCCACATCAAGATAACGAAGCCTCTAGCACAACCCGCTTGTCTAAGGACCAATTTTCCGAACTTTTAAAATCTTTGAAGCTTAGAAAATTACTTAACAATATCCTTCTCTTGGAAAACGCTTCCTTCGTCGAGGTGACTCTCCGTCTGATTTACCGACCACGATCTGGATGGGAATAGGTTTAGGAGTAAGAAAGTAAGGTGAAAGACGGTGTTCACGCATTCAGGAATAGAGAAAAGGAAACTGACAGGGGGAAACCTACGTAAAGACCTAAGTAAAAGAAAAAAAAGTATTTAAAACCATAATAAGGAGCGGTATTCGTTGTATGTTTCAGGCACTTGTATGTTCCACACACTTGGTCGCAACAGAAGGAGAATGAGAACTGATTGGAACATGTGAAGCGGTGGGTGAGGAAAGAGATGTAGAGGGGAAGCTGGTAGGATGGAAAAACAAGTTAAGAATTCTAACAGACAGAGAGAAAAGGGACTGATAGGAGAAGAAAGGAGGCGACAAAACTGGCTTGAAATAGTTTCGAAAGGTGGTGACACTGAAGAGAATCAAGGAGGGGAGAATAGGCAAGCTTGGCAAAGGGAGGAAAAGGATAGGAATTATTTGGACACAAGAGAAGAGAAAAATACATGAAGAATTTACATGGGATTTAATACACGGAAGAACTTGATATTTTTAAATATAAAGGGAAAATTCCCCATGTAGGAGCAATTTTAGGAAGTCTATAAAATATCCATCGACCGACAATTGATCGGGTACAAGGCGTGTTTTTAAGTAACTACCATTTTGAAATTCGGCCACTGCAGTGCTGCGGTCGGCATTTGGCGCATACGCGCTGTGTACCTACATCTGTTAGGTAGCCACAGACGCTATTACGTAAACATTCGACCGTTTACGTTTGTTTGTATCTAAAATGCCTCTGCCGATTGAGAATCCCGCCGACTATGAAATACGTACTGTGATTCGTTTTCTTAGTGATAAAGGCGTGAAAGTGGCTGAAATTCATCGTCAGATCAGTAAAGGTTATGGGAAAAAAATTATTAGCGATGGAATAGTAAGGAGTGAGACTTTAAAAAAACTGCACCGTGCAATCCAAAACAAAAGGCGAGGTATGCTGAGTAAGGGGATCGTTTTGCTCCAAGACAATGCCCGTCCGTACACGGCTAATCAAACTCATGATCTCATCGGATCATTTGGCTGGAAACAACTTGATCACCCTCCTGAGTCCCGAACTAGCGCCCAGTGACTTTTGTTGTTTTTTTCCCACCTGTTTTGGCATTTGAAGATGTATCTGGGTGGTCAGCGCCATGACGAGGATGATGTCAAAACGACCGTGTTGCAGTGGTTGTCTAATCAGGCGGCAGACTTCTATGAGGATGGGGTTTAAAAGCTGGTTTTACGATGCGATAAGTGTCTTATAATTAGTGGACATAACGTAAAAAATCAGATAAAGGTACAGGTTTTCATGTAAAAATAAAATAGTTACGAAAAGTATACTTGTTTTTTTATACGGTACTTAAAAAACACGCCTCGTAGAATGCCAAAGATGACACCCATCAACGTCCCGACTACTAAGTACATCCACATCCAGAACCCTCCCTACATATGTCAACTATTCCACCGGCTCTATTTCTTGCCTAATAATCAGCCCCGGCTGGAGACCATTTAAAAAGGAGAGCCAGGAGCTACGGACGGTCGGGATGAAGAGGCAATTGGGACGAGGAGAGAGACGCAATCGCGAGCAAAGGCGCGATATGGCGCCAGTCTGCGAGACACGAC
Source organism: Ceriagrion tenellum (assembly GCA_963169105.1). Classification (NCBI taxonomy): domain Eukaryota; kingdom Metazoa; phylum Arthropoda; class Insecta; order Odonata; family Coenagrionidae; genus Ceriagrion; species Ceriagrion tenellum. The sequence goes on along the minus strand of OY720637.1, from coordinate 80,256,655 downwards.
CTTCCGCGCACGGTCGCCTATAAAAGAGGCGGGAATGAAAAACGGGAGACTGGCAGAGTGGGGGGCGGGGGGAAAGGACTGCTAGCGCTACCTCAAAGGGGCCCAGACAATAGACGAGAGGGCGGCTACTTCCCCGTCCCAGCACCCACCCCTCAAACTCTCCCTTTATCGAGCCGGGAAAGGGCGAGAAAGACAGAAGGGAGTAGGACAAAAAAAACACAAGGAAGTATCCACGTGACGAAAGAGGATAAGGGTGAGAAATTGGAAGAGAGTGCGAGCGTAAAAAGGTTAGCGAAGACGTGGGTGGGGGAAACAAAGAAAATGCAACGAAACTGTATTGGTCTAAGGAACTAGAGGCGGCACAAGGGAAAAGAAGGATCAAAGGCGCATAACCAAGTTTATGAGAGGCCCTAATGGGTAGGACGAGAGAGGGCTATGGGAATAAGAGACGACACGTGAGATGGAGGAAGGAAGTCCGGGTTAACGAATAATTTAAACGAGTTTCAGAGGCTGACGCGTTGGATTCACTCATTCGTTCATGAAATCTATTTGTTAAAGGGAGGTTTCAATGACAGTCAGAAAAAAGTTTTCTAGATTTTTACACGATTCCTTCCCTTCTACCTCAAGTATGTTTTCCTTCATCTCAACGTTTCTCGTCCCTCCACCGCTGGAAGATATGCAAAAAATTAGACAAATTATTTTTCATTACTCTTCCAACAGGCTCTGTAAAATCGAAAATGGGAAGAGAGAGCTTCAAGCTATAACAAACACGATATAATTCGCAGATACCTATCAAATCAATCTTTATCACACTTCATATCGATATTTCAGCCCACCCCGGTGGCATCGACAAATATCTCCAAAAATTCGAAAGGAAATCCTTTTCAACGGAAATTTTTTTACAAAACATCCATCGGAAGTTCAATGTCCAAAAAGCATGCTTGAATAATTAGGTCATTGCCATAACGGCAAACTGCCGTTGAACATTTTCAAAAGCAACCCATAGAGTATACCTATTGACACGTAGGTACCTAATCCGATTCTCGATTGCAGTGGACAAAAGGAAATCATACTTTGCAGCCCAATTCCAAACAAGAGATGAATCAGCTTCAAGAGACTGCTAACTAGTGCAATAATGGAAGAAACTGCTGAACAATGCAAGAGACTATGCCGGAAAGTTTGGTAACCGAAAACACCCTCATGATGTACAGCTAAGGTCATAAGGAAAATATTGCACAAACCGATTCCAGTATCACCCGGGGGCTAGCCCGTGGGTCAGTGATCATTAAGCTCAAAAGAAATGCGACGGCCCAGTTAACAGCACTTCGGCTAACAAACTCGACTCCGAGACAGGCTGAAAACACTCGACTTGAAATATTCTTCTAAGGAACATGGGTAAACTTCGTATTGCATCCATGTTATTATTTCTCTCTCCGATACAGGTTCATACTACTCCACACTTATCTCGACGCGAATCTCAAGAATAACTACAAGGTAGTCATAAATGGGTCTAAGCCAAACTAAACCGTAAGGGCAGTAAAACACAGTACTTTAATTCCTTTCGGATGTTCTGGTTCCACAAGCAATACTAGATAATACACAATTACGTTTGAAATTTTCCATTAGTTTTGACACACTAGGAAAATATACGCGGACGTCTTGCATGACTTCAGAAGTGACACGAGTCAGAGGTATAAACCCAGAGCCATGACACGACTTCAGTTCAGCCAATAACTTAAAAATAGTGAGAGCACAGCCACTTAGCAGGCACACAGGCGGGATGCAAGTAAATGACGGTATGAGAGGTCCGGAGAAAATTATAATAACAATTATCGTACATACACTTAACAACAAAGATGACTTTTCATTGAAATGCAATTAGAAGTCAACAAGCAAATTATGGAAATGCAACCTAATTGAAAAAGGTGAAAACTTAACGAAAGCAATGGAAAGAGGCCAATTGAGGATCAGGTGAAACAGTAGATGAGTAGAGACATACTGAGTACAAATGAGGATTTGAGCATGACATTGAGCGATAAGGAAATAGGGTAGACTTTAATCCTCATTGTCTGACCGTTTTGATATTAACAGCAAGAAGAGAGGATTTCCTGGATAGACAAAAGGGAGGGATGTAGAGGGTACACCTCAGTGTGAGAAAGACGGTCGCGGGCGAGACACGCACGTCCACTATTAGTCGCTCCCCTCAGACAAGAGAGCCGCCGTAGGGGAAAAAAAAACTCGACGGAGGACAGCGGCGGCCTTTTACCCCCAGGGAACAAGCTCAGTGGCACCAGGGACCCGTTTTTACTCCCCCTTTAACGTCCGAGGCCACCCTTTTCCGGATCCGACCTACTGAGAGAACGCGTCGATCCGCTAGGGACTGCAAGATGTGCAGAACGAAACCAACGAGTGGAAACAATGTAGACGAATCAGAACGGATCATCATTTGCCGTCGACCAATTGTATCCCATGTTCCCAGGACAGTCGGACCCAGATTTTCCTCAAGTGTGATGAGTCTTCTCTGAAGTTTCCTTCACAAAACGACCCATTTCTCCTATGTTAACTTTATCTTTTTCCAGAGTAGGCAGAAGAAGGTATGGAGGAAATATGGAGAGATGATGATGGTTTACAAAGGAGTAATAGAGGGGAGAACGCTAAGTAAACGCGGAAGAGGAACAAATAGAATAGGAATTTTGGACGAAAAAAGAAAATAAGAGGTGATGAGAAATTTGAGAAACTTCACGCGGAAAGTAGAATTGTATTCAGAAATTAGTAAACAAGATAAAACGGATAAGAGAAAGTACCGCTAGGAACGTAGAAAAAATAAGGAATCAGCAGGTAGACACAAGTGATGAAGAAACTTATTCCGAATGGCGTCCGAGATCCCATTCACCGCTCCTCCTCCCTATTTCGCGCTTGTCGAACATACTCCCCTCGATCTCCTAGTAGTAGTAGTAGTTTATTAGAGTTCGTCGACGACTTAGGTCATTTTGCACGTCTTATCGTTCGTTAAAGTTATCTAGTACCAGAATACAATCACAACGTAATGTAAAGACTAGCTTGTATTATAAGCTTTTAGAGTGTCCTGTTTCTTGGATAACAGATATTACGCAAAAATAAACACTAGTACAATTTCCACACTTTTCATTTTGTCACCGACCGGGGTTTCAGCAGATTACGCCATCATCAAGGTGTAATGTGCTGAAACCAAGATGTCCTCATGACCCCAGAAATTTTCAGCAGGGTGCGAATGACCTCAGTCGTCGAAGCACCCTATTCACCTAAATACTACAATTTTCAGCTCATTTCGCCGCTCCAGGTTGTGTTCATATTCTGTCAGTATGGGCTATATGACAGTAGTTGTATCGAGGATTCTTACCCTCAGTAAATAGGACTGGGTTTGGGCGCAGTGCCCTATTCTATGTCGAAAGATAGCAACAGTAAAACCTGTATCAAGCGACTACCGACGGTTTCGCTGAAAACTGGTTGTAAAGAGGGATGGTCGTTCGACAAGGGTTCAGTTTCTAGGACTATTATGCAAATGAACGGGCAGCTGATTTGAAAAAAAATGGAAAAACTCTTTAAGCGACAGTTTTGTCAAAACCTATACAGATAGCGTTTATTTCTTCATACTTGAGTTGCCACTGGGAAATTCCAATGCGTATTAATTTGGTATGCACATAGAGTAAAACATGAATCAAGCGACCACCGACGGCGCCATTGAAAAAATGTCATTTAAAGGGGTAGTCGCCCGAAAGGAATAGGAGGGGTTTCACTGTACTTCCTGTAATCGGTTCCCTCACCTCTTCAACATACTGTCGTATCTTAGTTTATTCTCCGCCCACCGTTCCAGCCTTAGAATTTCTCTCGTCAGCCTCCTTTCCTCCTGTACGTCAAAATACCTTCCTCAATCATTACACTTTCCATTTTCCATCACACCCACTTCTAAAAAGCCTCCAGTCAGCCAAGCAATGACAAAAAGATTAGCCATAATTCTAATTAGGAACTTAAAATTAAAAGGTAGGGCAACTCTGTCTTTGAGAAAATAAATGTGCGTAGATTGATCTTTAAGATGTGGATGTGAAGGAGAATGGAATGCGCGCCTATGATATTGAGGAAAGCAATAGAGGAGATATTAGAGACGATGGGGAGAGAAATGAAGTAGAAAGCAAAGACTCGGAATTGGCATAAAAACGGAGGATGTATCGCGGGGTAATGATATGTTTAAGATTGTAATAGAAGAGAGCATATTAGATGAGAGTGGAATAAGAAGGATGAGATACGGATGTTTAAGAGGATCAGCATGTATGAGAAGATAATAGAAGATTCAGTAAAGGAGTAAACAATTGTGTCCAATAAGTTCAGAGGTCCCCTGAAATGGGTAGAATTACAGTAGAACCTAAAAAAAAGTAACAATCGCTCGATGTTAGCGCACCAGATGAATTAGCACCATGATGGAAGATGAAGAGCACGAATAAAGGAGTTTCTCACACATACTTCCCGCTGGAGAGACGTTACCAGGACAGAGGTGTCGTCCAACCGTCACATGAATAAAGCCGGCTTAATCCGCTATCTAGCGAGCTCCATCGAAGCGATATGCCGAGCTATGATTGCTTCAGAAGGATAAAAGTTTTTCACTCAAGTTCTCCCATGAAGTCCATTCCTTACTTCTCGATAAACCACCCGGATAAGAGGATAAAAAATCGGATCAAAGATCGTTCCGAAACGAGCGCAGTCTTCCGCCTCGGCTATATCAGGAATCATTGAAGAGAATCGAGGGGTGGAGGGAGGGGAAAAAAATTCCATCAACTCGCAACGGACTAACCATCCGTGAGATTAGGTAACGAACGAGCCACATTCCCGCTTGATACCATCGAGATCTTATAACTTTGAAGAGATCCATGATCAAGACAACAGTAATGGCTTCAAACGCAGCGAGCATATGGAATAAAATATGATATATTGGAGGGGAGGAAAAAATTCCTCTCCCATAAAAAACTCAATGAAGACTTGAGAGAAGAGAAGCCTAAGGCAAAGTACGCACACTATCAGGGGGGTTCTTTTTACAGATAACGATTCAAGCAAAAAAGTAAGAATGCACTACATCGAAAAACAATCATGAAGCAGACTCTTGTATACTGTTGTAGCTTGAACAAGAACCCCAGCGGAAAAATATAAGCATTCCACAAAAGATGCATGGTATTAGAGAAGAACGCCGATAATAAAATGGACGGAAAAAACCAACAACGAAGTCATCTTTCGAAGAGATGGAAAAGAAGGTTAGTTAATCTTGCCTCAGCTAAGTATGCAAGACCAACTATTATACAATGTATTTCGAGACTTATCAGCCACATGAAAACCATAAAAACGAAATGAAGGGCAGTAAGTATATATCAATTACCGAATATGGGATAGTCATAAGGTATTTTAGCAATTGATGCCAGATTGGAATCAGAAGTCACCTCCAATTTCCTGTATTGGAAGGGGATGTAATTATAGACTTAGTTATTGATGATTACCACCGTTTAAGGTTGACTCGGATAGGAAGAAATATCACGATCTCAAAACGTGATCTCCGGTAAAAATGTAGTTAGATGGAAAGAGTTATTTCTGCCACGATGGGTGTAGGGTCTCATAATCTAACACGATATTTATCCTCAGCACGGCAACAGTTTTCTCCCCCTTCGTCCCATTGATGAACCTCATTCTCTTTCTTCCTCTTTCCCGTTTACCCAAATCCTCCAATCTACTACTGTCTTCAGCCTTCCCTTGCTTCCTACATTACTCTTTACAGGCAACTAATATGTCCCCTTCATTATCTTCTACAACAGTTTCCACTCCTCAGTTACGATGCCGACCACTTCCTCCTTCGTCTTGCCTTCCGCCTATCCAATCCTCTCCATTCACCTCCGCACCCACAACTCAAACACCCACAAACTATTAGCATCTTTCTTCCTCATAATCCAAGTTTTAGCACCAAACTATTTCACCAAGGAGTCCGGCCAATTTCAATTATTATTTGCCCAGAGCTTTCCAGATTAATTATAACAGTTTTCCAGGGTCTCCCTTGACTTAGTTATTGATACATTTTAATTGGATTTCCTATGAAATCCGCATATTTTGTCGGCATGAAAAATATAATATTTTGTGGCCTCCTTAAGGTCACATAAAAAGAGAAAATATGGTACAATAAGTGAATAATACGTTATATCTCAAAGAACAAATACCCAAAAGAGAATATCCGACAGAGAATTTGAGAAGCAGGTGATAAAATTCCTAACAATGGAATAAAATGAGCATCAAGCTAAAAAAAAAGGCAGGCTAATACCCAATCACTACGTCGAGGTGTGAATTAGAGCTCACGACGACAATTTTAGCAAAACATTTTGCTCTCCGCCCTGATATAAATCGGCTGATGTGCTATTTCCAGGGCTTTTCGGGAAAATGCTCTGAGTTTACCGGGAAATAATTCCCGAATTTTCCCAGTTATCCAGGTCTTTGGACAATCTGGTCACACGTCCCACATCATACTTCGTCAATTGTTTCCTTGCTGTCGCACATTAGAGCCCCATCATCAGCATTGATGACAGAGGATAAATAAATAAATTAACCTGAAGTACAGGACTATGAAAAAAATGTTTCGGTTAGCAAAAGAGTGTGGAGTAGAGATCTTCATCAAACCTATCTTCAGACTGAAGCCTACTGACGATGGTCTAAAAACCATGCCATTCGCTGCGTATGCTCTCATGCTTCGTTCGCTTTCTTCCCCGTAGGAAGGTACCATCGAATACTTCCGGATGATAATGTTGCGTGCCTCACGTCATTCGTATTTCAAAAGCCGCCGTCCGGAAACGGCTCGGGATGAGTGATGTGGAATGGAATTATTCCGTAGCAGGGAAATTAGAGTGCCAAAATGTCTCCAGCGGTCAACAAGAAAAATAACATAACCCTCGATTCATTACCCTGCATTCGATCGAAGACACGAAGAAGGCTGCCGGAAGAAATACAATTGATTGAACGCACGCAAAATGTTTTCTAGAATGAAGGGGGCCACCGAGGCGATCACCTCCGAGGCTACAGCTATGCGTTTAAAAAGGGGCAAATGTTTTGGGGTGCATAGAGGATGAAAAAAATTCTCTCACTGATCTGAAAGGAAACACGGCAAGGACACGCAAAATTTACATTATCTATTTTAGAATGGTTTCCATTCACCAAAATATAAAACACAATTTGTAATCTAGTCACAACGCTCGAAAAGATTCAAAATTCCGAACTAAGGATAATGAATGAGACGTGGTATCTGAATGTCACGGTGCAGCAAATATTGAATACAAATTTACCAAAATTAAGACAGTGATTGAAATCAGCCTTCATTCCAAGATTTCTTTCCACCCAGTCATTTCCACCTCAAGACCACCGATACAAAATGACACAATACATAAGCATGTAAATGAGAGTAAACTAAATATGCTAAAGAGATATAACAAGAAGTCGTAATCAAAATAAATGTTAAGAAAATGTCCTAAATGGTCGAATTCAGATATATAGAGGACTAATGAAGCATTCTGGTACCAAGAAGAAACTTATCTCTTCGACATGAAAATAGCCGATGGGCAAATATTGATTTTTAGGTTACAATATAAAAAGGCCAAAGGAAAGAAAAAAACTTGATATTTTAATAAAAAAAGTTGTCGCAATAACTTCACCTCACAAATTCATGAAAGGGATTCGATCAATAAGTAGGTAACACTTAATGCTTGATATTTTCGCGTAGATGAACCAATGAAAAAGAGGAAGAATTCTTACAAGAAATTCCACTCTTCTCCTTAACTTGGAAATTCGCGGTGAAAGCGCGATGAGAAGGTATCATGAAACTCATACGTACTTCCTACGGCTACAGGAAGTTATTCCAAAAATTCGGGACCCTGGTTTCTTAACAATTCACGTGAAGTACACTGATTCATGAACGGGATTAGATTAAAAAGTTCAAAGGCTAAAATCCTGGGCTAAAAGAACGTCTCTTAAGTAAAACATATTTTAAAAGGGTAGAGCCAGAAAAAGTAATTGCAGAGTTGCATTCGGGAGGAATACCACAAGAAAACTCATTGCTTTTTCCACCCTATCTGTTCCAATTTCCTATATTCCACTCGAGCCGAGGAGCCCGGTCAGAAGCGACATTGTCAAAAATAACCTTCCTTCCGCATCCTACTTTGCACCAAATTTACGCCTCTCAATCCTCTAAACCTAGGATTTGTACTTGTGGGAGGAGGGGGCCGGGATTAGTGGCAGCTTTAGAATCCTGAAGACCAACTTCGCTAAACTGGCAGGATAAAGAGGGCCAGAATCTCCAGCTGAGGTGGAGAGACGAAGTCTTTGCCGAGTCCCCACGCATTCAATCTCATCTAGATGGAATTCGCTCGAACTAGGCCACAGTATGGTTCTTCTGTAACATTTCTATACTTTCAACAAGTTTTTGAAACAATTTCACTCAAGAATCAACCTTACAATAAAACGCTATTGATATTAAGCTGGTAGATCCGTATTGGATATCGATCCTATAAGACCTAGCTCATAAAGTTAACTTACGACTAAGCTAAGGCCGTTCCCCTCCTTCCACTGCTCCCCACCCAACATAGATCATTGACCTCCACAACGACGCAAAACATCCATACACCAACACTCGCAAATGAAAATAACGAAAAGGACTTCAGGACAGCTTTCAAGAGAACTAGGACGGGAATTACCATCAGAACGCAGGTTAAAGTTTAGGTTAAACCTCTTAAGTAAATTCGAAGCCGATTTGTTCACAGATGACGTTAGATATATATTAAGAACCCCTGCGTATTATGCTAGGTTTGATCAGATTAACAAGATTAGAGAGATAGATTGTCGTACCGATAGATTTAAAATGTCATTTTTCCCGCGTACCATAAGAGAGAACAATAGGCAGCGTAGCAAAGGGATAGGTAGGTGAAATATAGTTAGAGTAGTCTGTAGTGCATGATGCATGTAATAACAAACAATAATCCCTTTCTTATTATGTAGATACTAACCATCTAGCTGCATGTGACCCTGTTCTCTAGCATGTCTCCCTTAAATATCCTACTTGCATGTCAATAGTGCATGTTTGGTGATCTTCACCCCCTACCACCCACCCTGCAAACTCCCTCGTGGTGGCTCGCAGGGTATTACGTAGATGTAGATGAAGAGAAAGCCTCAGCAAACTACATAAAAGCTTTGGCTTCCTTCAACATCAAGCCCTCGTATAACGCGAGTCATCAGTTGATGGTTATACAACAGGAAAAGCACCAATAACACACAACAATCGGGTAGGAATGAATTTACCCGAAAGTCACGTATTAGTTTTTAAAAAATTGAACATATAGCCACAAAAAGCTGATAAAAATTATTCAAATACGGCAAATAAAACTCATATTATTCGCAAATTTTCAGTTTTTAAAGGATTGCAAATATATTTTACTCTAGAACAAAAAAATAACAAAGAAAATGCCCAAGTCGAGAGAGTATATATCGGAATCGTGAAAAGCGAAATAAAAAACGAATTCCGTTCTCAGAAATATCACCACGTCACATTTAAAAAACTCGAGCACTGAAAACTTTTGAGAAAACCAAAGTCGTCACCATAAAAATAGAAATGTTTCCAAGAAAAATACAGCACTAAGAAAAATAAAGCATACCTACATAAGCCTTCCCATTTCCAGCCTGTAACATGGATGTACCACTGAATAAAAACAAACGTCACGTCCATTTAAGAACCTCAGACTACATACTCAGGACATCTAAACGGCTTGAAATATGAAGCGAATCTATAAAAATATAGATATATTTGACCATATCATTTATCCACTCGTGTAGGCCACTTACACCAGATTTTCATTTGTACACACATCTGTTCCGTATTCCAAGTGGTTCAGTATTCGTAATTTAAAAACAAAAAGCATGAGGTAAAAAATATGAGCCCGTCATTGTGACACAATCAGCAATAATTAGAGTACACTGCCAGTATACTGTCAGCATGTTACGAAATTTTTCTCTAAAAATGTCAAATGAAAATAGAAATACAAGAAGTGCTTTGAATAAAGCGTTTGCATCATTAGTACACAGGCAAAAACTATGATCTTTAGTAAATCCACCATCTGGGTCAATGTAAATGAAATCAGTGAAGCTCCGCCAAGCACAACTGTTCGAAGGCAGCAGAAATTTAACCTATGTTTTTGTTTCACCAAATTCCGTGACACTAGGCGCGTCCGAACAACTAAAAAAACGTGTGAGAGCTCGTGAAGCTTAAGATACAACGATTCCACCCCGGAAATCCTCTCCTAGACATCTCAACATCTCCGATCGGAATACCGCCTGCCATAAGAAAAACACTCATCTTACCCGCGAGCACTGCTAACAAGACCACAAATCCCCAACGCGGAGAAGGGTTTCCGTGTCGGTTCGAGGAAGCAAAGGCAGTTTGATTGGCACCCGCTAAGATCGCTCACTGTACCTTGAACCTGAAGCGAAACATGGCCTCAGAAGGTCTTACAGCAGCGTGACGAACGGACTACGTACACGTTCCAATCGACAACGCTCCACAGATACGCGCAAATAATTGGGCCACTTCGAGAAGAACTCCGCACGTAATTGGGAAATTTTTGATAGAGCTCTGAAAGTTTCGCTATCAGATATGTAACACGATGTGATTGGCATGACAATTTGCACCATCATCACCCACTGTCATCGCTGTGAAATTTGATTTTCTTTTGCCCTCAACTTCATTTTTATTACAACAAACGGTTCTATTAATGTTTCACAACCCTGTGCACGCCTTTAAAATTTTTAACTATAACAGCCCTAATACTTTTCTCACGTTTTCTACAGTAATTCTTCCATTTCATTTACCCTCCCTATGCCTTTCATTTACCCGTGCTATGAAAAATGACTAAACGTCCCATTATATGTTCATTCAAGTATATCTCTTGTGCACCAACGAAATACCGTACAAGCCACCTTAAGGGTGTGCAGCACGAAGACGTGAGTCGACAGGTTGTGTAGTAGAGTAGTTCTACGTAACCTCACGTTTCGCAATACCCTGCATGACTCTTGCATCTAGTTACAGTATGTTGGTGAAAGGGACTTTTTAGTTCATGTTGGTGTTAACTCACCCCCTTCCAAACACCCCTGAGGTGGTTTGCAGGGTAACATGTAGATGTAAATTGACCTCCACTTCAGCATGTTACACTTCCCACCCCAATTCTCCTTAACACTCGGTCAACGATTCTTTCATCCCATTAAATGTTCTTCATTCTTCGAAGACAAAGACAGCAAAACTAATGTTGTGGTCTACAACGATTATACTTCACTAATTTTCGATTCACTTAGGCAGGAACCCTAGGTTGACAAATTCTCATCAAAAAATTATGGCAATGCTTTAAAGACACAACGACATTTTCTTCAAACGAAAAAGTGAGACAATAGGGACTGATTAACTTGCCGAAGTCCCAAAGCCTAAAAATGAAGTTGCTAGAGAAAAAAGACGTGGGTATTTGTCGAGTCGGAACATCATTCGCTAAAATTCTCCTTTCACTGGAATTGAGCGAGGGGAAGCGGCCAGCAAAAGACGCCGTAGAGGGTCGAAATAATGTATGTGGTGGCTTGATTCATGTCGAGCGGCCAGTAGGGCGACAATATATCCCTGAGCGAATGGACGACAGTCACCATTCATCGAACTATTGATCGCCCTCTCGGGGTGCAACCCATTCACTCGCGGACTGAGGACAGGAATCCGTCTGGATAAGAATTCCATGGGAAACCAAAAAAATAAAGAAAGAAAGGAGGAAGTGGCCAACGAATAACCAGGGGGCGATCCACAACACCATCTTTTATGCATTCGCTTGATCTTTCCTTCGCTACCAACGAGATCATCTTCAGCTGGGGCCTCCAAAGGAGAATGACGGCCCCCTTCAGGCCGGCAATCAATTGCAAGATTCACTTCACATGAGGCTCCACTCAACCATTTTATTGTCATTTAATTCGAGCCAAAACCACCAAAAAACAGTGAGGGCGAAACTCCTATATAGGGGTCGTATAGAGCAAGTTTAGCGTTAAATACTTCATTGAGGCACACTGTTTTTAAAAAATGTGAGGGGTGCAACTGCATGGCTAGTACAAAACAGGTTTGATACAAGTTGCAAAAAATGATAAAATTCAGGTCACAAACACGTCGATAACACAGGAAATGACCTGAAAGTCCCTCTTCACACACACCACATATAATCACAACAAAATAAGAGGGAAACATAGGCCCTAAAGTCAACACACACACACACCAGTATCTAATGGCTGATAATATTCCCTGCCACTCCTATGACAGTTGGCGGACTAAAATGTAGCAGCAAATCTTGGACCTCATTGTACCCATGATTGTGAAATAAATCTTAAGCATTAAAATTCATTTAATTTCCTCGAACAATATGGGGAAGGCCACGATTTTCAAGAGAATTTCTAAAAGGAGAAGGTAAGCGGTTGCACCTAACATAAAGGTAAACAGACACAATGTAATCGGAATCAACGACTGTTAAAATTCATACTAATGTCGACACAATTTCTTATGCAAGCTACAAGGATCTTCCTATGCGATCAGGGTTTCAGCGGAAAATTTAATGAACGAATACTGGCGATCCTTTGTTATATCTAATTCATGTTCGGCATATTAGAAAACTTAGCACGATTCCACACTCATTCAATAAACAAATCGATTTCGATGCCATTTCCAAGGAGGAATGATGTCTCGTAAACCATTAAGAGTGTTTTTCTTCAGTAACGTAGTGAATATCAATGTAAAAATTCAACAGGTACACCACATACCTTCCTGCTTTTTCATTATGAAGAGATACTTACAAATTACGTTTGAAACCAAGAATAACATTTTTTGCAGTAGAATTATTTCCTGCACATTTAAGTCTACGTTCAACCTCGTAAATCCACTTCTGGGCTTGACTTGGGTTTCAGGAGGATATTTGAGGAAAATAGAGTAGACGGGAGGAAAAGGTAACTAATGAGAGGCGAGGGTATGGTGATGGTTGTGATGGTGGGACGTTGGGTAAGCGGGGAGGGGAAGATACGAACAGACTGTAGAGATTAGATGTAGAGATACAACATAATACGAGCTGAAAAATTAAATGGTTTTAGGAGTAAGGGGCATGTATCAGTGAAAATATAACTCTTAGTTTTATAATAACTAGTTGACAGTTAACGCAAGAGGAATGTTTCGTTAAATTAATGTGATGACCGGTTTTAAATGTCGTTATTTCCGAATTCTATAAGAAACCACAATGCCTGCCAATGAGATTTTAAAGTGGGTTTGTCGACAGGTAGTACACCTATGGAGTTGATTTGCTCCCTAATGCACGTTTCTTAATCTGCCACGTAATGCTAACACCTTTTTACATCTACATCTACGTCATACCCTGAAAGCCACCCAAAGGGTGTGTGGCAGAGGATGCTACCACACCAGGCATGCATTAATTTTACGGCAGAACACTGAAACTACATTGAAACCAGCGTACCACACATGCAACGCGCCCATTAAAATCTACTAACCAAGAAACATTCTATCGTCAATCGTTCCAACATGCAAGGGGTACAAGGACTACGACTACAGATTCAAAATCTTATGCATAAATAAGAACATTAATATTTACATTATGCATAAATAAGAACGTACAGAATATAAAGAGAAAAATTTACTGTCTGCCTATTGTCACAACTCGAACTATTCATGAAGACGATCACAGCTGTTATGGTCCCGAATGGTACGCGGAAAAAATGACATTTTATACCTATCGGTTCTACAATCTAGCTCTCTAATTTTATTGGCGCGATCTAATCTGCCGTAGTACGAGGGGGTTAATAGTACGTTTTTCACCTCGTCAGAGAAATGTTTTACCTGGAATTTAGTTAGTAGGTTAAGCCTATAGTTTAATCTACGCTGTAATAGCGATGACATCCCAATTCTTCTAACAATCCAGACACACCAGCAAACTTATTATAGCATCGTTTCACCAACCTAGCTCCTCTTCGCTGCACGCGATCTAATTCCGATATAAACCCCGTTTCATATGGATCCCATACACTGGCAGCATATTCCAGATGAGGCCTAACGATTGAAAAATAACAACGTTCTTTCACTTTCTCATCACATTTTCCGAGTATTCTCTTGATAAAGCCTTGCTTCCTGTATGCTTGACCGCATATTTCCCGAATATATTATCCCCAAGATATGTCGTGAGTAATTATGACCCCTAAGTACTTAACAGACTCGGCGTGAATAATTTCCGTATTATTAATTCTGTAAGCCCTACCTGGCCTATTTTTCTTTTTCCAAAAGCTGACTGCTACGCACTTTTTTATGTTTAGTTCCATCTGCCACTTTTCGCACCAAGCATGAATAGCAAGTAGGTCGACTGTTAACGAGTCGCTATCTTCGGAATTGGTAATATCTCTATACACAACCGCGTGTTCTGCGAGGAGTCTAAGCTTACTTTTAACGACGTTGTTAATATCATTAATGTATAAGAGAAATAAAAGTGGACCAATGACACTTCCCTGAGGAACACCCGATGTGACGCTGTGTTTGACATTATACCATCTTTGACAACCCTTTGTTCCCGCCCATATAAGAACTGATTAATCCAACTAATAATTTTTTATCTATCCCATATGTTTCCAGTTTTGAGAGTAACTTAATGTGAGGTACCTTATCAAAGAGAAATGATCCCCGCATGACATATGTATCTCGTAAACGTAGTTTCAATTATCATTAATTCAATAGTCTATGCAGCATTGGTAGCATATCTAGGGCGAAGTGCATGTTGGTGAAAGTTACTTCCATATTACAGGGCATGTTGGTGATAACTCACTCCCCGCACTCGCTAAACACTCATGAGGTGGCTGAGTGCATGGTCTTTGTTAACTCAATCAGATAGGCAGTCAGTTGACGGGAGTGTAATCGATGGGTGCATATATTAATTGGTTTTCTTACCGAAAAAAATATTTAAGGAAAGATTTTAAAAAAACTGGCCAAAATATTTAAACTCTCTTCCATCTCAAATATTCTTAACCGGTGGATCGCCTCTAAATAAAATTGGCACATTTAAAAAGGCTATCATTGGAACTAATAGGCTAGGAAAATTACGAATCATCTCCATTTCTCCCGTTTCCCACTTGAACAATTTTACGCGATAGTCACGCGCCACCCGGCACGAGTGAAAGGATCCTCTTACCGCCACTGAGGAGTGTAACAGGACGTCTTTTTCCGGAGCCCCATGCAAATAAAGGTGCCTCTCAAGGGATCCCTCCCTCACAGAGGGCCGCGAATCCAGCCAAGGCCCTTCCCTCTACCTCTTGCGCCGCTCTCCCAGAATATCGAAATAAGCACTCACTCGAGAAAGGAAGAGGGAGGAAGGGAAAGCCAATAGAAAAGGATAATAGATACGGATAAAAAGGAAGAAAAAGCCTTGGGCATGTTTTTATAGCGGGACACAAAGTGAAGAAAACAGAGGGGAGACGTTGGTACAAGAGTCCAGTCGTGCGAATCGTCTTCCCCAACTTTCCTTTAACGATTCTTCTCGCTTCCTCCTGTGCTGCCTTCTCTCTTCTACGCCACGCATCACGTTAGATTCCCTTTCTTCCATAATCTTTACGGCTCGGTTGAAGAAAAATACCGGGGGAGTAAGAATGGGAACTGTAAAGGAATCGGAATACAAGATAGAGAGAACGGCTATGAAAACTACAGCCCTCACATACCAAGTTGATCTCTGCCACAAGACAAACTTCTGCTTCCCGCTCCACTACATACTGTTAGAGCCCTGTAAAACGACTGACACTTGGGAAGAAGGGCATCTCGAATAGGCAATATCATGGCGCCGGAAAAGCACTCACATTCCAACAAGCAAGGGCGACATCGCCGATTCCATGGCCACTTGGCCAGGTCCTCGGTGCTATGGCGGAAGGCACCCAATACAAGCCATCAGCCATGTATATACGTCACGACGTGGAAGGAGAATGAAATGGGAAGTGATACGCTGAAGTAGGACCGAGCATATGGACCGACTAATTCAACGCTCAGCAGGACGACCTAGTCTCAATTCAAGGGTAAGGGAGACCCAAGGGTAAGAACGATGGGTTAAAATGAGCCGCTTTTTCAAGGTGCCATCAAAAACTCCTCGGTCGAGAGAACAAAAAGCTGGACTATATGGCCACAACATCGCCGCTAAACCAATATTCCTGGGTCGTTTATCTACGAAAGGTCGTGACGTTGCAAAATTATTTCAACGTAGATTTCAGACGAGTCGGCAGAGAGATGTGAACTGTTGTGTGGATTTGTAGATACTGATGTGTTTCTCCAAAACTTGCGCGAATATGTGCTTTTAAAATATCGACTGCCGCCTGAGTACCTGTAAAACACTTTACTACTGGTATACAGGATAGCAGAGGAGAGAGCAGCAGAGATTTCGCTAACAAGTTATAACAGAAATATAAGGAAATTAATCACAATATACCTTCACCCACTGATTTCCATTAACGTATCACAAAATTATTTGAAAAATCGATACCTTTCCATGGAAAAATAGGTTTAAATGAAACATCTCAGGAGAGACTGCATGAGAAATTATAGCCGAAACTTAAACCCTCTATCCAACGCCACAATACTGGATACATTCTCATCTATTTCGCCAGTCCCACAACATATCAAAATCAGCACAAACATTTCAGTCTGGGGTCATATTCTAATTTGACGATATAGATTAAATTAGAACGTAAAGATACGAGGGGCCAAGTATCGCTCGATAACTATTGTAAATGCCTCTTTTAAAATATCGAAGGTAGGTCAGGAACAGTAAAACTATAATGTACCTTGCCGACGTTTAGGAGTGTAAGGCACCCCAGGGCTATACAGAAAAGAATAGATCAAGATACAGCAACCGTCAATTTATTAAAGGATCATTTATACATCACTTACAATATAAAACTTCAATATAAAAATTACCTTGGAATTGATGATCATAGGGATTCATCTTCAGCAGATAGACTTATTAGGACAGATTTTGTTTGGGTAATTGCACATTCCAGAACCAGTAATAAACACATCCCATCATCATGTCGATATAACAATACTGTATATAGTAAATACATCTATCTACAAGATGTACAGAAAAAGAGCCGCCGAGTTTCCTAGGTTGCCACAAAAAATATTCTACGTACAAGAAAGACCTTCGCTGAATTTTACACCGATTGGCATTCAGGAAAAAGGCTACGCGATAACCGCGCCAAATGCCGCAGCCCCCTCAGGTAGCGTTGACCTACGATCAGACAAGATGCACGGATGAGAGGACTGGGGAGAAAAGGGAGCGGGCGAGAGAGACTGGAGGCACAATGGTACCAAAGGGGATGGATTGACGCGAGAGGCCCTCGCTCGACTGGATCATCCGATCGAGCCAGCAAGGTTCCATTCACCGTTGTGCACGCACCACGGGATAAGGTTTCCGCAGGCTAAGTCACGAAAGCCGGGTGTTGGAGTCCAAAGGTAAACTGGGAAGGGAAATTACAACCAGTAAAGAGGAGGGCGATGACGGAGTAGTGTTGTGCCAGGGATTCCCCGATAACGAGAGGACAAATACGAAAACCATCCCTCAGGAGAGATGCGGAGAGCAAAAATCATCCATAGGAAAAGTATAGGACAAATGAATCTGCTTAAAAAAACAGAAACAGATTTAGCATTCGCTTGAGACACGTTGTTCACAAGACAAGGTAAAGGTCAAGTAAAAATATTTAAATCACATGAGTTTCATATCCACTTGGAAGATGAAGTAAACAGTTTCAGGCGTGAAGGAGCGTGACTCCAATAAACACTGTATGAACTTCGATTATAAACCTACACAAATTTATTTAACAAATTAGACCCGTATTAACACTTTCCCAACAACCTCAGGCAGGGACTCATCAGACTTCATTTTCTACTGGGATGATGAGAAAAATATGAAACGCGTCGAATTTGTAAAATAAATTTTTTGACATTAGCGATAGACCCCGATTCATCACATGACTTAGAGAATATTCTCCACCAACCGTAGTTTCTCTTTATAAAAGCACTTACTGATCATACAATGACATAACACAATTAGCCATCCCACATTATTAATTTTAACCCTCATTAAGGCTGAATCAGTGGCACTCAAATGTATACATATACGGTCGCGTCGGGTCATGATGACCCGAGATCGACGAAAAATTTTCCAAGGCTCTTATCATATAGATTAAAACACAATAAATATAATAATGATAAATGAGAGAAACCTATTATAGTACTAAACATGATCTTTTTATTTCAAAATTATGCAATGAAATACATAAAATGTCGCCTGGGATAAATGGCCCCGCTGAAACACCATATCACATCTGTCGTCAACTATTCCTATGTTTAACTTTTTCACCAACGAAACACTGCGTAAAATAGCACCATCCATTATTATTCCACTAATTACAATATATTTACACATGGATTTAGTTACCCTCTTTCTCTTGGGAAAATAGAGCCTATCTTATTGGCGTCTCGCCTGAGGATGACACCTGGACTTCTTCAGCCAAGTTAGGCAGTATCATATCTTATTCCGAAATCGTTTTAATTTTCTCTCAAAAAAATTGATTTCTGTTTCCAAAACGACAAGGAAGTTAGTTTCTGGTGATTAGCAGGCCTAAAATTCCCTGAACTCAAGCTGGGCTATATTTTCGTTCATCTCCCGCATGGTGTAGTGTTTGCATAGTAAAGGGATTAAATTCCTGGGAATTTGTCGAAGATTATTATCTTTCAGCGCTTATCTTTTCAAGTTCCTCATAGGACACTTGAATTTCAATAAAGTTGATGATTTGAGTGGATTCCTACACTTTGGTGGTGGCAACTGGTGCAAGTCTCGCGTATTATTTTCATCTCCAGTCAGCGCATCAATGTTTTAGTTGCGGTGTAGCGGTAAATATTATGGGAATTAAGGGAGTATAAAATTACGATCTTTCCCAGGTGATGATCTGCCAAAATAGCTCATTTCTTAGTAAGTATGCATCTTACGATTGTCTAGCATTCAGGCGACGATTGTTTTGCTATTGTCTTTGCATAATGAATTAATGGCAATTTATGGACATATCATCCATGGACTAGTACTTTCACAAACTCCAAATTTACTTTTCATCATGATCAAACATATGTTTTGAGGCTAAGTTGTACAAAAAACTGCTCTTAGTTGCAACACTGGTGCTCGTCTTGAGGTGGCATAGGGAAAATTTAGAATCGCTCGCGTCGGGTCAAAAAGCGAGAATGACAAGATACAATCACGGGCACGTCGTCCCAAGATCTCTATTCTGATAAAATCGCTAAATAGTTTGGAATAAAATCTTTTGGATCGATTATGGAACAAAATATTACACTGGATGAAAAAACTAAGCAATATGACCACATTTCCAAGGACCTTCAACGAAAAAGTCGTCGCATCAATATGACTCGCCGAGACCGATTAAGGGTTAAAGAAAAATTCGAACAAAATATTTACTTCTTTCTTAGTATGAATTTCGGTGTAGATACACGCATATTGAGGTATAACTAGTAAAGAAATATCATATAAGCAGCACATCATCATATTATAATAACCTTTCGTTACAGAAAAATACTTAATACAGCTCATAAATATCTGGACAGAATAACAACACGAATGACCAGATTTAGAAAGGAATGCACATTTGAATAGTATCGAGCAGTAAAAGAACGGAGCAGAAATGTAATTACGTACCAAGCGGGAATGTGATAGAAAAGGTTGGTGGAAAAAGAAAGGATTTTGGAGCAAGGAGAGAAATCGACGCAGGCGAGGAGAATGAGAATGAAAAAGGGAAGAAATCCGAAGAAATGTGGGAGATACGGACATCATAAAACGATTAGATGAATAACGATGGAATCCGCGAAAGCAGGGCTGGCGATGAATAAGAATTAAATAAGGTAATCTCAAAAAAGATGAGCGAAAATGAGAAGAAAAAGAGCGTGGAAAAAGGCACGTTAGGGTTTCAGCATTAGTCCTCAATAAATACATTATCTCTTGGAGAGAGGCCCATATATTATGAAAAGGACTTTAAAGATCAAACAAATCAGTCATTAAGGAGAGAGAAACAGGCAATTTTGAAAAAAAAGAATTTATTCCCACATTCATTTCCCAAGTCATTTTATCATCAACTGTGACATTCAGACAATCTTCTACCTAATAGTGTCAACAAAATCCTACTGTTCTCATATTTACAAAGTAACCCAACGGGCTTAGCGGTTAAATCTGACGACACATTGGGAAAAATTATGTTTTTGTTTCAGGCATACCATGATGTCAGTTTTGCGATCAAACAAAATTTCCTAATAATTAACGAAAAATGATGAAAATGAAACAAAGGAGGCAATGTAGCTTAGTTTTTGAGTTATCGGCGAATTACTGCAATTATTTCACACAAATTAATTCGGGAGAAGAAAAAAGCAGCTGTCGACCCCTAGGGCAGGTTAAAGTATTCATTAAAATACACCTTCGTCGTCCAATCTGAGTTTTTGTACCTTACTTTTACCTTTGTTCGTATATATACATAGAAAGTTATCAGCTAAGAAAGTACATGTTAATTAGCACGAATTTAATAAAATTTCTCATCAGCCTTATATCGTGCAAAGCACGGGCCAACTACTTGATGCATTCACTTGATATTTCTCCAGATATTATTATTTTTAGTTCAATGATATCCACTAATTTTTCCCCAATCCTTCATTAAACGCTGAATATATTTTTGAGTGCTTTCAACAAGTCCTTCAAGCAGGGAAAATTTTCCGCGTAAACGGCTCAAGCGATGATATCATTTTACATAATGTTTCCCCCTCGGCCTTAACTCTACAACGGATGGGTGACGGAAAACATCAAGCGTAAGAACACAAACGTGAATTCCCTTCAACTAGTAGAGGGAAAAATTAGAGAACAAGAAGCAAGGAAGACATTTCTGTCCCTAGTGTTTCTGGAGACCAGGGTAACGCAGAAAATTAAGTCCACAGGAAAACCAGGCGGTGAGCGAAGCATGCCCCAATGAAGGCATCTCCAAGAGCTTTAACAATGTAGTAGGGGGTTTCAGACGAGTTTAACAGCCTTCAAGCGGCTTTAGAAGGGCTCAAAGGGCAATGCGACGGACCCTTACCAAGGAAATGAGCACTTTCTCTCAAATCCTAGGCGAAATAACCACAGCCATATCATGGTAAACCGAAACATTAAGGCGAGAAAATCTTCTGCCTAAACACTAAAACATGTGTTTTTTAATTAAGTACAAGGTCCATGTCTAAATCAAGTATGAAATAAAAACAAACAGGGAAATAAAAATGGTTCAAATGTTACGTGGAAAGGATGAGAAATGAACAAAATGTCCCAAAAGAGTGCAAGGTGCAATGAATGGAAGGAGAAGGCTGGCAAAAAATTTGGGGTAAATAAAGTTCGATAGAGCTCACGATTAGTGAGGCAAGTTCTTCTACACGCACCACTGATCCGCCCTCATTCTCCGCTTAATCTCAATCAAATAGAATCTAGGTTAATGAACTCATCGCCCACGTATTGTTTACCCATAATACACTACTGTCCCAAAGCACCTTCATGTAGTACCACTCAACAGCTTCGCGATCAATTACGTCTAATGGTGGATTGACGATAGGAAGTTATTCATTACGGAAATGGCTACTTCACCACCACTGATGAGTGAAATCCAATATCCGACCGAGAACTCGCCGACGCCTGGCGCAGAGTAACGCAGAGTGATTCGACAAATAGTACCTCGTAAACTACCGCTTTCAAGACGAAAGATATGATTTTTCACACTACTGCTAGCAAGAGGTCGATGAAAATACATAAAATCTTGCTAAAGCACGAAAAATGGTAATCACTAACACGACCTGAATCTAGTGTTCAATCGACTATTTCTCAAATAGTTCCAAAAGGGAGTGTTTCCAAACGTAACGTTGCCATTTTCTATTAAATTCTCAAATCCCTTTTAAACTCCTCGCTTCTTTTGTCTCCCATCATTCCATTCGACATTCAAACCCCTCCTCACTATCTACACCACAAACATTCTTCTACGATCACCTTGGACCGTGTCGACGCCCCTCGACACATCATCCAGCCTAATTTTATGCTGTCTGCTTATCTTATCAGCCTCCTCTCCTTCCTAACCATGTCATACTCTTAGTGATTGGCTTACTTTCCAACAAGCTCATAGTTCCAATTATTCTCCACACCAACATCAAAAAAGCTCATTTCCATCAGGCAACCATAAAGTTTCAGAATCATGCAATGTATTTTTGCTTAATATATCAATAATGTAAAATAACAAAGGACAACATTGTAATTCCACATAAAACGTCCGATTTGCGACCTAGTTTCCGCTGCAGTACCGCATCATCATGACCCTAAAGACGATGTACAGCAAAATATATTTTATGTAAATTCACAGCATTAGTCTTTCTTTCCTAACACGTAGCAGTTCCACAAATTGACGTCAGAAACTATCAATTATATCAAGTATATGTTTAATTTGTGACTCGGTTACCTTTACTTGAACTAACTTTACTCTCATCATTTCTCTTCTGCACATTAATCCTTCCTTAGTCGCAATTAAGAGGATTACCCAAATATTTGACTGTCTGACTGACCCAAACACGAGTGGCTCCAGCTATTTCGAGTGAGATATCAACATAAGAACTTCCATAAATTAGGAATAATTTTGAAGAAAAACATAGCATCTTTCCAATTATACCAAAATTTCAATAACTCATATAACTAATTTCCAAGATATTAAGCAAAAACATTGATGACCCATTTTCTGTAGGATATGGTACAGTTGCGCACTCAAGAAAGTTACTATAAAAACCTCATGCTTCTTACCACTACTTAAATTTTACACTCGATTTTTATCCCCTTCAAGACTAGAGAAAGCTACTTTAATAGTTTATTTCAGCAATATCACCCAGCGGCCATGCTGGCACATCGCGGGTGTAGGGAAAGCGCTGACTCGTCGAGCGAACCACTGCAAGAGAGAGAAGAATGGAGGGTAATCCATTTGCGGCAAAGGCAGAGAATTGCGAGAACGAAGCGGGGTGGCGGCTATAGAGGGTCCAGAGATGGAGATGTTGCTTGGAGGGAGAAGGACAGATAAGGGATCGGACGAGAAAAAAAGACAAGGCGATACAAGGAGGTGCTAAGTCGGCAGACAAGGGAAGGAATGAAAACTCAGTCGCGTTGACGTAAGGCGGTTGGAGCGGAAATCAAGGACAACTGAGCGTTTAGTCAACTCTTTTACCTGGAATGGGATATAGTCCAGTCGCTAGAGGGGTAAATAGGGGTCCAACCCAACATTAAATCAGGTAGTTCTGATTTTTTGAAATTTTGTTCGGGATGGTTAGTGAGTAAAAACCCCAAGTTTTCGTCATCCCCGACCCTCTGGGCTTTCCGCCATCTTGAAAAACCACCGAAAAACTGCTTTTTTTCCAGTTTTTCACATATATAACTCCTAAACGGTGTTCCGCAGCTAAATTTTACCCACGCTTATTCTTGTAGAGGACAAAATTTCCGACAAGAATCATTTTTTACTTTGTTTCCACAACCAATAACAAAGGAGATACAGGGCAGCAAAGAAAAGGGTTAAATCGCAATTCCAGCAAAATTGTCACTTTTCCGTCCCTTTGGCTCGCTTACATTCTATAAAAAACTGATTTTAGTAAATGTCCACTCAAACAAGTCGTGGAGATGTTAGTTGGCTTTAAATTGCACATATCAAAATGTTTTTTACCACCAATATCAAGGGGTGGGGGTAAAATTGAGGGAAAAAGGGAAAATGTTTTATTTTTCGAGTTGTCCAGAGGTGTTCCTTGATCATTTTTTTTCATTTATTCTACTTTTCAGCTGCTTCCTCGCTCATATTCGTTTGTATAGATGATAAAATAAACGTCATGTAGCCATGTTTTGGCAAAAGTCAGTGTGGACTTGTGGGCCTAATGCAGAGGCAATAAATCCAAGACGTACGTCTGGTGAAAACATTCCTTGTGAATGGATCAAATAAAATAAAAATGACTGTTAACTCGATTAGAGGTTTAGTGGCACGACTCGGGTTTCGACACTTTGTCATCTTCACGCGCAAATACAAATTCAGTCATAGTATATACCCAAGTTCATGGTAGGGGAGGGGAAGGACGAAAAACGTCTTCTTCACCCACTATCCCTTAAAAAATCCCTCGAAGAACACGCGGTTCCCAAAGACTGGAAGATAGCAAACGTGACACTAATTTTTAAAAGCGGCGATAGGGAAAAACCATGTAATTATAGACCAATATCATTAACGTCACTATCATGTAAAATTATAGAGCTTATAATAGTTACATCAATAATGGGACAACTCGACAGCCAGGATTTATTGATAACAAACCAGCATGGGTTCAGAAAAGGACGGTCTTACGAAACTCAATTAGGTCTTTTTGTTCACGATATTTTAGTTTCCGGAGAAGGTAACGTACAGGTAGATGCAGCGTTTCTTGACTTTAGAAAAGCTTTTGACAAGATTCCCCACTGTAAGGTACTCGCGAAGTTAGCATCATACGGAATAGACGGTAATGTAGTAGGCTGGATAGGAGACTTCTTACATGAACGCGTTCAAAGGGTGGTATTAGATGGTGTCAGCACAGGCGAAGTAAAAGTTACATCGGGTGTGCCCCAGGGAAGCGTGATAGGCCCAATTTTATTTCTTCTCTACGTAAATGACTTGAATGCAGTAGTAAAACATAGCAAGCTACGTCTTTTTGCCGATGATGCAGTTATGTAGAAGGAAATTAGAAATGAAGAGGACAGACAGTTTTTAGCTAAGGATTTAGATGCGATTGATGATTGGTGTGATAGATGGCAACTAGAATTAAATTTGAAGAAATGCGCGATTATGAATTTTTGGAAAAAGAATGGCTTTCCCCGGAATAATTATTGCATCAAAGAAAACAAAATATGTAACGTAGATTCAATTAAATACTTAGGCGTCACCATCACTGAAGACATGTCATGGGGGAAACACATCAGAGAAATTACTAGTGCAGCAAACCGTAGATTAGGATTCGTAAAAAGGGTTCTAGGCAAATGCGATGAGAGAGTACGAGAAAGAAGCTATTTTACACTTGTCAGGCCTCATTTAGAATATGCCGCTAGTATATGGGATCCGTACGAGGAAGGTATGATTAAAGAATTAGAGCGCGTGCAAATGAGATCTGCTAGGTTTGTTAAAGGCCGTTATGATAATTATATAAGTGTTACGAGCTTAATGGAAGAACTAGGATGGGAATTACTATCAGAACGCAGGTTAAAATTTAGGTTAAACCTCTTAAGTAAATTCGAAACCGAGTTGTTCACAAATGACGTTAGATATACATATATTGAGAAACCCTGCGTATTATGCTAGGTTTGATCATTTTAACAAGATTAGAGAGATAGATTGTCGTACCGATAGATTTAAAATGTCATTTTTCCCTCGTACTGTAAGAGAGAACAATAGGCAGCGTAGCAAAGGGATAGGTAGGTGAAATATAGTTAGAGTAGTCTGTAGTGCATGATGCATGTAATAACAACCAATAATCCCTTTCTTATTATGTAGATACTAACCATCTAGCTTCATGTGACTCAGTTCTCTAGCATGTCTCCCTTAAATATACTACTTGTATGGCAATAGTGCATGTTTGGCGATCTTCACCCCCTGCCACACACCCTCGTGATGGCTCGCAGGGTATAACGTAGATGTAGATGTGATATAAAAATCTTTAAAAAATTTAGCTTATTAAAAAAATTGTGGGAAAAATACGGAAATAAACTTCCAAAATCCACTCCACAGAGTAGTTCAATTTGACATGGTTATTTCCACAACTTTCTTTCGAGATGAGAGAATTTCACCAAGTTACGCCAAATAGCATTCATTCCTAAAAACATATAGCATTTACTTCTCGATAATCCGCATCGAAGGAGAGCATTTTTCAACAAGTTGAATCAATGTGAAGTAAAATTCGAGGGCCAAGTTGCCCATGGAACATTCATTCCCTATTTTCCGACCCGTTGGCTAGGCTTGATCAAGAGAAGGGCTGTAGAGAGGCCGAGATCGCGAGAAGAACTCGAGATTCTTCCGGTGATTATCGCGGATGGATAAGTTTTCCCGCGTTAGCCATTCAAGAGTTTCGGTAGGATCGCAAGGAAATACTTTAACAGAGAATGATCAATGTTAAACAGAGGGTGATAAATTCAACTAGACCATCGAAAACTCTCCACGAAAAGAAAGCAAAAACCCTATGTCTACACTCCGCCCTCAATTAGGCTAAAAAAATGATCATGCATACCAACGCATCAGAAAATTCTTGAAGTTTTGCACAGACACGAGACAGTCGTAACTCATTAACTACACACGGACCATTTTTCTTTATTAAATAAAAAGCTATACCTGATATATACCAAGCCATGAGCAACATCATTTAAGAATAAAAAGCAAATCCACTTTCTCTAAGTATTCCAAACCAAAATTTCATCGTAAGGTTTATTTTCATCATTTACCTAGAGGCCATGATTCGGTAATATGTCCAGACACGCTGCATATTGAACAAATAGTCACCCTTGCGCTAAAGGTTCATTAATCACAGTCGAGATGAACAGTGTAATCTTTTCCACGCATGAAAATTAGCTTCTTAATTGTTAATTATGGGTCTTGGTCTCAAAATATCGTTTATTAATATTGATAAAATAAAATTTCTCAATCATTAATTAAGATTATTAGTGGACAGTACATATTATTTAAAGTACTGTTTCACGCCGGAGATTTGGCAATACGACTACAGGTAAAGCCGCAATGAGTTCTTTTTTCACGTACTAGTTCAACCACATGAGTCCCGATACAATCATGTTCATTCTCCAGTTTCTAATTTACAGCCCCAGTTGTGAGTGACCAATGGAAATATATTAGCCGATATTCGATTGAATTCGAGCTCGCCTTTTTTGTACTAAATTTAACATTTTTTCCATGGAAGGCTTTTTTCTTCCATCACTTGTACGTTCCTTTACAAAAAATATTCTTTTCAAAAGCTAAGTTACCACTCTGAAAAAGAGATACATCTCCACCATCGTTAAAAGTTCTACGAATTTTCACCGAGAAGCCAACGGTTCCCACGAGTAACTGTATAGATCGACGCTGGCAAAAAAGCTCGGCACTAGCACATTCCCTCCCGCCGTTAATAGCGGATTCCAAGGACCCTCTCCAGGGGACAAAATATGGCAGAAGTGCATGGCGGCGCAGAAACGTTTTTGAGGGAAAATAACGAGGCGTGAGGAGGAAGGCAGACAATGGTGGTGGCGAGCCACACTCTTAAGCCCCTCTACGCCCCCCCCCCACACACACACGAGCGCACACGTATTACATAGCTTCCACCAAACGAATGGTCCGTGAGTTGGGTCCGCCTCGCACACCCCCTGGAGGGTTAAATCCACCCCATGACGTACAAATCCCTGGAAACAAGTGAACGCGGGCGAGGCTGAATGAAGGAAGGTGAGAACCGCCATGGGGGATGGGGGAATGAAGTTGGTGCTGAATAAGTACCTGAATGAGGTTGGCGCATCGACTGCGACAGACCTCATTCATGAACTATCGAGTAGCGATACAAATATGACAGGCAACGCCATGTATCACCTTGATGGATCCTTTGCTGGAAGACTCTACGAGCTTTTCTCTAATGATTCCTATAGTCATTTATAGTAATGTCCTAATGTCGGCCCCGGTGTCGGCGGGGTAAAGTCCTCGCCTTCTAACCCGAGGGTCACGGGTTCGTGTCCCGCCTGGGTATATTATTCACTGGCCAGGACATGGGTGCTCGTCAAATGATATATCAAAACACTTGTAATTGGGGAAACCTGTAAGTGTTAAAGAAATTATTATTATTATAGCATCGAAAGGAAAGAAAACACCAATTATTCTCCCATAATTGAAATTATTTTTCAATCGGGTTGTTCTTTTATTAGACTCAGGGACAGGATTAATGTATTCGACCTAGGAAACCATGCCCTCCACGAAAAGTTAAAACATCTATTCGTGGATTCACACCCGAAGCATTAATTGTGAATGTAACTTAGCAAAAGTCCACGAATTAGTCAACGGTTTTTTTATAAGGATAGACTTTCGGAAAGGTGCAATCAAACTAAAATTTTTGTTTCGACCAGAATGGATTATGCAATAGACTATTTTATAAACGTATACATGACCCTGATAGCACACGAGAGCGTGGCCAACGGAGGGTAACAGCGGGTGGTTGCATGTCACGGGGTAAGACGACGATGCTCTTTCTAGCCTTTGCTTTTTAATATCAATGACGAGAAAGCGGTAAGGGAAGAATGGGAAGAGGTAGACAGGGTAATAAAGGTAAAACAACTGACGATTGCTAATCAATGCGTCCATCCGGAGATCTATCCCCAGAGTTGATCGCTAAAAATATGGTAAGTATATACATCAGTCTGCTGAAGGCAATAATGAAATAATGTGAAGAATTAAGAAGAAAGACCAGAAGGAGTGAACGAAGAAAATCATGAGGGTTAAAATGTAGACCACGAGATGTATTAGGCGATTAAAGGAAAAATGAATGACGAGGAGAGCTATATTGATTCAATCTTCGGATTAAGTAGCACACTATTGCGATATCGAAGGACACCATTCTAGCGATATGTAGAGCTATTTTTAGCGGTAAATTGATATTATGTCGCTTGTTTGTTTAGCAAGGCTATCGACCGCTGAGGTATATTGCTACAATGAGAACAAGTGGGTAGTATGGGAGGAAAGGGTTATTCGGAGAGAGGAGGAAGCGCGAGAAATCTGGCATTGTAATGAGTATGAGTATAATGGTTGTTTAACATGTTCCAAACTTGTTATTACCGAGCATACTGGAGTATAAATACGTGTGACCTTGCGATAAAATGAAAATATACATCCCCCATTGCCATACATAAAATGGGACATCGTGATGTGCGGTACGCGGGGCCGAGGTACGAGACGGGAGGCGCCGAGTGGGTTGGGTGCGAAGTAGCACCAGAAAGCGGCGACGGGAGGGAACAGTTTATATTTCGGGGGTTTATATTCTCGTGCCCCCGAGCTTGTAGGCACAGGAGGTACGAGTTTGAGCGCTCACGTTCGCCCAAACCCTCCCTTTTCCCACCACCCCGCGTATGCCAGGCGCTGCTGTGTTTCAGGGCCTCTCTCCTTCCTCCCCCCTTTCGCCCATGCGAGGCCCGGGGAAGGATAAAATCGTTGCGGGGATGAAAGAAAAAAACTGCCTAGTCGGGTGAGAGCGCATTTAAAGGGAATGGGACGAGCGATGCGTTAACAACCACCGGCTACGGAGCCCACGACACATAAAACTCGATCTCGCGCTTAGAAATCCGCACGCCCTCTCGTCCGAATTCGAACGGAACCGATCGTTCGTCACACGTTTCAACGAACACGAAGGCGCGACGACGACTGAAATTGCAGAAACGAACCAGACAGAAAAAAAATTGGCAGGTGAAGGATTGAATCCAGAGGGTTCGTTTTCTCTCTCACAAATCTATGAGTCAGTCGACGAGTCATGCGCAAGTGTAGCATGAAATGTTCGCAATGTTTACCCATTCCCTTATTTGGTGTGCTACCGATGACTTTTGCATAGGCCATAATGTAAGTTTCGGGGTCATCCCAAAACTTTTTCCCCGATATAATCTCTTTTTATAACCTCAAAGCGCTTTCTGCCTGCAGTCTTTATTTATTTAAATTTATATTCTCCTTATTCCTTCCTCATCGAGCGTGCAATGACAGATTTGCAACACTGTCGAGAAGCATACACAAGAAACAACTTAACACCATTAATAAGTTACGGAAAACTTTAAAAGCGAATTAATGGGGCCTCTTAATCGGTAGATTACCTTAGTATTAACAAAACAAATATGATTAAAAATCCCTAGTCAAATGAAATACTTTCTTTAGTGACAAACTTTCACCTTAATGGCTGAAACTCAATCGAACTACTTATCGAATTCATTTCGTGAAACTTAAAACGCCATTGCTCCTTAAGGTACGTTAATTCATGTAGTTCTAAACTAACACAATCAACCCACAGTCACCATTCTTGCCACACTGATTTATTCCCAATTTCAATGTGGCGACCGAATGATTTTTAAAAAGTTGAGGAAGTTTTGGTTTTTCTTTAGAATTTAGACATTGTCAGTAATTGTCTAAAACAGTCGCAGTTCATCTTCTCGATGATTAATAGACATTTAGATGCAACTTCATAATAATTTTCACTTATCTCACTGGTATCTGGGGTAAATAAAAGCATTGTGCAAAGCATTAAAATACTATATCTGACCAACTGAACAAATGATTTCCACGGGAATTTGCGCCAGCATATGACGTGAGGAGTCTTAGAAAATGAAGTGAGTAGTCGAGGCGACTAACGCTAATGACAGATAGATCGAACTTGAAACTTACACACCTCATGTTATAATTCACACAATATTGATGGACTCGCATATGTAAAAGAATGCATACATATTTCACCTATGTCACAATAAAGAATGAGCTACAGCCAGAAAGAACACATGTTTAGGAATGCCTGTACCAGCACGCATGCTGTGACGTCCCCCTCTCTTATTCTCCGTCCTATACTAAAACTAGACTAAATGCGATGACTTCACAATGCCGCTAAAAAATCCTTCAGGGACGTAACTTAGCGATACTCATAAATTGCTGTCTGACACTCTGGGTTAGCCTAAAAACGTCATCACGAAACTACTTTCGCTCAAACTGGCGATTATCAGAAAAGAAAAAGAAAGCAGCCTCACAAAAAACTATAACATGGGTTATCTAAGGATATAAAAAAACAACGGGAGATTCACTCTGGATATTGAGCGCTTCCCACAAGAGAGGCAATAATTGACGCTGCCTCATCGTTCTTTCAACATCGATGATTCGACGATATTGGCAAACGATAACGGTCATTAAAATAAAGGCCAAGAAATCGTTGCCAAAAATGAAAAAGGGAGTCATCCATTATTTAGGAAAAACATGAGACAAGCGCCAATGAAGGGAAGGTGGGGATAACCAGACTGAATCTATTATATCAAGAACAAGAGCGAACTTGAATATTTCACCGACCGCTCAAGACTGGAAAACTCTTCCGAAGTATCTCCGACATTGCCAAATAGCAAAGAGGGTAACACCACGGAGGTGCACGCTCGCTAATTACGAAAGAAGAAAAACTGCGCGACGAGCGCGAACTAAGCCTCCATCTCTCTAAATAAATAATTTCAGACGTTGAGACATGAATTTAAGTTTACGGCACAAACGCTTAAATACACTGGGACCGGACTGAAAATTGAGTCACCAATAATTTGGAAATGCGGAACTTAGATAACCTGAATATCACAACTTCCGCAATAACTCAATAAGCTGAAAGATTTTATAAACTTCTACCCTAATTACTTAAATACCTAATTGAAAAACATCATCACAGATGTTCTACCGAATAAACGATAACTCCATGGACAGTCTTGCACACAAATTAGTTGCATTTATTAACTAAAATTTCCTTCACAGACTCTAAATTATTAAATATCACATTTCGTCCCAATACCGATGTTATTTTCTCACCAATCACACCACACCGTCCATGACTCCTACTCTTCTTCTCACTCTCCGAAGTTGATCCAAAATCCTCCCATTGCCGTACATTCACCCGACAGTAAGTCTTCTTACCAGTTTCAATGCCTACACCTAAGTTCTTATATTAGCTTCCTCTCTTCTTGCACAAATCTAATACTTCATTTGTTTCCCCAAACATAACTTCACTAATTCCATACTTCTACTCTAACAGTCCACTGAATTTTTTATCATCACCGAAATTTAAAGGACCAAGAGAGCTTAGAGCGGCTTTGACAATTGTTTCTACATCATGAGTACCTAAAAGCTTCCAGCAGAAAATCGCCAGTTTCATCCTGGGTTGTCTTTCATCATGGCATGCCTCGACAAAATGTTCAACTAGGCTTAAATCTATTCATTCAATCAAAGGGCCGCTGCGTTGACCCAGTCAGTGTTTAGCACGACCGTCACTCTATTCAGATTTTCTTGTTTCAAGCCGACAATTGCTTAGCCAGAAACAAAATGAGCCACACCAAACCTCCATTAGATTAACGCTATATCCTAGTAAATAGCATTATACAAAATGGTCACAATACACAGAGGACGACCGAGAAATCGTCACGCACTCCAGCAGATATGATATGCACTAAGGTAAACTAGGTATCCAAGAAACCAAACGAAATAGACAACGATATGACATGAGCTCTAGACCAAAATTCTTCCTGTGAAATGTTCTCCACAGCTTTTTACGGGGAAACAAGAGAAAATGCAAACGAAAATTAGTAAAAGGTAAAAAAAAATTAAAGTCGCCATCGTAATAAAAACATCAACATGATTCATCATCATGACATTTCATCAATTATCAAGAGCGACAAAGCTCAACACTCCGCTAGAAAGAAAAGGCATTAGAAATATGCAAAAAATATTAAGATAACAAATACGGCTATTCCGCGAAGAATAATGGTTCCCTCCCGAGAACCTCGCACTAAAATATTCACCTCGCAATAATGGCATGTACACAGAATTTTTTAACGGTACATAGTGCATCTCTTTAGCGCACTGAAAATCCTTCAGGAGGATTTTTTTCTGAAGCCATCGGGTAAATATTACAGTAAACACAGAGGACGGTTAGGAGTGGAATAATGATGGGAGAGGAAAAAAACTACCCAGACCGACGCGATAGTTCCGAAAAGGTGATTGAGACATTCCATGGCAGGAATTTAAGCATAGAAAACAAGACGCACGCAAGAGGTAATCAACAAAATACATGGAAGGACAACAGACTAGCAAGAGCGAGTAAGTATAGAGAGCTGAAAGAAGTCCAAACTCGTGCGGTAAAGTCTATGCCACTACTTAAGCTCCGATTGGCTAAGGATGGTATATTCCCATTCCGTTGAAAAATCGGCAATGAGATAATTACACACTTAGATTATGACGGCTTAAGTGACGGTATGTGACTTACGAAAAGGTAGAGAATCTGAAGCGCTCTATTGCCTGGTATCGCCACCCTTCATACACCGTATGGGAATTACTTTTAACTCTTAAATAGTCGAATGAAATTCTACTGAAATTAGGAAGCCCATATTTTGTAGTGGCCTCCTCATAGCCCGACAACCCCAAGGCCTGATGCTCGATATCCGGCTTGGGTGAACTTTATTTCCAGACTTATTTGAAGTATTTCATCACCGCTTCTACGGCAGGAAGAGAATTTACTATATGAAAAGCAAGACCAAAATTTCTTAAATAAACTATAGGGAAACAAAAAATAACCTAAGGAAAATGCACAATCCCAAAAGGAAATTTTATTCCTTCGTGAGAGGTGAAACTAAAATGTTGCGCGACTTTTGAAAATCAAAACTATTTACGTCAAATGTTGGATAACTTGCCACTATACACTGATACAGATAGGGGTAGCCCGTGAGAGAGCTTCTTCGCTCGACCCTAACGGATACCAATGGCCTATGGATCTTTTCCTAATTAGCGAGGGGATGACGAAATAACTGGGGGTGGGGGGATTGCAAGTTATTGAATAATAATCGACGCCCGTTGCACAAAATAACAATCCTGTAGGAAAGATGGTGGACCGTGATGACCCCAAAGCTTTGTGCAACGGCAGGAATTTCTGCAACTTCAACATTTTCATGGTAGCGAAAAAACTGATTTATTTCTCTAGTTCTCTTAAATTCCTCCAGAGAACAACCATCTCTCAATCCCGACCAGCGAATCCGTGATCCGGATCCCATGAGGCAGTGAAATGGCCACCAAGGGACGCTTAACGGGGAAGAAATAAAAGAGGATGTGTAGGGGATCAACGAGGCGGAAATCCTGAAGAGTAGAAATGTATAACCGACCGCGAAACGACTTGAGCGGCCTACCGGCGGGAATGCGCGGTGCCTACCACGGGTCGTCCACCACTCCTCCGTACCACTAGATTTCTACCCCTCCAGATGACTTTAACAGGCACGAGCCGGGAATGCTTCCCTAAAGGGTCTCGCGGCCGCTTGATGCCTGACTGGAGCATCCCGTACCGCGGAAGTTCAGGGGAAAAATACGACGGAGTGTATTATTTTACTCTACCCAGAGCTGTCTCCGTGGACCGCAGTAACTGCCAATAAAGGCCAAGTTCTCCTAGTAAATATATATTCCCAACGGATAACATGATTTAGGGTCTCATTGTTATATGGAATCTAAAGTTTATGTACCATTGTACATGGTAGTTTCTGACGCAGCCAACTCCGCGCCATGGGCGCTGGCTTATTGTGGGGAAACGGGAAAAGATGAACTACGATCATCAAATAAGGTTGAAAGAAGTATGAGTGACAATGGCGTCAATTTTATGGATGAGACAAGAGGTGAGTCATTCGCTTTCAGAACTATTTAAGAAGAAGCAAAACGTCGGAGGGAAGCGGGAATTCGAATGTTTTCAGTCATCCCTTGAGAGGTCAGCCCAGATATTATCGTACACTATATTGCGCCCTTACGATGGAAACTCAAGGGTTAGAGTAATTAGCTGTTGGTTAATTAAGATGGTACCCACCATAATCTTCCGAACTGGGCGTAAGTGTAATTAGCGAGAGGTATACTTAACATTGAAAACCGGTCTAGCCGCATAAAGTAACTTCTGACACGTATAATTTCCATTGACATCGAATTTTTTTAGAGCATCTGCGTCACTTTGGGAGTCTGTGCTTGTTACGGTCACGTACCTCAGTAAAACGCTTTCTGGTAAATAGCAGTTTCAACGATAGTCATTACTACTGAACGTGAATTCGAAAAGAGAACCTTTCCCTTGTTGAAAGGACGTTTAATTCGTCAATCACTACAGAATATCTATAAAAAACTACGAAAACTTTTTAAAAAGACGATTAAAGGATTTCTCACGTAGTATATCACCCCAGACTCGATTTCCGAAGCCTATAATATATTGGGACTTAAGGAACCAAGGGAACCTTAATCCCAGTGATATATTATGCGGTTTCTTCCTTCTTTGATATCTTACCCGAGTCTGCCAACCCTTCTGTTGTGTTCAGCCTTAAATAATCCCATGAAACGATCTATGAGGTGGGTCTATAGGAGTTATTCCTCCCGCCCTTAACATCTGCCCTACACTTCCATCCTAAAAATCCTAAATTAACCGTTTTATCATCGCCACGAGCCCGAAAGCTTCTAGAGGATAAACGCCTATTCAAGGAGGTCATTTCACACTTCTATGAACCTTCACACTGGCGTATGATGGTGTTCATTTTTCCTCTCTTGAAACTCTCCTTCACTGAAGGAAGATATACCTACGTCCCTTCTTGCGTGTCATGGAAGTTAAGGTAGGAAGAGCAGCTACTGCTTGGTTTGAAGGAAAAAGCAATCTCTCATTTTCGCTTATAAGATTAAAACGTACTGCTTTATGACAAAAGACATGCGAAAATTGAGAGAGAAATTATAGATGTAGGCTATTTGAGGCCAGTACCTTTTCGCGATTATCACTCTCAGGCAAATAATTTTGACGATACTGAAAGTCATATTTAAGGGAGAATGTGAGATGATAGAGAAAGGTGATAATTTTTTTAAAAGGGGAAAGAGCCAAGCGTCGTAAAAGAGGATGGTGTTACTTCCATCCAAAACTATTTTTACCGGCAGACGATCTCAAATCCTTAGCCAGAGGCCCTTCTACTCACCAAAATCTCCATCTTTATTATTGATTTTTTTAATTTCGTCACCCTAATGCAATGGCAACACTCAGATCTGAAACTAAGCAATGATAGTATCACCATTGGAGTATCACACTGAGCAATTTCTCTAATTCGTATAAAAAAATAGCTTTCTTCCCGTGTAACGCTCATTCCAAATGTTACCGATGAGCAATATGTACAAGAAAAACTTATTCGTACTCGTATTATGAAAAAAAAGGAGAACGACAGGGAACTGATCTATTCGCTGCAGCTGAATGGTAATCGTTTACTTACAGGTCCTAAACACACTTAAAAAATAAAGCGCCTTTCATTTTCTAATCCATCTTCGTTAATGGCGTGAATAATGTAATCCCTTGCGGTAGTGGCAGAATGACTAATTCCCCTGCCCTTGCAGGGACGTGAGCTGGAATGGAGCTCTTTTACTTGCCCGCTTGACTTCCCCGTGACAAGCACCTTTTTTTCTCACATACCTTTCCCATTTCTTCTTTCTCATTCCTTCTCAGCTCATCGTAGTATAATTAATGTCCTTGGTTTTTCCTGTGTTCCTCGGTGATTAGTGCGCAGGTGTTGAGTTCACGTCACGGACGTCAAGAGTACCACACTATCCCCTTCCAATCGTAGCGGAATATCCGTGCGCATACATTCGTAATCTTACCTGGTACCAGTCTGCTCGTGCATTTCCCCAACATTTCACCCAGTCCCCCACGTGGCCTTTCAACCGCCCACCACACCGCGCTTCTAATTAACCCCTGCGTTCAAGCATTCTACTTTAACCCTCCGCTTCCGTAATCTTCTATCTTTCAACGCCGTCCCATGAGTAGTCAGTGAGGAAGGGCTTATTTTTTTCGGCGGAAAGCTGAGCCCCGGCGAGGAATTAAGCGCGGGAAAAAAGGAAAAAGGAGAGGTAAGCGTTTTTCGGAAGTAAGTTTATGATTGTGGATTCCGGGGTTTTTCGCACAGCAGCTACGAGCTATAAAGTCGGGATTCAGGGGCATGCGACATAGAAGATTTCATCGTTACATTACCGCATTCAGATGCATTGGCAGGGCAAAAGACTTGGTAATATGTTCTGTGCCTTGGTAATATCTTTTCCCTTAAATCCTCCCACATTTTCATCACTATAATAACAACGGGAATGGAACTGAGTGACGCGGTTATTCATGTCCTAGCAGAAAACGGTTAGCTTCCTACTCTATATGGATGAAAATATATTATTTTAAGCTTTTTATGACTCTTTATATATAAAAATATAGTCATGATGGCCAAAATGATCACAAATTTAGTTCAAACAGACACAATTTTTTATTTAAGCAAATCTGCCGCTTATGGTAGGTAAAAATGAAAGTGCGGAAAAAATCCTCCACATTTATACTTGTTCACGGCCACATCTCTCGGCACAATTTCTTATTTCATCTCAGTTGATCATAAAAATCACTCTTGAGTGTTCCTCTTTTAACGGATAAGAGCATAAAACATCAAGAAATTTAGCGCCTAAGTTCCATGTCTATTTCGAACAGCTACTCCGCGAAATTGAATTATCGAGGACTACACCGGGTTCTAACGAAGACGGTTTGTCGGGCGCCACTTCACCGCCGGAGCGCAAAGTTAGATTGATCGGTTTGTTTTCGTGAAACTAAAGCTCTGGTCATTTTCCATGGTAAACACGTCATGATTTAAGGCACGGAAAACCGTTCAGAAGGGGAGTTACGATGACAGAGAATTAAGGCTTGACGCAAGCACCATGAGCACAAACTCGGAGACTAATCTTAATTTTTTGATATAATTAAGCATGTGCTATGAAAAAAAGGAAAAATGGACGAGAAAATAGAATACGAAAGGAAGCCGAAAACATTCCAAGTTAAACAAATAAGTATTTTACGCATTTCGCTTCCATTTAAATGTAATTCCTTCCCAAAGACAATGGCCTTAACGTGTTGCAAGTGCTCAAGGGGTCAGATGGCCATTATATCTCAACAGACAGGGGCTGTGAGCTCATATTAGACCACAATAACAGGCCAGCCAGATACCTCCCGAGGTTAGGGGAAACAATATTTTTCCGAGCAGTGTCTGTATCACAGTTAGACGGCTGCTCCAGCAAAATTAATTAAGGATCCGGTTGGAAATTATAAACACACTTCTGATTCTTTCCGCTGACTCAATTACACGCATGCAAAGAGATAACGAAGCTGCAACAGCACGATTCACTGAATTGAGTAATAAGTGTTTCATTGCAAATAATTAATAATTGGCATAAACCACTCTGATCATGGGAGCCTGGCTCGTTACGTACCGGCCTGTCCATCTGAAGGCCGTGGGGTCGCTACCCACCACGTGAAATCCATTAATGTAACATTTGCCTCAGGATTCAGGTCTTAGATAAAGATATGTTATATGATTATTGAAGCCATGACCAAATTTCAGTTACAAGAGCTTAAGCTGTCGTACATCTACATCT
Source organism: Ceriagrion tenellum (assembly GCA_963169105.1). Classification (NCBI taxonomy): domain Eukaryota; kingdom Metazoa; phylum Arthropoda; class Insecta; order Odonata; family Coenagrionidae; genus Ceriagrion; species Ceriagrion tenellum. The sequence goes on along the minus strand of OY720637.1, from coordinate 80,218,246 downwards.
ACATCTACGTCATACCCTGCAAGCCACCCAAAGGGTGTGTGGCAGGGGGTGCTTTCGCACCAGGCATGCATGAATTATACGGCAGAACACCGACATTACATTAAAACCCGCGCACCACACATGCAAAGCGCCAATTAAATATCTAATTCCCAAGAAACATTCCATCTCCAATCGTTCCAACAAGCAAGGGATACAAAGACTACTACTACAGATTCAAAATATCATGCATAAACAAGAACATCATTATTTACATCATGCATAAATAAGAAAGAGGAGAATATAATGAGAAAGATTAACTGCCTGCCTATTGTCAATACTCGAACTATTCATGACGACGATCACAGCTGTTATGGTCCCGAAAGGTACGCGGAAAAAATGACATTTTATACCTATCGGTTCTACAATCTATCTCTCTAATTTTATTGGCGCGATCTAATCTGCCGTAGTACGAAGGGGTTAATAGTATGTTCTTTACGTCGTCAGTAAAATGATTTTCCTGAAATTTATTTAGGAGGTTAAGCCTATAATTTAATCTACGCTGTGATAGCGATTCCCATCCTAATTCTTCTAACAGTCCAGACACACTAGCCAACTTATCGTAGCATCGTTTCACAAACCTAGCTCCTCTTCGCTGGACGCGATCTAACTCTGATATCAACCCCGTTTCGTATGGATCCCATACACTAACAGCATATTCCAGATGAGGCCTAACGATTGAAAAATAACAACGTTCTTTCACTTTCTCATCACATTTTCCGAGTACTCTCTTGATAAAGCCTAGCTTCCTATATGCTTGACCGCATATTTCCCTAATATGTTTTCCCCAAGATAGGTCGTGACTAATTGTGACTCCTAAGTACTTAACAGACTCGGCGTGAATAATTTCTGTATTTTTAATTCTGTAAGCCCTAACTGGCCAATTTTTCTTTTTCCAAAAGCTGACTGCTACGCACTTTTTTATGTTTAGTTCCATCTGCCACTTTTCGCACCAAGCATGAATAGCAAGTAGGTCGATTGTTAACGAGTCGCTATCTTCGGAATTGTTAATATCCCTATACACAACCGCGTCGTCTGCGAAGAGTCTAAGCTTACTTTTAACGACGTTACTAATATCATTAATGTACAAGAGAAATAAAAGTGGACCAATTACACTTCCCTGAGGAACACCCGATGTAACGCTAACTGTGTTTGACATGATACCGTCTATGACAACCCTTTGTTCCCGCCCATGTAAGAATTGATTAATCCAACTAATAATGTTTTTATCTATTCCATATGCTTCTAGTTTTGAGAGCAACTTAACATGAGGTACCTTATCAAAAGCTTTCCTGAAATCGAGGAATATCGCGTCAACTTGGACATTATTTTCCCCCGAGAGCAAGATGTCATGAACGAAGAGGGCCAATTGGGTTTCGCAAGATCTACCCTTTCGAAATCCGTGTTGGTTATTTATTAACAATTCCTCCCTATCTAAATGACTCATAATGGAGCTTACGATTATGTGTTCAAATACCTTACAGGAAATGGATGTGAGAGAAATAGGCCTATAGTTACTAGGGTCTTCCCTGTCGCCGCTTTTGAATATAGGTGTGACATTTGCTACTCTCCAGTCCTTAGGCACTACATGATCTACTAAAGATTTGGTAAATATTAATTCTAAGTAAGGCGCTATGTCTGATGCCATTGTTTTATATACGCGAGCAGGTATTTGATCTGGACCGGGGGATTTGTTGGGGTTAATATTTTTTAGCTGCTGTTCTATGCCGCGACAATTTATAATAATTTCAGGCATACATGTTTGGGAACGAACTGGCTGCGGATCGAAAAGATGTGGTGTATAAGTACTGAAAATGCTTTTGAAGAATGAGTTTAACGAATTGGCTTTTTGTAGACTGTTGGTTATCTTTTCCCCTTTGATATTCTTAAGCGTGTGTACTGTTGATTTATTTCCTTGGGTGTCCCTAACATACGACCAAAATGCCTTGGGATTATCGTTCAATTGTTCTCCCAGTAATTTACTTTTGAAATCAGCTAACGCCCTTCGGCACGCTTTTTTTGCTAAGAGTTTAGATATTTTGTAATTTTCGGTGACTGTGTATAGTTCTTCGGAGGATTTGTTAATTTTTGCCCTTTTTAACCTAGCATGACATGTTCTTTGGTGCTTTAATGTTTTTCTAACCTCCGCGTTATACCACCTAGGCTCTGCATTGGCTCTTTTCCATTTACTTGGTATGTATTTGCTAACTACTGATCGTGTAACGTTGAGGAAAGTATTCCACAAAACCTCAGTATTACTGTTGATACTTATTTTTTGAAAATTAGTAAATGACTTTTGGAATTCTCGTTTCATACCTTCGTAGTCAGCCTTATTATATAAGTAGATTTTTCTTTGTGATTTCGTAATGTGCCTCATAAGAGATTTGCTTTCGATCACAGAATTAACTTACCAACCAACTCATCCGCTGGATGATAATATTTATTTCATGTTTGCAATTGACTATGCACATTGCAGTAGTCCATGCAAATACATAAAATCGCCAGCCCCCTATTCTGCCATTGCCTCTAAAAAGTAATAAAGTCCCACCAGCTGTTCGAAACTAAACCCCCACCCTGGTTACTTATACGATTAATGAAATATTTAACATGAGATATAAGGCCAAATAAGTAGTAACACCAATTATAGAATCAAGTGAATCAAATCACTGATTATTTCTAGTATCTTAATAGAATGCCTAATCATTTGGCCTCACAGCTCTCCTGGACGCACGGGTATTGTTTCCACAGTCGGCCGTAACGGGATAAGAAGTTGTACCCGGCATGTCTTGAAACATTTAACAAATAAAAGTACGTAAAGATGATCGAAAGAGGAAGTTAAAAAATGTGCCTAGACAGGCATGCCAGTGGTTAGCGGTACATAAATTCAACTTCTCGAACTGCGCCATCATATAAGGGTTAGACGGTTCATTCTTCCCGAGAGCTAGATGGTTATCAGCCGATAAAAAGAGCAAAGTGGCTGAGGGCGGGAGGAGGGACGGCAAAAAAAGAAGTGCCGCATCAAAGAGCTACTGAACAAAGGACTGGAGAGAGCGAGCGGGCGATTTGAAGGCTGGATATTGGGCGATCATAAATCGAAGAGCGGGAGGGTTGCTTTGGGATAAGGGTCGGAGTCGGCAGTTCTGTACTGGAAGGAGAGACTTCCACCGAACGAAGTAAGCTCCAGAATTGAGGGTGGCAATAGAGGAGAGATCGCATTGAACCGTCGATTAAAATCTTTAAAATATTAAAGGTGAAGACCGCATTTTTCCTCTATTACCTTGCGCCAATCCAAATTTTTTCCGGGAATGGAACTCCATTACACCAAGCGTTAAAGTATATCGAAAGAAGTCAATAAGGACGACTAATAATAATCAAAATTCTATTTCAAAGAAAGAAAATTAATTGCAATGACTATGGCTAAATTACGACATATTAGGACTCAGAAAAAACTACAATAGAAAAAGATTACGTACCAGTTCTGAACTAAAGACAGTGACTCCCTATGGTAAAATGTTGGTTACTTCAATGAAAAACCGACGTGAATCAAGTGAATCATTTATACGAGATGGATGACGTTAGTCAAATAAAGAAGCAACCCGTCGACATTATCCTGGTCTTAACTGACCTCTCAATAAGACAAGAACTATGTTAGGCACATACTTACATTTATAATTTTGGACATGGTTTGGCACAAAGGTTATTTACATACCTGAAAAGAGATGCATAAAGTTAATATCTTCACAAAAATTGCTATCAATACATAAAAAAATAAGTAGCACATTTAAAATGAAAACCACCAGTAGGAAGGATAAAATAATACCATACCATCATAACAGTTTTTACACAAATCTCTTAAAAACCACATGTAGGTAAAATTAACATGTGGCCATAAAGATAATAATAAATAAATGTAACTACTTCCAAAGTTTTAAAAAATAGGAAGTTGTGTAAACAAATGACGCATTTGGGTAAATTAGCATAATGTAGGATAGATAGCCAAATTTGAGCATTTCTCAGAAGTCGCTTATATTTTTAGCGCCAAATTTGACTAAAATTACTAAGGGTTCAATAATTACTAGTCTCCTGTCCAGCAGCGCACAAGAGCACGCGTAGGTCATGGGATAGATTACTCAGGTACAAAATTCTTCGCAGGGGTAAGGGCGGCCAGAGAATCCTGACTAATGCGAGGCTCGAAGCAAATCCACGCTGCACATGAATAAAAAACCGTAACGTAAAATATTTCACCTGGAGGCGGCGTGGGCCTTGGGCACATCTATTTTGTATGCTGCCCTCTTTGTGACCACAAACACAGGGTACCGAACGGCTTTGGCGGAGGATCACACCCGAGGCGGGAGGAATGAACTTTAATTCTCCTTTATGCCAAGACCAACCCTCACACGACAGATGATACAAAACAAAAAAGGCGAGAAAGACCCATTACGGCTAACATTTTAACTGAACTCGTTCAACTGAAAAGCGAAAAAATTAGGGGTACATCGTTTACACCCTCCAACACGGGATCGCAACCAATTAACTTCAACGATCTTAACCGACGGTATGCGAGATCCGTAAACATATTAATCATCGCATTAATTATGAGACCACTACAAAATAAAACGCACAATATTAATCCATATTTAACCATTAACTGATGGTGCATAAAAACAAGATACCGACGGAATATTAAATCGAAATTATTCATTCATAATTCATAATATTTTTTCGGCAGCCATTTCATCTGACGAGACCGAATTCTTTATTCATTTTTACATTTACGCCTAAACTTCATTAAGAAGCAATCATTGAAGGTTATGAATAAAAGAAAGCACTAAGGGACGTTTTCAAGTGATCGATAATGATCCACTGAATTATTTAAACAGAGTTACGACCATTTGGTGGCACTCGCTGAGCGCCAAAAAAACTTCTTCCGGTGAGAACTCCCTCTATCCAAAATGCCTTACAGCGTCAGGAAACGGGCTTGAATTGCCGACGTGCGACCGGTGTATCGGCCGAAACTATTGAATATTGAACACGCATTGAAAGCAGTTGGAAACACCAAGACACACAAAAGGGATATGCATCGATTTTGTTTAAATAAACTCTACCTCAAACTGTTAAAGGGAGTAAAATATAAAGCTTGCTTGGCTGAAGGAAAAAATTCGGAGAGGCTGGGCGATTTCGTGGCTCTTCCACCCCTTCATTCCCACGCCAAACAAAAAAATCGGCAAAAGTGGAGGCACGGCACACAAATTCCCGACGAAAAACAAAAGGGCGCACGCCCGTAATTACACCAACCCAGAACAATCGTTCTATTCAGGCGATGGAGAGAGAGATATAGAGAGAAAGAGAGAAGGGCAACACGAAATATCCCAACGGTTCAGATGAAATTGAAATAATGGGTAAAACTAAAAAGAAACACGGCGCGCAATTATTTGATTCGGGATGTGTTGCTGGTGAGGGTGCATAACAGAGAATGATGACACACCAACATCTGCACTGAAATTTAAACATTCAATAAATTCTTTTCACGTCCATTAGTCAACTGAAAAACATTCCAGGACCACTTCTGACTTTATCAAAGAAATTTACCGGAACACTCACTTTTAAATTTCCAGGTACGATAAACAGAAAAGAAGGCAAGCGAAAATGATCATGGTACGGTAAGAGGACAAGAAAGTATGTGATAGACATGCGACAACTTAGCGGTGAAAAAATAAATATTCGCAAAGACAGATTAACGAGGGAGCAAGAAATATGAATGAATTCCCGAGAAAAGTCAGTCTTTCCGATGGTAGAGTACGTTTGGAAGTGTATTCGGCAAGGAAGAAATCTACGATATTTTCAGTAAGTAGGAATTAAACAGAATTGGAGAAAGAAATTAAGTGAGGAATGAGGAGTTTGAAAAAGGAAAACGACATCAAAAATAAAGCAACAAAACCTACCCTATCAACTTGAATAGCAATGAGGAGCTTTAGCATTCATTTTAATAAGATCATCGAGATGATATTAGGTAATTATTTCTTCATTTGACACTCATTCGATCTTTCCAAACCCCACAGCGCACTCCTTTCCAACTAATCCCTTGCCGGAGGAGCAAGTCTACATTATTTTAAGGCTCAGAACTTCTTTTGAATGCTTATAATTCACCTGAAACGTCATATGCGTTCAAAACCAAAAGAAACTCTGCGAAATGTATGATTCATTAAAAAAAATCTGGCAAAACTTGAATAAGAAATGGAAGGGTATGTACTTACAAGGTGTATTAATATTTGAAATTTATCATGCCGAGATTTCGATTTCTTAGTGAATAAATTTTCCCCTAAACTTTTTCCAAGTTGTCTCATGAAAATGAGACGAGAACTCAACTCCATTTAATATTGGATGATTTCCTCTGCGCTATGTGATCTTGAATATAAGGTTTCTCCGAAACGGCCGTCGTCATGGAAAAGACCAAAAGGACGGAAACAGAGAAGGAAGACGGCTGACGGATGAATGCGAGATACGAAGTAGAATGCTCCCGAATACTAATGGGAGGAGAGGAAAAGGCAAGCGCATGAGAGACGGAGGGAGCTAAAATTAAGACAGAAAGAGAAAATGGGAGGTATAAAAAAGTATGAAAAGGTGGGCCTGACAAGCGGCAGCACGAGCTCCCAGGATCACGCCATTCAGTATTTAAAGAGCAACCGATAAGATGGAGTGATGTTAAGCGGACAGGTGTAAAACGTTATGCTCCCCTCAAGGGTAGGTGGAAAGAAAATTAATGAAGAGATGACTGGGAGTACAGAGCGGAGAGCAGAGGTGTAGTGATGACGAAGCATGTATCTTTGAATCAGAGATATACATAGGTGATCCAAACCGTTCTTTTTGATGAACAATAAGATGGGACATTGCTCGGTGAATCTACATCTACTTACTACCCTGCAAGCCACGACAAGGATGTTGGCAGGGGGTGACTTATCGCCAACCTGAACAACAGTGAAGAAATTTACTTTCACCAACAAGCACCACACTATCGGTATACTACAAATGCTTCAGAAACTAATAAAATAATCCATAATGTAACTATGAAAACGTGACACAAGAGTCATGCAGGGAACATGCAAAACATGGAGTTAGCGCTACTCGGCAGATTTAGAATCATGCATTAGGGGGCATACGAATTAATCAGCTACACTACCTGTCAACTAACCTACTTCGAAGTCTTAACGCAGCCATTATAGTCACTTATTGGTCGCAGGAACAACGACATTTTAAAACTTTCTGTTCTACAATATATTTCACTTATTTTATCCTCGTCTAATCTACCGTAATATTTTGAAGTGCGTACGATATTGAAAACTTTGTCTAAAATAAATCCGTATGAATTTACAAAATAGATTGAGTCTAATTTAAAATAGAGCAGAATGGAGCTGTTCTTTAGATTGACGTGCTTATTTATTATAGCGAAATAAGTCTAAATGTTCCATGATACTTTTGTTCCTCGCCCCACTTTTATGTTAAAGATGTGAACCGCATACTACAGGTGAAGCTGTCATACTCAAGTCGCATCACGGCGATATCTTCGATGTAGAATGTCTCGAAGACCTGTTGAAGTGGGGAGAGAAAAGGGTTGTAGAAAGATAAAAGGGTGAGAGACATATGCAATACGTGAGAATGATGGCTGGAGCGTGTATGTTATACACGTCCCTTGGAGTGCTAACGCCTCAATGGGACAGAATTGTGAATGGGGAAGGAAGTGGACGAGGGTGGGCAGAATGGAAAGAGACTGGGAACGACCCGAGAGGTCGGTGGAAAATCCTGGGGAGGATGGAAAGGAAGTCGGAGTGAAGGGCGATAATTCATCAGCTATAAGCCATTTAGGGTATCTTTCACGTGACAGGTCAAAAGACGCCCACGGCTACGCAAAAGGCATACTAAAAATAGCAAAATAACTAAACCATTCAAATGGACTCATGTGCGAATCTCGAAGTCACGACTTGAGGCACCACCTCCTCCATGGAAGTATAAGACCTGAAGTTCAAACAGCTGAGTAAAGCAAGTCAGCTTTGGGATGTAGATGTTTCTTTTAACTCTCACCAATTCAAGGCATGTGAGAACATTAGAGACGACTTCAAACGTTTCAAATTCCAATTTCTAGTTCCAGCTCCTTCAACTTTTCAAAGAAATACAAACGAAGTATTCCTGGAATCAGTCCATTAGCTAATAACTGTGTTTAAGATGGAATACCTTGTTAGAAAACATAAAAAATCAAATTCATTATTTCACATTTTTGGTATTTTACAAAACAACAGGTAGCTCTGGGGAGGAGAGAATTTTTTAAGAGGATTATTTATAATTTTTTCAGGGTCATACTACTCATGACCTAGAATAAATACTACGAAGACACAGAAGTATTATGAAGTCATGTAAAATACGAGCATATAAAGTAGATTAACTTAAGTGTACGTAAAAAGTGTTACGAGAAATAAACAAAACTCAAGGGAAACGAGCCAGATATTCCACCTTTCTAGCTGGCTAATTATTTCCCTCTGCAGAGATTTGCGTTCCCGTGATGATGGTCAACAGATAAGAGCATGTCTGCGCTCGCTTTTCCTCGTATGATTAGAGAGTACGTTTCTTTTCTCTCAACTCCTGGGCGTCTCAGTTACCCTTCATGAACGCAAACACCATTTTACCCACAGATATGTGGATTATTTAAAGGTGAAATAAACTCAGTCTACCTCCAAACAGATAGATTGCCAGAAAATATACCATAATGCAACACAGGGCTAGTAATCACGATGTAAGCATAAATTCTTTCGTAGCCACCAGACAACTCATTCCTCATGGAATTCCCATACAATTTAAATACTTTCCGACTAAATGTACAAACATCATCTGAGATTAATTTCTTCCGAACACTTTTTTCAGAATTTACAATTAGCAAGAAAAAGGCTGAAAATAAGGGAAAGATCCAATATAAAATGAAAATAAATCTAGATATTATCAAATGATTCCGCATTCCCGTCCCTCTTCAAAATCCAAACTAACCGTTACCCAGATATTTGTTACCCTTGCCCTCCATTCGTCTACTTATTAAGGATTAACTATTATTATAAGGCTTACTTTGACCACGTGGGATATTAACCTGTAATTTTACTAGGTGTCCTATGTTCCTCGCAAGTTTTTGTCTCGCTCTTCTTCGGCATCAGAAATAGTACGAAAAACATTGTCAATTCACGTCATGAAGGCCATTTTTATGCCTTCATTTTAAGGCCTGCCTGTGAAATTACATACTGACTTATGTTGCTTAGTGTGAATTTCGGATATTGGTGCAGCACATCGAAATGAAACTACATACCCCGGACAGGAGTTCCATTCCCAACACGGGAATTTTACGGAGGGAGATAGTATCATATAACGTTCCAGAGATGAAGTAGACAGCGCTGCCCTAAGCCAAAAGACAGTAATTGACAAAATACACATTTTGAGATTAGAGTTTTGCTATCTGTAACCTTAAGGATTTCAAAAAACTAAACAAAAAAACTGTAACTGTAGCGGTTTGCCAGATATCACGTCCAGCTTTCACCGCATCTACAGCATAAATTTCAGTAATATAGGATAGATAACAGTAACTACATGTCTTTCTCCCATTACTTTACTCTCATTACTTTTGTCCCCTTACGATTTATCATAATTACGTACTGACAATGTAAACATCAACTAAATTGTAATCTCTTCGAAGATAAACTAGATTTAGAATCTAGGATTCGAAGGTGAAAACTTTTGCACGCAATACCTCAGAACCAACAATGATGCACTTCAGTCTTTTAGCTTAGCAAGGCAGAGTTGTCGTAGAATGCGGCCGTTGATTGAATGCTAACTGTAAACCGGGGAAAATTCTGACCCTGAGATATCACCCGACAGTTCAGACTGACGAACATAAGAAAAAGCACATTAACGAATTTTGCTTCTCATGCATTAAAATATAGTAAGAGTAGATATATTCGAACACACAAAATCAAACAATTTGTAGACCTGACAGGGCAGGGAAATAGCTCTAAGTCACTGAATACAAAAGAAATGGTGGTACCCGGCTTGATTTTATGGAAATTGCCATACATTTTGAATAATTTTGGTAACTTGGCTTTTCCACAATAAATTTTAACATTTTACGACCATGCTTTCCACGGCTCGACGGTTAACGTCATCAGGACCTGAAGATGACGTTAACCGTCGAAACCATTGTCGTGAGATGTTAAAATTTATTGTGGAAAAGCCAAGTTAACCAGAGTTAAGAAAAACAGAGTTAACTATCTAATTCAAAATGCCAGACAGATTATAACCGTATACATAATTAACCGCAAAAGAAAAAGGAGAAATCGAGTTTTTTAAAATGTGGGTTAAAGATATCAGGTCACCGAACAAAGAACGTAGATCCGAGAGGGGCGTATGAATATCAACAATGCGAATTTGCGCTTCAGTAAAACTAGATGTCAGGTTACGTCATAGATAACAAAAATTTCAAGCTGACATAAAGGTGACGCATTGCGAACAATAACAGTATTTTGGAAAAACAAATAATTCTTGTTTCTGAAAGGCAAAAAGAAAACGAATAGAAATATAAAATTAAATGTGAAAAGTCACTCGCTACAGCCCAAGAAAAATACTAAACATGAAATAGGAAACAAGAGTTATGGACATAGTTCTACACAATTCCCAGCATGTCGCAGCAGAGTCATGTGGCAGGGGATTTTAGGACACCATCCATGTAAGGGAAGAGGAGTAGGAAAAGGGAGGGGGAAAAGACGGAAGTAAATCGCACATTGATGATGTGCCTCATGTTAGCATCACGCTGCCTTCATTATATTCATCAGAGGTGCGTGGAAATAAGGAATTTTTGTGATTCTGTAGCGTACCGTATCTCTCTTATTCAGTCACTTTTATTAGTTAGAAAGATATAATCAAGGGTCAAAGTAATCTATCAAAGTAAGTATTGTGTTTATAAAGAATTAGCTCTCGAAATGGCTCCGTATCTTAAAGTAATATTTAACAAATCCCTCGAAGAACACGCGGTTCCCAAAGACTGGAAGATAGCAAACGTGACACTAATTTTTAAAAGCGGCGATAGGGAAAAACCATGTAATTATAGACCAATATCATTAACGTCACTATCATGTAAAATTATAGAGCATATAATAGTTACATCAATAATGGGACACCTCGACAGCCAGAAAGGAGACGGTAACGTTCAGGTAGATGCAGCGTTTCTTGACTTTAGAAAAGCTTTTGACAAGATTCCCCACTGTAAGGTACTCGCGAAGTTAGCATCATACGGAATAGACAGTAATGTAGTAGGCTGGATAGGAGACTTCTTACATGAACGCGTTCAAAGGGTGGTATTAGATGGTGTCAGCACAGGCGAAGTAAAAGTTACATCGGGTGTGCCCCAGGGAAGCGTGATAGGCCCAATTTTATTTCTTCTCTACGTAAATGACTTGAATGCAGTAGTAAAACATAGCAAGCTACGTCTTTTTGCCGATGATGCAGTTATGTAGAAGGAAATTAGAAATGAAGAGGACAGACAGTTTTTAGCTAAGGATTTAGATGCGATTGATGATTGGTGTGATAGATGGCAACTAGAATTAAATTTGAAGAAATGCGCGATTATGAACTTTTGGAAAAAGAATGGATTTCCCCGGAATAATTATTGCATCAAAGAAAACAAAATATGTAACGTAGATTCAATTAAATACTTAGGCGTCACCATCACTGAAGACATTTCATGGGGGAAACACATCAGGGAAATTACTAGTGTAGGAAACCGTAGATTAGGATTCGTAAAAAGGGTTCTAGGCAAATGCGATGAGAGAGTACGAGAAAGAAGCTATTTTACACTTGTCAGGCCTCATTTAGAATATGCCGCTAGTATATGGGATCCGTACGAGGAAGGTATGATTAAAGAATTAGAGCGCGTGCAAAGGAGATCTGCTAGGCTTGTTACAGGCCGTTATGATAATCGTATAAGTGTTACGAGCTTAATAGAAGAACTAGGATGGGAATTAAAATTTAGGTTAAACCTTTTAAGTAAATTCGAAACAGAGTTGTTCACCGATGACGTTAGATATATATTGAGAACCCCTGCGTATTATGCTAGGTTTGATCATATTAACAAGATTAGAGAGATAGATTGTCGTACCGATAATTTAAAATGTCATTTTTCCCTCGTACTATAAGAGAGAACAATAGGCAGCGTAGCAAAGGGATAGGTAGGTGAAATATAGTTAGAGTAGTCTGTAGTGCATGATGCATGTAATAACAACCAATAATCCCGTCCTTATTATGTAGATACTAACCACCTAGCTGCATGTGACCCTGTTCTCTAGCCTGTCTCCCTTAAATATCCTACTTGCATGTCAATAGTGCATGTTTGGTGATCTTCACCCCCTGCCACACACCCTCGTGGTGGCTCGCAGGGTATCACGTAGACGTAATCTATTCCACGTCGTTACGAAAATCGCCATATCAGAGTGTTTCAAGTAATCTAAGCCTAGCGTTTAACGTCCGTATCTCTAACGGTCACTATTCCTCCCGTCAGCTGCATCCTACTGTTAATTCATAGCAATTTTTAACGCCGTGAGCGGCTTTCATTCTTACAGCATTTATTTCGCGAAAGAAACCTTTCTATTCCGGGTTCTAACCACACGCTGTACCAATGCGTAAGAATGAGCGGAAGGTAACTTCAATCAAGACCATATGAAATAAGTTATGAAAGGAAGTGAAGAAAGAAGAGGGAAAATTGAACAAAAACAGTTATTTGATGGCATTGATCTAATACGTTCAGACCTCATAGACCAAAAGGAACCTTTCTGCTTTCCGGCCCCCGTTTAGAGTGGGGAATTGTTGAAATCATTATCTCGACAAGACGAAGTCCATACTTATTTACACTATAAACCAGTCCTCATCCCGAGGGTTGATGGTTCGGGAGAAGGCAGACGGCTTCGGACAGTCAGCCGTTACGTACACAACGAAAAAGACCCTTCAGGTCAGTTTTCCGGATGATGATAGGACTAGCATCATACACACCCATGGGAGTTTGAAATTCGCCCACTTGGGACTACATCTACGACTAGGAGGGGTGGCTAACATTCCTTTGACAACCCGAAGTGCACTGGCATGCCAACTTTTATCGAGGGTACAATGACGAGTTCAGATTCAGCTGGAGTTGGCATTAGTATCTTCACCGGGATAAAAAACCACAACCCTTCCCGGTCACTTTTGAGTAACTATTCGGATCCGAGTCAAGGAATATAAGTTGCTCACAGATTGGAATTCGAAAACTTCAGACGGAAACGATGAAAAATTTATAGGTAGAAGGTAAAAAGAGACATCGTTAGAGAATTTCCCTCGAAAGTGACGTAGGCATTTTTGTCTACAAATCTCTACCAAGGCCAAAAGATCATTCTCCGGCTCGTTGATTGACGCTAATCCTACAGGGCTACATCACATCCACTAAAAAAACCTACCAAGAATTCGATATCATTCGCTTACGCAACTGGAGCGTGTCTATTCGCAAATCTAATACGCCCAATTTTTCATTTCTTGATGCGGCTATCAGCATCACTAAAAACCATGCGCAGATTTAGCTGGACAAATTCCATCCTGATCTTCGCGTTCCCTCCTATTTCATCTCTACTGATATCCTTAGAGAACTACATTATCCCTCTTCATCTGGACTCGAATACCTGTCATTTACCTCAAATTTCCTTTCGAAACTATCCCTTTCCTGCTTATTAAAGTTACATCATAATATGCATTGACATTTAAAACAAGAAGAGGCGTAAGACTTTATTAATCACCGACCAGACCAAACAAACCACAGAAATAGCGTATGCAATATCAAAAACAAAGCAACAGATGAACACTGCATAAATTAAGATATTAAGAACAATATAGATGAAACGCCAAATGACAAAAATAGAGGGATGATTATTCTTTTTGAAGTATTCTACCGGTTAAGGTAGGTTTTGTTGAATGTCAGAGAATCTCCTCCCGGTTTTCTACACTTTCAGGGACCTTTCTCGCTCTATTATATACTTTTTCGCCTCAGCACACCATCTACCCTTCTTCATCCTCCACATGAAACCTATTCTTTCTCTTATTCTTACCCGCTTGCCTAACATCCTTCCCTCAATCACATTCTTGAGCAGCCCCTCGCCCCTTATTACATCCTCCAGTCACTTACTCTGACGATCTCGAATTTCGTTCAGGAGTTAAGAGTGACAAATAAGGGATAGTAAAAAAGAAAATATTGGATAAAGGGTAACAAAAAGAATGAAATAGATATAGAAAACAGATAGGATGAAGATAGAGTGGAAAAATGCGTAGAGATCAAATAAGATACCAGACGAATGGAGTGGATTATTAAGTCCGCGGTAAATATAGCATGTGATATAGAGAAAAGAGACTTAAGGTTGTTTGAGCAAAATATAATTTAACCTAGAAATCAATGAATTCTGTTTCATTTTCATGAAGCATATCTAACCCTTCCAAAGACACCCAAATAACAACCCCTTACCACACTACTTTCCGAGGTATTTTCCAAAATATACCAGCCATTTTACATTGGAAATGGTACGTATATGCACTCCAGAGAAACATTATTTAAAACATGAGACACTTATAACACCAAGATCTCATCAAAAAACTAACAGCCGTAGTTTGCATGTTTTATCAAGTATTTATGAGAATTAATCATATTGTCACAGCAGTCATTTTTTCAGAATCACAAAAAAACCTTCCGTTGAGCAAGAGTTTTAAAAGCGCCGCGCGAAAAAAATGAGACAACTTATACACTTATAGATATATTTTTAGTTTGTTTATACGAATTTCCGTCATGTGAAAGTATAATATTGCACCGCTAATTATGGAATATTTATTTCATGCTTCCTACAGCTGCTGAATTTAAAACGTATAATTCGAATATTGTTCCCATTACGACTAGGGAACTATCTCGCTCAAACAACCATAAGGTCGGGGGATAGGGAAGAATAAGACATTAAAGAATTGCATATAAAATGCGAGTAAAATACGGGATAATGTAACACATGCGTGGGAAAACGTGCGGATCTGACATCCTGGACTCCAACACTCATGGCAGGAAAGCACCCCGAACAGGAAAGGTGCGAAACAGGAAGAAAGGGAGAGAGGGAAAGAACTGAGGGACGGAAGGACAGAGGGCGAAAAATGTGCGAGGAGGATTATGCCACAAAAGGAGAGCAAAAAAAGGGGCAGACGGCCGGGAGGAGGGAAAGGCAGGAGGACAGACAGGAGAGGAGGGAGTCGGGAGGAGGAGAAAGGCTTGAATGGAAGAGGGGGAGGAGAGGTAGTGGGAGAAAGAGGGGCCCCGGCGGTTTCGCCCTCGAGTGGCGACGGACGGGGTTTCAGAGAGCCAGGTCACGACTCGTATTTCCCGGGGGTAGGTGGAGGGGTGGGAAACAGGCTGGGCGGAGCTGGGAGAGCCGTTGGGCGGGGAACGTGCCGGGGGGGGGTAGAGATTTCCGCGGGACGAGAAGGCATGGGTGCCGCGGAAGGGGGGAGGGAGGGTGCCTGGAGGAAATTAGCTGCGAATGAGGACTGGAGCGACGGGTAGGGGACATGGCAAGCGCAAGGAATATGCTCCTGGGGATAATTTTGGGCCGCGTATTAGCCTTGAGACCGAACGGCAAAAGAATATGAACAACGCACATGCGAATCTAAACGCAGATTTAAGAAGTCACCGGTAAAGTTGGACATGGAGTGTTAACAATAGGGCAGGAACGAGGACTCGTTTTAGTTGAGGGAGCGAAGGATGGGGAAAGGGCGGAGGACGGAATAGCCGACAAAAAAGTAAGTATTTGGAATGGTGGGTGAGGAGAGGAAACTTCTGAAAGATATCAGGACGAGGCAAATTAGGCGGTTGATATAGGTTATGAGGAGTCCAGGATTGCTTACGGCAGTGATAGAGGAGAGGGTGTTGGGTAACCTAGGAAGTGGTAACAGAGAATAGGTTTTATGGACGAGATATGGGTAAGAAGACAAGATAAAGATAGGAAGTACGGACGAGATAATGGTAGGAAAAATGCCAAATTAAGAAAGAAATGTTATTGGTACATGATAAAACACCCGCAAATGAAAAAATCTAAAGGATATCTATGAATTACACATTGAAAAAGATGAGTGCATTCAAACACTGCGTTAAATGTTACCAAAAGTTTCTTCATTACCTTCATGAAGTATCTAGCCTCAGCCAGAGCATAGTGCGAGTAATTTAGCGAAATTGCCCAGCATGTTTGAATGCTTACTCTACGTCATCACTGCAAGAATGCTTGATGTGCAAGTGGGTTCTAGAATCCTTACGCATAGCATATTGAACGACCACAGTCTTGAATAGCACAATGTGCCTTCCGCCTTGAATCTCATGCAGGCCAAAATTTCAGCCCAATGCTAGTTTAAATATCTATTCAATCATCTCCAGCATATTTAAAAATGATAAATTCGTGTATGTACAAACTTAAGAGCACATTTGACACAATAAATATCAATGTCTTTCATTTATGCATACGATATTTTTTATTTTACTTTTTCCACATCAGCCTAATGATTTATATTTTTCGACTAGCCGAGTTTACGGTTTCTTGTGACTACATCTACGAAGTAGCGTACAAGCCACATTACGGTGTGTGACAAAGGGTGGTTCCACACCAGACATTCAGCACTCGTCCCAGTTCAAATGAGAGCCTCGAACGTTCCTCTGGCCGCTAGGCGTAGAACAAAAAGTAGTCGAGAGAACAGTGCAAGGTCAAACCAGAAACTATTAGAGTACTACAAGAGCTCAACCTCCGTTTCAACAATAAACGAAACAGCACAAGACCTAGTAGGCTAGACGATAATTATTAATGAGGACGGCCAGATCGGAGCCGTTCAGGATAATCTCACATGACAATTGAACTTGTACTGATGAGAAAGCGGGATTTACATTCATATAGTAGCACTTGTACACTGTAACTTGAACTAATCTCTAACAGGAGGCAAACTTCACTACCACCAGAAGTTTCATTTATTGTATATTTCATGACCAGACTCATTGCCATAGAGGGTATCCTGGCGCTGCTTTCTGAACGCGAAGATCCCAGAGATCTTCACTTTTAGAAATCAGCGCCAGCCAGCAGCCCCCGCACTTTCAAAAAAGCTAACGTGACTGGTCGACGGCTACTACGAAAGCCCAACTGGGAGCGAGTAGCAAACTAGCACCGCAAGCATTATGAAAATAAGTGGTTCGGCGAGTATTATGGCAAGCATGCCTGTTAGCCAACATGCCGTCACAATACCACACGATAGTAGCTACTTCTCCCTGGTTAGACCCCACTTAGAATACGCTGCAAGAGATTGGGATCCTCAGCAGGTAGGCTTAAAAACAGAGAACGCGTGCAGAGAAGATCAGCAAGATACGAGAAAGGCCGTTATGATAGTCTCGTTAGTGTTACTGACCTTTTGCTACAACTTGGATGGGAATCGCTTTCAGACCGTCCTTTGAAAATTAGACTCAATCTTTTACGTAAATTTAAAACAGATTTATTTTCAGACGAAGTTTTCAATATCTTACTAACCCCAACATACTACGATAGATGAGAGCATGAGAATAAAATAAGGGAAATAGATTGTAGAACAAAAAGGTTTCAAATGTCGTTTTTCCCGCGATCGATAAGAGACCATAACGGCTGCGTTAAAACTTCGAAGTAGGTTAGTCGACAGGTAGTGTAGCTGATTAATTCATATGCACCCTAAAGCATGTTTCTAAATCTGCCGATCAGTGCTAACACAATGTTTTGCATGTCCCCTGCATGATTCTTGTGCCACGTTTTCAGTTACATAATGGATGATTTGAGTAATTTATATAGCATTTGCAGCACCCCGATTGTGTGCTGCATGTTGGTAAAAGTAAATTTCTTCGCTGTGGTTCATGTTGGTGATAAGTCACCCCCTGCCAAACACCCCTGTGGTGGCTTGCAGGGTAATGAGTGGATGTAGATACTGAAAAGATGTCATACAGGAGAATATCCTCGAATTATTGCAGGATTAAGAACCGTGTGAAACGGGCAGAAACATGAAGAAAGCTCACGCGGACGGGGTTACCAGCAGCGCCGTCGAAAGCGAAAGAGAGAGGCGCGGGTGAAAGTGGAGGAGGCTTAAGGGCAGGAAGGGGGGGGGGTCCTTTCGCCGGCCCGCTGCGGCGCTTGCGCCCGGAGCGTTGAGAGAGGAGGGAGAAGATAGCCACCGGAGAGGAAAAAAAATACACGGGAGGGAAGGTGGAAGAAAGGGAAGGGAATATAAACTCCCGGGACCGAGAATTAAAACTGGAAGAAAGGATTTGTCTTCGTCTGAGAGATTAATCTTGAAAAGGAAGGGAGGCCCCTGATAGACTCCCATCGCGTAATGTGAAGATGCAGCAAAAACAAACTCCACTAAAGCGATGTCCACGAGAAATAAGGGAGGAGCGAGTATCGGGAACTGGGAAAAGAACTGAGAAATTGAATGGAGCGGATGAGGAAAAAATATAAATATATACTCACGCAATGCGGCCTCGAGTGTAATCACCAACAGTCCGATAGCAACGGGTAATGATCTGTGAAATATTTTCCAAACAGAATCAAAGCAAAAAAAGGTATACGGGGAGGTGGTGCCGAATCAATACGCTCCTCATTAATTAGGATAAAGACAGAAATACGCATTCAACCAATTTTGGTTGGGCACGACAGCAATGCGATTCAGATTGATATCCAGAATCATGGTCAATCCAAATCAAGCCAAAGACCTACTAACTACATTCAGTCATTAGATTGCACGAACGGAAAAATAGGCAGTACTTTCTGCTGTTAATTATAATTTTTATCCTGCTCAAAATTCTAATCATAAGATTTTTAAAAATAGGATCGCCCCAAACATCCATGGATATAGACATCCCTTCCCAGAACCATAAATATTCAACACTACGAAAATCGAAATGAAGTAACGCTGTACATACGTATTCATACGGTCAATCAAGACGCCGCTGTTGCGCGAGATGAATCCGAAACGTTTAAGTCATTGTAAGTTAAAAGTAAGGAAAAAACGACAAATACAAGAATGGATGAATGAATTAAAAGGAGAATGTGCAGGAGAGTAGGTAATCGAAAATAAATGTCCAGAGGTACTCAGAGAACAAATGAAAACATTATTAATTCTAAGGATGAGCTTCAAACCAAGATACACACTGTACACATTGGATATGCACTAGACGACTCAACAATGGTTTTATAAGCATCAGAGATGGAAGTACATACTTCGACGACGGCTGCCCAGTGTGTGTTGCGATACAGCAGAAATTGAATCCGAAGCAAGTCACTTGTACAACCCGATAGAGTTAGTCGTATAGCAATTCATCTCGAATTCTGAGGCTCATTATAATAGAATCGCCCAAACCATTCGTACTTCAGATGTTAAAGCCGGAAAGGATATCCGAAATCCGAACACAAACACGATTGTATTACTGCCACTAGAGAGACAGAATAAGAGTTACATGGGCATAAGAGAGTCACTTCTTCCGGCGGATGAAAGGAAGAATACACTCATCCAGGGCATAAAATCCCTTTCCTCTCCACGCACCATGGCGAGCGAAAGCCGGAGGGGCGCCGGACCAAAAGTAGCCGGCTAGGGCAGCGTGACAGGATTCTTCGGCATGAAGAGAAGGAGACCAAGGGCGACAGCTCCCTTTAAGAGAGAAACGTATTTTTTCCCCTGAATGGGGCGAAAAGTGTCCTCCGGCGAGCCATCGGACTCTTCCGGGATCCCATTCCCTTAACATGCCCATATCCGGACTTACCGGGGTAATTTACGGAGAAGACGTGAAACGACATGGTATAAGCGCAGACGGCTCGAACGCCAAGGAGATAGCGCAACTGAGATACCCGGAAATTTCAGGACGCTCATGGTGAAGTCTTCCAGGCTTCCTCTGAATCACTTTTGCCCACCCGTTAAAAAAAAAAATGGTGTTGCTAAATCGTAACGTTAGGCGTCAAGATAATCTACATCTACGCCATACCCTGCAATCCACCCAAAGAGTGTGTGGCATGGGGTGCTTCCACACCAGGCATGCATGAATTATACAGCAGAACACCGAAACTACATTGAAACCAGCGTACCACACACAATAAACTAGTAAAGATTGCACTGCGTCCGCGCTAGCAGCTCTCCCGCGCAGAACTAAAGTGATAGCCACAACTGACGGATAAAAAAATGGAGCCATTTCACCCTATTTATCCATTTCACTTCTAATACGAGAAACGTGTCTTTAAAATATTTCTACTGCACTCCATTGTACATTTTAAGACATTAAACCTTAGGGACTAATATTACGTTTTCACTCTTCCATAGTTTAAATTTTGAATAACGTATATACATACTGCATGACTTGAGTGGGAACACATTTGCGAATAAATGTTCTACACAATGTTTCGTCTCCGAACAAATTCATTCGCAGAGATCGCGTATTCAATAATAAAGGGGTAGAAAGCACAAATAAAAAGAAAGTGGAAAAAACAAGATATTTACGAAAATAATAAGAGCTTCAAGACAAGATTACAACTTCCTTTTATTATTGGTCAGCATGCCACACCACAAAATTTCGTAATAATGTACTCCGTAAGTCCACACATCAATCTCATTCCGAAATTTAAAAAAAAATCACCATTTATGCACGACAATAAACAACAGAATTCACTGAGAATACAATTAGTTATTAAACGCTAGCATAACATACTGATTGGAGCAGGACCCTAAAATATTCATTTCAGTACATCATTGCAATCTTTTGCAATTTTTGATAACTAATTTTGCCTAACTCTCGTGGAATGTATACGAATAAACAAGACAAACCAAAATCTATTGCATTAATCTGGAATACAACAGAAAAGCTTTACAGCATATTATAAAAAGCATGGGTGTGTGAAGTAATTCAGTGGAGTACACAGAATAAATAATATTTGTCAATGGTTGAGAACTTAAATAATTGCATTTGTAGCTTTCACAGGAATAATGATAATTATCAGATGATTCAAATGGTAGGGACCAAATATGAAATTTCCTGCAAAAAGTATGTGCTAAAGCTTCACACGCCACCCACATGATGCCTTGGTCTCCATTAATGATACCCGTCCAAAAAATATAGGGAGGTCGCAGTTCTTATTTCTTTAAACACCTGCCTTGAAAGCGAACGTTGACGGGCGTGGAAATGATTAGAAAGAGGACATAAATATGATGGAGAGTCCTGTCAAATCCAAAATATGGACATCAACGAAAGGGATGACAACAGGGAGGCATAGTTCACCTGGTAAAAGGGAGAGTTTCCCACGGTAAAACGACACAGGCGATCAATGTCACGAATGGGTCACAGGTCCATTCGGTGGTGAGAAACGAAAGCATGGTGTTGTCGCACACGCAAAAAATTTAAACGGAAGCTAATGAAGAAGAGAATCGCATCGGTATGATAGCTAGAGTCACCCATCCCGAGGTCCCGGGATCGAGCTCCGTAAGTGGCAGACAATTGCAAGGAAATTACGACCACACCTTGAAAATCGTGTGAAGATCACTTTC
The DNA here is from genome assembly GCA_963169105.1 of Ceriagrion tenellum. NCBI lineage: Eukaryota > Metazoa > Arthropoda > Insecta > Odonata > Coenagrionidae > Ceriagrion > Ceriagrion tenellum. The sequence goes on along the minus strand of OY720637.1, from coordinate 80,196,562 downwards.
AAGTCTTATATGTCCTTTGTCTGCCAGATGGGACGAACTCTGGACCCCTTGACCCTCTTGTGCAGGTATGGCAGACTATTTCCGACGCCATTTTTTTCTCCGCCCTGCACCCTTCTCGCAACAATCTACTCGCATGATCTTACAGGAGCAAATGACATCACATAGTGCGAAGGATTATGCAGTGTTCTTAAGTTGAAGGCTGAATTTTTCGGGTGTTTCACCGCGTAGTTCTTTTAAACGACAAGTTACCGACCGTGTCTCGGCGTCAAAACTTCGACCAAAAGACGCCTGCAGGAATAGAACCCAAGCGAAACTGTTGTCATCAAAAACAGCAACGCGGTGAAACACCCGAAAAATGTAGCCTTCAATGACTTCAGCTGTTGATAACCTTCCCATAGAGCCAAGCAATATAGGATTGTATAAGACGAATCAAGTTAAACATAATGCGTTTTTGGAAATTTTGAACATTCCGTTCATGGAATATGCTTCTGGCTACCCCGACTGATCACGTTGGGAAATAGGAACAATAAAAATTGGATTCATTCACAGGAGCAAAAAACAAAAGCGATAATCACTTTACGATCGATTAGTATGTTTGATAAAGGTAACGTTATGTATACTGTAAATTTCCTTACCTTCACAGTTTTAAATTTAAAAATATATACGAGAGACGAGACACAAACCACCATTGACAGAACGGCTTCCATTTATTTGACCACACCTCATCAAAATTGATGGAAGGCCTGAATAGGTCTGGCAGGCGCACACAAAGGCATGTTTATACAACAAGAGTGCCAACTGCGACACTCCCCAGCCAGTAAAATGTCGGCTACCTTCCTCCTCACGGTTCCATTGTTTCCGCGGTTTAAATTACGAATTATTAAAGAATACGGATTAAAAGATCCAGTGAAATATTCAACAATGGAAGTTTTCTGCGCTTAATAAATGGTAAGAGCATGAAATATAGCACACAAACCTTCAATAAAGGTCACACGTTTTTCCAATCTATCAAGTTTTTCCATGATCAAAAACGAAAAAAAAAACGAATTATTGCCGGGAGGAAAATAGGTAGAACAACGATAGATCCACCAGAAGTTTTATTTTATCAAATGAATGTGTTTTATTCTTCTCCTCCATCTATTTTAAGACATAATATAAATAAAGTTCTCACATTCATAGCAGAAGAACAAGTTCTGTCCTTCGTTCAACTTGCTGTTTAAGGAAATTACCAAGCCTGAAGTAATTGGAATACCTTGATTTGTACGAGGGGCTGCCCATGGCAGTGCATTAGAGTAAGTCGAGCAAAGATATTAAACGTAGGCTAATGAAGTACAGACGCCGACAAAAATCAGGGGCAATGAGAAGTTAAGCCTAGTGCTGGGAATAATATTTCACAACCGGCGATGGGGAGGAAAAGTATGCGAAAGAGCCATGATCAACAAAAGGAGCCCATACCACACGGGAGAGAGGAATGATTCTCAGTACGCAGTACGCCAAGCTAAGGGGATAGAACAATATTTATCCAGTTCACGCATTTAGGTAAATCGAACATGTACTTCCATAATAGTTCACAGACACTTCATTGATAGCTGTTAACTAAATCAGAGATTCGACGAGAAAAGCACATAAGTGAGGGTGAATGTATTGGAGAAATAATGGGGTGCTGAGGGAAGAAAATGATGCATAGAGTAGTAAATGTGGGGCCAACCGACAAAGAGAAAAGGGGATATTAAACAGCCGGAATATAATGCTCGGAAAAGTTCTGCACTTCTGAAAGCATTGTTTCACTGAATAAATATAAACCTAAACTTCATAACGTTTGATATAGTCACATTATGCAAAATATTCTGGCACTAGTTCCATTTGCTCGTCAGTCCTCATCCAATCATTCCTTAACCACGTTTGGATTTCCACTCCAGAGCTTCGAGAAGTATTAGTTATTATTGGAGGCCAACGATAACCGAGGTAATTCACATTACTATGTGCAGTTCGTAGGGTCAGGTGGGTTTGACTACCTGGAAGTGTGAGTGGAAGATCAAAGAGAAACCTAGACCTATGAGCCAAATCATAATAAAGTCGAAGCTGACAGGTCTATTGGTAAACGTATCAATCCGACGGACTATGTACATACGGCACGTAATCGCTTTCCACACGGCACCGAAGTAGAACTCAGGATTCCACAGTTAAATAACGGCCAACACTCCAACCGACCACAACAACCAGACCCCTTCGGGTGCACCTGTCACTCAACCTACCCCTAATATTCCTCTTCGCCCCACCCAAACTCACCCCAACGGGAAGAATACCAGCGATAGAAAAAGCAAAAGGGGAGGCTAAATAGAGGTGGCCAGAAACCCGGCATCGAAGTTGGGCAGTCAGCGGGAAATACCTCGATAGGATGTAACTGAGATAGGGCGAGAGGGCTGCGGGAGAAACAGAAAAAAGGTAAGACCACTCACTTTAAAAGTTAAGTTCGCACACCGGGAGAGATGATCCAGACGTGGGATAACGGACTGAGTTTGCACAGGCACGTGACGAGGAGAACATTTGAGAGGCATTTGCAGCCCGAATGCAAATGAAGGGACGGACGGTTGGGATAAAAGAAGTCCCCTTCTCGGAGGTAGGACTCCTACTCTAGGAGGGTAGATAAAGGGCTGACGGCTTTACATGGGTGGCTCATCCAAAAGACGAGGACGGGACGTTCAAAGAAAGGTGAGGGTTGGCGACGCGGAAAACGGAATCAGAGTGCCTTCCCTTCCGAAAAGGGCTATTCAGGACAAGGGAAGGAGAGTCCTCGAAACCTAACGGTTGAAATGTACGGGGGAATCGAAATCAAGCGCAATTCGTAGGCGAAACTTGGACCCTTGGGAGAGAGGACGAGACAAGAAGCGCTTGTATGAGGGTGGAAAGGAGGACAGGGAAAGTACGATGGATCGAGCAGGTAGAACATTGATTACTTGGATAGTACGCCGTGGGAAAATGAGCACAGTAGTAAGGAGAAGAGCGAAGAGTTAAGTATGCGCTCACCATCGGTCCCTATTTGGACGCCACGTGGAGAGAACTTCAAGGGCAATACTCTGTAAACTGTAATAAACTGTAAGGGACTTCAAACTGTAAACCCGTCGCCGACGTATAAAAGAGCTGACCAGTACCTGTGTCTACCACCTGATTTTGAAGCTATTTAAAGGAAGCACAGTCGTTAGGATTAGCATTTTCCATGTAAATTGCTGAGTACATCGTCACTCACTCATATCCACGAATTTCGTTCCAAGGTTGAAAGATTTTCATCAAATACGTGTGAGACATTGAACTACCAATCAGCCCTTCATTCGATGCACAAATGATTCAGCATACATCATCCTACTCACGTATCCATGACACATATTGTCCGTGATGTCGGCCAAAACCCCATATACACTATTGAAACAACTGACGAAAATTAATGAATGGAGAAAGGGATACTGAAAACCACATTAAAAAGGAGAATACGACTTTATTGGGCAGAGGTAAGCAGTTAGGCATTTTGGACAGAGTGAAGAGATATAGACAACTGAAGAGAGGACCGGCATTAGTAAAGGTAACATGAGAGTACCACGGATACTCCAAAAACCTATCCTAACCGGTAAACACCTGAACCATAATCGTAACGTAATTCTCATTTGTTCTTCTCGCAAGCTGCTCAGGTTTGATAAGCCCATATCCACTCAGATGGGGAAAACGGGGAAGTTATTCCACCACCTGATCCCTCCACGCCGGATCCATTCACAGGCTAGTCACTTACCTCTCACCGGAAATCGGTGGAGGTTGCCCCTGAAAACCGCCTTCCCTCCCGAGCAAACGGCAGCGTTTTCGACTGCCCGCATATCTGCCCACCACCCCACCTGCTTCAGCTACCCCTGCACCCTTGCCATGCATTCGAACGGAATGCCGCACGGCAAAAGGGTTAAGGACTGTGATGAATGAAGGTAGACAGAAAGGGCAAACCGGGGTCGGACCGTGAACTATTCCCTTGATAATGAAACCCATGCACGCATAAATTATTCCCAGATTTCCCTTTAAGTGGGTTGGGTTGGGCACAATGAAGACGTCATCGCCCTTAAAAGACTCCCACCCACTTCGCGTCCTCTTTAAGAATCCCGTCCCCGCAGTCAGAGGGGGCGCCGAATCGCTGAATACGAGCTAATTACGCTCCCGACGTCCACCGCACCCCTACGTGGTTACTCCCAACCAACCCCCGAGTCCGGAAGGCCACGAGTAATCGATGGAGATCAAGTGGACGCCTATGAGAGGATGACGATACTGGCTGGTAGTAGGGATTATATATATGTAAACCCTCGACAGGCACGCAGTATCCCCACCGATGGCGCTCTTTACATTTCTTGAAACATCTTCCCCAAATTATTACTTGTGTTACCTGCCGAAGGAGATGTTTCTAAGTGAATTAAAAATCCTCTTGGCCAGAGACACAGAATCCTAACTATCAACGCAATTTATTTCTTTGCCTGAGCATACGTCCTGCCTCACTTAGACCCGTTCATAAACACTATTATTTCTCTTACCCATCTTCACCATACCTCTTTCCTTCTATCACGTCACTCACCATCTTTGTCCCTCACTCATAGATGAGTAATAATAAGTAGCATCAAGGGCATTCTGACAATAAATTATGGGGATTGGTTGGGTATGGTAGGTACGGTACTGTCTACACATTTCGAATCGAGAGAGTGGAGGATATTTTTCAGAGTAAATCCGATTCCTACTCAGTCATAATGATAATATTCATTGGCTTAAGGAATAATTTACTTTGGAGCAGAAATACGTACTTACAAGTCAGACAAATAAATAATTACAATCACATTCAAAACATGTCACTCCATTGCAAAAATGTTAACACATTCACAGAACTAGTCCACAACAAATATTTACAATTTCAAGCACAATACATAGTACTGATCTAAAAGACAGTATATTCATGAATTTAATTCATGATGTTTACTTAAACATAAATTTTCATTGAGATAAAAATACAACAAGCATTATTTTAATCGTTCTATCGACTTGACATTTTTCAACTCTTGCGGAATCGAATTCTTACTAAACGAATACGAATACTTAGGCGCCGTGAGAAGAGCACTTCCATTGTGGTGCTCCGTAAGTCAGATGGGATGTATAGAGTGGTCCCTACATCCGATAGGAATGAGAAAAATTATGCTCAGGTAGTGTTTTCTCCGTTCCCCAAATAGTCCTTTCCTTTCCAAATTACCATCAGGTATCTCAGTTGTCGGTTGCTGCCCATATGACAAAAAAAAACCAAAAAATGGCAAGTCTTGGACAATATTTGCTGATTATTTCCCAAACCGCGAGGGGTTCTCCCAAACAAAAAGATATATTCCATCAGCATGGAACTGTTGATAACATTTTGGACTTTTTTGTATCTCCATTCAAAATGTCCAAAATATTTCGACACGAAAAGTAATTGTTATTAGCATACTTCACTTTTCATTTCATTTTACCCAAAAACAGACACTAGCACGCGATATGCGGAAAACGTTTACTGTAACAATTCTTCAAAAAGTTCTCAACGTCTCAGATGAAATAAATACCAATTTCTTAAATTCAAAAGTCTATGTCGGGAAAAAAATCCAGAATTTACTCTTGAATATAGCGATTTTTTTGCATGCTACGCTTCAATATTTTCTAACTAGATACACTACTTCTTCAACCTTCAAAACACTTGAATATTTATTAAATACCTATTAACCTTCCCAGGTAAACTCGAAGTAAATCACAGAGCCTCTTTCAGAATTAGGTCAGAATAGAGAGAAAGTAGGTAGATTTGTCCATACACCCTCGGAGAAGTTTTTGAGGCGTAAGTGTCGAGGATAAAGCTGTGGGAGAGCCCTAAGGCTTTGACTAGCTTTACGAGAGCGAGAAGCCAATAGGCCACGTGCAAAAAGAAAACGATTTCAAGAAACTCGAGAGAGGAAATGGAAAGAAATAAATATCTCGCGAGCCCCACCCTTCACGAATCACAAAAGACACCGAGGACGCGTAAATACCTACCCTTCCGAAACGCGCTTTCCACGGAAGAAGAAATTGATGGGGTGTGAAAAGAGAAGTGCCGAGGAAAATCTCCACTGCCCATTCATTCTCCTCAAGGATTCCAAAGAGCATTTTTACTGACAAGAAGAAGGGAGCGCGGATCAAAGGAGATATTGATGGGGCAAGGATCCGACGAAGAGATGAAAAAATGGACGTCAAATGATGGTGGAAACTATCTATTCCACATAGCTCGTGGATTTGAAACAGGGCACACGCGATATGTAAAAAGGCATTGGCCGTGCCCTTGGGAAGCAGGAGGGATGAAAGGAACAGAAGATAAAGACACAGTAGGGAGGAATGAAAGATTAAGCAAGAGAAGACAGGGAAAAATGGGATTTGCGAGAAGGCTAAAAATACCTCAACCTCCGAAGAGTAATGTTAAAACACGCGGCATGGTAGCTCATATGACCTTGTCTCTATCCTCCCATGCCAATGAACTGAATACGGAAAAAGCGGAGCTAAAACCAGCGACGGCAATCAAGGCGACACACTATTATTCTGCAACATTTAGCAGCAAGCATACCAGGCACACCAGTCCAGGAGTAAATTACTTCCACTGCCTCCAAGAAAGGGGACTCTTTAACCTTACCCCAGTACGGATTACGTTACCTTGAGAAGTGACTAATTTGACTACAATTGAAATTCCTTCACCAGCAGATTGGAAGGCGCTCCCACGCAAATAATCAAGTCAAAGTTTAATTTATATGATTCAGAGGGCACTGAAGACTCGGATGAGTAAGGGGTAGTTTGAGAGCGAGATGTGACGATAGATATATTACACCTAAAAAAAGTGTGTAAAATAAATTTATGCATAGAGCCGCCTACAAAACACCACATGATACACAAAAAAGGTACTAATGTTAATAAAAGTTTATCGAGCCACAAAATATAGTACAATAATTCAACGTATTTTACAAGATTCTTCAATTCTGCGCTCGACCAATAATTTTTGTTTCATTCAAGTATATCACAGACCAGACGAACACTTTCAACTGTCGTCATTTCTAAAAGATTAAAATAGGCAAAACATTGAATCCAATAAATTACAAATAAAATTTCAAATGGAAACATCAATTGAGATTACATATCCTTAAAGTTCTTAAAATACTCGTCCTTTGCGACAAAACAAAATTTCGGGTAGCATTAACTCAGTCTAGCAAGCCTTCACTATTATTAAACCTATATGACCTAAAATCTAAGTCACTATGCTAATGCGTCGATAATGAATACTTTACTTCTCCAATATAATAAGCCCCTACGGCACTGAATAGGTACATAAGATTCACAATTCATTAAACCCTACAGGATTGCAAGAGACATCCTTCACATTCCGAGAGTTGAGGCCATACATATCTAGGAGAAACCCATAAACAAGAGGAACTGGAGCGCGGAACACGTTTTTTTATGAAAAGCATCCAGAAATTATAGTTATTCCAGAAAGAAAATGAACAAATTACTCAACGTAAATTTTCTAATGTACTAAATCTAGTAGTTATACACTCGTGAATCTCGGATCACTGCAAGAATTAAAACTTTCTCAGAGAAGTTACGAATGTACTTACATTACACAACAGTGAGACTCGGTGACGACAATAAGAAATTCAAAGGCACATTAAAAAGAGAAATTCTTCAAATTTGTACCTATTTTCTTGATACTACCAAAAATGCAACTTTTGGCTGACTATAACAAGACGAATTAACGGAAAAAGGGCATCGACTTTAAAGCATAACACATAGAGCGACGAAATCGGAAGGACGAAGAGGGCGTGGCGGACGTCATCGGGAGGAAAGGGAAGTTGGAAGAGAGGAAGGGCACACAGAAAGGGAAGCCATGAGGAGGAAGATGGACGGATGAAAGGAGAGGACGAGGAGTGGGAATGGCAAATGTATGGAAAGGGCACGTAGATATGAATGATTTGTGTAAGGGTATGGGGAGTACGGATCTGAACCCGCAGATTAATTCGGACGGCGAAAGAGTAGATACGGTAGAAATTCCAGAAACAATCGTTAGCCTCCTAAGTCCCTTCTTCTGCCACCTATGTTTGTCGCTCTGTTTTCCGAAAATAGATGCTCTGCTGTTTGTTTGGGAGGCAACCGACAACCTGTGCGGCCAATATAGTGACTTCGTCGCTGGATCGGGTGACTTTCACAAGTCTTCGGAAGTAAAACATATATTTTATGACCAGCTACAATTAATTTAACTGATTTTCAGGAAAAATCACTACTCTTTTTCATTTAACAACCAATTGCACCACAATATCTTATTTCTTATCATTGTACTGATTTTCATTCGTCTGCTGAGGCCTTGCTTCCATATCACAAATAAGGCATTCCCCATTACTGTCTGCACTTGTGACGCAGCAAGAAGAAGGGGTAATTCGCATTCTTTTAATCCTTTAAAGTCGATTTTTTTATTGGGCTTTTCCAAAAAAAACACTTGAAGGAGAGGTTCATTTGATGTTTGCAGAAAACAGAACAAAAATGAAATGAACAGGCATACTAAAAATCCATTAAATGCTACTATCATCAGCCTTTCAAAAATTGCGATAAATAGTCAACAACGCTTTTCTGACGCTCGCTGCTGGTGAGTTAAAGGTAAAATTAATTATTTGTCAAAGTGTAAAAAAAATTTTACAGCATTCTCAATCAAAGAAAATACTGTTATCAGTTTTCATCTTGTAACAAACCAGAGACTTAACCTGGCAACTGAATTCGATTTTTAGTTGATAACTCCGCCGACAACTAAGGTCATTAGCGACATGAAGGATAGGCGGGAAGGTTATGTTACATTAGGATATGTTAAGCGTAGGATTCCACTACAATGGAGAGAGAGAAACCCGGAGTCTGTATTAGCTTTCTCGCTCTTACCCAAAAGCCCCAAGTAGGCCACAGCGCAACATCCCATCCGACAGACTAATACACTGCACTTGAATTTCTCTCCGAAACTACAACAAATGAACAAGAATGCAATTCGGTACAAAATATTCCTACTTTAGGAACATGGAGCCAACAAAAACGGAAATATATTTAATTTCTTCGTAACACGATAATTTCCGGAGGTGCAAAATAAAATATCGTGTAGTATCATAGAACTACCCTCGACCCGAAGAGGAACAAAGATACGAAAAAAACAGAAATATCAATTAATCCCTCTGCAACAGCTGGGCGGACTTATACTCATTCACAGACAGCTTGAGACATGACTTAGTCACGGGGAGGAACATCGGGAAGCGACGCACAAGACAAACGAGGAAACGCCGCTCATTGCATTACGGGGACCGAATTAGGTAAGCAAGCGAACACGAAGAGCGAAGGTCAAGTCCAGAGCGTCAGGTGAAAGGCCGGAGTGTCCAAAATAAATACGAATACAGGGCTATTCATTCCCTTCCCCTCCAGACGGGGAGTCCCTAAATGGAAAGATAAGGGGCGGGGGGGAGAAGGAACAGAAGGGCGTGAAAGGGATTGAAATGAGATGTTGGTGAAAAAGGAGGAAGGAGGAGATAAGGGGACGCATAAAAAGACGACGGAATCTAAAAAAAGAGGGAAGGGCATTGCAGCAATAAATTATGGGCGTGCGAGAAACTCGATTCAGCTTTCGCAGAACACACGACCAAAAAACATGGCAAAGGCGTAATACACAAAAGCAAACATTGCACAATTCAAGATTCCAGTAGCCCATTTAGGGTGATGAGTACGCAAAGACTAGCCACAAGACGTAAATATTTTCAATAATACAATTTAAAAGACTACGCACGAACAGAAAACGCTACACAGCTGCAGAAAGGATTAGTTGGAGAGGTTTCAACTCAAGAGATTACAGGTTACGTTTAGATTACCTAAAAATTTCTAATCAAGCTAGTTTCAGTTTGACATGTAGCATATTTTTACCCACCTCTCTATCGTTAAATCTGATAGAATCGACGAAATATAAAAGTTACATAGCACAGCTCATATATACAAAAATAAAGAACAGAGAAAATTAAACCAAAAACATTCTTTCCATATTCTACGTTTCGTTATACTAACGTCCCCATCACTCATATCGCGTCAAAGATGCCGTCTCTCTCTTTAATCTTAACTGTTCGTCATCTAGGTATTTGTTTGCCTTAATCTCGAGCCTTCTATTTATAATTCTTTGAACTACTTGGACCACGTAAGGTATTAAACTTATAGATGATTGATATAAATAACTTTTACACTCCACTGGTCAATAATTTAGTCCACAATCCGGATTATGAAATAAATTATTGACCTGTGAACTGACCACTGGAGTGTAAAATTTATTTTAACAAATCAACATGGAACTCCAAAGTTGAGCCGATTTTTATTGCATATGTTGCACTAAAATTCACTCATGTCTCTACAGCTACCGACCACAAGCAGCAGTAAATCTCAATTGAACGATTTCATTAACTATAATTTTATGCAAATAAAGTCTAATGAGCCAGAGCAAGAAAATTAGCACCCGTGGCAGGGTGTCAAAGATAAAAAGGTAATTGGACCGGTAGATCATTCGCCCATAATTATTCACGCCACTTATACCTAAAACCCTAATGAGGCAGATAAATTCAACACTAGGCTGCATTTACTGGAATCAAACCCAATTCTCCACACCCTGAAATCGCACCACGTCCCCTTTAATAAGAGAAGCCAGCGCTAACTAACAGCAAGTTAGCAATTTATGCCCTAAATTAGCGGATCGGAATTTGAGGAGTCTAAACCAAACTTGGGCATCCACTCCTTCACTTCCCGCTTCGCGAACCAGCCGAGAAGAAAATTTACCCCCAAGTCAGTCGTCTTAGTTCTCCGAACCACGGCCCCAATAATTTCTCAAGACTACTAGCTAATAGCGTAAACGAAAAGGCTCCGTTAACAGGAGCCTGGAACTTTCTGTAGCTGCCTTGTTGGCCACGTAATCCCGCGAGTTCTCTGAATGCCGAAGAGAATCGGAATCAATTTGCTAAGATAACCGTCGACTTTCTTAAGGGAGTATGAAGGTAAATTGGCGCCTGAGGGTAAATGGCGAAACATAAACATTTTCCTCAGAGCGAAAGAATACTGGATCCTCCGGAATCCCTCCCGAGTCGAGCCCTGGGCCCAACTTTCCCAGTCTAACTACTAATCTCCCTCTCTCTCCCATTGCGATCAGCCCATCACTCAGCCTCTCTCTCTCATACTCGATAATTCCCATTTGCCTCATTCCATTCTCCAGTTGACTCCTCGCCCTCTCTAATTTGGCTTGAATTCATGCTGAAAACACATTCCACACTCTCTTTCCATGCGCAATGGTTTACTCTTAAAGTTTAGGCTCACAAACGTTCTCCAGCATTAGCACCACCACTACTCGCTTCCCAAAATGGTCGGAAACTTGAAGACTGCAAAGAACTAATAGCACTCAAGAGGTATGTCGAATGCACCTAACGTCTCTAATTAAAATTAGTACTCTACACATTCAACCATGCATGAAGCCATCACCGGGAACACCATTTCTTGGGAGGAGGAAAGGCATTAGTATGAAGAATAGAATAGGAAGAGTGCTGTGGGGTGCCATGGAGACAGGAGGCGAATTGAGTACTAAAACCTGTATCTAAAAACTACCCTTCGGTCCACTACTATAGCGTAAGTGAAGAGATGTTAATACACCAGCCTTAAGAAGAGACGGAATGAGGAAATGGGAGTGTGAAGATGAAAAGGGCGAAAAGTGCGATGTGTCTTCGAATTCCTGAACTTATCGAAGCGATAGAGAATCTCTCTCATTTTTCCGCATCACTCAGCGCAAGACATGGCATGTGGGACTGAAACGCTATCCTCTGCGTCATCCTAAAACTATGAAGGTTCCCCAGTTATTTTAGCCAGAGATGTTGCTTTCGAGTCCCTAGCAGATTCCAACCTAGTTCTCTCATCAACTGCGAAACGCTCTTCGTTCAGTGTTAGAGCAATGAGCAAAAAATTTAGGCATAAGAAACGAAAAAATAAAGGAAAAACAGGACACGTCATACGTACACAATTATTAGTCGAATACAAAATGAACTCTCGATATATGATAGAACATAAAAATGTGGAAAGGATAGAATCAATATGGTTCCTCGTGCCAGCAACGTCAATACATCTTATAAAAAGACAACGTTATCCTTGACATTCCAGAAGCAAAAGAAAATTCTGATGGTTAAGTTCTTTGAAACGAGATGGCTTGAGAAGCGAAAGGCAAAATCCCGTATGGGGAAAACAAGGATGGGATTCAGGTAAATTCCAGGGGAAAAAACTTAGCTTACTTCACAATGACACAAACTTTCAGGTTTTCACTCGAGCATCGCCTCAAACGGTTAAGGACGCCTTGATCTGCGGACCTATGGCTAGAGGAAAACACAGAGAATTGAAATAAATAAAAATGTGACCCTCTTTATTTCTATCAGCACAAAGCGACTTGAGACGTAGTGAGGAAGAATGGCCATCGGACAAAGGAAAAACAGAGTAAGGCATTCGGGAAGAATCTGAGCGACCTGGCAAAGATATTCCGAGCACGGGGGAAAGTACTGCAATGAGAATGGGGTCATGTTGGGTGACAATTGAAGGGTTCGTGGGTTCCCTTGAGTACGAGAGGTGAGAGCAGACGGGAAGGGTGGAAAGATGAAGCACGAGGGACGAAATAAAGACACGGAGGAAACATGCACGTGGGAATGACTCCCGTAATAATAATGGATACCCTTCATAAGCGGCGTATACATCCTCCTGAAGTAGCGTTAGAAATATGGGTAAGATTAGATTCAAATATGATGTACCACTATTTGTCTTTAGATACCGCACGTTCCTGAAGGGTCTGTGCCAAAAGTTCCGGTAGTGACAAAAACAGTATTTTGTAACAAAAAATGTGTGATTCATAGAGAGTTCGTACCTCAAAGACATGCAATAAACAGCCAGTTTGACTGTGAAGTGCTCAAACGGTTGAGAAACAGGGTGCGACGCGTCCGCAAGGACATTTGTAACAACTGGATCCTGCATCACGACAATGCGTCGAGCCACACCGCGCTCATTGTTGCCGAGTTGCTTGCAAAAATGGGCGTGGCGACGCTTCCCCAGCCGCCGTACAGCCTCGACTTGGCACCAACGGACATCCTTTTATTTCCCAAGATAAAAAGAACTCACAAAAGACACCGCACCGGGACGCTGGAGGCGTTAAAAGAAGCTTCGACGGCCTGTCTACGAGAGGTTCCCGTTGAGGCCATCCAGGGAGCCTACGAGGCGTGGGTTAAGCGTTGGAAAATGTGGATCGAGTCGGGAGGAGAGTACTTAGAAAAGTTCTAAAGAGATTTTTCAATAAATTATTTTCTGATTTTCTGAACTTTCGAAAAAAATATTACCGGAACTTTAGGGACACACCCTGTATATTCAAACACATCAACTCTCCTCGTCTTATCCAAGCCTCTCTAGCCTGACGCTATCCCGTGCCACGGCCTATAGCATTCCTTCGAGCCTCAATACCTGATCCAACAACCCACTCCTCTCTCCTCCAGAAGTTTACTTTTGCTCATCCATGTACAAGTACACACTCTTGGTTTTCCCGTCCATCACATTCCTGTCTACCTACGACGCAGTAAAAATACCTCCTAATTGTAAGTCAAATCAAGCGTTTTCATTGCCACTTAAAGCAACGCTCAACTTCCTGCTTCAGCGCTAAATCGAATCAATGAATAAAACTCACTCAACCATGCTACGATGACCTACCCAAACAATATCGAAATTTGTACGCCACGTGTGAACGAGGTTAATATGACACAACCCCGCTAGTTGCCATTTTATACATCCTTAGTGTACAGGTCAGCCAAGCGGAATCATTTTTGGTAAACGTGTTGATTATTTGTGAGAACGATTTCATTGCTATATATTGCTTCCATTGCGTATACGCGATGACGAATGAGAGGAAGCAACGCGTCTGAGTAAAGTTTGGCTTCAAAATAGTGAAAACCGCAGCAGCAAAGCTAAAAATGTCTAGGCAATCTTTTGCAGATTATGCTTAAGGCCAGATCCAAATCTACGATTGGTTTTAATATTGTAGAATTTCCATTAGCCATTAGCTCCTTTCCAGGCAGTGGTCAAGGAGGAACCCAGGCAGACCATCCACGACGCGTCGCGACGCCTGTAAAATTAAGGGATTATCGTGCGCCACAGACAGAAAGTTTTGTCTGATGAACTTAACATGAGACAAAAAGCAGCTGGTGAATAAGAACTAGAACACCATTCCTCCTGTACCCTACTCGCGCGATTCAGCCCCATGCTACTTCTTTTTGTTCCTTTCATGTCAGGTCAATAGGCCGAAGATTTGAGATAATTGAGAAAATTGAAGAGGAAGCGAAGGCGATGCTAAACGCGCTCACGAAAAATGACTTTCAGATGGTATAGAATCATTGGATGAAGCTCGAGAAGTATTACATACATTATTAAGAGGAGTACTTCTAAGGGAATTATGGTGAATGAGGTCCAGATGATGTGTACTCAACCAAATTATGAATTTCGGGAACATTTTGGTAGCACCACGTTTGTTTCCATAGGGGATCTCATGGTTCAAAAGATTTTACTGGCGGAACAACCCTTAAATATAACTTATAACAAAACTGCACTTAGCCGCACCGTTAATATATTTTTTGTGAAGATATAACTTTTTTAAACTTTAAAATATTTAATTTTAACATATATAAAAATTGTTCCACTCATTCCAAAATTACATTGAAATGAAGCGAAGAAAATGAAGCGCTTGCTATCACAACAAATAATTGATTCAAAACGATCAGCTAGAATTAATTCATCCCAGAGTGTAGGGTAATAGACAACGGTGTATAATTTATCTTGGAGTATAACTCATTCTTATCCTATGTATAGCTTATCCTTAAGTATAGTTTGAGTGACATTTCTCCCTAGACAAAGTGGTCACCTGAGTCGAGTTTTATTTTAAAGAAGGAAGAAGTAAAAATAAAAACACTAATGTCGCAAACATTTGGGCAAACATTGATAAGACAGAACTTCCCCGAAATTGAATAAATATACATAATTGAGGTTTAAATTATACAATAATTCAGCGTCATGTGCTGAAAAATCCACCCGTAAGCGAAAGTTTATCGCGAATTTTATAAAAATCATGAATATATTTTTTTTAATTATTTTTAAATAAATAATAAACAGAACGAACGTTGATATGTTTGTCGTTATTTGGGCGCCAGAACTTCCTCATCGTTTTAATCATGTCTCTATGTACCTCAAACGCGTACCGAATTCCATATATGCCGGTTTCATTTCCGCGGAAAATATCTCGAAAATTAGTACGGTACGTGAATGGTATTTTGCCATCGTAAGAAAGGTTATTTCTGCTATTATAAGATAAGCCAAACTCAATAAATTCTCGTATGAAGAGGTATCTCGCTCAACTTTCTTCAACGGCAAAATAAAATGTCACATGCATGAGCAATTTCAATCCAAATGTTAAAAAACGAATAAATGATAAAAAGAATCAACGATGAGAGTGAGAGACCAAAAAAACTGAGAAAAACTCTATTTAGTGTGTAGTGCTGAAAAGATCAGATACTTGGGCATTACGGAGCGACAATGTTGACTTGAAGAGTTAGAGATGTGGGTTTGGAGAAGGATTGAGGAGGATGAATTGGTGGGCGAAGAAGGCGTCATGATAACATTCCCTGTGTCGCTCTGAAACACACCAGTCATGAATTTCTCAAGCAAGCTAATCCTAGCGTGTAGCCTTCGAGTCTTCAGGGGCTTCCACCTTAATTCCTCCACAAGTTGTGAAACACTACATGTTCGCTCGTAGCATTTTTTTAACAAAGCGTGCAGAAATTCTTCGTATTTCATTAACTTTTTTGGTTAAATCTTTATGACCATGATCCCAAATGCTCGCGGCGTGTTCGAGGTGTGACTTACAAGAGAGAAGTAGCATCTCTCTTTTACTTTGTCAATCGAGGACCTTCCTATAATACGCTTAATAAAACCTAGTTTCTTCAATGCTGTGCCGCATATTTTTTACATGTGTGTTCCCCACGATATATCAGAAATGAAGGTTATTCCAAGATATTTAATGGACTTAAAGTAAGAGGATGGTGGAAAAAGATAGGAATTCAGGACAAAGTGAGAAGAAGATGATGACATGAGGAGAAACAAGACGGCCAGGTATCTTTAGGGGAGAACGTGAGGTGATGTCCCAGACTTTTATATGCAAGTACAAGGACTATTCAAATACCTGCCAATCAGTTGGTAGAATACCCGAATGAAAATGAAAATATGCCTCATTGTTTTTCTAAAACCAAGATACCCTGTCGGGGTAGTAGGGGGAAGATAGTGGGAAGGTGAGAGGGAAGAGAAATAGTTACCAGCTGGCTGGGAGGAGTAAAATTGGGTCGAAATACGACCGGAGCATTTGGCAAGGTGGTTATGAAGTGTGATTCTGACAGATGGGCGGGGGGAGTAGTTAGCTGCAGAGGAGGAAGTCTCAGAGAGGGCTGCACGAGGAAAAGGTCAGGTAAAAACAGCTCGTGGCAATCCCTGGACACAATGATGCATATTTATTTCTTTTATCCCATTCGCGCCAAATTGAAGTGAATTCGTCAACGAGACAATGGAGAATAAATTACAAATCCACAAGTCCCATAACTAGGCAATGGGACACGTGGGGAAATTACGACTAAATACACCAGAGGAGAAAGTCACAGAGGGATTATGTAACCAAAAGCCATTGAGACAAATCCCAACGTTCACGGTCAGCGAAATAGGTCCATAAGGTTTTAAATCAATTTTTTTAAATCGAAAATTTTCAAATAAATAATTTAAATTAAAATTATTCGAAATTTTTAAAATAACACGCACATCAAAGGTGTCCGTACTGAACTTCGCAAGCCGTTTTACTAAATTTAATTCGACGCTGACAAAAAATAAAACCGCTGAGAATTGAAAGAAATACATCACGCATATGTGCCGTGAATTCATAGGCGAACTATCACTATATATCACACTAGATAAATTTGATCCATGGATCATGGCACATGAAAATTGCTTTTCTAAACTGAAGATCGCTAGTTTTTACAAGATAGAAATTGAACGTATTGGGCGTCACTCGGGTCTAAGGATTTTCCTTCTCAGAGCATGAACACAATTTTCGAACATTCCACTTTATTTATACAAAGTCAAAGCAAACACAGTGTACACGGAAACTTTTCTGAATGAGCGCTCTCGCTATTACCATGGCCACAAGTTCTCTGTTTTGAGTCAAATAGAAGAAAACTATAAGGAAATGCTAAGCATGCATACGGGAAAAGAACATGGCAAACAGCAGAAGAAATCAATTAAATCTCTCGGAGCTAAGAAACGTGACATGAACTGAAGCCTATGATCGAAAACTGAGCACCAACCGTGGCCACAGCAACAGGATCAACAGTGATGACGCCATATAAAAAAAGGATGAACGGATGTTTAAGGATTTTCCTATATTTTCAGAAGTTAAGCCTGAAATAATTCTTCATTCCGACTTACAAATTTTATAGTGTACAGCATCACTCATTCAGCTGACATGTAGAAAGGTAGTGTCGTAAACTGACATAAAATGATACATGGACGCTTTGCAGTATTACCGCCAATTGAACGGTATAAGCAGCGATGTCCATTAGAATCTTTACACTAGTAATAGCCAGTTGAAGCGTCCCAACCTTGCGTTTGATGGTTTATTAAATTGCCATGAAAACATACCGAGACTAAATACATAAGCTTCCACGTCCAAAATTTAGCGGAATATACTTTAAATTGCACTTACTAAGTGATTTCCATACCTTTAAAGAGCGATATAGCCACACTACGACATACGACCCGTGTTTCCAGTACAAGGTATGGGTTGAAGGGGGTTATGACGAGTGAAGGGTGGCTGAAATGTCTGAACGATGGGAGAATGTATAGTAAACGGAAAGGGGAAGAAATAATACCTTGTTACGGATAGATAGAAAAAGGCAAGGACTAACTCCGACATGGAGATGCATATACTAGAGGTAGATAGGACTCTGGTACAGGTAAGAGTCTCAGATATTTTTCACTGACTTCCACTAAAACCTGCCTTAGGCATGTAGATTACTTTAATGAATGAAGTTGCGGACGTACCAATCCCTGATTACGAATATTAAACAAGAAGAAGAGCGCCAGATTAAAGTCACCCGCTCGCGAGAAACATGAATGATCTTCACGCATCTCAGTCCGCGACACAATTCTTTCCGCACCGTCATCATAAAAGAATGAGACCGAGAGAACTGGCAAGAAATACGCTCACCCCTTCGGAGAAGCCCAGGGGTATATTTCAAGAGCGCGTGGCAGACCGATTCGCCAGTCCCCAGGGATTCGGCGCGATACCACTGAGTGAGACCTCAAGGCTCCATACCTACTTTGGCTAGACACAAAGGGAATAAAGGAACGAGAAGGGTCCTAATTAGGAATTGGGGAGGAGACAAAAGGCGCGAACGAGGCAAGCAGCGCCTAATGCGTATGAGGGCGGGGAGAGCGCGTGTCGGCTTCGTGGAAGACGTGAAGTGGGAGTGGATGGGAAGGGATTTGAGGCGGGGGAATAAAACTTTACCACGAGCTGAAGAACGTGCAAAGAGAGAGGAGACATGGAAGTTGGAGGAGCCGAAAAAAATGACCGCTACGCGGAAGGTGCGAATCATGTCCACGCGACTGAAAGAAATAAATGAACAAAATATCGTACGAGGAAGATACGCCATGCACAAACTTGTTCAAAATAAACTTCATTGCATATCCTATTAACAAAAGAATATTTGCCAAACTCATAAAGGAGCCATAAACTGGGAATACTCTCACATATGACCTCGATTTCTATTAATTATAATAATTATCATCATCATCAAGAGAATTACTTCGATAAATTGGTATCTACGATTTAGGGAAATACTTTGTACTTTTACAAACATTTTTTATTTGTACGACGCGTTTTACGATTTCACGGCATCGTCCGATAGAAAGGTTAATTACTCTACGAGGTGACGCCTAACGCAGTTAAGCTAACTTCGATAAACTATAGTCATCCTGATGATGACAACAATTCATCGAAACCGAGGCCGAATGTTTCGGAATCGAAAGTTTCAGAGGCTTGAACGAAAGCTCGTGAAATAAATGCATTAAGATACTTAATATTAATACAGATTTTTCATTTCATAAGGGCCACGGGATGAGCTTAATACACCTGGTCTCCAATGAATATTACCTGGTCAAAGTTAAGCGCAAGAAAACGAGGCATTTTCGTTACTTTGTAACGTATTAACGACGGTTTATATGCCGAGAAAATTTTTAACCTAAAACCATAAAACCAGGCCAAGGAGGGACAATCCATCGGTTGTCGCAAAAGGAGCTGAGGATCGAATTCAAGCCTTAAGAGGAGAGAGCAGCTATGGAATCGTTCTTCAAATTACATTAAGTCGAAACTTTCGTTAAATAGATACAAATGAGATTGAGTAACCGAGGAGTTTTTGATGTCTTATAAGTAGCTCAACCTTATTTTTTAAAGCAAATATCGTTCCCAACTACAAAATCTATTCTATTGTAAAAATTAAGGTATTTTATAACTTAATTTAAAGATCTAACACACAGCTGGAGCGAAATGTCCCCCCATCGCATGTAGAAACAAGGCGTAGCACAACACTGCCAGCATTATTCATGGTACTAAGGATCAAATAGGCCAAGGACAAAAATGGAGAATGGCAAAGCAGAAGAGGAATACGAATTTATTGAAAAATGACAACAATTTTCCCACAAAAGTATTCAAAGACTCGGAAACAAGTGCGGTAGGATAAACAGGAGTGTTTTTCCCATAGAAAACAAAATAATTGGGTCGTCTAACGAAGACTTAGCCAACTTTATAAGGGAATAACTGGGCCGTGGATGAATTGATCATTATACATCTAACACTACAGAATTGCAGGAGTCAAATGCTGAATAGGCCAAGTTGAAACCTACGAATTCCTGGTAAAATTACTACTACTACTGTGAGTGAAACACCTCCGAGAATTCTTTACAAACGTTACAGAGTCGTAAAATACAAGTGTAATATTTAACCTACCATATCAAAAGAGAATACAAAGAGCACATAAAGCTAGATTACCTATGAATTACTATTGAAAGGATGATTCCAAGTTTAAATCCACTCCTTCAGTCAGCATTTCTAAGGACTTAAAAGGAACTGCAAAACAATTTCACAGTAAAACAACCTCTCATCAACACTGCAACAAACAATATTTTCATGGAAAATTCAGAAGCCATCACACATGTCAACAATTATAATCGGTCACGTAAAGGAGCAAACGCTAAAACAATCAAGGAGGGTAGAGTGCACTCTTCAAAAATTAAAGATGTCCGGAGACAACACATCCAAAAGAGAAGTCAAAGACAGGGGAAGGTGGTGGATACACGGGAGAGCATGAAAATAAGGGACTACGGATTAAGATCCAGAAGGTGGCAGCTTTTCCAAACATTAAAATGCAATCAAAGGGACTATTTTCTAAACCTGCAATAGCATATTACGCAATACAATTCATAAGAACTTCACAATAATATACGCAATAATAAATCGTGCATCTTATAGCCGACTATGTTCACTAAAAGCGTCAAATCTAGTTCGCTTGTGATTATTATATCATGGATATAATCTAAGAGGAAATGCTTGGTAAAGGGGGGGGCGGAAAGGACACTTCCGAATTAGATAAGAGATGAAGCGAAGTACACAGTTGGGGGAGTTAATGAGGGACGAAGGGTTGTTTAAACGTAATACAGAGGAAGACGGAGGGTGAGCGGGAAAGAGGAAGAAAAAGAATAGGTTTGGGGATGAAGGGTAGGAAGTACGCAGAGATGACGAGAGGAATGGCGTGGGTAGATATGGCCCTGCATATGCAAAAATGTCTAGGGGATTTCTAGGGGAATTCTAGGGGATTTTCACTGACTGCCATTAAAACCAACTTAAAGCAGTGGATTACTTAATAAATAACAATAGTGTAGAGCCGAGAGTATGATACGATACTCCACACGACCATGTAATGAAACTATTATTCTTGCAGCCGATTGTTACCACGGTGTTTCGAGAATTAACCCCCAGAGGAGGATGAATAGGTTCACCATTTCAATAGGCTACATTCCACCGCCCGCCACGCACTCCTACCTACGCACGAAGACGCTGGAGCGATTACGGGGATCACGACGCCACGGGGAGGTCTGAAGGATGCCGATAACTAATGCCCCGCGGGGCACTACGCCGGAACGCCGCGGCAGTGGTTGAGAGCAGAGAGATATCACGACAAAGAACGGATCGGGGCAGACTCGAATCAGCAGGCTCGCTGAATCGATACTTAACCAACATCAGCTTCCTCCTTACCTTATTCATACACTCGTGGAGGGATAACCATAATCCACGAAACCGGCTCGCAAAAATAAGCTGTACGACTCAGAGGCACATAAGAATGTATCACTCGTGGAGTATATCATCCTTGATAAATTTTGAATATGACATCATCATAATCATTAGATAGTTTAACCTTTAAGGTTAGGGGACAGCACTGGAAGGCACAAATTTGACTAAGTAGAGCAGTTGAATGACTTGGGTAGTAAATAAGAATGAAAAGGTCGTAGCTGAAAAAAATTAGCGTGGAAATGACAAACTAATTGAAGTATTTGACAATTGTAGGAAATATATTTCTAAAATAAAGACTTGTCACGTTAAATATGGACGCTCAAACGACATTTAACTTACATTCTAATTCAAAACATCAACCGAGCCAGAGGCATGGAGTGGTGGTTTCCGTCGCACCTTTGTGGAATAACTTCGTTATTGAACATTGAAAAAGCTTAAATTAAAAAGTTCCTTTTATTTTTTACTCTTTTTTGCAATTTCGAACCAGAGGCAGGATTTGAATCTGCGACATCAGGGTTGCCTTCGGCCGGTTCTTTAGCCGACTTCGAGACGAAGGCAGCTACTATAACAGCTACAAAAATTCTACAGATATAACGTGAATTAAGAGCCTACGAGTCACCGAATAGCACTAAAAGTTATATACTTGTGCAGCAGAAAATATCAACCTAATAATAATAATAATTAGACGTCTTCATTGGGGCGGGAATGAGACTTTGGCATCCCATTCTTCCATCTAATCTCAATAATAGGTTATGCCATTCAGGTCTGGGATATTTCCAGCCCATACCTACCATTTTCTCATGCCTTCTAAAATGTTTTTTTCCCATGCCTCGTACACAAGAATCAGGTCTTTGGAAATGAAATTTCTTTAAAGGTCTTCACATTATCTTCTAGCGTTCAAGGCATCTTACTCCCGAATGCTTCTCTCGCTCTTCCCCACCACCACAACATCCTCCTTTAAGTCATATGCCAATTAAAACCACAAGCACCGATACTCGTCTACAGTAATTATATCAACACTAGCTTAATTGCTATCTAATCAGCAACAAGCCGCTCCCACTATGCCTTCCTGATTTATTTTCTTAATAGATTAAAAGTTATGTTAAGCACTCACGTTCTCAGGTGAGGACAGTATTCACGACACAGGCTTTTCACTCACCTGAAAAAAAAGATGAATTTCATCAGCCACCTTTAACAGGAATTATGTTTCATACACAAATGTTATCGTTAATCAAAAAGATATATTTTGTAATTATTAACGATGTCAATTGAAAACAATGAATTATAAATGAAGAGACCGAACCGATGTTTAGCTATAATATAATAATCTTATTGAGGATACGATTACCCTTATTATACAATAATTGAGCTATATTAGGTATACTAAAGTGAAAAATTAAAATAATATATACGGCAGTAAAATATATATTGTAAAAAATAATAAAACACATAAAAATGAAACAATTGTACACGGCAGAGTAAGCAAAAAATAAACCTCATAAATTTGCATCCTACGTGTAAGCTCACAGCATCTGCAATGCAGAGTGACAATCATTTAGTCGATAAAAAGAACTGGCTGTCCAAGAAACAAAAAATACTATGGTCCAAAAACTTCCACGGAATACTTCGCATAATGTACTGCGGATCACATTGGAATGATAGAGAAAAGAACCACCACGTACAATGCATATTTCTTCTGCGATTACAATTTCTTACGAAACGAATTCCTTTATTAGGCATTGAATACGGAAATATCTTGGATCGGATTCTTTTTCTTTCCAAATCTTATCGGCGGCGGAACTTTTCGAAAGAAAGAGTTGGAAAACATTCATTCGCATATCCCAGCTTAAATTCATCGATATTCTTTCCATCTGATTACCAGTGTGATGTACCGCTACGGTGATTATCACTACTCGTTCTTTTTGGAGGAACATATCAAGGGTCTACTCACATTTTACCAATCACCATTGCAGTGCATTTCACCATTCGGATGGGAATGTTTTCGGATAGTCATTACCTCACTTACGTCGTCCGAAATACCACTCTCTTCTGTCCTTTTTCGCACTTTAGTAGATTGGTTTGATAAGGAACATTTCCCCAATTCTATGCCGTTTTCAAAATCACCTTATTTACATCACTTCCTCATACCCAATATGGCCCTCTCACCAATTCCTCTGCTTGGTCCCTAAGTTGTCGTCAGATGGCGGTTTGCTCATGTCTCATTCAACCTTTTAACTCCGCCCCTTTTTAGATTGCTACCCATTATTTTCCCCTTTTTTTCAATTTTTCAGTCGGTAATCAGTACCCTTTTCGGACAAGATCAAAATGCATATTTCACAAAATCCTGGGGTTTCTCCATGAAGCGACCAACATAGGTCATCTGCGCCACTAAGGATGGAAGGGAACGTTCGTCAGAAAGAGAACAGCACTGGGGGAAGCGTAACCCACCACTAAATTGGCACCCCCTCAAATTATGATGTCAAGGGGTGCAATGTTTTAAGAGCTTTCTGGGGGAAGGAGTTCTGCATTTGATCCACCCCTCACTGCATCCAGGAAGAATCTGAATTACTGATAAATCTCCGTCGGTGAAGGCGAGCAACTGAGCTTTCAGGATATGAAACCAGTAATCAAACCCTGTATTTAATCCAAGATGATAATAAATGGAAAAATAGCAGTGAAACATTAAAGCCACTGACATGTGGCTTAATTGCTGCTAAACGGAAATATTTTTTTTTAATCTTCACATTATCCGAAAAGTTAATGGACAAATTTTTGTGCGATAGCCATGTTAGGTGAATATTTTTTCGAAAAAGAACAGATTTCACTTTTTAGCGCCAAGACGCCGCCAACTGTTCTTTCTTCGATGGCAACCCTGCACCTGAAAATCTGATCGAAAAAATTATATCTCGCAGAGGAACCAGACTACCGCCCTAAATCTAGAGTTAGACAAGTCTCTTTACTCGATGACTACAACGATCATTATACTTAACTTTAACGGGTAGAATTATACAACATAATTCAGAAAACCAATGTGACAGACGAGACAACTATCTACTATCAAACAAGGCCAGTTCACCCGATCCAAAAAAAATAGATTAATTTTATACTAATGCTACTTAATTTGAGAACGGCGTAAATAACATTTAAGTCCGTACATGCGATCGAGTCATTTCAAACAGAAATTTATGGATAACTTGCACTGACAGTCGCAAGCACGCTTCGCTGCTTTGGCATTCACAAAATAATTCAGGACGCAATTGCGGTATATATTTACCATGGGACACCGGCTTCGTTAAGCTAGAGCACCCACGACCATTCTATTCTTCATTCAAATGCAAACAAATATTTTTTCTAGTAACATAGCCCCATAAACGAAACTAATCACTTAACCCCAAACTTCTTGGTGGAGGGATTTAGGGAACAACACATAAAACAACGAGGACGCCGAGTCAATAAACCGATATCCCAGTACAATAAAGGAGAGCATCGAAGCGAGTCTTTTGACCGAGTAACTCAAAGCGCGCTGAACACGGCTAGACGAGTTTTGGCGTTTGAAATTCATATCTGCTGGATATATGTATCACGTTGTTCTTCGAGGGAGTAACACGAGGTTCGTCATTATTTTTGACAGAGAATGCAAGCTTGATCAAAAAGTAATGAAATACTGCTGAATTTTATCAGTACCAATTGATGTTTTCCCATGGAGAAACAACTGAGGAAAGTCTACCGACGTATCTCCATAGTCTTCGAGATATCACTAACCCGCTTTAACTGACAACTGTACGGGAAATGGAGTGATTCAAATATAAACATTCGAGTAGGAAGAACCAATCAATCGAACTAAATTTTTCGAGCGTCACTACGTGATACTACATCACTTCTTTCAATTCTCCTGAGTCCCACTCCATTGTGGAGACGGCATAATTTTTCTTTAATTTTTTTCTTCATTTATTCTTTCTTTTATTCTTTTACCATTCTCTCCGTTTTGGGCTTCCTCTTCCTTCCAGCATTTCTCTCTCAGGTCTTCTGCAATCTTATATTTCCACCTAACTTTGGGTCCTCCAACCCTGGTCTTCCCAGGCACCTCCAACCTTTTCACTTCCTTTCCCACGAACTCACATCGACACAACTTCTAAGCTGTGTCACAGCACTTGCGTACATCTCCTTGACCAATCTTACGTATTTTTCCCCACACATTTCCATACTTCCTCTCTCGGTTCTCCACCATATGCTTTCTCTATATAGATAAATACCATAAGTGGCTCCGAGTTCAACACTCTCAATATCTCCATATTAATTGTCATAGTACAAATATTGCGTCCATCGTCCCTCAGCTCGGTATAAATCCAAACAGTTCATCCACTATTTTTGTTTCCTGTCTTACTCTACTTTCAATAACCCTTTCCCATGACTTCATTGGGTGTGACATTAGTTTGATCCCCCTATGGTTACCACAGTCCTCCACATCTCTTTTCCTTTAAGATAGTACTAGTGTAATTCTTCTCCATTCTAGTGGGATCTTTTCTTGTCTTCGTAGTTTGTCCATAAGGTCCCATAATACATCCACCCTCTCCTTTTCCATGCTCTACCATATTTCTGTAGGTGTGTCAACAGCCCCTACCACTTTGCCATGTTAAATTTTTCTTATTACAGCCTCTACCTACTTCCTGCTTATTTCCATTACTGTTCCTTACTTAGTATATCTATCCTCCAATGCTTCGCTAACAATTTCCTCGTCCAGCAGCCTTTGAAATTGCTATTTCCACCTATGCCTGATCTTATCAGGGTCACATAGTATTGCCACATAGTACATTGCCATCATCCGCGTTCATCTGTCTGATTGCTGCACAATCGTTACTCTCTTCATCCCTTCCTTTGGCTATTTTCAACAACTTCCTTGCTCCATTTTTCTTCCCAAAATCCTTTTTGCCTCACAAAGAGATGTGGCCTTGGCTCGAGCTACAGCCGGCTTGGACATTTCTTCTCCTACTCA
This sequence comes from Ceriagrion tenellum, assembly GCA_963169105.1. NCBI lineage: Eukaryota > Metazoa > Arthropoda > Insecta > Odonata > Coenagrionidae > Ceriagrion > Ceriagrion tenellum. The sequence goes on along the minus strand of OY720637.1, from coordinate 80,170,019 downwards.
TTATGCTTCCTTATCCTGCCGATACCCTGTCCTACCCATCCTTTTCTTGGCCTCTTTCTTCTCTTATTTTCATTATTTTTTAGCGTATTCTCCATGATCACATTCTTCACTTTACCCTTCCTTACATCTCATCTTTTCAGCATGGTTTCCTTCCTGGCGGCTCCTGTCTTACAAATCTATCTACTCTGCACCATCATATCATTCCTGCCTTCGAAAATGGGTCGCAACTCGACGTTTGTTATATTGACTTTTCTAAGGCTCTTGAGTCCGTCTACCACACCCTCCTTCTGCAAATTTCAATCTCGATATAGCATTCATGGTACCGTCTTCTCAGTTATTTCACATTTTTTACGTGACCGTCACCAGCGTGTGATAATCAATGGTCACTCCATTCGTCCCTGTCTCTTCTGGCGTCCCCCATGGCAGCGTTCTCGGCCCTCTTCTCTTTGCACTCTACGTGGATGATCTAGTTGATGACATTTTATCCTTGGGCTGTAACATTCTCTTATACGCCGATGACTGCAAAGTGTTTAAAAATGTGGACAGTAAGGCTGACTCACTTCAGTTACAGTCCGCTCTTAATGCAATTGACAGCTGGTGCGCAAAATGGTTACGACGTGTTAATCCAGGTTAATCCGCTATTATGTCCTTCACACTAAAACGCAAAACTATCTCCTCTACTTACCAACTTTCCAAACACCCTGTACCTTCCGTCACTTCCTTCAATGATTTAGGGGTCACCTTTGACCAAAAGCTCCTTTTTAGAGAACATATTTCTTCAATTTCTAAAAAAGCGATGTCCATAGTGGGGATTCGATACAGATTTAAGGAAATTACCGACCCTTTTGCCCTTAAATCTGTGTTTCTTGGTTGTGTACTGCCCATCCTTGAGTACTGTTCTCCCATCTGGTTAACAGCGTCCCCCACTACACTTAAAATACTCAAACGCCCCCTTAATTTCTTTTTAGCCATAGTCCGACATCGCGTGCCCTCCCTTAGACACAGCTCTCTCGTTGAAATTCTTTTGTCTCTAGGCCTCTCACATCTCCCACATCGCCGGCTAATTTCCGACCTTAAATTCCTTCACTCTATCATGAACGGGTTCCTCCGTTCTAATCATCTTCTCTCCTGTTTTTCACTCCGAATCCCTGCCCGCACAACTCGCGATGTAAGTCTGTTTCACACACCCAAATTCCGTCTCTCCACCTCCCAACATTCCATTTTCTACCACCTACCTTAATTTTTTAATACCCTTGCCAACAATCACCCTACCCTTGACCTTTTCTCTTTACGCAACATCTTTTCTTGCCAACTTAAACGCATTGTGTCCTCCTCTTCTTTCCTGCCACAAAATTGAATGTTTTTTCTTTCTGTTGATTATTGTTCATATTGTTTTTACTATATATTTTTGTTTTATTTCTTAACTTATTTTTTGTTTATTTAAACCCATTGTAAAAGCCCTAGTCGCTGTTTTTGCCGTTTTAATAAATAAATTAAGGCCTTCTTATTCCGCCCCCATGCACCATTATCTTCTAGGGCTCCATTTCCTGATGATGTACCGAGTACCTGCTCCTCCACTTTCATTATCTTATTGCTGCTATGACTCCACCACTCTTCTACATCCTCAGGTATTGCATTTCACGCAACAACTTTTCTTTAAATTCATATCATTGCCCATCTTCTTTTACTTTCCACCATTTAATAATTTTTATTTTTTATTCCTGTAGCTCTCTTTTCAAACCCCTTAGATCTCACGGTCCGTTACCACGAATCTGTGTTGTAAGGCCAAGCTTCCTCCGCTAATAACCTTTTTATTCAAGTCCTATTTAGGGATTTCCTTTGAGTCCTCATTTGAGATTAATACTAAAGAAGGGTTGAACTATTTACAGTAATTTTCGAGGCACACAAATACGTAACCGAGCAAGATATATTTAACTTGTTGAGTAAGAAGTAGAACACCAAATAAATGTCGAAAACTAGATAAAATATAGCTTCATATGCAACATATATTTCATGAGTTTTAGCTTTATTGCGACACGTGCTTTTAAAAACACACTGCAGGCAATAACACACATTTAGTTAAGGTAAACATTCAAATTTAAGCTGATGTTTTTATTCAAAATGGGTATTTCAGCTAATGTCACTGAACCAAAATTAATCATGCAAACATTACGGTGGCCAAATCAAAACGTATTTTCAATCAACAGTGCCCTCAAAGGAGCAATACAGCATTAACTTATATTACATCATTGGAAGGGAAAGGTGTCACTTGAATGGACGCATTGTAATTGATTGGACAAAGTTATCGGAATCTAGGCATAGAGATAAATACAGGGCTACTAAGGGCGATACATACAGAAGGTCAGTAAGGACACTGAATGATACCAAAGAAAAACACAGCCACACTCGTAAACCAACGCATGTCTTCGAGGCACAAAAAATATGCGAACTAGGGACGGATAATCATTTATGAAGTCCGAAAAAGAAAATGACAAATGACAACGGAAGACTGAGTAAAGGTGAACACTGTACGGAACGAGGGTAGCGGCCGGTAGGTAAGCATACGACACAGTCAGGGAGGAGGTGGGTAGGAGAGATTGAGAGATATGGTATAAAAAACACGCCTGACAAATGCTTCCCAAACCAAAGCCGAATGTTGGCATTGAGCAAACGACGGCAAAAGACGTCCCAGATGGCTTAATATATCGCCTGGACCTGGCAAAAATGAGCGCTCCCAGTATCCTACCATAAACCTACTATTAAACGAAACGGCAAAATAGAGATACACGCAGCTGCGATAAAAGCGGATAAATTAGGGGCTTTCCCTCACATCGAAATCTCTCTCGAAAAAGTGACAAAGGAATAATGATCAAGCTTACAGGCAGACAACAGATCCAGCAAAACGCTATGGAGAAACTATATACATCTCGAAAAGTAACTACTCGTAAATGAGGTCCCATTTGCATGTTTGATTCACATCATGACACTTTTGACGCCCACTTAATTACCGTAAAACGCGAATCACGGCGAAAGTTATAAAATATTCCCAGCTATTATGCAACCCATTTTAAAGGGATTTTTTTGCTAATAAAATATATCTGCTAGGTTCACCATGATTCCCTTTTTGACGTCCAAAACAGCAGCCAAAATGTGGGTTCAAATGAGACACGACAAAACTCAAAAACTGTGACCTCAATCCTTGGGCTAAAATATGCTCATTTTACGACGTAAATTGTTAAATTACGGCGTAATAGTTAAATGTATTCTAAATAATGTAGTATTAATAAGATAATAGTAATATTATACTTCCTATATATTTTTACTTGCTGTTGTTCACCCTAATTCCCCTGCCTCGTTTTCCTTTCCCTCCCCTCCCTCGATGTTTGCAAGGGAGAAGGATGGGGCAGAACGACTAATAATCCGTAGTGAGGCGGACTTGCAGTTCCTGAAATGACAGCGGTCAAATTGTGCATGTGAGGGCAACATGGCCTGTAATCCTGTGCCCTCCAATGTCACCCCTAATAACTCCCGGCCTAAAAATATGTCTTGTGTATTAAATCTGTGCCATGTTAATGCTCAATCTATTCCAGCGCATATTGATGAATTTCGTGTCTATTTTTCAAACAAGGATTATCATGTGATCTGTGTCTCTGAATCGTGGTTGAAAAGTTACATTACTAATGATGTGGTAGGGCTTCAAGGATATCAACTCGCTCGTCACGATCGTGTCGGTTGAGTTGGAGGTGGTGTGTGTGTATACATAAAGGAGAAACTTAACTTTAAAATTATAGAAATGTCAAATACTGCTCATTATCAACCTGAATACATTTTCATTGAAATAACTGCTCCAGAAGGTAAACTTTTCTTTGTGTCTTATATAGACCACCCAAAATCAGTTATATAATGAAAGAATTTGAAGACGCTATTTCAAAATACCTTTCTACTTATGTTAATGTTATACTATGTGGTGACTTTAATGTTGATATGTTGAAACACACTTATGAGAGTTAAGTACTTAAAGAATTTTCTGTATAGTTGTAACCTCTACCTTATGCCACTACAACCAACACACATTCTCTTGGCACGATTACGCAAGCTGAAGTGCTCTAATGCCGTCCTAGCATGGTTTAAATCATACCTCTCTGATCGCCAACAGGCGGTGAAGGGTTTGGAAGGCGTTTGTTCTGATCCATCCCCATTGCCTAGCGGAGTACCTCAAGGGTCCATTCTAGGGTCATTGTTATTTAATATTTATGTCCATGAATTATCAAATGTGATTCGCACCTGTCAGTACCATTTTTACGCGGATGACCTACAAATTTCTGTAGAATGTTATTGTAATTGCATTGAGGAAACAGTTTCATTGCTTAATAAGGATATTCACGCTATATGTGCATGGGCATCGGCCAACGACCTAAAACTTAACCCACAAAAAACTAAACCAATAATAATAGGAAGTCCTTCAATTATAAGCTCTCTTGACTTTGATTGCCTCCCTAAAATAACTGTTGAAGGAGTACCACTTGATTATGTTGATGAAGTGAACGATCTCGGTGTTGTTTTAAATAGAACCTTGACTTGGAACTCACATGTTCATAGTATTTCTAATAAAGTTTCGATAACACTTTATCAGCTGAAGCAATTCAGACACCTAATACCTTTTCCGCTACGCCAAAAGATGGTAACCTCTTTAGTTTTACCACACATAGATTACTGCTCGCTGGTATTCACGAATATATCAAAAGAACAAATTGCCATTCTACAAAGATTACAGAATTGTTTTTACGAAATATATATATATATATATATATATATATATATATATATATATATGATATATCACGCGATGAACATGTCAGCCCGTATTATGAGATGTTAAATTGGTTAAAAATTGTAGAAAGACGTATGCTGCAAATGGGTGTATTTATTTTTAAATTATTAAATGTAAAGATTCCATTGTATTTATATGACCAATATGTATATAATAAGGACAAAAAGAGCGAATGAATAGAAATAATTCGAACTTAATAATACCATGCCGTAGAACAACTACTTATAATAAATCATTTTATGTATCATCGTGTAAATTGTGGAATTCTCTTCCTCAGAATATAAAGACGTTGACATCAGTGTATGCATTCAAGAGAGCTCTGAAAGAGTATTTATGTTCTAAATATTAGTGGCTGTTTATACAAAGCATTGTAAGTGTTATGCCTTTTATGTTTTTATGTGATTTTTCCAGAGACAATACCAACCTCTAATATTATGTCTCCTGCATGTCATTATGTAGCTATAATTTATTACTTTACGTTGTTTGTAAATCTTATCAGCAGCTTAAAATATAAACAAATTTAAATGCCATGTACTTGTGCTCCATGGGATTATATGGTCTCAGAGTAAATAAACTTTCTCTTATCTTATCTCCCTCCGGTCACCTCTACCTTCGGTTTTCCCGCTCACTTCCTTCGGTTTTCCCGCCCACTTCCTTCCCATTCCCCACCTTCCTACCTTCCCCCCCTTATTTTTCAAAAACTATACAGGGTGTTTCAGGAAAAAATGTCCAAACTTCTGAAAGAGGTAGGGGAGGTGATTTTAAGCATTTTTGTGAGCACCATGCACCATGACCGTGGTTGCTTAATTAGTGCCACTAATAGCGGATGTTTATAAAGCAAATAAAAGCTCTTACCTACAAGGACAATTGTTGCCTCTTTTTAATAATATAAATTAAGCTACCATATCATCCATATTTAAAAGATTGAAATATGATTGTTGCTGCAATGAATTGAAAAATAATTTACTAAAAGTTTATTCTTATAATTTATTGATACCTCTGAAATTAAGAATGCAATCGTACATTCTTTGTATTTGAGGTATCAAATCTCGACCAATATTCGGGAGAATATTGGTCGAGATTTGATTGATCTTGAAAATAAAACATCGTTAGCATTGGTGACACCAGAACAAGAACAATAAATATTTTATGCACCACTGTGAAAAGTTTCAAATCTTCTAAATTGATATTAGTCGTTGAAATTCGGTGTTTTCGTTGTGATAGCAGAATACTTCTGAAAAAATGTTTGCGTCGCCATAGCTCGGTAACTAAGGAGTTGCGACCCCATGTTGATAGGACAAATAATGCTACAAATCACCTCCCCTACCTCCTCCTTGCATCCGTGCATGAAAATCGGCAATTGCACTAAGAAATACCAATGATTTTTGATTTGGTAACCGAAACCGATGATTATGGCTACCCTTTACACCGAAGGCGCAGTCCGGGAGACAGGGCTACTGCTGCAAAAGCTCCTTTTGACGTTGTCAACCGCTGGATTGTACCCTACTCGCCGATTCTGATTACGATACTCAACGCACATATTAACCTTGAATGGGATAACTCAAATAAGCATTGACTGCAAATATATGACAGTATACTTCAGCCTTTGTGGTGTTATTGTAAAATAAGTTCAATTTTTTTCACACCCGTTGAATTTCAAAGGGTATCTTCCGCCAGTAGTCCATAACGCATTCCAAACGACGATATCTCTTCAAATATCTATCAATTAAGAAACCAAAACAAACCCTTCTTCGATCTAGAATGGCCGCTTCGACAGGTATTTTGATATCGAAGCCGAGTATTCGAGTGTGAGGCAAAATACGTTCGAACTTGAGTTACAAAATAGGTATCGGCAATTGTTTTCGAAATATTACCCACAATTCAGCGGGAATGACTCTTTTACGCTCGAACATTAAGTTACAAAATTGGCCCCAAGTTTTGCATCACCTATACTTCCATAAATTTTGTCCTGGGCGCGTAATAAAGATCTACTGAACCAAGGAAATTGTAACCATTGTTCTTCGGGAACCCTTTCTAGTCTAATCTTTTGTCCAAATATGAAAACCACCATAGTTTATTAATAATGGATCTCACTCTCAATGTGATGACCAGCACACATCTTCGAGTATTCTTACCAAACCGGATCGGAGTTTGGAAATTTCCTACTGAAACACCCTTTATCTCGTATGCACTTAACTTCATTTGTCACCTGATGGTGACGTAAAAACATCGAAACCTAAGTCGCAATAAAATTTATTTCTGTGGATAACTGCAAATTTTTCATTTCTGAATCACGCATAAATTCCACTCAATATTGAAGAAATCTTCGGATTCTATATTATACTTCCATGTATAAAAAAGCAACACACGTATCAGTTAAAACAAAGCAAGATAATAACGTCGCTGGCGATAGGAAACTTAATTAAATTGACGCTTACAATGGTTCAAGATATATCTAAATATAAAATAATTATTGACATTTAATTGTCAAATGCCAAATTAACCTAGTCGACATCGAATCAACAGGAAAAAAATGCCAAAAAAATATACATATACGTAAACACACACTACAACAAATGCTTGTATCATGAACACAACGCGATAGAAACATTATTTCATCAGCAACATTAGAATTTTGAAGTGAAAATAGAGAACTTAGCATTCATGTAAAAAAATCAATTTTTTCGATATCGCCTCATTAAATATATCTCTCAGTATTAAAGAGCTGAAGGAGGAAAATAATACTACCATAGGGTTACCATACTTATTTTCAATAATAACGGTACATAGGTTAAAGATTACGTTATTATGAGTCGTATTTTATCAATGATGGCACAGTGTAAATACAATGCATGCCATTATTTCAATTGATACCTTGAGAACTTGATGGACTACAATTCACCCGTTTGTTGAGTAGTTTGATTTGATTTTAGACTCTTTGTTGAGAATTTCACATAAGTATTTTTAATTTATAGGTATTGGATGTTCTTACAAAAAGCATACTTAACAGAAGATGAACCTAAGCGATTGCAGTCAATTTTCCTATCGAATTTTAATAATGCGGCTGAGTCGGATATTTCAAACGCACTTCACAGTGGAAATGACATAATATTACTGTCATACGCATATATTCTGTAAATCCAGAATTTTTACCAAACCGTCCGGTAAAATGGCTGGCAAACACCTTTAAATGAGAAGCTTAATACCGGCCGGTAATCTTCTACCTAACCTCGGAACCGGGACAATCCCGGTTTTTTGGAACGAGAGGCAACCCCATACAAACAACTACACAGAAGTTTATTAAGCACAACAAGTTATAATGCCTGCATTACCTTATCAATGTCAGAATAATTTAAGCGGAGCGGATTAAATGGATCAATAATCAATTTATAAGCCAATTAGACATGACATAATTACCATATTTCAAGATGATAGATTATTCCCATGATTTCTGGTCCCATTCTTCCCTAATATCACTAGTCCGACGCTGAAGGACAAGAGATATTCCTACCAACCTCTAGATTCTCACCTGCCTTTTCTCGCTTCGAAATATTACATCCATTACAAGAATATTCTCAAGGTAATTATCCATACATCAAGAGGCATACAATTCAACTATAATGCACCATTATTGCACTTTATAGGCATTGCTATTATAGGTGCATCAAGAATCTCAGTCATTTACGAAGCCGAATATGACTATGAAAATAAAACTCACACTGGGAATCAAAACAATTTTTCGCAAGAAATTATCTGCATAGGAAAATAGTATGTAAGTTCATTTTAAATGAGGCTGCGGTATTAATTCGTCTCTCCTCTACGAATTAAAGACAGCCATCGACGGGGCAATGCCTTTCCCTAAGGTAGGGCCGCGAAGCCTCGATACATTTGGAATGACTCCACAAATGGGAAAAGGAAGATGAACAATTCATTAAGGCTAATCGAATTATATGGTTTGAATCATCGGAATAATTCCCAACGCTCGTCCCCGCAATACATTATGATTCGAGCAGAAGTGAGTCAGCATGTGCGGCCATATTGGGGGGAAAATTGAAGTTAAAAAGGATAGAATAATTAGCGAGGAGATGAAGATACTCGCGAGGAACGGCCCGCCACGATGGATAAAGCCGGTTCCCGCTTGATCACCGAACTTAATCAATGTTGAAACGGGCTTAAATTTATGACGAGCGATCGTCCAGTACGCCTCGAGTCCGATTGCTCTCTCCTCACGGAGCTGTCAGTATGATAAGGCCAAGTACATTATACTGACGCATAATGCCTACATAGTGGTAACAACTCTATTTTAGACTCACTTTTAACGAGGCTCCACATCATATCATTTCTGGTTTCATTTATTCATATTCCGGATGAAACGCCAAGAACGGATCAAGCAATGGCATGTTTTCTACCACAACCAACCGACCTTTTTGCGAACGGCGCAAAAGAAACTAATGTATTCAGTAAATTGAATAATTATAAATTAACTAATCCATCTTAATGTAAAGTTAGCTAATTTATAATTCCTACCCAGTATGATCCTTGGGATAGGTAAGTAAATAACTGTACTTATTACCGTATTTATTACATAACTTCTGGTTTTCAGAGGCTGAAGCATGCCATTACCGAAAGAATACGATTTAAAATTACACGAACAAACACACTTAACAAACCAAATGAAGAAATTGCCATGAGAAAAAATTTGGCTGGACCGGGAATCGAACCACGGACCTTTGGTTTGCTGGACCAATCCGCAGACCACTACGCTATCCAGATCTTTACAAACCAAATGAAAATGATATCTCGAGCAAAAACAGATGGAAACTGCAGAAATAAAAAGGAAGCAAATCAAGGATAAAATTTTGAAAGACAAAACGCGGAGAAGACGGGATAGTATGTTCAATTGAATTGACTGGAAACCAGATACAGAGCACATTGAGCGAATGTAACAGTCATAGACAGATTATATAATAAGAAATTAGTAAAACTTTTAGAAATAACATACCTAAGGAGAAAGAAGACCAGGAATAAAATATAGCATGATAACGACAAAAGAACACGATACAAATCTAAGATGAAGGAAGAACAAGAAGAGTATAAATACGGGGGCCTCTCGTTAGATTTGTCTCTTGCACTCACGAAGGACACTTCAGGAGCATAACCGCATGATTTCCACAAACAGTCTCATTAATTATTTTACAACTCTGTCACGGCTTAAAGAATGCGACAGCGGCGAGAATGCTGGCGCAATGGACGCAAGGAGAGAAGTGAGCTCCGAGCGCGGTTTCACTTGAAAGAAAAATAACAAACATGAAACACGGCCCCACAGCATTAACCCGCTAAATAGCCCCGTTGGCGTTAAGTGGTGCGGCCAGGTTTATGAGGGGACAAGTCGGACGGGGCGGGATAAGGAAGGCCCGGCCCACCAAGACGGTGGAGTATGCCGGCCCCACTTGTGGAATAGCCCCAATGCACAAGATTTGCGGGTTCCTCCAAACCCACGGATAACGAGCCGACTTAACCACGAGCCGTACCTCAGCGGCCGAATTCGGCCGGGTGTATTTCGCCAGGGAGAGAGAGATGCCAAGACGAAACTCGTGCTTGAGTAGTCAAGAGTGGGTGCCGCCTCCAGCATTCGGAACTAAGCGCAGAAAGATTTTACACACGAAATAAACAAAACAAAATAAACCACACGCTCCGTAAGAAAAGACTGCCTCAAGCACACAGAGAATTTAAAGCTACGTTTTTTTAACTACGTCAGCAAAGCAGAACTAAGGGAAAAAATAAGTAATTACTAAGCTCGAAGAAGCAAGAGCCAAAGGTACTACTTGGTGATTGGATGCGAAACTAAAACTACGTTTATTTTAGCGTGGATACTTATTATATTTTCTTTATTTTATGTTACTACCCCGAATACAGCATCTTGGGCCAAATTATACCGGGTGAATAACTGTAACAACAGAGGAACACAAACACCTACACCCTGAGTGGAGATAATTCCACCCAGGCGGGATTCGAACCCGCGACCCTCAGGTTAACAGGCGAGGTCTTTACCCCGACGCCATCGGGGCGGGAAAAAACACCACACTTGTAAAAACCACAAATTATATAAACTATACGACCCGATCTTTAATAATGAGGCAGTATCATTATGAACGGTTTCACCAACTTTATGCAGGACCAGTCTCCTGATTAAGAAAATTCGTCTTGATAACAGTAAGCACCATTATGAATACCAGAAATAACAAGGAAAACTGCCATATTATAAAAAAATCAGAAAGATATGCCAGACAGGTAACCATTTCAAGCAAGTTTCCACGATTTTAAGCATTTTGTGGATAAAATGGAAGCGAACGGGCAGGCAAGGATGAATTTAAGGGGAGACAAGTTGCGGTTTGGGGATATGCGAAAAAAATTGGAGAGAAAGAACTGCTGTCACCGGAAAATCCCGTGTCATCCTCTTGCGACTGACTCCCTCGCAGCAGGGATAGGGAAAAAATAAAATTAAGAATAATTTTCGGAAGCGGCACCAGGGGACACAGTTGCTAAGGCAATCCGAGAGGGGGGATGAACGGCGGGAGAAGATGTGGAACGAGAAAGCGTAATTCGACAGGTGGCTGGAAAGCAGGAGGGGAGAGGCTGAGAATAGAATAAAGTGGAAAAAATTCATTTGTTCGCGCGCAAATTCTCCTGAGCGGAAAATATAGCATGTACGATTGAAGAAAAGATAAGCGATAATTTAAGTCCAACACAAACGTAGTGACTAGTAGGCAACCCACGATTACTCACAACTTAACGGTCCAAGTAGATACAATTCTTCCACGGCTGTTACTTTAACATGTATACAGACATTTACACAACTATTAGGTTTCTAAACTTCTCGACCATTTTTGGCCCACTAATGAACTCAATTCCTACCTTCTTTTCTTTTCTCTCATCTTTCGTTCTTCGGATCTTCCATCCAAAGAATATAACCGAATGAGAAATATCAATTCTTTCGCAAATTCCCAAACATGCAGCCAAGTTATCCCTTTCAGGCTCGTGATCAACAATTTAATAACCCTAAAGTAAGACTGACAGACGAAGTACACGAAACAAATACATGTTACATAGAAATCACGATTTGGAGGAAGACAAGGCGAAATTATACGAGTCATTCATCTATAAGGTGAAAATTAACTTACCAAGTTTCACTTCGTAAATTTTCTTAGTATTCATAATTGGAATGAAAAACACTTGTACATGCAAAAATTTTGTACAATAGAACATGTGTTATCTGTTCAAGGTAAAACTACCAGAGCATTATAGGTATGGATTATGGGCATAGGAGCTTTTCAGAAAGCAATTTATACTTAGGGTCCGTAAAGAGATTTCAATAATAAATTAACAATTAGCGGTCAATGTCCGACGCCATGATGACGGGGACCAAATGCGAAGACGAAAGGTCTTAGGAACAAGGAAAACGTACATAAATAAGATACGAAATAGAGCCGAGTTCATGGATGTAACGAAACGTATTCGTTTTCTTAATAGTTCATTGATAAATATGAAAAATACGATTTAAAGAAACATAAACCAAAATCGACGTGAAAGAGGCACTTCGCCACATAAATAACACATGGAGACGACTTCCCCATTAAATCTGTAAAATCAAAATAAAACAAAAGTTTTCATCCAAAAAAGCATACTTTTTCAACTCGTAGTGGTAGCTTGAAGGCAGAAAAAAATTAGTACACCTACTAAAGCCGCAATGATGACACTAACCGAAATGCTGCCTGCTGATGCTGCCAAATGATTGCCCATCAGAAAATAGTAAAAATAGGAATCTATGCGTGGAAACTGACCTTCCAATTTAAGTCATTTTACGCATCCATTTCCATCTCAAAAATAAAAGAAAACAAATTAGGTTTCGATATGCAACCAGTATGGCAAACATGCAAGCGGACTGCATAAATTCATGGCGACGAGAAAAAATCAAAAATGCGGCAAGTGCAGCCAATGTGTTCGACGAACGACAACGTCAGTAAAAAAATACAATTTATGCAAAGTGAGGCGGAAAAAATGTCCCAAAAATGGTGAAAATGCATGAAACATCTTTGCATTTTAGCAATACATTTTCAAAAATCATAAAAGCTTCAAAACTCACCGAACGAAACACAGCTTGGCGAATTTCGATTTATAAACAAAATAACATCGCCATCATCATTGAAATCATTCCCACACTAAAAGCAAATCTCCCTTTGGGAGGCGGACTTAAACAGGTCTGTTGTAAAATAAACTGACAATTTCCATTAAATTACTGACGCTATTAATTAATCACGATTAAGTGATTAAGCACGATATTACATCTCGAGCAAACGCGAAATTTAAGCACGGAGGATTATAGACTGTTTCTCACTAAAACGTACAACACTTTGTGATTAAAAAAACTATATGTAATAGTTGCTCAACCAAGCAATAATGTTATTACTAACATTACTCATTCATTCAACTAAACGCATTACTAGCGATGACAGATCTTCAATAGCTTCCCAATGAATTCTTCCGCGGGGAATAACTGATTAACTTACTTCCATGCACTGCTTTAAAATTCAGCCCTTCACCAATTACCAGTATTGCACCTACGGAATTTCCTCCAAAGGTTTATGTCAACATAATAGCCGTGAATTGATCGATAGCTTCCAGATGTATTAATAGCAGTAGTTACCTGAGAAATGAGCATCAATTGCTTAATAAATGACCAGCAGGTATAAAAGTAATCAGAAACACTAATTCTTTTAGGTCGAAACTAATAAAATTTTTACAGTACAAGTTGTACTATTCTATTGAAGAATACATCGATGAAGATGCTCGCAGAGTTATTTTGTGACTGCTTGCTAAAGTTTAAAGTTTAAATGTATATAATGTGTAACATTTAAGTATGACGTGCCTTATATCTTGTTCATTTGGTGTACCAGATGTCTGGGGAAAAAAATTGTTATTATTATTACCTACTAAGGTACACACACAATAGGCTTGGATTTCAACAGAGAGAGAATTTTTTGTAGACGCAAATACGACTTACGTTTACTATACTGGTAAAGACTATGTTATATGGACGGGATAAAGAAGGCTAGGGCTTGCGCTGAGATCAAGAAAGAAACAGATATGACCCTGCGCATGTAAAAAACTGGAGCATTTGCATTACTTCCATAGCAAAACCTACTGTTAACCGGCCGATTAGGTTAATGAATGAACCTCTTAAGGGATTTTTAAAAAATCACAGGCAAGAATGGTCAGTGACCGTCACGGCTAAAAATATGGAGAGCAACCAACTAATCTTGAATTTTAACAAACTGTACACTGGGTAACTCTTCTTAGTGTAAAACTAAGGACCCAGATAAATTAAAGTTCTTTAATTCCCACGTAATACACTCCCGATCGGTCCCGAAAGACACTGTAGTACACTTGACGGAGGCTCTCAATAACATCAAACATCGTGGGAGAATTTAAAACACTTAGTAATATTCCACAAATATTTATTTTCCCAACCGGTTTCAACGCTGACGCGTCATTTTCATTGTACCCTTGAAAATGACGCGTCAGCGTTGAAACCGGTTGGGAAAATAAATCTTTGTGGAATATTACTAAGTGTTTTAAATTCTCCCACGACATGTTAATCCACCAAGTAGAGCCGTCAACAGTTGAAATAACATCAAACATATTACCTAAACTCAAATAAGTTGTCCTCGGTATTAAAAATAGTGAATAACCGTTCACATAGGGATTAGGCCTATTAAGAGGAGAGAAGACGGAGTGAATTTGGCAAATATTTGACAATGCCCCGACAGATTAAGTCCTCCCACATAACTTCAGCAGAAGCACACATATTGCTCAAGTAAGCACACAGAGAAGCTTGAATCAAGACATATGAGCGACCGTAATTCAATCAATACACATAAATCCCGATTATTGGAAAACAACACAAAGGGAGACAAATCTATCACTGGAGTCAGAGTGATCTCTCACCCGAGTCCACTCCGATGTGCTCCCACGTCATATCGCACATTCAAATGGAGCATTTCACATGAGCGACGGGCGCTATACTGAAAGCATCGTAGCAGCGACGAGCCTACAAGTAAAGGTGGCCATTCCGTGTAAGGTCCCTATCACGGGTACCCCCAGCAGCTGAACACAACGCTACTGCAGAATGCGCAGCGATAACGGCAAGGATGCAAAAGATAACGCCACTTCCCTCGCTATCTCATGCCAATACATTTTACTTCTTGTTGATCCAGTGACTGGGGGAGTAAATACGTAAAACATCACTGCTTAATAATAAAACCAACCGAAAATTTATTGATTTCTCCCTTCTGCTGCCAGGGGATCGATTTATCTCCCATTGACCAATACGCGAAAATTACCTCATTCCGAAACACCGTACGGATTATTTCGAGCATAAAAATAGATGCTTACATTACCCCGTCGCCACCGCAGTCAACTTTTTGTTAAGTCCCCGTCTGCCAAACCGAAGGCCGAGGATTCGAGTCCCTCCAGGATGGATTTTTAACCAGTCAGGAAAAGGGTGCTTTTGTTCGTCCATTGTAAATATACCCGATGTAAGAGGCCAACTGTACTGTTTTCGGGATACAGGAAGTAAATGAGGTTGAATAATTTTCACTATTTTCTTCACCAATCTAGTAAAAACTGAATGTACGCTTAGCGTTTAATAAATATGCATAACATTACGCAGGAGACCAAGTTTTACTACGGCATCTCCATCTAACGTTCCTTTGCTGCCATTACTTCATTATAGAATATAGAACCTGAAAACAGTAACCGATTTTCACTTAATCCATTAAACTCAGACAGATGGAACTCATAACACGCAAACGGCCTAAGATTAAATGAATTTATGCGAGGTACTTCATTCGGGAATCGTGAAATCAACTTTCTTTAAGTACCCGCCAAGGGTATTAAGTAAGCGGTTTTACCACCATTTTCCCGTTTAAATTATCGTACGCCTCATGGCCTCAAGCCAATACCTCACAGCGGTAGACCTCGATAAACAGGGCGAATAGATTTGCATGTTAACATAGTTAAGAGTTGCAGGGTTCGCCACTCACCACGCATCTTGAGGAGACGAGTCAAACGCCACAAATCTGTAACTTCGGCGGCACACGGAGGCCCGGAGAATTCGGTAGAGGAACACTTTGGACGCGTAGCAGTCACGAAATCACCACACTCCGTATTGCGATGAGTTGAACGGAATCTAATCAGGCGGGCGAAGACGAAGGCCTCGCATGAGGAGAGAAGGGTTCACAGAAGAGGACAGTCGAGAACATGAGGTGCGTGCCGTGGGCCGAATCGTCAGGGAAGCCCCTTCGGAGTAGAGACGCAAGGGACCACTATAGCGAGCACCCCTTGGCTCCCTTGAAATCCTAGGGCATCGTTCCTACGAGACACAACCCTCTGGGACCGAGAAGGCTCCACACACTTCCACAAATCCCAAGAGCTTGGGTCGAGGACCAATTGGCTCATTCCTTCCCACACGACTCCTCAGGCGCCTCGACTCCACAGCGGAAGGAACGTGCGCATCACTCGTTCTTCGGTGGCTAAGGAATAGACAGTAAAATCTCAAGACAATTCCTCCAAAGGCAGGCATATCTGGATATTTCTCTAACGGAGAAATTTCGCAAATTTTACCGGCACTCGCCTTTCACTGCAGCGTTCCTGTATTGATCTATAGCAAGCAGAGGGATAGAATCACTAACCTACTCCGTTTAGAAACTATTCCCTAGCGCAATTTCTCTCTATCAATTCCCTTTCCAACTTCCACTCTTTTTCCTATGACTCCTAACCATGCGCCCATGCGACACCTCGCAGGGTAGCTGAATAGTCGATATTTTAAAGTTAAAGAAGCTCTTAAAATAAATCATAGCGTTATAGTACCTACTATTTTTTGCAGCCTAGCTGTGTCTCTGCTTTCGATTGTTTTCCTCAGTTTTCTTTAAATTCCTTTAGACTACCCAGTCTTCCAGTCACAGCCACCTCTTTGTTCTTTGATAATTTCTAAGCTAAGCAATTAGTTACCTATGGTATTTTATTCGCTGCCACTTTCAAACCTTGTTCGCTGTCATTTACACCAAACATCAAAAGCAACCAAATCCTTTAGGTAAAAAACTAGGAATTTTAAAATTGTAATCAGGGGCAGGAAGGATTATGTTACCCGAAAGTTTATGAGGTAGTTAAACTTTTCACATACGGAGATAAAGAACGATCTTATTATTCGTCAAATTGCTTCAGCACGCAGATGAGTATCGAGATTACCGACCATAAATTAGGAGACATGATGATTTAGTTGGATGATACATGGAAGATACAACGGAGAGCGAAAAATATAGCCATGTAGATCCTATATTATAGCATTACTTGAAACTACATATGCATAAAGGTATTTTTATTCCACTACGGCAAATTTGTGCCACTTTATAATGCACTCAGGACGGAAAGATTTTCATCTTACCCATGGGGGGACCTATTAAAGAGTGAGGGGAAAGATGAAAAAAAAACTCGAGAACGAATTATACCCAGATACGGCTATGAAATATGGACCAAAACAGCCAGAGAGAAACGTATGTATGCAGAAATGATGGAAATGAGGAGTTACGGAAGGTTTATGAAAATGAATCGTCAAGACAAGAAAAAAATGTTAGGAAGAGAAGATGAATATGCCAGGAACAGACGGGCGAGAGGGGAAAAAAAGTATCGCTAACATGTGGGGCACAATGATTTTCTCAGGGCCGTAATGAAAGGAGTCCTGGGCGCAGAAAAAAATACAACACTAAGGCCAAGGACGAATTAACTAGTCAGGTCACTGAAGACACGAATATAAGAAGTTTTATGAGAATGAAGAGATTTGCCGAGAGTATGTCATCTTGGAGATCCCACACAAACCATTCCTACGCCAGCTCACCCATGATAATAAGAAAAATAACTGCTTCACGACCAAGGTATGAGTCGGAGGTGAATGCAGACGAAGCGCCCTACCAGCTCCTCTTTCAGCACACGAAGCGCATTATATCACACTTTTTTCTCAGCTCTTACCGCGATACTTGTTCTTACCATCATCCCAGCATTGCCTCTTATGATGTGATAAAATATTTGGACCTGGAAATTCATTTGATACCGGAATTAATGTGCACCTGCAAATATACACGGATTTTCCTTGGTCTTCTTTCATAGTTTCATTCCTCCAGTATATGAGTTACACGAAGTGCTAAGTCCTCGCCCTTAATTAATACTTAAACAAACAATAATGAACTTGAAACATCCCTCGTCTGGAGTACTTCACCGCTTTAAAGAGTATATATTAAGAGTATAACTACCAAATACACTCCACTTCATTACTCCAGTATATGTGTTATGCGTAGTGTTAAGCCCTCGCCCTTAATTAATACTTAAACAAACAATAGTGAACTTGAAACGACCCTCGTCTAGAATACTTCACCGCTTTAAAGGAGTATATTTTTAAGTACGTTAGTTTTTAGTTAAATAGTTAAGAGTATAACCACCACATACTCTCCGCTATCTTCTCATGCTAGAGTAAGGCTAAAAAACAGACTCGGTGTCAATAAAATACTAGGATATAAGAAATTAAACACCCAAACCACATAATTGAGAATGCTAAAATGACGCTTCTATCAACATCATATATTAGATGCCCTTGATAATGTGTGCAAATATTTACCTACCAGAAAAATACTTTGGGAAGGATTTATTTTATGAAATTGCCATGATCTTTATCTACAGTTGACCCCCTTAATAACAACATCGAATTTTAACGTCACAACAGCAAACGAAGATTTCGTTAATAACGCTGAATATTAAAAGATCTACCAAGCAAGGCACAACTAATAAATACGTAGCACCTCGTGGAAAACAGCAAGATAGGACTTCTTTTTCACTTAAAGACATATAACTCCATATAATTCACAAATAAAGTGATACAGTATATTTACATCAACCCAGGTGGATAACCCGATTAAGAAACGATATCCAGCCTACATATAGGGCACTGTAGCAAAGACATCAGAAGGAGAATAGCACAAGCGAAGGTACCTATTAGCAATAGAAGGAAGCTGAAGACAGGTACTTAGGGTAAGGATGTAAAGAAGAGGATGGAGAGATATGAAGTGAAGCGCTATACGGTGCAGTAACGGCTGCTCTGAGATGGAAGACGATAATAGGCTGCAGGCGTTAGAGATGTGGCTAAGGAGACAAGAGATAGTGCGGTGAATAGACACGGAGAGATAACGACGAAGTAATTGGTATGGAGGGTGACTATCGAAACCTCTGAAACATATGAGGAGGAGGTAAATTAAGTGGTTGGAAAATGAGGGGGCAGGGTTGCTGAAGGCCATTATATTTTGGAGGGCATTGGGTGAGCGGGAGATGGGAAAAAGGAAAATAGGTTTCATGGACGGGATGAGGAAGTGTACGACGTTTTTATATAAGGAAAGAAATTTTGTTGGTATATAGGGCCTTGCACGAGTAAAGATCAGTATTCCTACTATCATGCTTAAAAACCTACCGTAACTGAAATATTACACCGACAACAATAAAGATCCAACTTCCCATTAAAGAAAAATCCGGAAGACTTAGTAACCTATCAATTCCAAGTTTTGCTATTTTACACCACATAAGAAGACGGGAACCTTTCCAGCGTGATGACTGTCACATCATATTTCAACACAGAACGAACCTCGAAATTCCCCATCTTCCCAAATCCTCTTTACTATTTACTCCTCCGCTGTCTCATCCGATACTCGGGAGCCGAGTTAAACAGCCGAACTGTTTCAACAAAATAAGAACTTCCTTTCATATATCAGCCTCCTCTCACAGCTACCCCGCCAACTCATTCTTTCCCTCCGAACTTCCACGTTCTTCTCGGGCGTGATGATACGGTGGTGCCATTTCGGAGGTGGGAGCGGGGACGTATCAAAGGAAAGCGATAGGAAAAGAGGCGACGAGCCCAGTACACGCTCAGGGCACCGCCCTTTTCATCCCGTGACACCTCCTCCAATATCTCCTGAGGTCTCCATCGATGCGAATGAAAGAAAACAAGTCTAAAAAACACGTCCTCACCAACTTCTGCCCTTTGAAGAATGTGGGAAGAGACTCAGTGGTAAGCAAGACTGAGAAAGAGGAGGAAATGTAGAGACCTGACGCTCTCACAAAGAATTAATCTGGTAAAAACGCCAATTTCTTATTCCGGATCGGAATAAAACGTAAGACGGAAAAAGGTTAAACAACCACACACAGGTCTAGCATACGATTCGAAGCCAGCACTTATCCCAAAGCGGGGGATTTACAAATATTTTAGCCCATCGGGAAAAATTTTACCCAGTTTCCAAATTCAGTCCAAATCATAAGGCTGACTGAGGAAAGACAGACCCAATTATTTTGACTAAAATAAGGACTATTTTTAAAAACAACCTTCAAGAGTCCACGTTCAAATCTGGCTTGAGGCGTGAGAATAAAAAGCATTAAGCGGCAGAAATTCAGTAAAGTGGTTATTTAATTTAAAAGAAAGATGTTTTTAAAGCCGTTTTCCAGTAAGTATGACTTCAAGAATACTTTAATGCGCCGATTTTCGATTATCGGCCCCAGTGGCGATGGGGTAAAACGATCACTCCCAATAACTTCAATAAGCTAGAGGGTTTAACTCACACCTGGACGGACTTCATAGCACCTAGTGAGCCCCTACTTGAAACACCCGAAATAAGGGTCAAGAGGCTTGTTTCGTGTTATTTGTGAATTAATAATTAATAAGTTACAGTAAAATATACGATAAATGCATGGGATTATCTTGGCATGCTCTTAAGTCTTTAGTTAATATTAAGATGTTTGCGGTTAATTAAGAGCCCCTCGTAGTTAAAACAAAAACATATCGTACTCCTCGTAGTTAAAACAAAAACAAATCTTACTTTACCACGGGTTTTTTTCAATTCTATCATGGCTTTTTACTCACATAATCACCTTCAGTTACATGACAATTTTTTTCTCGGGCTCCTGCAGAAGACTGCAGTTGAAACGCGTCGTAGAATTAAAACTTCTGTGGAAAAGTGCGAACCGTGTTTGACTAAAATCGGTTCCTTCCGATACATTGAGCTGAATCGGTATATTCCTTAACCGGTACTCATCGTCAATTCATATTCTATAGGGCGTGACACGGAGAAATTGGTGGTGTACTATTGAAGGGGACGAAATGGAGTAAACATTGAGCTTATCGAACCAATTGGCTTTAATTCTCGCTTATAGGAGCCAGAAGGCTAGAAATGCACATATCAAATAGCTAAATGACCGAATAGAGCAAAATGGCAACAACATTCGCTGTTTTTATCCGCAATCAATACGCCTATCAATCCCAAAAACTATCAGCTCCACAATCACCCTCCAATGGCTTTTTCTGCAACCGTAATGGAGTGATTTAGACACATCACCTACTTGAACTCCGCGAGGATGAGGGGCAGTAAAAGTCTACGACTCGGAAGTCTCTTTTTTCTTCAAGAGCGGGAAGTGTGGGAGTGCTCAAGTTTTTGGAGCAAACACTGAACCCTGAAACGGCACTACTCAAACACAATCGAGAATCGGAGATGACACACAAGGGAAAAAAGTAGAGAATGGGAACATAAAGAGAAAGGAAAATGGACAGCTGAGGAAGGAAGAGGGACGAGGGGAAAGACAAGAACAGAGAGGGAAAAAATAAAATATGAAAAGGATCACACGGGCAGGAGACGATATCTTAAATCATCGGCACCATTAAAGTGGGCACACAGATTAAAGACAACTGGAGTGGTAATTTTTAGTCACTGCGTGCACAACGAAATAACATTTCTAACAAATCGAAAGGATAGAAGAACCATATTTTATTTAAGTGACCATGTTCATACGGTAGACTCATTACTCACATACAGTAATGCACCAGTCCTAGTCCCGGTAAAGGTGGATAATGTTTCTCTGAGGAATTTCGCACATATGACCTACTGTTACTTATACGCGAATTATACTTAAACATGTAGTTTCGAATCTTTGACCCAGCGTGACATCTTGATACATGAAAAGAGATTTAATGCTTGATATTTGCAAACAACCATCATGGTAATAACGTGTATTATTTCGCGTTGAAAAGACAAGAACATCCGTGGTTGAATTAATATGAAATACACCTTATTTGCCATGTATTAAAACAGCAGTGAAGAGTGTGAGTATTGAGGTCATGGTGGGTAAGTATTCATGTAGCAGTCAACATATTGAACAACCAAATAAACCTTATCTCCGGAAGGTGAAGAGGAAGAAAGAAAAGATATAAGGGGACCGATGGCAGAGAATGAAATGGAGAGGGGGACAATGACGACAAGTGGCCGGGGAGGACGCTGCGTGCGAGAGAAGCGGAGGTTATTCGGGGGGAAAGGGAAAGTTGTGTGCCGGCGAGAGAGTGAGAGGAGAGGCCCAAGAGCAAACAGTTCACCCTGCAGACGAGGGAAGGGTAACGCAGTGGCAACGAGCGATTGCGGAATGGGAATTCAGGGGGCAGGGAGAGGTGCAGCAGATGTGAGGGAATAAGGGTTTCAACGTGAGGAAAACACGAATTAAACATTAACAACGACGCCTTTTAGAGACTTGTATTTATCAAGCTATTAGTAGAAAGGTCCTCGGATGAATGCTCGAAAGAGAGATGCTTCTCTCTCCGTTGTGTAGCCACATCTCGAGTATGCTACAAGAATTAGAAACATTTCTCGGGACTATTGACAAAAAAGGGCTCTTTGTAGTTAATCCTACCTGGTAGTTAAAAATTAAAATGAAAAATTGTTTCAAATCCAATCTTTTAGCAACCGATTATATATTTGAATTCAGATCCATGAAATACAAGAAATAATGCCCAAGATTCGTCTACAAATTCTTCTTTCCCATGGAACATTAACAATGACCACAATACCACAGCATAACACTATCCCATCAAAACATTTTTCATACTACGCTCATTATTTCCAATTCTCTTCCTATTAATGACTGCTGTTCTAACACCCCCCACCAGACTCCTTATTAAAGGCACGCGAGGAAGCAAGGAAGATGTAGGCGCTATTCAAGCTTTTCGAGGGCTCTTTCATAAGACGGTGAAGTGAGAACAGCACAGGAGCAACACACAGGACAAAGCCTTGAAGGGCAAAAGAAAGGAAAGAACGGTGATGAAGAGTGGAATTTAATGAACTGAAAAAGGCAAAAAATGGTTCACGAGGAGTAAATGACATTAGAAAATATATATATATATATACTGAGATATGACACATTGCGTCCGCCACATTTACTGTCCAATATCCCATTTTCATTCTTAAAGAAGACTCGCAAATTCTTCAGGGCACATAAAAATGTTTTCAAATCCTTTTCATCATTTCTTTCAGCTAACTCATCGAACAGCCATGGAAATTTATTAAGTAAAGAATTACGAAGTTCACAAAACAAGACATCCGAGAGAATTTGGACCGTTATAAGAATGTGTGTCCGTCGTATCGAAATTCTAATCATTCAGTTTTTTTACTTCACATTATCAGGCCAAATCACTAATAATGTTTCCCAATCCATTGAACCTTTTGCTTCAGTACACTTATCGAGAAAATTCGGTGGTAATTTTATCATACATCAATCACTACTTCAAATCATTCAAGATAGGGGAACGCACTCAGTACGGTACGATGTTTTGAAACTCTACACACTGTCATCGTACTCTTCACAGAAAATACATTTACACAGTTATAGAGCATATCTATCCCTGAACACTTCTTCTTTCCTTTCAGTAAAGTCAGCATAAAATCAGCATATCAAGTAAAATTTTGTAAAAATTCACTGTTTACCATTCCAAAAAACCTGCTAAGATGTAAGCTACCATCGCCATAAGCTATTTAAATCAAGCTTCTCCAAACAACGCGCGTATTAGCGTAGCATTTTTAATGGTGAAACTATTAATAGCGCCACAGGCTACGAGACAGTATTACGATGCTACAATGTAATAAAACTGGTATAATGATACAAAGCGGTCCCATTCTCCGGGGCTCTCAAAGAAATCAAGCAATGCTTTAAGTGTAAGCACTTATGGCATACAGTCAATCAACCTCAAGAGTCTTCTGTTACGAGCTGAACGCATGAAAACAAATAAGACAGACAGGGGAAAAACTCTTTAAACCTGGTTTAGTTCCAGCATGTTTCAATGAGCCCACACAATAGAGGATAGAGGAAAGGGACAGTCGTAGGGGTTTGCTCCAGCAGCACAATTGAACCGAATCCTCCTCGGCTTCTTCGTCGGGGCTGTTTACTCGGACCCACAACGGCGTCCGAAAGAAATTATTTAGGCCATGCCCTTTAAGAGTACCCGAGCCAAAGAAACTCATGGGAATGAAACATTGAGCAAAGCGTTGGGTAAGAGGGAAGAGACGTACAAAGCGAAAATGGAGGCGAGGGGATTCAATAAAAACACTGGAGGAGGCCAAAATGCGTCTTGGTATTACTCTGGAGGCGTGCGGGAGACAGCGAGACGAACAGCAGTGAAAAGATGGCAGGACGCGAAAAGAAAGCCGCGTCAATTCCCTCTCCAAATAGGCTCAAGTTCTTTTCGGGACACACGAAAGAGAACAAAAAAAACCCCAAAGCAAAGGTTGAAGGAGGAGAAAAGACCACTTGACGAAAATCATTCGCCGATTTTCTGAAAAAGAATTTCGGGGCCGACCCTCCCGTCGAAGTGTCCGCAGCCACGAGCCGGCTACGGAAACATCCAAGTCTACGGAGACGAAGGAAGGTACATTGAGAAGGCTAGAAAAATCCTAATCTACCGCACTTTTATCGGGTATTTTTGAAATATTACCGAAAATGAGACCTTATTTCCGTAAAAGGCACTCTCTTCAAGTTCTTCCTTTGACACATCGGGTACTTCCACCATGTTGTATCCCACTGGAAGACGGTGGCTAGCGAATTTCAACGGAAATAAGAAAAAAATGGCACCTAGGATTAAATGAATTCTCACAAAATAATGTGCCAAATGCATAACTTACGTAAGAGTCATAAACAACAGAAGGAGAGGTTTAGAAAGAACTAAAATCTCAACGTTATTGTGCTATAATGATAACTTAACGTGAAAGGGTAAGTGCATCGAGCATTGGTTCCAATACCCATTTTAAGTGAGAATCCTGCGGTTCTCAAGCAAAAAAAATTATAGCTGAGAAAAAATTTACGATTGCGTAGCCAAAAACTAATATCAGAAACAATTGACGCGTAAACGATAAATAAATTCAAGATTTGAAACCTTTGACGATTCAATCATACGGAACTAAAATGTTTTAGGTTACTTCATGAGAGCAAGTTATTGAAAAAAGCCAAAGAAGAAACCTCTACACCAAATCAAATTTTATTATTATGCAGTAAAATTTGATTAAAAACAATCTAACTTAAAGGCTTCAGGGGTACTTGGGCTTTTATAACACCTATTAATCCTTCTAGGTCCTGAGAGACAGGTGTGCCAAATTTTGTTCGAATCCGTCAAGAGTTAAAAATTAATTATAAATCTATGACGTTCAAAGAAATAGAATTTCAATTTTATGGTCTGCGAAGAATTGCTGAGGAACACCAAAGTTGAAATACATGACGGTAAGAATGAGGGAGGTCAAATGAATAATGGTAAAGGAACTAAAAGGTAAGCAAAGAGAAGAGGGGAATAGGAAGCTGCACCAAATCTATTTCCGGATTTATGACTGCTGTTCATTACGTCTTATTGGACGTCATTCAGTCACTGATGTATAGTTTTAATAAAATTCGTTCACTAAGAGATTTTGAGAAGTTGCGATAATACTTATATCCTTATAGATAATCTTTCTTCACATAATTTCCAACGGAGGAATACTCCAAACAAACTGAGCAAGTCTCCAGTAATTTTCCACATCGATCGTCTCGTGTTTAACGCGCTTCCATGGTACCTAGAGAATACCTATCAGGTCATCTAGAGAAGAATAGAGGAGTCAGAACGAAAACACAATGAGCCATACATTTTGGCCCTTTTTTTAAAATATCAACGCTTAAGCGTCATCTTATGAAGATTACTGCACGGCTTGGAACGAGAAATGGGAGCAGAATGAGTGAAAAGGACATATTTGAGTAGCAATTAAAAAAATAAAATTTCAGGTAACTTGAGAGCCCGAGAAAAAGCTTGCGGAAAACATCTTCGTCGACCACGTAACAAATTCAGACATTTCCCCGGTACCACGTAAAAAAAAATACCAACACTTCCACCGAAGATTATGGTGTGCTATATGTTCCCAAAATTGACGCCAAAACGATAGACCAGTAGGGACAGTCATAAGTCATCGGAGTACAGTGCGAGGAAATCGATTTCAATCGCATTAATACGGCGGGGAAAACATTTAATTACGGCACAAACCATACGATACTAGCGTAGGCTACAAGCCAAAAAATTTGCTAAAGATTCCTCCTTTCGCCATCACAGAAAATTAAGAAGAGAGTTACGCAATCTTAAACAAGAATTAATCTAGATGCCAGATAAGCACAATAAAATAAGGAGAATCGAGCGAGGAAAATCCTGCACAAACCACCCTAGCGGCCGGAATAACATCCCAGAATGCAAATGAAGATTACTGCACGGCTTGAAACAAGAAAGGGGAGGAGCAGAATGAGTGAATAGGCCTTATACATATTTGAGTAGCCACTAAGAGAACAAAATCTCAGGAAACTTGAGAGCCCGAGAAAAGTTCGCGGAAAACATCTTCGTCGACTACGTAACAAATTCAAACATCTCCACGTTACCAGGCAAAAAATACTAACACTTCCACCGAGGATTAGCGCGCTGAACGGAGGAAATTGGAGGACGCGAAAGCCGAAAGTAAACTGTGGCATTCCACGCGAGACGACGGAAAAACACTAAGTTGGACCTCCGGGGGTAACTCATTATCTCTCCCAGTTTGGGCTTAGAAAGAAATCTCTCGGACAGTGGCAGAGAGGGAGCGAGGCATGCAACGAAAATCCGTTACACGATAGAATGAGAACAATGCTTTCTTTATGAAGTTTCAAAACTAAAAGATATTAAAAGATGATGATTACTACCATAGACGATCTACTACTTAAGGTAGATTCAGATAAAAGAATAAAAGTCATACTTATCTTTTATAGTAGAAGGGCCTTCCAATAAAAATTCATTCCTCATTGGGGTCCAGAAAATGCTCTACAGTATTACACAAGATATAGGGATACACTTCCACTATGTAAACAATACATTTATACTTATATCGAAGAATACTGCTGGTTTTATAGAAATGCGTGTTTTTAAGTGTTTTAAAGCACTTTGGGGCGGTGTAGTCATAACTAAATTATTAGAGCATATTTTAATCTGCCTTCCTAGAATAAATGCTTGCTTGGCATTCATTTTTTCAGAAATGACATGTAAGCTGGTAAAATGAAATACTGTGTAAAACTAATTCTCATAAATTTGGAGGTAGACATTAAAATACTCAAGAATTGCAACCAACCTCAATTTGTTCAGGCATACAAAAACAACCCTCATCGGAAAATTTCAGGTAGAAATTCTAATGACAATAACGTTCAGGGACGCATGAATGCATATATAATAACACGAAGGCATAAAAAAGTAGTAAGAAATAAACAGGCTTGAGGAAAAAGGTCAAACATACGGGTAAAATTAGACAATCCATGATTTGAAAAGAAACCATAATGATCGCCTCAAAGACTTAATTTAGGGCTACGCTAATGTTTTCATACATTAACATGGCAATATTCCTCACTACCGTGATTAGGTGCGGGAACATCGAACAGAATTCATAAATTTCAAGGTATTTTCCCCGCTTCCGTGCATTTCAAGGATGCCCGACCAGTGAAAACGGAGAGAGAGCAGGTCAAAAGAGAAATAAGAGAAGAAAAATACGAAATAGGACCAGAGAAAATATATAGGGAAGGATATTAAAGATGCGTGTAGGTATTGTAGCCCACTTGTTCCCATGCATTAAAAAAATAAAAAGAAAGAAAGCTCCTTAGGACGTAAATAGAAGTTCTGCGAGCGCACAAGGTATTGCGGCGTTCTCAAAATGTAGCCTTGCACCGTTTTCATTAAAGGATAACATTAGATAAAATTACCTGGTGATTTTCGATCGAGTCATCTAGTTGGAATTCCGAAAGTATCAGCAAAGCGACAATCGCTTGGGACCAGCGCATGCTCACCTAATGGACATGACTGGTACAAACTACACGCAAGAGTTTTCAATGCTATGCTCCAAGGAAGCCTAATCACGATGAGAGCCTGTGGGGAAAAGTTCTAAAATATGGTAACCAATAAACATTCCACCAAAAGTAGTCTACATAACGAATTCATAAATCAGAATGAATAAATAAACGAATACTTTTTTCGAATACGAGCCTCGATATCAAACGAATATTTAAACGAATTCATTTAGGTAAACTTACACTCTATCCCGACGATTTGAAATTATTCGATTCTTAGCGTCGGAATCAACTGGAGTTACTAGCAGAATAAAATTCATACCTACTGCAACCTATACCTTCCTCTTTACTAGAAATAAAAGAAAGTAAATGTTTAAGAACACGGCCACTTTGATTATCACACCTAAAAGTATACTGCTCCTGCCCCAAATATAAAAAGCAAAATAGACTGAAAAAAGAACATGTGCTAGCATATGTTGCCCATAAAAATAGCAAAACAAGACCATACGCCATAACGATAACTTTGGATTGACTGATATTACCAAAGGGAAGGAAATAAGAAAAATCATAACGAGGGGAGTACATAATGGCAAAAATTGTGAAATCTTCAACCCAAGGGCAAATTCAGCGGATTACTTGACCATTATTATCTCGATTCAATGAAAGATACCCATTCAATATTGAGGAGCCACTGGTTTCAGGCTCAACTTTTTGGATGTTCATTGTAAATAATGAAAAAAGAAAACTTGTTCTACCAATATATTTTCCCGTTTTTTTTACCTAAAGATGCAGCCGCTGCGTCGAAACTATTACTACCAGAAAATAAATGGGTGGAATAAAACAAAGATTTCATTTTTCATCATTCAAGAGTTACTATCATTACTCATCTGCATTTCACGGTATCTGCATCCATAAAAGTACTACAATGGTTAACGAATACCCAACCACTCGGAGGTACTGCGAACGTATAGCAAGACGAAAGAAAAGACATGTGAACACCTTTCCCGAGGGCCCAAGGGCTAGCTCGAGTACGACCAGCAGCTTCCCTTGAAAAGCTGAAAAAGAGTGCAGATAGGGTAATCCTGCGAATCCATTCATCAGCCGGGATGACGGGAGGAGATTCGAGGATGCGTTCTTGGGCAGATTAAGCACAGGGAACTGGGGAGTAATGGGGACGCAAAAAAATAAATGCAAGTTCGCGAGAGATGAGGAAGCAGAGGATAAAGGAGGAGTAGGCATTACCTTGTCGGATAGTTGAGTCGCTCAATGAACTCCTCTCTCGATTAGTCCCTTAAGGTGTCTTCTGAGGGCTTCAGAAAAGAACGGCAAAAATGCTCCCCAACGGCTAGAAGAGCCTACGCGTCCTTATGATGAGGAGATAGATTTACATCGTCTAATTTTCCAGAATGAGAAAACTACGAAGGACGAAACAGACTAAGTGATTTCAAGAGCACTGACGAGTTTAAATTTTTTCACTTATAATTTAAATCCACCAGAAAGGAAACCAGTAAGATACATTTAGCGCAACTTTATTTCAAAAAAAATTAGAGAACACATAAAACAGAGAAGGAATAATATAACCTTTGTCAGTAAAAACCAGCGCGTAGGAACCAGGACATGTCCTGATATTGCAAGTTTACAAGGTGAAAATACATTTTCAAGGGAGGCCCAGACTTAACGCAAAAATCGTCAGTATAATACAACATAAAAATCCCATTCCAAAACACTTTAAGCTGACTTTCAATCTTAAGCAACTATTAAAACTGGTTTTAATGGAAGAAACTACTGAGACTTTTACATGTACAAGTGCTCTTGCACGACTTCGACATGATACACCTAACCTCTTTCTTTTTCCCGCCCAAAAGCCTCTGCTTTATCTTCCTCCTCTATAATTACCAAACATTATCCCCTTGATTATGTCTTAAGAAACCCATGCCCCTAATTACCTCCACCAACCACATAATTTGCCTCTTCCTTATCCCATCTAGAAGTCTCCTCTCTTCGCCTAACATACAAATCACTTCCCCGATTGTCTTCCTTACCGTCTACCGCACCTTTTCCTCTCACCTTCACAAGCCTGCATTCAATTCTCGTCCTCTTTTTTTTAAGAGGCAACGTGTCCACACCATACAACGCCACACTCCATACTACACTTTCCGCTAGCCTTTTCTTTACACCCTGATACCAGGACCCCGTCATCAGCTCCTTTCCATTACTGAACTCCTCCTTCACCAGTGTAATTCTCTTCCCAATACCCCAGCTACTTACAATTAGCCCATTTTTCTCTCACCATTCAACGTAGGTAAATAAATTTCTCCACTTGCCCCCACATACACCCTCCTGTTTTTATGACCAGCCTCGCTTTAACGTCCACTAGATTTAGGCTGCTGATAGGATAAATAATTTTTATCGCATCCAGTCCAACAATTCTTTCCCAATTAAAACTTTTCTAATTTCGAAACAAACTCATGGTTCAAACATACCCCGAAAGTATTGGAGAAGAATTCATTCCCAATTCTGACCGGGAGGAACGTAACCACAGTAGACAAGAGCAAAGGAGGCAAGTGAACGCATTAGATCTCTCAAATCTGTATATATATAAAAAGAGACCGGGATTGAAGAACTGGAGTCTTTCTTGAGTATTTGGCTCGGAAGGACGCAACCCCCATTAGAGGAGAAAATGGCTCTCCAATCAGCCATCGAATTTTCTTTGAAGCTTTGAATGGCGAGGGCACAAAAAGTGGAGAAAAAAAGGTAAAACGCTGTCGAGGGTTTTTTTTTCCTTGCTCCCCGGCCTCGTCAAAGAACTCTGGAATTTCCATTATGATCCCCAGGGTCCCGATGATTCCTCTCGCCAGCGCCAAAAGTAATGGGTCTTCATGACTAAACGACCGATTCCTTTTTGACAATTATTGCTGAAAAATAAAAAGTATTCCCTCTTCCTAGTCCAGGAGAAAACAAAACTAAAACGAATGAAAGTGTCATTAAGGATAACCCCATCGCTAAAGGCTAAAAGTTTTGAGCCAAAAGAGCACTTAGTGTTAATGCGTACACCATTAAAGCACTATTAATTCGCGACGAGGAAACTTGGGGACATCGGCAAGTTCTTCCGCCAAGAAAAAGGGTGGTTCATGTTGCTGGGTAAACCATAACGAAGATTCTGTCATTTGGCTATGAGGAGAACTCGCGACATTATCAAGTTCCTTCGCCAATCCTTTCCACACCTTTGGGTGGCAATCAGTGGAATACTCCTAGACAAAACGGCTTTAAAAAAATGCTCGAAAAAATCTTTCGCTAATGATAGATAAAGCCCATTCACAGCATCAAATATACCAGTACGTAAAGCGAAATGCCAGCCAAACACAAAAGCAATATACATATTAACTAACGTCTTTCATTGATTAAATTTCGGTTAACTAGTCCATAGAGGTTGATATAATAACATTAATGCCTGAAAATATCGTACATATTTCAAAAATCAACGTTCAACGAGTGCACCAAAAACTGATGATGAAATTCTAGGGGCACACCAATGAACGACACATAAAAAACGCGCCCATCAGTCAAAATGGGAACAGTAATTTTTTTTACGTTTAAAGAAGGCCTTACTTAGTCCTGGGATGTTAAATTCAGCATGTCCTTGAAAATTATATAATTAGTGTGTCAGCAATCGTTCGATCAATCCGAAGTGAGGTTGACTGCAGCCCTCCATCCTTGCTATCTAACACTACTCCATGCTATGTGGGTGCAAACCACTCTACTTGGTCTATATATTTATCCCTTGGTCTTCCCCTTCGACTTTTCCCTCTATTTTTCTAACAATGATATTCATCACAAACCCATTGTACGTTATAGTGGGCCTAATCCATTCCGTCCTTTTCTGTGTAGCACTAATTTGGTCCTTTCATCTTCTACTCTTCTCTACTCTGCTTTATTTTTTTTATCCGTCCATTTAATCTCGGAACCAACCCGAATTTTTTCACCTATTTTCTTCGTTCGTACTCCCATCTTGGAACACAGGAGCTGCCTTTTCATCATGAATGTTTTCTTTGATTGGGCTATACTACGCTCGATTTCCGTTGTACCTCTATCGTCCCACGTGAAGGTACTCCCAAGGTAGGTTAAGGAATCCACTCTAATTTCTCTCCTCTCAGTATCTTATATCAATAAAATATTTTAGTCGTTGAATAAAAAAATAATTAAAATATGGGCTCTAAAAGTATTTTTTTAATATAGATAAATTCGAATTCATTAGGTAAGGACTTGTTAGCAACAAAACTCATAAGTGTCATTGAATGATTATTATGCCCAATTTGAAACGATCTCACTCTCTGAGAGACGAAAATTCGCAATACTGGAATCACTGTCGTTTGCTAGCAAAGGAATTGTTGCAATCAACAATGAAAAGTAAAAGAATAATTTTAACCTTAGATTCGACCGCTTTTAGCGACGATAATTACCTTCCCGCGACATAATAAGAGGAAGACTCATCACTAGCAACAGAGGATTCCCTGCATTGATGAAATTTTGGCTTGAAGGCTTGAAATTGATATCTGAGTCCCTTATTGTGACTTTCGAAAACAAGGACGATTTTGACACTTCGTTCGCAGGCCGACCTTTCCTATCCTAATTATTCCACACACTTACTCATGCGGGTACTGAGTCTGTACTACAGACCGGACAGACACAAGGGATCCAGTTAGATTACCCCCAGAAATAATCTCTAGACATGCCAAAATTTTTATTCGAGGAATGTTCCCTGAGGGAACTTCCCTCTCGCCAAGTGAGCTCAAAAAAAGGTTCCTATACCGTTCTGTTCATTGCGTTTATTACTTTCCCGCCCAGGGGGCGTGGTACGACCGTGTTGTCACATGGACGTCAATCTAGGACTTAAAATTTTTTCAACTACGAGGTAGTACGATGTTTTTGAACAAGACTGTTCTTCTTCCATCCTACGAGACGGTACCTACCGCAAACAAGGAATTAGGCCAATTGACTTATTTTCGCGTAATATTCTTGCACCGTTGCGTTCAGAGCTCTTCAGCGATTATCACGATTTCCAGCTACCACTACGATTTAAAGTGAGAACTGCAGCACGTTTATTTCTCCGCAACCCTCTTAATTCCACAATTGTGCGAATTCCACAGAGGAAAAATCATCCGCCTTGACCGGGAGACACTAGGATTCCCGGTCAATGCAGACGATTTTTCCCCTGTGGAATTTCGCACCACTGTGCGGGTGACTCTGTAAGGTTTAATCCGTGGCTAGTCCCGGGTAACTCAAAATCAATCTTAATTCCGATTAATCCCATTGCTTGAGCTTCTCTTCTAACTTCCTCCTACTCTATGTTGTATAACGCTAGCAAGAGGTTGCATCCACGTCTAAATTCTTCGTATAGGTTTTGTTTCTCTTTTCTTCCGTCTCAATCTCGCATTGTGACGACTTGCGTCTTGGATGGTTTTTACGGCACGGTAAAAGAAAAGATTAAATAAAAATACACAATCGATCAAACGATGCTACGACAGCTGTACAAAAAAAGCACGGGTAGTACTTACTTTGACAACAGCTTTGATTGTAAAAACAAAAGTACAGGTAGAACTTACTTTTACTAGACTTAGACCTAACTTATTTAAGGAAATCCTGACTACGAAGGCAGCAGTTACCTATCACCACGACGGAGAAATAGAGATTAAGTTTCTTCGACACAAAATTGCAACTATTTTCTATCAAATTTCAGTCACAAGATGGTACAAAGCATAGCAGGAAGCATAACAGGTCGGCACGCGTGGAAACGATGCCTTATCGAAAATTTCAGATCCAACGACCCGGAGTTACATACGTGGCGGCATTCTCCCACACTCCCTACCCCAAACATCCCACAACATCCAGTGGGGGGGAGAATGATGGACGATTCGCCTAAGGCACAGGCCGGAAGGGTGGTTCCCGAGTGATCTAGCAAGGGAGATGCGGTGGCGAGCGCATATGGAGGGAACATTGGACGATGATGGAGTGCCCGTGGGATACTCAAACGGTCCGAGTACTCCGTTACACCCGCGGCTACAACTCACTGGCCGCAAGGACCAATGGGAAGGGGATGGACGAGTTACTGCACCCGCATGCGACCGTGCACGGCAAGCACCGGAGGCGCGGGCATGACAAGTCTAGAGCAAACTCGGGAGCGGTTGAGCACGGTGGAGTAAGAGATTATGTCCGCTGTACGAACGAAAAGATACACCGAGGAATATGTCACGCCAAAAAAGTGAGCCAAAGAAAAGACGGTAACACTTAAGAGGATATATAAACGCCAAAATGATTGAAATAGTCAACAAAAAAAACATTAAAAAGAAAAAAACTGATAAACCTGATATTCCAGCTCGGGTCAGCCATTTGCTGTATGTTACTTGCTAACACATCTAATCGCCCGTAAGGAGATCCAGGAATGTTGGTCAAACGTGACGTCAAAAGTCAAACGATTTTTTTACTGCTTATGTCATAAATTTGGCGTTTATCTTTGCCATCACGCTCGTGGCTGCGAAACTACTTCACTGGGATATTTTTCCAGATGAATAAAGGTTTAAGGGATAACAAATATATTGCGCATTTCGTATCAATAATACAAATAAATAAATAATCGTGAATTTATCAACTGAAATAGGAATTCTGGCAAAAGATGAATTCGCAGCTGAAATTGGTCAACGAGCAAGTGTCTAAGGCTTATATTAAAAAACAAGTTAAAAGGATTTTCTATCTTAAAGTGAAATCAGTCAAAATCTAAAATCAACATATTCGATTCGACCGGAAATTTAATACTGGAAGTACTAAAACAGTCATGTTGACAAAAAACATAATGATTCAAAAGTTGAACCACTTAGATCCAAGCAGTTTTTTCAACTGCCGAAAATAAATTTAATCACCTTCACTAAACTAAACTTTACACCTTCAGGCGTCACTTCGTGGAAGTATTTTATATTCAAATCCACATTGAAAAATAAGAATTTTCCACACTTATTTATTGTAATGTTGAGTATCTTATAAACAATTGTACCGGAGAATGCTGCAAGCCGCGAATCGCACTGTACGATTACAATAAATAACTGTGGAAAAATACAATTCCCATTTTCTATATGCATTCACTAAACTAGGTGGACTATGAAGTCAACGCAGGAGGTCATTTATACAGTGTAGTAAATTAAGAGCAAAATTTTATTTTAATGAGAAGGGTGAAGTTAAATATTAGATTTTTTTCCATGATCTAGATATATAAAACAAATTCGGGTCAGTTACACCATTTATAACTCAAGAACGGCTGGACCGATTTTTATGATCTTTGATTTGTTGGATTTGTCTCCACCCCGAATAGTAGAATTACTATTAAAACATCGGAAAAATTCACGAGAAAAAAGTTACGAAGAAAATTCATTTTCTCATACATTTTGTATGGAACGGCTTTTTTGATGATATCTCGAGAACGGATTGACTGATTTCGATAATTTTTTTTGTTCGTCTCGGCCTTAAGAAGTTTCCTCGCGCATTGGAAAAGTAAGATAATCACAAAAAATTAAATCCGTAATCAACGCCATCTCTGGTACATGACAGAAACAAAACACGGACAAAAATGAACATGGCGTTATATGCTGGTTCCGCTAATGCCAGTAGATGGAGTTGTGTGCATTATCCTTTGACAGCTTATTCAGTTGCGCGGTCCTTTCATTGCATACCATTGAGCTAGCTGTGCAGACGTGATTCAGCCTCAGATTTATCAGCATTTTTTTGAGTTTTCATCAATTTTCATTCATATATGATTTCAAATTTTCCTGGCGTATTTCCTGGCGAAGATCTCTCGGGTTTCACATCAGGTTACACAGGGTTTAACTGCCAATGTTTCTGTGGCTCAGTCCGCCACCGTCTTCAAGGCACAAACTGACATTATTTAAATACCAGAAAATTAATTTTTTCGTTGTTTACTAAACGTTGCTGTTTACGCCGATTGCTGTTTTCTTTCTTATTCCTTAAATTAGTTGTGGATAGGCTTCCAGGTAGAACTCAAAGATAAACCGGTGTCACGATTGACGTTGTAGCTCTCCAATTTAATCTCCATTGCCTCTTTGGTGAGTCTATCCCAATATCTAGATGTTATGTGGAGTAATTGCGTCTTTTCGAAGTGAAAGTTATAGTCATTTGTGAGGCTATGTTCAGCTACCGCCGATTTCACTTGCTACCAAAACTTTGGCCATTGCTGAGTGTTTCGCAATGTTGCATGTCGGATTTTCAGTCGTTTGAAGGTTTAACGGCAATTTCAACGCTGAATGCGCCGTTCGGCATCCTTCTAGCAACGTTTAAAGAGAATTAATTGAATTGAATTCAAATGCAATAACGATCGAAAACTGAATGAAAATGAATGTTAATGAAGCCCGAGGACTTTCCGCCGAAATGGCTAGAGTGAGGGAGCAATTCAACGGGCTCTGAAAACAAGCTGCGATTGCCACGGAGTGTCTACGCGAAAACCTGCCCACATTTCATTCCTGATTCCTGGACAGACTGTTGGTGATCGTAAGAAACTGATTGCAAATGCCTGCATCCCGTATATTTCATCGGTATCGGGAAAAATATCTAGGATACTGAACAGCACAACATTCGCCCAATCCACTTACCACCGAGGAAAATACGAAGCCAGCTCGTGAGGGTAAAAGACCCACTTGGTTTAAAAACATCAGTAGTCTATCGCATACCGTGTGAGTGCGGTAAAGTGTATATTGGAGAAACTGGGCGCACAATTGAGAAGAGAGTAAAGGAACCCCGGAGCTAATTAGGCTCTTCCATTCGGAAAAATCGGCGGTTACTGTAGGGTATTATCATTTCGCCAGTTTTTGTCCGATGGTCACCAAATTTAGGAATGCACAATGGCGCACAAACGCGCATTGGAAGCACTCAATCGAACTATGAAAGATCTACGCAATGACTCAAGATGTTTTGGAGGCGCAATGATTCTACTGTCTGGCGATTTCCGTCAAACACTACCAGTCATTCCAAGATCGACCTCTGCCGATGAAATAAACGCTTGCCTCAAATCATAGACTCTGTGGCGCTATGTGAAGAAACTTCAGCTGACGACAAACATGCGAGATGCATTGCTAAACGATCCATCTGCCGAATATTTCTCCACGCAATTGCTGACTATCGGTAATGGCCGTGTTCCTGTCGACGATTCGAACGGATTGGTTTCGTTTCCGCCGAATTTTTTCAATTTCGTCTCAACGAAGGACGAGCTCATCAACAAAGTGTTCCCGAACATCATTGTTAACCACAAAAATCACAATTGGTTGAGTGAACGAGCAATTCTTGCGGCAAAGAACTAAGATGTGGATCACTTAAACTTCACAATTCAAAATCAAATCGTTGGTCCCCTGCATTTCTTCAAATCTATCGACTGTGTAACAAACGAAGACCAAGCAACCAACTATCCAACTGAATTTTTAAACTCATTGGATCTGCCTGGCTTGCCACCGCACAACTTACAATTGAAGGTTGGCTCGGTACTCATCATGCGTCGAAATCTGAACCAACCAAAACTATGTAACGGAACGCGTTTGGCGGTGAGAAAACTCATGGGCAATGTGATTCACGTGACGATTACCAAAGGAAAGTTCAAAAGTGAGGAAGTTCTCATTCCGAGAATTCCGATGATCCCAACCGATATGCCATTCGAGTTTCAACGAATTCAATTTCCGATTCGTCTTGCATTCGCCATGGCGACCAACAAATCACTAGGCCAAGCCTTAGGTGTTTGTGGCCTAAATCTAGAAAATGAATGTTTCTCTCACGGTCAATTGTACGTAGCATGTTCACGTGCCGGAAAACCATCCGCATTGTTCGTTCTCGTACCTGACAACAAAACGAAAAATGTCGTATATTACAAGGTGCTTCAATGAAGGGAATCGATCCGAGTGCAACCCATCCAGCAAATACTTTAATAGAAAGTAGTGCAACAATGCAACGCGAATCATTTCGATTCGCTTCAATAAAGCAAATGCTTGCTGCCACGTGAATTACATTCATTTCAATGTAATTAAAATACTTTTCATTTTTATTTTTGTAAATTTATTGAACTTAATTCATTGTGAGTATTCATTTTATCTTAATAAAAAACTGAATTTAATTCATTTAATAAGTTAACATAACATTTATTGATTCTGAGGCAGTACGAAGTTCGCCGGGTCAGCTAGTGCAGATATGAAAGAGAAAAAGCGTAGTATAATCGGCAAATTGGACAACATAGAAGAAAAACAACATTCTCGAGCACTAATACCGGGCCATCGACAAGGATAAACTCCTGAATTGGGGTTAAAGTATTATGTAGTGCACCAACTATGACCAGCAAAACTTTAACTCTTAACGTAATCGCAGGTGCTGCAACGCTTCATTAAGCAAAGACTTAATCTGTCACCAGCCACGTATCCAGGCTTGGACTCATGGGCTTCTCTATTCTGATCGTCATCCGTGCATTACTATTAACTCTACTGCCGACGGCGATCTGCTCGTCTTCTCGACTATGATCGTCTTAACTAAAAACCGGTGACCATCTACCCTACGCTTACAATTAGTTACGTTCGGCAGCCTTGTAGAACGCGTTAGTAACGTCTGGCGTAATGAATCACAGATGATGATGACGCTCGTCCGGGGTCACTTTTTATTCAAGCTCATTCTGGTCTGGAGGTGCGCATGAAAGGTCTGGTGGTGGCCGCTTAAGGAGGGGACCCATGAAGGGAGGGAAAATTTACACTGCTTTTATGGGAAAACCATTTCATCCGTTCCCGAAAAAACGACTTCCTAGAGAAGTGATCGCTGAAGGAAGCTGGCCGCAGAGGCAGGTTTCACTGTACTTCAATTGCATATACATGAAATAGAGTCATCCATATTAAAACATAGCTTAGCTCAATATGTACATTTAAGGTAACGGGACAAATACATGGTGTATCTAATATATACTATCTCCGACTAAAAATTGAGGGTCAACAGCATTGATATTGGCGTTGACAAAGAATAAGTACACTAACGAGGAAGGAAAGAGTTAACACCTCATTAGCATCAGTAAAGTTCACTTATTTAACGTGATCTTATTTAATGGCACTTGTAAGTTTAGCATTCACATAAAAAAGCCCAGTAATAATCGAAATTAAGATCGAAATCGAAATCGAGTGAGAGGAGTAATTTGGAGACCCTGTAGATCTGTGATGAGTTTTAAGGATATTATTCTCATGGGAAGATAAATACATTTTTACAGCTACAATAATAACGCAAATAGCCTGCGGCCACAAGATGGTGATAATAGGGACGTTAGAAAAATATCCATTTCTGTGTCCTAATAATTTAAAGGAGTTTGTTCTTTGCATACCTGTTTCATGTCAGATGTATACTTGCTTCGACAAGGTTTTGTAGTGGTAACAAACAGTGCAAAACTCTACTACTAGAAAAGAACCATGAAAACTAAGACTTAAGATCCAACTCGTGAGAAACATTGAAACAACTTGAAAAATTAACCAGAAATGACGGGCAAGAAGTGGAAAAAACTGCGCCAAACATAGTCTGAGGCAGAAATTTTCATAAACCACCGCTATACATTTGCGACGGCCCGGCTACTCGTTGGGGAGCGGAAAAAGTGCACTGCTCCCTTTGCACGAAGTAAATGAAACGGTGTGGAAAAGAATAAAAAAACGATGACCTAGACTGCAAAGCACTCTAAGCCGGTCATATTTCCTCGCAGCGGTCCGTTGAGACTTGGTCCGTCACGGTGCAGCTGGAAAAGCCGCTCGGAGCAGCAACCACCAGAAGCCCGGCAGCGCTACCAACTCCGCAGACGATCAATGAGTTAGGTCCCCAAAAAAAAGTTACACGTTCAGCTCCATTGTGGTCGGATCATCCATTATGCTGTGAAATATGTTCCGCATTTTTCCCTTTAAACGGAAACGCACGTCGACACCTGTTCGTTGCGTCCTTTATAGAAGCAGTAGAGCTGGGGAAACTTTAAACCAGCAATACATTTTCAAAGTAATAAGCGTCCAAAAATGAGATGGTTCCTTACGCTGCTCCCCTCTCTTACGACTCTAAGACCTCCAATCTGTCAATTAAAATCTAATAATGAGAATTTTTAGGTTCCTTCATCCATCACATTTCTCACTGTGTTGTAAAATAGGACAAATGGAAGCAAAATACACCGTTAAAATATGCTAAACGTGTTACAAAAAAAGGTATACTCATT
Source organism: Ceriagrion tenellum (assembly GCA_963169105.1). NCBI lineage: Eukaryota > Metazoa > Arthropoda > Insecta > Odonata > Coenagrionidae > Ceriagrion > Ceriagrion tenellum. The sequence goes on along the minus strand of OY720637.1, from coordinate 80,129,664 downwards.
GACAAAACAAAGAGAGGAGTAGAGGCAGAATATAATGGACTTAATGCATTCTAAAGAACGGTAAACCCTATCACAAAACAGCGTGCCTACATTTTGAGGTTGCCGATTAGATTTGGGGAATAGATCGACCGACTATAAATGTGACATCACATTATTAACCTAAACCATGATACAAACGCCAGCCTATCGTTCTATAATTCTCCATCCAACTGTTTTACATCGAACTCGGCAGGATAGCCGGATTGGCGCTAATATGCGGGCTTTGGGGGATAAATAATGGATGGGATAATTACGGTGAAGTGCAAACATAGGGGAAATTGTATCTATCTTCCATTCTTAAAACGTTAATTAAGAGGGAAGTGGAGTTTTATCTGTCATCACAGAGAATTTTTACAGTAAACTGAAGTTTTAAGCGAGATATAAATCGTAAGGATTTGATTACGAAGTCGAGAAAACTTTTGGAGAAAACTAGTGATATGGGAGAGAGTATGAGAGACACAAAAGTTCACTGGTTCGCTTTCCCTACACGATTAAGAACACAGGAGGGTGAAAGCATCAGTACGAAAATAATTGTTTTCCAATAATATTTTTTTCTTTCTCCATCATTTAAGTGAGTCAATACTATAGCAAATTCTGACTAAAGAAAAGACAAGGTTAGTCTCAAAACTCTAGGGGGTAGTCACACAATTTAGCACCATGAGTTATCATTTGCAAAAAAAAATACACATAATAAACTCACGTTTACTGCCAGTTTTCCCAAGTCATTACACTCACCTAGAATGAAAAGATAACAGTAATTAAGCAATGCAAAAGGTGAACCAGCAACGTCAAAAAATATGACGAAACACAATGTAATGCGGACGAGAAACAATTTCGGATAGAATCCGAGATTTATTTTTTCAGCTACAATGATATACTTTTAATCCACCAATTCGCTTTATGGTTATCAATTACCAACTTTACATCCATGCTTAGGGCCACGAGTAATCCTCGTCCAAAAAATTTTATTTACACGCAATACGGTAGAGACTAAAGGACATTGTGAGGGTTAATGACATACTGACAAGATTGATAGTAGGAGAATGTAGTGCAAACGTTTGAGAGTTAGAAGAGGAATAGAAATAATAGACTGCATGACGAGGGTAAAATATGAAACGAAAATGTTGAAAAAATATAAAATATTTAAAAATAGTCATTTTGATGACGGAAACGTCATGGAAAATACGTAGTGGTCGGAGATATTAATAATTATTGAGCAGTATTGAATTTAAGCGTTTACTGGGATTCAACAGGGTGATCCCAAAGTAGCATTAACTACTTGTACCGACAGACTAGATGCTAAGAGTATGCTCAGGTTGGAGGCTAATGGTGCCTGCTAGGGTGCTGATATACTGCTGTGCGTGATTAGGTCCGGTAAAGAGCATAGCCTAATGCTTACGTACTCACGAATATACATGATTGTTTCCCTGGTAGAGGCAATAATTTCTGTTCTCTCCTCAACCCATGACTGAGTCTTACAGCAAGATCTTGATATCCCTGCTAAATATTAACCTTAAGCGAACATAACCTTTACGTTAACTTCAAGCTATCGGAAAGTTACGTTCGGTATATACATATTACACCAGACAGGCATGCAGTTTCCACATCTACATATTACTCCGCAAGCCAACTCTAGGGTGTTTGGCAGGGGGGCAGTTATGACCAACAAGCAGAATAATACACAAGTAACTTTCACCAACATTCACTAAACTACGGGTGTACTACCAATGGCACAGAAACTATTTGTATTTATGTGTATTGCAACTACGTACACGAAATACAAGAGTCATGCAGAGATCACGCCAAAGAGAAGTTAGTGTTACGTGGCAGATTAAGATACATTAAGCATTAGTAAGCACACAATTATTTGCAAACTCGAAGTGATTTTATTTTATCCCGCTGTCGATATATTCCCTCTGAGGCCGTCAACTTATAAATCTCTATCCATAGACGTACCACTTAATTGGGGATAACAGCTACGGTGACGAGTGAAGAATCCACTAAACGATTAACGCCATCAAACAATTCCCGGACAGACGTAAATCTTGCGAGAGATCGGGCGATGTATTAATGACTAAGCGAGCCGTTTAAAAATATGGATGAGAGCATCCTACCTAATCCGTATATAATCAATCACCTTTCTCCTCTCTCTCTCGTTCTCCTTCCCGTCCCGAGAACGTCAGCCCAAGGAGAACCAATTAGTGATCAATGCTCATACCCATGGGGGGGGGGGACAAAAGGGGCGTGCGAGAAAGATCGAGCGAGTTGAATGGGCCGACGGGGGAGGGGAGACCCTAATGCAACGGAGACGGCGCATTTCCTACTGGAGATAGCAGGAATCCCCCTTAAAGAAAGACGACGGCAGAAGAAAGAAGGAAACGAAGCGAGACGTTAAAAATGCCACATAAATGCCTAGGAGAGGTACACAGTCATTATCAGTAACAGTCATCTGGGCGAAAAACGTTTGCTGCAGCCCTCCACTCGATTCTCCTGACAGCTTCAACGTAGAATTCCTACACATATTAGAATATAAAAACTAAAATAAAATACTTCGTACTTTTCGTCAGCTACACAACATAAAATTAAAAAGTATTCCATCTTATTTAAGAATACCAACCGTCAAAACTTCTACGAAGCCATTAACAGTAAAGTTTCTCCGACTAAGTCTCCATAATGATGTTCTTAATAATATACCCGATGCATTCCATTCTTGTCTACCTTTGGAAATGCTTGTAACTTACTTCTCCCTCCACTCCTGTTCTCAAGAGGTAATAGTGTCTCTACTCTCCATTAAAAAAGTCGAGTCCGTTGAGTATAGGAAGCTATATCTCAAAGTAGGGTCTACCGATTTTAACAAAATAAAACGCATTTGATAGAATGACCCTTTCTGGGTTAATTGATGCATGTAGAATTTTTTTCCTACCCTTATCTGCACTTTAACGATATTTTGAGACAAATCCCTGTTTTCGACTCTCAAAATCCTATGGCCCGACTTTGTGCTATCGCCATTCTCTTAATATTAACGATAGAGATTGGAGATTCGGACATAAGGTAGCTAAACGTGTTTTTAACATGATAAAGGAAAGAATAGGCCCGGCTTTATAATATTGGGCTGACGTTTATCTTAAGATAATAATAATTATGTCCTCTCGATCATTCAAAAGTATTAAAGATTTATGCGCCTTTCTTGCAATGCATTATTTACAACGTTCCAAATCCTAGACGATGAAAGACCAACCCAGTGGGGATTCGAACCAGCAGCCTCGAGAATAGTAGGCGAGAAACTTACACTGCCACCACCGTGTCCAACAAGATGCCTTAGCCTTTATGTTAATTTGATGTATATGTTACGTCACTTCGTTAACGCGAGAGTACAGTACATTAGGATGTAATTTTATATCAGGAAAATAGATTTTTTAAATCGGGCGATATGTGCCTGGTAACTTACCGCACCTTCTTCGTTTTCCTATCGGCAGTTTTTACTCCCAAACTCTTCGTTGGACATCAACGTGGCTTTTCCCCGATCATTCATCATTATCCTTAAATTATACCACATGGGGCAAGCAAAAATAGTAACAAATTTGTATACATCCCTCAATTGTCTATACACATTTTAGCTTAGCTTCAATTATAGCAACAAATAAAAATCCCCATATATCAAATGAAAGGAATAGCGGTATTGTACTAGGATGTGACTTAAGGTCACCAATGAACTATGAATATGGTGTGAAGTATTGTAACTAGTAGAGATTCAATTGGTTTAATTATCTTGATCGACTTCATCTACTAATAAGGGAAAAATCGATCGACTAATATTGTTCTACTGGGCTGATTGAATTTTTCCAAAACAATAGACAAACTCTCCGATGAAAACTAAATTTAAGACACACAAGTCTCCCTCCGTCATTTTTGTACGTGACTGCACTACTCTCTGCGCGCTGATGCGATCAAGTGTACCATAACATACAAGAGTAATTGCGCAGTAAAAATTGCGTCGCGTAGAGCAGAATGTATGTTATCATGAACACATGACTTACTGCACAAGCACTACTTTTAGTGTATTCAAATCGACTGAAAGAAATTTCTGCAACACAATATGCTAAAAACTATCATAATATGATAAAGACGTCATATTCTAAAAATTGTCTCGAGTAAAACTTCCACAACGTACACGCTCCACGGAAGATACTATTGAGAACTCATTTCTACATTATCAAATCAAGAGTCAACCGTAAAAGTTGACCACTGGAGTGAACTTTCGAAGAAACTCACGTGCATTCCCTTCTACCATTTTATTTCAACTTTCATATCTCATCCTGTTCTTGACACACCCACTTGCACACTAACCGCTCAGTATTGACAGCTTCGGTCCATACTAGCTGAGGAAATGAGCTGGCGAGGAGATCAATAGATTTAGATTTTGAACAGTAGTGAATAGCCAATAGTTTCATCCCACTACCCTTTTAAGCTTGTGCAAGAGGGCAACGTTAGGATCGACGGTGAGCAGTAGAGATGAAAAATGAAGCAGCGCATAAATTACCGAGATCATTAACATTCAGAACCAAATGAAATGAGAGGCCCCTTGCGCGCGTTAACCAATCCTAGGCCCAAACCAATTGGATACGATTTGCATTACCTGTAAACGAGGAAGCAGATTGGTTGCCATTACTCTCAATAACCCCCTGCGACGGATAACTTTTGCTTGTTACCAAAGAAGCATTGGCATGGCTTTCAACGGAGAAGTTTTAACCACTCTTTGCCTTAATGAAGTTCCATGAAGATGGGCGCAACTCATCTCTCCTGAAAGCGCTGCATGCGCCTCATTAACGAGGCACAAATATGACTACAGACGCACGAGCGGTATGGTGAGCACATCTCATTAAGACTTCCAAAAATCCAATTCTGCCGGCCTCAAAAAATGAGCAGGTATAAATGACTTATGTTTACCAACTCCGACCACTCGAGCGGATGAAAACATTCCTCATAAACAAACCTTTAAACTTTCGATTGCTCGGAAAATACGAGGACAATGAGTTTCCATTGATACAAAGAAACGTAAGCGATACAAGGTCATTAGTGACTACTTCACGTATTGAAAACTGAACATGCTGACCAGAAACTCTGCGTTACAGGCAAAGTATATGGTACGGGATCAAATTTATCTGGGGAATGAGCTGAAGTGGTAAATATGATAATGTTACCCCATGCGAAGGGCCCGGGTTCATACTCTGGCATAGGAAGAGATTTTACACAAACATTTGGATTTCTATCCACACATCTACTTCGGTGAGAGAGATAATCATTATAACAGGTGCATTAAATGACAGAAAAACTTGAAACATTCCTATGTGACAATTATAGCCTCCCTCTTTCACTGTTCTAATATATCACTGATACTAGATTATGTTCAGATATGTGAACATTAAGAAAAAAAACACATACCATTAAACTATAATCACGGATAAATCCTGTTTATGCATTCGCATAAAAACGTTGAGATTACAGGTCGCATATTCCTCCTCACTGTTTCTAAAGGTGAAACAGACTTCAAATTTACGGTCAGACAGCGATATAGGAGGGAACTATCGCACCTCAGTTTCAAAGAACTTTCCTGAGTTTCCTATACATGGATTCTGCAGATCCCTAAACTTAAATTCCGCGAGCATGCTATGCGATTTCTCTGGCACGACATAAAAAAGGGCAATTCCTCGCCCAAAAAAAATAACCTAACTCCAGCTCCCTTCACGAACAATTTATAACGTTCTAATCCATATTAGTCGCCATTTGTCACGCTCGAGGATATGGAAACATTGCCGGAGCGGAAGGAATATTTCAGTGAGGCGATATGGAGCTGGAGACAGGCGAATGGATTTGGAAAAAGCAATGATATGAAGAGGAGGAAATACACATGCATACCTACATTCTACATTACAAGCCCCTGCAAGGGCGTTCGGTACGAGGAATAAGGACACCAGCCACCATGATGAAGGGAGGGAATATGGAAGGACGAAAAATGAGACGTGGTGTATGGAATTAGTATCTCGCCTCCGTACAGTCATCATTAAAGACATTTTTGTATATCTCTTATCCACAGTATTTCTCCTTGATTGTGTCCCTTGCATGGATTTTATAAGCTCGCGTATCGTAAAAAATTATTATGAGAGAACAGAAAGTGAAACACGGCTGATGAAAGGACTAGGTTGGGAGTCGTTAAAGACTCAGGAATACACACTAGGCTGGAACTTCTTGAAATATTTACATCACTGAGTATCAGTATGAAACGGAAAATATTATTCTGACCCCGCGCAAAGTCTCTGGAGTTGACAAGAGCATCAAAATAGGAGACACACACAGCCCAAATGATACGCATAAAATTTCTTCTCTCCACGCCCAATAAGTAATTATGAAAAAAAGTGTGACACTAGCATACGACGCACTGTTTTCATACTTTACACATCTCTACTCTCCCACCTCCTTTTCCCTATTCCCTTTGTTTGTATGCATAAATGTATACATATATATTTCCTCTATAAATATAAATATTGTATAAATTCTGTATGTTCCTCAAGGGCGATAAAAAGTCCAAGAACAATAAATTGTACTATTATTATTTCATGGCTGGCCACCCCCTGCTAGCGGCGACTCGAAGGATCGTATGTATATATAGAGCAAAGTAAAAGATGGCAGAAAAAGATTAGTAGGAGAGAAGACAGATGTATGAATAGGGTAAGGATACGATGCTACATTTGCTTTTGAATATTAGATTCTGTTGATGCGCAAAATGTTTTAATAAACTTGCACGTTTTTCAGCTAATTCCACCACGTACTTTTCTTGTTCGTAGTACGAAGGGCTAGATAAGATATATCAAACGAATTATTTTTTAATTAAGTTTTATTGTAATAAATTCTTTGTTGTAATTATTATTAAAATAATTTTCTTTCCTGTAAACTTATACTTCAATTTTTGTAAATTAACCAGTTGATACTCAACGTGCTCCAAGTCTGAGACCCAGACATCAGCCTGCGACGATACACGTTCGCTATTTGCAACATGATGTGCGACGTTGAAGTAAATTGAATTGTTTACGGTTTAGTAGTTGTAAAAGACACGAGCAACACGCGACAGAGTACTGTCTCCCAGCGTGGATCAATGCCCGCCTGACCTTTCAACCTATTTCACTCCTTTCTACGATCGGGCAAAAATACATACACACGTCATACACACATATATGCACATAAAACCGACTACGATGGAGCCAGGGCTCTTTTGTCTAAAGGGATGGAGGCGAAGATGTTCCCTTGCACCTGTCCAGTGGCGTGGCTAGTGCCGTGATAAATGCATTCCCCTCGCGTAGAAAGATGGGTCGAACTCGGGAGCACAATAGTGAAGGCCGGATCGTAAAATAGAGAGCGTCATCTTTTCACGCTTGGGGTTCTTGTAGGACAGGGTAACCTCCATAAATGGACGTCCGCTGAACCATTCCACTCACAATACGAGCTCCACGCATCATGTTCGAAATCATCGGGGCATGGGAGCGAAAATGATCACTAGGAACGGAAAAAAACTACTCATTTCATTATGTATCAAATGCATCATAATTGCGAACTTAAAAATGTATGCATAATCTTCGAATACAGGCAAGAAGAAAAAGACGTAACATTGTGAACACACCACTATTTAATGGTTACTTTGTATTTTAAAGCACTTAAGTTATAGTCCAAAGCTTAGAGTAGTAGTAGCATTAGGTTGATTAGGGTGCTTCGACGACTAAGGTCATTCGCACCAACCAAAGCTAAGATATTTGACGTCAATGCCACAACTTAAAAAAATAAATTAATAAACCAACGCCGGTGATAAGAAAAAAGACGACAATACATAGGAACTACTTATTAAGTGATTGTTTAACAAATATACGAGTAAATAAAATAAAAACAAACCATATGATAGTGATGAACGAATGATACAGTTTTTACAAAAAAATAATTGTGTCAAACTGACGCCAATCTTTCCACAAATGAGAAAATAAACCAACCAAAAGTAATATCTTCGTTTAAATTGTAAACCTAGAGACTCGGGCACATTGCTTATGCATGGATAGTTCAGAGAGGAAAGCAGATGAAACTAGACGCACAAAAAGTGTCGCCAGTATTTTCTCATTTAACAGCAATTGCAATGAACTGGCATAATACGTCATGAAAGACAGCATTTATTCATGCACGACTTTAAGTCCACATACATCCATAAAAGTATCATGACAACATGACAATACACAGATAACTTCGTTTTAGCTATATTAATTACATTCCTGCTTCATTCTCCCAGGCCGATTACAATTTATCATGCCTTCATTATTTTCCTGTGAAATGACTCAAATTGAAAAAGAACGTAAATCGTAGTGATCCTCCGCGACCAGTAATTTAGCAGTTGCGAATAAAATTATTCATCGAGTCCCAATATGCCTCGGATTAACGCCAGGGAAAACAATTGCAACGTACAGAAAAAGAAAGCCTAAGAGGAGCTGAAAAGAAAAAAGGACAAAAGAATACGAAAATAACATGATGACAATAAAGAAACGAGAGTCCGAAGGGCAATTGGATTGGCCCAGATGCCAAGTAACACCACTTTTATTCTTGATTGACATTTGAGTAAAAAATACTTCTTTCACGAGAGAGCCACGATCACACAGTACACGCCATACATAAAAAAGAACTCAAGTTTCGCTCGATTTCCGCAAAGGTTTAACGATGGGACAAGGAGCGTAATTAAAATTAGGGAAATACCCCAAAATTTTTAGCGATAAGAAAACATCAACCCACTTCAAATGATCATGATTACACATCACTCACTCCAACATCCACAGGAAATTCGAAAGTGGGCGATTTTCTTTAATAAATAAAAATTTCTCAGGGGTGGTATTATTAAATCAAAATTTGACGTCAATAACACGAGATACCAGTCGCGCGTGACTTCAGGAATTGGAGATAGATGTCTGATTCAAACTCAGCTACCGTGAAAATACTAGGGGTGAGATCTACTCCGAGTATTCTAGACGGCAAGAGCGTAGTGCATTAAAATGGAAGAAATAATCCAGACAGTAAAATGGGCTCCAAAATAAGCAGTGGTGGTATCTTACTCCAGTTATATCAGCAGAGTTACTTTGAGTGCCTCAAAGCTCCCTAATTCCACACAAAAAGGGCCAAATACCATGCATCAACGACGCATATTAGAGAACCTAAAACTAGACGTGACGGAAACCAGAGAGCAGGGAAAACAAGCGGAAAACGAATGGCTTTTACCACGCACCTAAACGAGAGAGGCAGGGTTTATGAAAGCCTCGGGATTGCTGTGCACGCCAGCCGCGTGTCCCAGGAGTAGAAATGCATTGTTAAGTGGCGGCGATTCCCCACGGCGAGTTCCATGTAAAGGCAAACCAATGAAACAAGAGCATGCATGTAGCACCGTGAGACCCGAGATGGGAAAAAAACACCGCTCATGATAAAAACCGCTGATAAGGATGCCGGATGCATGGCCGCTAACACTGTGCATTGATTGCGGGGTGGGAGAGACGAGGCATATATTTACTTTCGCACGCAATTGACGAGCAATTTCGCTCCGCATCACCGTGCCATGAGAAAAACTCCATGGGCCGCGACTGGAACACCCGTTTTATTCCTTCCCTTGAGGATCGAGGGCATACACGTCAACACATTTCACGGAGAATATGAGAAGCCTGGGCAGAGAGCCTAGTCACAACGACAGCTAGATTTAAAACCCTCTGGTAAGGCATTACTTTCAAAGCTAAAAAGACTGATGCAACGAAAGGAGAGTGGAATAAATTCTAGTTACCTGGGATGCAAAAGATAATGTGAAGGATTACTAAGAATACAACGAAAGAAGCTGACATGTATAAACACGTTTTGGAAGACAGGACATAACCCGATCTCAATGATCCTCAAACGGTTACGGTGTGTTAAGTCTGGATGGAACTAACATCACGCCTAAAATACTTTTTTAACACACGACTCCCTTTCCGTGTCAGTACACTAGTTACCTCGGCCTATTTTTCTCCCTCTTCTGATTTCACCATGCCTTTTCCTTTCTTTAAAGCCTTCAAAAAGTAAACTGCCCCTTATTGCCTCTTCCACAGACATTGCCCAGCATCTCATTTTTCCTCTTGCAACCACCTCTCAACCCCTGCTTTGTCTAGAAATTCTTAGATCGTCCTCCATTCTGTCCTCGTCTTATAGACATACTTCATCCGACCTACAAGTCGGACGACCAGGACCATAAATTACAGTAAGAGGAAATAGACCAAGTGAAGAAGAGAAAAGAGTGGGACAACATGTGAAATTATTTCCGGGAATTAATTTTGTAACCATCTTTTTTTTCACAACAATGACAAGCATGTTGATTCCCAAAAACGGAGACAAGATTTACACTGGAATTTTTCATATGAGAGCATTGGAGTTTAGTTATCTACTAGCAGATTGGTAGGTTTTTGGTCAGTACTTACCCTAACGTCCCAATTTCTAACATTATAAGAGCATAATGTAACCAAAATTAATAGTTCAAAGTAATTCAAAGGCATAGAATGGTTATGAATATAATAATATAGAGATGAATAGTTAGGATGTTAATCCTCTCCGACGCAAAAGTTTTGAAAAACGATATTTCCAAGCATTTCGTCTGTTCATTGAGCATGAAAAAACGTACGAAAGCAGAAAATTCTTGACAAGATAATAGCATAAGTAATAACACAGCAACACATGTTTATATAATTCAAAATTTCAAGAACGTTGAAACCGCGAAGTTTTGACCTTCAAAATTCTAGCGTGGTACAGTAAGAATACTTTACAATTCTTAAAAAAAACTGAAACGTAGAAAAAAGAAGAAAAAGAGGCCGAACAAAAATTAAGTCAAGAAAATAAAACAGCCATTATTACTTATCCACAGCGCCAAACTAATCGTTTCTACGCAACTTGATAAAATATGAACTATGAATTAGGAGTTATTCAAGATAGGTCATATAACGCTCCTGAAGACCTTCCATCACGTAACTCCAGCTAAGTAATTACGACTTCATGATGGATGGAAGTGAAAATGAATGTCACAAGGTGTAAGACTGAGTAAGTTATAACCAAGAGAACAAGAGCACAGGCAAGGTGATTACCATGCCACCTTCGCAAGGCCAGGGCACACCACACAACAATATCTCCTCTTCCTGAACCGGCAATATGAATCTCCCAAATAACCATAGAAATATTCAAAAACGTTTCTCATAGGCCACAACAGACCAACCGTACATGACCGACAAACTTTCTTAAGTCAACTTGCGAACGTTACGTATGATTGTTAAATGAGAAGTATTCACAGGACGAAATGACAAGTAATAGAAACGTTAAAGATAAAATCGCCTTGACAGGAGAGTAAAGAAAATGTTAACCAACGTCACAAGCGTCAGGATGATCACCGAATACAGCGTACAAAGTTGTAATAGTATATTCGGGTAGAGCGACTCATGGCAAAGCGACCTTCCTATGGATATAAACTGGTTTCAACAGCAATGATGACGTATTATCACACGATTCCAAATAAAATCATTGGCTGAGTCAGAACTAACAAATCAAAAGATTAACAAAATCATTAGCATATAACACCATTGTGCTAAAATAAAGTAAAAAACCGAATATACACGGAGGCAATGGAGTTGATTAGCAAAATAATCACGCCCAAGTGTTGCAGATAAAATAAAACACGTGGGTTTCTTGATGGGAAATTCGAAATGGCTGCTTATCCTGCGATAGAGATATGAGGGTACGAATCCCTGTCGATTTTCGCTTTTTCCTAAATACTCAATATGAATCATCTGGTTGTCAATTAATTGTTTTGAGATCCAATTTCGATAAAAATCCTATAAAGCTTTGGATTCAACCATAAGTCAAGACGATGTCGGTACAACTGGAAATCATGTTTTTCCATTTGTTTTTTACTACTCAAATTTCCCTTAAAAAAATAGACGATTTTTTCACTACTTCGGTACCATACTTCTAAAGGGCTCTATCTCATATCACGTCAGTAGGTACATGCGGCACGCGTCGAACTTCATGCAGTTTTTTATTGAAAATCCCGAGTAAAATATCTACCTCATTTTTTCCATAAATCACCTGTTCTAAATCCTCGTGGTTCTTTTCCTGTAGAGAGGAAACCGACGTGAACGCTTCTGAGCGATGAAATTGGAAGCAGCGTGGAGTTAACCTCGAGGCCGGGGTATTACTGAGGAGCATTGAGCCACGGGGCGAGAATACCGGAGTCTCCCCTTCCATCACGACACCCACAATACTCCCTTTCTTATCCCTCGCCCTCTTCAATACGCCTACTTCAAAAAATCCTTTCGACCAGACGACTCTTTCGTGGGAGACTCAATCTCGGGGTTTTCCGGCACAAGAATTCGAAATCCAATATCTTACCTCGGAGGTTAAAACAGAGGATGGCAAGAGGAAAAAATACGACTATCTAGGCCTTAACGGAGATGAGTGGGAAGAAAACAGCGGGGAGCACTGAACGGAGGTTGAAAAGGGGAGAGGAGGTCAGGAAATGGTACTTGGTGCGCGGGAGGTGCATTAGGAAAGCTACTGATAAAAGAAAACGACGCTGGAGAGATCTGGTGAGACAGGAACATCGGAGGAAAAACAAAACGGTATGCGCTGGGCGTGGCCCATTAATAACGTCACCTTTCGATTAGTAGACCACTCGGGGCTATAATCGAAATTATTTCTTTAAACGAAAGTTCAACCTCCGTAAATCACACCAAATTAATTACTATCTTTGATAGTGAAGGAGAGGGCTGGAGGATAAGAAGAACTGAGAAAAAGTTACACCGATCCTGATAAATTAGCCATTATAAAAAGAAAACGTTTAAGATGGCTGGTCCATATATTAAGAAGGGACCATAACAATATGGTTAAACAATTCTGGAAGGGTATACCAGACGGGAGAAGGCCTTTGGGAAGACCCAGACTCTAATGGGGATGCCAGGTGGGAAAGGACCTGAGAAGAATAGGGGCAGGGATGGAGACTGCCGAAGATAGAAAATTGTGGAGGCGAATCGTTGGCGAGGCCAAAAACCATCAAGGGTTTGTGCGGCCACAGGAGTAAAGCGTAGCGTAGTTTGATATTGTACGCAATTTTCCGAAATTATCATGCGTTATTAACTACCACTCTGGAATCGATTTTAGATCAATCCCAATTCAGATGACAATACAAGTCTTTTTAAGGACGCTACAGCCAGATTTCACATGCATACCAACAGAAGGCCTTGGAGGAGAATTTTTTTAACTCCATACTAAATTTAAGTTTTTTTTAAATCTATTAAAAAGTATAATACTTGCATGCTAAATTACTTCTAGGTGTGCACTTAGTATATGTCATAGCAATATGTAAATTTTCCTGCTCCTATTGGCAACTAAGGCATTAGGGGGATTTATTCAGGAAAAGAATCTCCTTAAATTCCCATACAGTCAACTGATGTCAAACTGACGAAAGGAGCATCGCTTCGAAGTTCTCGTGATATGAGTTATATACTCAAATGATAGACAAAATATTAACGAAAGCAGGTTTCGCTTCATTAGTTACATAAAAACTAAAAATATTACTTTCAAAACTAGGTGAATTACAAAGACTTGACACGGGCATATGATTTTTATGAAATAGAATAGGCCTATATATGTGACTAAAATAAATGAAACTAAAGAAACAGAGCAAAAACAAGGGCATTTCAGATAAAAAGAGGGGGCAGGATATTTGTCGGAATTTGTTCAACTTTGAGTAGTTTCTCGAAGCTGACGCATGAAAACAATGGAGAACGGCAAGAGATATAAGCGAAAACAGAAAATTTAGCAATTTTATGCTTCGTTTTAACATTTATTTTTTGTTCAAAGTACTGAAAAAATAATTTTTTGAACTTTGGTCATCTTCTTTCGATTGCGACATTCAATGCGGCGACCAAAAGCCAACATTTTCTCTCACGAAAGTCTTACATTCGCGTGACGGTTGTAATTCACCAAGATACTTCCGTCGGGATCACGTCACCAAACTGACTTTTGAATTGAAATCATTCCTTGGATCGCAGGCGTAATGAGCTTACGTTGCTGGGATAATTGAGTAACGTTATTTATGGAGATATCACGACATTCGCACTCACGTTAATACTCTCCGATTTCGTGGTACTGCAAAAATTCTCTCGACAACATGAAGTGTTCAAGAAAAATAAAGGGTACACATTTGCCCCGTTTCAAAAAAGTACGATAGGCAACAAATGAAGATAAACACAGTCTTTTCCCAAAGACTATAGAAAAAATTCACGAGAAGGATGCTTCTTCTACGATAATGTCAAATGAATGTTTCCAACAAAATGAAAAATAATCCTCACCGACGTATACGTTTTTAAAAACGATATTTCAAAGCATTTAGTCTGTATATTGAGCATGAAGAAATTTCTTAATAAGCAACATCTTCTGTTGTTCCATGTAAGCAGAAACTTCTTGACAATAATTGCATAAGTAATAATAAAGCAACACATGTTTACACAATTCAAAATTTCAAGAACGTTGAAACCGCGAATTATTTACCTTCAAAGTTCTAGCGTGGTACAGCAAGAATACTTAAGAATTCTTAAAAAAAAAACTGAAACGTAGAAAAAGGAGGAAAAAGAGGCTGAACAAAAATTAAATCAAGAAAATAAAAAAGCTAAAAATTAAAACAGCAATTATTACTTGTCCGCGCCAAACTAATCGTTTTTACGCAGTATGATAAAATATGTCGATTAATTCAGTTTCCAGGCTGAAAGTACATTTTACGCTAATGACACAGTCACAAACGAACAAATTTATTTTTTAATCTAAAAGTCTACAGCGCATTAGCAAATTATTAATAACAACTTCGAACAGATAGTAGACGGTCACAATTTGTCGGTTGAAAACGGAGGAGAAAAATGTTCAGATACGAAGCAATACATCTAAAGTTAACGCTCAAAATCAATTGAAAATGCGCGACTGGCCATCAGCAGTCACAAATGAATGCCTCAAAGATTCTTAAAAAAAGGTTAAAAGCCGTCTATAAATCAGCAAATCAATAGCGACTTTCAAGTCAAGGAATATTTCCTCAGCTTACATTCAAAGAAACATAAGATCCATTACCATATATTACAATGCATTTTAGGATGGTCTTTAAAGGGCTACTGACCCAATACAATAATTGAAATGCGAGAGGATGATACGATTATTGAAAAAAAATAGGACAACAGCGAAGAAATACTTGGAAATAAGGAACACTTGAGACTCGGGAAAAGAATCAGTAAACATTTCAAGGGTGACAGAAGAAAATAAAAATAGTTAAAGTTTCTACAGTGAGATGAGTTCCGACTTCCGCGAGTCAGATCCGAGACTTTAAGCAGAATAATGAAATGATATTATGGACTTCGCCCGAGGAAGAAATTCAACCCTTATTGAGGATTATAGACGGGTGAACGCCGGCACACAAAAAATCCGCTAGTAAAAGAAAAAAAAACCTCCAACAACTCTCAAGAAGACGCACTTTTCTTTCATAGTGTCGATAATCGCGCATAACTTTGACGTGGATAACAGAAAGCTGAAAAGTCTAATATGGCGATTCTTTTCCTAACTCACGGGCCTGTTTCTTGGAATTCTCCAGAAAATCTTAAGTATTCACATTATCTGAAATATCTACGAGATTGAGAGCAACCCAATGTAAAACTAATATATTTAAAAAATATAGTTCTCGAATTAACTATGTTAGATTCTCGGTTTGCTCGCAGTACTTCAAAGCGTAAGGCTTACCAGTGTATTTAGTTTATTTCACGATTTAAATCCTTTTACGCAGGGTCCCAAATCTTCGACGCATATGTGCCAGATGCTACCTGATCAGAGGGATAAGTATTTATTGTTCACTTTTTCATGCAAGGACCTTTCCACTACTCGCTAGATAAATCCGTTCCACGCGGGGCCCTCAAAAAGTCCTTTAGAATGGCAAAATAACCTTAAAGATACCTGACTATGCGTAGGCAACATGACGCGTTAGGGGGGCAAAAGGTATTTTCCAAGGAGTTTCCGACGCAACCCCTGAGGGAACATAGGGGTCCAGTCGACTCAGCCACATCTGCATGTGAATAGTCAACTACCGTATTCACATGCAGATAGGTTAAATCTTTTACGAAAGTTTGATGTAGACTATTTTTTGCCGTACGTTCAACATATTTTGCTAGAGCCAAACTATTAAGGTAGAAACGATCACAGGAATAAGATTACGGAAATAGACTGCAGATCCGATAGTTTTAAAATTTCATTTTTTCCACGTACAATAAGGAACCATAGCACTTGCGATAGGTCAGTTCTAGGATACTGACTACATTAAATAGGTTTTCAGTAGTGCTAAATATCTTAACATGATATTTAGCTACTACCCTCGCATGTAGTCTCCGGCATGATATACTCTTGCATGATATAGTGCCTTGTCGTGCTATTTATCTACCGCATTAATAATACTAACCAGTAGTTGTATCTTGAGTAGGGTACTGCATGGCAGCATGCTTTTCTACGTATCACCTTCCTAGTTTCTGATTTGACTGCGCACTCTTGTCCTAACTGTTTTTGGCCTGCGCCTAGATGTAGATACGTGAGAAGTTACCGTAATACCAATAATTACTACTTGAACCCGCTTCCGCATCAGTATCCCTCCCCTAACCTTCGAAGGGCCCTAAAATAGCTGGGACCAATTCCCAGGGCCAAGTTCGAGTATGGCGCACGAGTGATAAAAGTCACATGCGCTTAGCGATATCGGTGGCGAGGAAAGAAGAAGCAAAATGGTCAAAATGTGACTGGCACATTTCCCTACAGCGGGGGTTCGAACTGATCGGAGAACTACCAAGGGAGATGGAGTACCATAGGGTACCCAAGGCCACAGAAAAAGACCGGAAACGGCTGTCCTATAGGCCTAGCGGGAAGTCTCCAAACTTAAAGCACGGACATCCCTAAAGGGATATACCCATTACCGACTTTTAGAGAAAAATCCGGGAAAGGTTAACGCAGAATGAAAAAAGTATGCAAGGGGATGCGTCGGATGAGGAAGGAATAAAAAGTTTCCCATCCGTCAGCCGTCACAAGAAGGAGCTCGAGGAGTAAGTCAACAACGGAGTCATTACCGAAGTTAGGAGAAAGTTGGAATCATTCCCTTCCAAAATGTCTCCGCTCCCGAGAGACGAATGCTCCATTAAAGAAGTTTTTCGGATCCTCCCACCACGCAAATGATACCAGATCGTGGAAATCAATAAAAAACGAGGAGGAAGATCCCATTCAAAACGACTATGATGAGTCAGGAGGGGGAAATCGCGAGGTTGTAAGCAAGAGGCAAAAGGAAACAGAAAAGGCTCAGTTGAGCAAGGAGTGATTGGGCGATAGAAGAGCAAAGTGAGACGGATAAGAAAGTTTAGGATGAGAGGTTCCAAAGCAAGAGCGAACGAGAAATGAAGTAAGAAAATAAAGAGGTAAGGGATGGAAATACAGAGAAGGAGAATTCAGTGTAAGAACTGCTCGCGGCGTACATGCGAAAGAATACATCTTTATCTACATACCACACTGCGAGCCACCGCATGGGTGTGTGGCAGGGGGTGTCGGACACCAGCCGTGTAAAGATTTAAGGTTTTAGGGAGGTGAAATGGTAACGGGTATTATGGGAGTGTATTTAGTGGAGCTCATTTTTAACTGTGGGCGTTTATTTTGCGCGGAAAGAACGAGTTTTTTTCGTGAACGAGCCCTTAAGAGTAGCCCTTAGATACTCGAGAACGAGTCTCTAAGGGCTACCACCTTGTCCCTCTAAAAGTGGAGAGACACCACATGTTCGCTCGTAGTAGCTTTAAACAAAGCTTTCTGATTTTATTGGTATTTTATTAATTCTTTTGGTTAAATCTTCAAAACTCGGGTCCCAAATGCTCGCGGCTTACTCGAGGTGTGGCCTAACCCTAGCGAAGTAGCATCTCTTTTACTTTTTCATCCGGTATAGGCAAGAATAATCTGAGGGAATAATCAGGGAATCTGGAGCTATGAGAACTTCCCACTATAATAGGTGAAGTTAGCTAAGATCGTTACTCTTAAACGCACACGAGATAACACACATTACTTACATTTATTAATTAGTTTAATGCAGGATAAGCATATCAAATTTTTACACGAGGGAAAGGCAATAGATAAATTATTTTGAATGACGTCACCACCACCATTATGGCTATCATCGAATATGTTCCATTAAACGTAAGCAGTTGGAGAGTTGCACGAACGCAGATTATAGATCATATCTTGGGACATTGTTAATATTTCTCCTGAATCACTCCTCTGTTGTCTTACGTCATTTCCCTCTCCAGATATTCGAATTATGGCCAGGTCAAAGGTCGGAAAGCTTCAACTCTACTCTATGTCGATATCTCAAAAATTATATATCACGAGCAGGCAGTAAAAGGTGAACATGTACCTCACATATCCAAACAAGTCTTCTGCATTTAAACGATGGTAAGTAGGTAACGGAAAGATGAAGACATTAAGAATAAACATTTGAGTGAAAAATTCTCAAATTTTCTAGAGATTCATAAGCTTTAATTCGAATGTCTATGAGTCATATTTCCATTTTCCAAGAAAAATAATTTTAGCCCAGTGGTGACGGTGGCTATGCATAAATGATAGTATGCAAGGACCAAAAGCGCTCACAAGAGCATCTCCTTTTCTTGTTTCACACAACCCTAAACAGACCTATATCTCCGGGATAACTATAACGCTCCAATGAGAGTTGTAAATTTAAGGGGACTGTAAAGTCCCCCATTTCCTACTTCTATCGAAATGAACGTCAATCAACTGCTTTATGTTTACTCCCTTAAATTTCTCCAACTTGCGAGATTGGAAATTCCACGATTCATTGGTCTGACGCACACCACAGACACGCACACTTAAAGACGACGGGTATCTCGCGAATGAGCTCAATTTTCATTTCGACATCCGCAGAAATTCTGTCATAGGTGAAACATAGGTATAAAAGGGTATTACCAACACAGAGAAAAAATCTGAGGGAAGACGGAAACGGAAAAGCCTGGCGGTTGGATCGCGGAATACCGAACACTGCCCCCTTCAACTCTCCGAACTCGGGCCACAGACGTGAAGTTTCCAGTGTCTCCGTAGGATTAGCTAAGAGGTTAACGAAGAGTGACAGCGATATATATATTCAGGCACGCGCATGTGAGGGTGAAGGATGGGAGAACAAAGGGGAGACCTATGAGAGAGAGAAGTGTGAGTGGAGGCAGAGAGGGGATATCCCAAACCAGGAAGAAGGGCGGCAGCGAGCAAGGCTTGGGTGGGACGCCGCGCGGTGGCAGTCATCCCACCCGCCGATTGATCAATCTCTCCCTCGCTCCTGGGGAGTTATTAGGCAAACAAGAGGCCTTTACCCGCCATCCATTCGGGAACAACGCCGCATAAGGGACAGCGTTCGTTGACAGCCGAAAAGGGGAGAGTGGGAAATGCGATCGTCAATAACGCTCCTCACGCAAGAAATAGGCACACCTGAATGTTTTTATTTACCGATTGAACAACGAACGGCGGTTTATTCAGGAATGCGAGGAAGGGAAGCCGAGGCGTATTTAAGCAGGCATGGTACAAGCGACTGACACGAGTCGAACACAGAGATATGAATCCAAATCCACTGTAGAGAAAAAATACGGATGTGGTCACAAACCCCCTGAAACCCTACCTAATCTGAAAGAGAGAATAGAGCACACTTGCGTACCCTGACGTGCTTTTAAAGCGCACCCATGCATATTAGCAATGCCTAAAGACATTGAAGCATATAAAAAAGTCATATCTTCGAAATAAACAAAATAAAGCCCTCTTGAAACGGAGAATTTTAACAAAAACAGGAGCACACACAACTCTAATTAACAACCGCTTAATTGATCACGCTAAAACCTACCTTCCCAAACGTACAGCTATAGCATTTTTAATGAACACCGAAGAATTATTTTTCATTAATGCGTCCTAAATAAAAATTCACGAGTACTACGTGGGAGATTACTTCAAAAAAGGCGAAAACAATAACACTGAAATAAACCTAATAGCAAGAGGGTTGTTTATTTAATAAAAAAACTTGATTAAAAATTAGTGAGCCGTTCTACATTAATCTTCCTAAAAAAATCATAATTCATACAATGCCTCGGCTAGCGCAGAAAATGTAATGGCAAAATAAAATTTTTTAATGCCAAGGATTTTTCCATTAGTAACAGTAGAATGTATTACTTTCGAAATTCTTATTAGTGCTACTACTTAAGTAGTAGTTCAACATGACCGCACTTCAATCGCTCTCAAGGGCTATCTAACGAGATCGATTAACATTTTGAACTGTATCATTTTAATTATTGAACGTTACACAAGGTAACCCGACCATTATATTTCATTAACCATTGGAGGTCCTGTAATTCAAGACTGGGCAAATCATTATAAAAATAAAAATTAAATTATATTCACCCTCCGCTTCCCTCGGCCGATGACAGGACAAAAAAAGAGTGAATTACATTTTCGTTTTGGATTTAATAACCACAATGAAAGGAGATACAGAAAACGGTCAATTTCATTATCGTTTCGTCGGAACGAACCGTCACACGCTGAAGGACCTTCCCATTCATTCGATATTGAGGCAATCCAGATGCTTCAACCGCGGAGTCGAGCGATATAAAAATTAAATCCACGCCGTACGACTTTGAGTGGAAAGTAAATGGATGGTGCCCAAGCCAACAAACATCACTTCTCGCGCCGGGCCGACAGATGAATGATTCATCGCCTACCCCCAGAGACGTTCTTTCCTCCGAACATCTGCCATCCTCATTTCCCTAACGGCAGAGAAAACCCCATTTCCTCGAATTCTCTACTCACCACACCTCCCCTTCTCTACCTTTCAGTAGTCGTCCTAAATCCGCCCAGGAGCGGGGACGCGGACTGTGCGATCTCGAGGCATTCTTTCGTAAATAGCTGGCGCGATCAACTGCGGAATGACTTGATCCGGAATTGAGAATGACAGCTGACACGCTCTCCATCCTCTATATAAGCTCGGCTGTTTATGGGAAACAGGAGTGGGTATTTGGGAAGGGGTTTATCCTTATCAATAAAATCAGCCCAGCTCACCACTACATGAGTAACAAGATCTAAACGGTGGCGTACGTCAAGCAGGGTTCCGTGCGTCAAATGATAAGTTTTGCGTGATAGTTAAGAGGACCTTAGAAAGTCAATCCAATTATATCCCGCTGGTTCCCGTCTTCATGTGCTACTGAATGTGTAAGTGAAGCACATACGCTCGGGAAAAGAGAAAAGAAAGAGCCACACAGTGGTCTCAGATCTGCAAATATTAGGATTTTAGAATTTTAGCTAACCACCAACTTCAAGTTAAATTAATTCATGGAAATTATTCCCATTTGACGCAATCTACTGAAAAATTGAAATAAAATCTGATCAAAAATGAAACGACATGAACAAAGAGCGGAATATAGGAATTCTTCCTCATCTCATGTGAGTCGACCACTAACACGAGTAAATCTGCGTCCAAATTTGAAGAAATTTCAATTTAATGGATTTATTCGGACTGAAAACGACAATGCATTGAAAAAGCGACGAATTTACCACTCGCAGCACACGCGAAAACAATATCAACTCCTAAAACGATATCATGACCAGAAAATAAAAGATATTTAGCAAAATAACCACACAATTTTATCACACCACACCGACCTGAATTTTAACACAATTGTATCATTATCAAGGTCGGTGTAAGGTGATAAAATTGCGTGGAAATTTTACCAAGTATCTTTTACTCAGCACTCAACGCCCACAAGGTATCGCCCTACACTTGAAACTTCCTAAAACAATATTTTCCCATCTCTCGAGCTTTAGGAAATGTCTCGATTCTTTTGATGGCATTAATAACGCCTCTTTCGGCTCGGACCTTCCAGGCTTTCCAAAGGGCGACCTCAAAAGCGTCAGAAATATCACCCCGGTCGACCGTGTTCAGTCAACAGCGATTCAAATTTGGCTTCATCGGATATACCATTGAGATGACCACGTAATTCAATTCCATCACAAATAATGCTTAATCAAACGAATGGGCAGTGCTTGTTCCTACTCACTGATAAACCGCCGTTATGCCTTTTCCATGAATGATACAAGTGAAACATATAACATAATATTTCTTCGATAAGCTGTTCTACAGAGGTATATTTGTGCATGACGGAGAGAAACAGCCAAAGTAATAGCAAACATTCAATTCTACGATTGATAAACTAGGATCGTTAAAAGTCCTCCATGACACCAGGCATACACTGGGTACGGATAATATAAAAATGCATTGAATATTTCAAAATAAAATTTAACAGAAAAGGGTAATCATTCTCGAACTCAGTTATAGGAGTAGGAAAAGAAAGCCTATAAAAAGCAGAAATTTGGAATCATGAGGTAGAGTGAAGAGTAGAGAAGTATTAACGCGCCATTATTTGCCAAGATTTATGTACTGACATTACCTCCGTAAAATTAGGAGTGCTTTCCCAAGATGGAAAAACTAACTCAAAAGAAAAATAATGCGATCTCGTCGCCGTGAAGTTTCACAGGCACCGAATGCAACCAACAAATAAAACGAATGAATATCAATAAAAAAGGCACTGAATTATTTCTGGTGAACTAAATAAGAAAAATTAGGCCAAGGCTGTTATTTTTGCCAAAAGGCATACAATCGTACCCCTACATTCAAAAGATACAGCGGCAATTGCAACCAGAGGGACAAACGTGACAGCACCATACGATTCGAGACAAATACTTTTTTTTAACGAATCCACGATTTGTGCTGAGTACAGGAAGGAATGGAGGAAAAATTTTACCCCCCAGAGAGTTGACGAAACAACCATGAATAACCTACACGTGGCTGGGAACAAAAAAAATCACCATTCACACGTGAGGAGCTCACAAGACCCCACTCAATCAACTTTAATCAAATTCCTGCAAGCCTTCATTATTTAAACCGATACTGCAAGCCTTACCTCACCCCCCGGACGAGAGCTAGGCACATTTTTCGCCCTGCTGCTTGAGAGGATCAATTTGCACCGAAATACGAAGAGACGAGGATGCCGGAGGGACGTCGAAATAAATGCGTGGCTGCGAGTAAATGGAGTCCACCAATTGTGGCGCCTCGCGATGGTTTTCTTCCCAAAGTAGTGCAGGGGTAAGTCAAAAAAGGAGACGAGAAAATGAAAGAGAAAAAGGGGCGAAATAAGGAAAAGCCGAATAGACCGGATGCTTTCACTCGCAAAGTGACCAGAAAACCAAAACAAACCCGAGTGAATCTCGCCACCCTGCGGCACAGACAACACCTGGCATAACATACGTGCGTTAATAAGTGCCACTCCTCCTACATTCTGGAGTAAGCATTTCATTATTAAGTATTAGTAACACGTAGATTCATGCTTAATTAAGTTCAAAATAGAAATTAACACCAAAACCAATAGTACTCTACGTAATGTTTTGGTAAGCTGGCGTCACTTGAAAATGATCACGGGATATCGGAGCTCATAATTCTCCCTTGTTTTCCACAAAATAAAAGTAGTAAAAGATACGAATGATGTCAATCCACACAAAATGAACTATAGTCCGAGTATTTGCGAACAAAACACACTAACTGAATTTTTCCAAACTATTCATTCTATTTTTGACTGCCTTCACCATAATTAAAGACGATTCCTCATAAAGATTTATTTGAGGGGTCGATGAATGGCGAATGGGAGCGGAGGAGGAAGAGACGGTTAAGAGGAAATTTCGGCAATGCTAGCATATTTACATCAATGCACTACACTGAAAGCCACCGCATGGGCGAGTGACAAGGGATGTTGGGAGATCAGCCTTGAAAAAAGGTAGGAACGAACTGAAATCAGTGATAGTGGTTAAAAACGAAAAAAATGTGCCTCGACGGCGCAGCGTCGAGCTCTATGTTTATTGTAGCTTTTAACGGAGAGTGGGGGAAACTATTTAGTCTATTTATGCCTTTGACAGCCTCTCTCTTCACCATTGGTACGGTTTGGACGAGTGGTAGCATGTCCGACTCTTCTTCCGAGGGTCGCAGGTTCGAGACCAAGGGACGTAAAATACTTCTCGCTGAAGGCGTTAACCATGAAACGATGGCATTCCTCCCGATAAAATATTCCGGAGGTAAAATAGTCCCCCAATCACATCTCCAGGTGGGGACAACTGGGAGAGGTACATCAGTCAGAAAGGACAAGTGAAAAATAGAAACATTGAACGTAAGGGAACTAACATTAGATTGGCAAGGGTGGATAGCTGCAGTCAACCAATCTTAGGATTGAACTACCAATGAGAAGCCTCTCTCCTACTTGACCAATCCCGTTGACTCTATAGAAGTGGTACCAATATAAAACAATACCCACGTGCCTCCCTCATATGTCACTACATTCCAATATATATTGGATTTTATAATCTGAAATTTACGTGAGGTCTCCTATTCTTAAATGGCTTACAAGTTATTCCTTCAATTAGCTGGATTGCATGGTTCCTTCCCACAAACATGGCGTCTTTTCTTCGTATTTTGTTCTGCTAACGCATAAAAAGTTTGTGAGACCGGTCCAAAATGCACATTTTCGCCTGGTTCGGGAGATGCGCGGTGATTGAGTAGAAGAAACGAGGAATGGAAACAAAAACATACGGAGCGTGACAGCAAAAAGAGGAACAAGTCAAGTTTGATTAAAAACGTTAGTGAATGACACACAAAGATGTATGCAGCAGCTACGGTGAGGTCAGGAGGGGGAGAGATTCATATAAGGGCTAAGTTTGAGCGCCCGGCAAAATGACAATACAGCCACAGCTTTCGCCGCAGGTAATTACTGCATAAGAAACCAAATTGCTAAGATATAAGCGCAGGGATACACGAGCCTAAAGACAAGCCAAATTAAACGCATGAGTAATAGGAACCTCTGTAAGGGCGCGGATTCCGCGCTCAGGCGGCCCCAAAAGAAGGGAGAGAATTATTTTTCGAAGAGGTGTAATAAAATGCAATTAATCTTGATGGTGTTTACATAAAAACTTAGAAAATCTGAGGTAAAAATCTAGCAATAAAACCAGTGTGGGGTAACGAATTAAGTGAGTAGGCAACATCAAAAAATGCCGAAATTCCAAAAAAAACACCTATTGGAGCCGGCTACAAACATTACACACTGATTCTGATAAGAAATCAAGTTGGTGTAGCGACAAGAGCAATGGCTACCCATCCCGGCGGAAGCGTAGATTAATCAGTGGAAATTTAACGGAAGCTTCATTCCCACTAGCCATGTAGAAGACAAGAAGAAAGACTCCTTAAGATCTAGATCAAACGCCATCGCCGGATTTCTCTTCATTCCCCTCAGAGTCTTAGAGTACCAATGTTCCTCGAACACCAATTTCAAATGACCTCACCTCTCGATCGTCTTACCATGTCACCAACTATTAACAACTCTTGCAAAAACGATTCTACTCCTTCACTTCCACTGGTTCAAGCATATTCTAAACTAATATATTTTTCCTGAAGGTAAATTGTAAATTATCCTTTCTACCATGGTCGCTACGGGCAATGAATTTTCCATGAAATTCTACCAAGGTAGATAGAGATTATGAAGTTCCATAACTTTTCCAGGCCTAAATTTTCTTTCTTCCAAGTGAAAATCTGTTCCGCTGTTGTTTCGTGTGAATAGTAGAGAAGGCGCAAGAATATTAATACAATGCGTTAATGTACGTACCCTGAGGTAATCAAGTTTCCCAAACACAGTTAGGTGGTGGGCTCATTTTTCTAGTTGATGTGTAATTGCAAAGCACAAACCTAACTTGCCCCGAGCCTTATCCGGGCTGGCCACCGCAAGGATGTACATAAGATAAGCTTGTCAGCATATGAAACATTCTTTTCACCTTTCTTTATTGCCACATTCAGGGGCATAATTCATGGACAAACAAAATAAAACAGCGCCGATGACTCATTCAGATAATGCATTAAAAACCCTACATCCACACGCCAACAGTCAGTGCCTAATATTGTAGCCATCAATCATTGAGAAAAACCTATTTCAGCGTTCAATGGTATCAGGCTCAACTATGTGGAAGTTGATATTCACAAATGAAAAAACGACTTCGCTTTCTTCCACTGATTTATTTTTTTATATGAGAAACTAGCCCGGATGGAAACATGTCGTACCAAAAAAATAAATCAGTGGAAGAAAACGAAGTCGTTTTTTCATTTGTGAACCTATTTCAGCTTGGTAAACATCCGGGCTAGTTTCTCATATCCCACAACTATTTCACATTTTCTAGGCCCGTTTTCAAGTTTCATGATTTTTCAGTTATTCCAGATTTTGCTTATGCAAAATAAATAGATAAATCTTTTTACTCTTACTTAAGAATTCAAATTGATTTAAAACGGTGATATTTATGATCATTTCGCAAAGCTTTTAGTGTTCGTAAACGTAATAAAGTAAAATACAAGTTTTGTATAGAAGTAAAAAGTATTTTACTTGATTAACACGAGGAAAATTTCATTTTGGCATAAAAAATTGACGCAAAATATTTTTAAACGAAACCAAGAAAGGTACCAAGCAGACTACTGGGGAGACAAAAAAGCTATTTTAACACCCATGAACCTTATTCCTCTCTTGTTGGAGCGGGCTATTTCTTTGTAGACGATTTTTGCCCACCACTAGAGAGTAAAAAATATTTCCTCAACAAATTTGGAGGACTCGTGCACGTACCCAATCACTCTCACACTGTTCGCCAGTCCAATATAAAGACCAGTACATGAATAAAGTTGAAGGAATTAATAAAATTACCCAGTTGGGGACTGTTGAACTACCTCGGAAGCGCAAAGGCTAAAAACTGCTCCAATGTCCACGCGATAGAGAGAGAGAGGTTCCAGAAATAGACGTCACGCCCGCGGCTGCCGTGTTGACTCGAATCCCGAACTTACGTTTGTCGTCCGTTTTCCCTCGTAACATTTGAGCCTGGC
Organism: Ceriagrion tenellum; assembly: GCA_963169105.1. Taxonomy (NCBI): domain Eukaryota; kingdom Metazoa; phylum Arthropoda; class Insecta; order Odonata; family Coenagrionidae; genus Ceriagrion; species Ceriagrion tenellum. The sequence goes on along the minus strand of OY720637.1, from coordinate 80,102,507 downwards.
ATGAAATGGAGATTCCTGCCCACGATCTTCTGGCGTGTCGCAGCTCCATTTCGCGTGCCGACGTAAATTTGACACCGGGGCGGGTCGAAAATAAAGTAAAATAAAAGAAAAGACTAATGTTACCCACCCAAAATAGGTTTTACACTTCATCTTTACACTCCTTCACCATATCAAGGAGGTTCCATCTCGATTATCATGCATAGAAGTTAACTTTTAGATGAACAGTGTTTCGAGGCATTGACTATCTATGATAATAATTAACATCGGTTTGTTATAGATTTTTGTTAGAGCTAAGCGACGATGAAGAAACGTTTACACTATCCCGAAATTAGATTGGAATTTTTTTAAATAATGTGACAGGATTAAACACCCTACAACCCTATTTCTACGCCAACGTTCATGCTATAGTTCAACGCTTGTAAGAAGCCTAACACTGTATCAACTGCGGTTCGTTACAATTGAATTACTTGAACACACTTGAATTAAAAATATTCAAGCACTCTAATTAAGATTTTAAATTAGAAAATAATTTATAAAAATACAAAGCATCCCCCCCGCCAAATCGTCTAGCATACAACTACAATTTACCTTGCTTTCCTGAAACGTATCGTTTCTTATATCAGATACTTTCGCGGACGGTACAATTTTATAAGAAAAAAAATCTGTCCAAAATAAATCCATTTATTGACTTCAACCACAAGCAATCGCAAGTTCAGTAGAATGGAGATGTTAAATTTTGTTTACTTTAGTAAGCAGAAAACACGTTTCCATACACGATAAGTAACGAGAAATGTGGCACATACATATTTACTTCATTTTACGGTGGAACCCCCGAAGAAGGCAGCTTAAAGGCAACGGGGCCGCCTTGGATCGCTTTTCTTTTGTTTTTGAGAGGCAATAGTAAAGGAATGTGTGCGAGACACGCGAGAATTCCATTTTCGAGGGCAAGAGATTCTTTCGAATATCGCTGCTCGGTCCTGTTATGCCTTTTATATAGCCGCAGGGAAAAAGAGATGTATTCCGTTTGATTTGGGCCATGAGTTGCGGAGGCGTTTGCGGCACGCTATAACGATAAAAAAAAGGACAAGAACCCCTGTCGGTCATGTCGATGGCAAGACTTCATGGCTCTTTTCACCCGCAGGAGCGCTCTAAGAGGACGCTGTTTCGGAATAGAGTTAATGCACTCAGCTTACTCAGCACCCTTACGCCTTGAACTGAGCAAACAGCAATAAGGTATATGGCCGTCGCACTATTCCCGAGAATGAGACGGGAGCAGCTGAGAATGAAAAAGCACTTCGTCATATACGAGCGTTCCGAGAAGACATTTTCCGTTTCATCGAGATCCAAGCTGAACTTCGATAATCTGTTTTAGCGATCATAATCTACTTCTGCAACGAGTCCAAAGCATATCCATGAAGAAACACGTCGTGCATGAAGACCAAGTGTCACAAGGGATACAACATTGTGAATATAGATGCTTGAGAAGATGCTTGATGCATAACATGAATGCATGGGATTTAAACTGAAGGAATATTTTCGGAAAAACTGGTGTATTCGCAAAATGAGCTTTCATGACATTCATTATTTTAATGGAACAAACGCGCGCTTAGAATATAAGGGTCTTGAAGCTATGGAAAGCGTGGAGAGTTCAATTGAACCTCGGGAAGGACTGTATATAAAGATGATAGCTCCCTGTATTTTACCTCGGGGTAAAAAGGGAGTGAAAAAGATTCGATACAACAAATCGAAGTTTCAAATAAGCCCTTAAGTACAGTTTTTCCAAAAATAAGGGAAATTGAAGGAGCGAACATATGATAGTAGCATAAATTAAATGAATGGGACAGATCTACTGAGCAGAGCACTAAATGCAACGCAATATCTTCATCGGTCCAGCAGTTAATTCCAACCCATCTTCAAATACGAATTATGAACAGGGACGGATCCATATACTTTTACAAACACGACAGGAATGGTTCAGAAAATGTAGATAATCAAAAACATTCAAAGAATATTATAAAAACTTACTACAGTAAGCTTATTATTGGAAAAGCCTACACCTATAAATAGTATACCTCCAAGCAACAAGGCATAAAATGTGCAGCAGAATCTAGCTTCCGGCGCCAAGATTTTCTCCAAAATTATCCCTCTACTAATTACTAATTCCGAAGCAGCGACATCATGTAATCGACGTACAAATCCCGCCGTCTGTGCGCAGGTTGAGGTATTTTTAGATATTGCAAAAAGTATTGCATTGCTTTAACTTAAAAAGATGTTTTAATTATTCAATTGAGAAATGCTTGGTGGAGACGCAATGGGGTATAGCTAACAGTACCAAAATATATCAGGTTTTTTGTCAACATAAAATTGAATATTATATTTTTCATTTTCAATTATTCAATACACCACAAGGACAGTGCATAGAAAATTCCATCACTCGGGACATTTCACCCGCACCTTCCCATGCTAAAGCAATATACACGGAAAACAGAAATTGGTGATGATAACTTTCTAAAGAATGAAAGCTTCTCCATACCCGAGTGGCCACGGGTCAAGGTTTCCAAAGACTTGTGAAAAAAATAGAAATAATGGCAGCATGATGGGTAAGGAAATGGAGCAGACTTGGTTTCGGGATTAACTGTTTTGACAGGGTCAAGCATAAGGAACTCCAAAACCTCTAATTTCTAGCACCCGAGAAGAACTGTTCGAAAAAATACGTAGACATAAGATAAAAAATAGGCGCAATCGAATCCCTTTCTTAACCCACGGAAAAAAGAGATTCGAGCATTAATGTTTCGTCAATGCTGCAATTGAAGACATGATGTAATCACGAGAGTGAATTTAATGATCAACGATAAATACCTCCACAGGGCATTAAGTCCTAAGGAAACATTCATAATGCGATTTAAAGTATTAACTCGTCAACAATACACGCTAACTTAAAGCTATACTTTCGATTCAATCACAATAAAAGGCCCTGCACCTTGCTAAAGAACGTTCCGTCCAAATAAAGACGAATATTCCAAACTTTCAATTACTACAAAGGCACAAATACTTCTAAGCTTTCGATTAATCAGAGCAGCAGCCGACTCGATACAAAAATTTCGTCCCCAAACACAATGTTACGTCACCTTAACACTAGTCCATGAATAATTACTGGTAAGCATTCTTTTTAAATGGCAAAGTCCAAGTACGTAGCGACTTACAATCAGAGCTAGTGACATAGCAGAGTTCCGTGAAAGATTGGAGAACATTTGAAAAAGAGACATTTACAGCGAATTGGGGCCGCGCGAAAATCACGACAATAGCAACAGGAGTAGCAAGCTGATACAAAAGTAATACAGAACCAGAGTGGGAAGCACAACAACAATATCCAACGAAAGAAAAGTTGGAAAACTTCCACCCTAAATAGTTCAGGTTTGATCAAAATAAAATTCATAATTTTCGACACTTTCGACAGAAGCACAAAATTGACAGAAAAATTACGTGCGAGATATGTTTTCGAAGTGACTCTTAAGATGAGGAAGAAGAAAATAATTTCTTTTAGAAGTTGACCAGCTGGCGCTATGGCAAAGCACCCAATGGATGCCTTATGGTTCACCGCTATCTCGCTCCAATAGCAAGGAATTCTATAAAAAAAACTATTTGGGTTCTCCGACATAGTGGCAGGCGCAATACAAAATATGCAATGTAACAACTAAAAGAATGCCGATGCTTCTAGTACATAAATTTTCTGGAGAACGGCGAAATCTTTTTCGCAAAATTTTCCAAGTCGCAAAGCCGCTACCAGCGTCGGAAATGGAGTGGAACATAAATTCCACATTTATACAAATAAAAAAGAAATCTGAATTCCAATAAGAAAACGGCTCAGGGCCCGGAAAGATGAGAAAATATTAAATTGGCTCAGTTGAGGCGCTTCCCTCGCAGCGACTGTGACAGGATATCTCTTTTCAAGAAAACGAACGCACGGAAATTGGCAGATCCAGAATTCGACCGAGTGAAGGGAAGGTCCGAGGGAGAAGGTTCGAAGTAAGAGAGCACCAAATAAATCGATATATCAGGGAGATGCACGGTCACGTCCACACATTATGCAACCGCGATAAAAAAAGACGGTCCACGTTTTTGCCCAACCAATCCACATCGACCATACGTTCGAGCGGCGAAACGCACCCAAATTCAATTCCTTTTAAGCTCCAATTGGACGGTCTTTACCCTGGTGTAACGAGCGACGCGAGGGTCGCCTTGAAAGATTAGTGCCAGAGGTCTCACGCGGTGGAATTTTCCGAGGCGTGAAATAGGGTCGCGGAGGTGCATGCCTCAACACTGGCTAGTTAATTGCGCGGGAAAACGTAGCATGGGGCCGCCATCGTGCGGTTTACTACCGAATCATACCCGCTCTAACTTAGGTGCGCTTTCACCCATTGAAGTTTTCTACTGGTGAACGGTAGGTTTTGCTGGGCGTAAGTAAGAATCAATTATTTTTTCATGTGAAGGGTCCTATTTACTTCACACATCTCTTATTTTCATCCCAGTACACACGTGCGCTAAAAATATCGGCCGAAAACCCTTCGACAGCATTATCAGAAATGAACGACCAATAAAGGCGTTTAATATGGAAAATATAACATCTAATTATGTGTATATTTTAGTTAAAGCCCCGTACCTAATCACGTTTCTATTATAATTAGTTATTATCATTACAGGCTAAAATTTAGCAAATCTTTCCATGTGCGCCAGATGGTAAAAGAGTAAAAAGAAAATGTCTATATAATACCACACCGTACATATCATTTAGTACTCGATGAACTTTCCACATTTTCAATATATGATTTGGTACTAATAGGAAAGGACTCATAACTTCTTGAGATCTCTTTCTTCAACTCGGAATACGTCCTACCTCTCTTCATTCTATCTATAGAGCCTATTTTCTTTCCTCCCTAGCCCCGCTAACCCAAAATCATTCTCTCTTATCGCGGCATTCACCCAGAACTGTTATATCTATTGGACAATTTGGGCTGCATTCAGCATTTCCTCGCCCTTCTTTGCCTCTTTATACCACTAACACAGCCCCCTCCTTATCTCCCCAAGCAGTGCCTCTCCTGACAAGGGAGAGTAAAATATGGATTTAAAGGGACAGCGGAAATCTACACGGTATGACGCTAAAACGAAACCCAGAATGATTTACATTTCCCGAAAGTTGATATGGAAGAGAGAAGGGAGAAACGCTATACATTTACTTTACATAGATTTCATCGAACAAAAACCATAAGAAAATAAAGGGAATGCGATTAACCTGAATCGGAACGTCAAGAACAAACAGCTCGGAGGACGTACACTAGAGCAGACGAAATAAGGAACAACGGCAAGGATCCCTGGAATGAATGAATGAATGTAGTAACAGGGAGGAAAAGCAAAAGATTCCGTTGGCAAAGGCACTGAATCAATCAGCACAAGCATAACCTGACGGTCCTGAAAATATATGGCAAGACATAATGATATATCTGATCATCCGATAAATTCTGAGCCAAGTAAAAGACATACATACCGATATTCAACATTACTGAGTTAACTCTTTCAATTGACCCTGCGTATTACATAAAATCACCAAGAACAGCATACTGAAATACCTCAGGAGTTCAAAAAAGCATTACTCGGGATACCGTTCTACAATGTAATAGAACACTTTACACTGCTAAATAGTTTTCACAGAAATGGACGATTATTAATTGCGCAAAATGGTATGTTTCTATCATAAAAACACCCCATTACCCTAAGCAATCATGGTTAAATAATGTGCCATACGCACACGACACCGAAGCCCGGCTGACACCTGTGAAAAGAAAGCCTTCTCGAAGATTCGCATTCGCGGATCAAGTTCAGGCACTGCACATCAGGAGACTCATATGAGTAAAAAAAATTTAGGACGCGGCACATTCGCGCAACAGCATGCGACACTAGAGAGTTAGGAGTGACAGGAGCGAAAAAAATTAACGAAAGCCTGAATGTAGCGTTCCCGTCCTCGAAAACCTTGGACGAGTTCGCGAATGTTGGGAAGCAGAAAATAAAAATCGAATGTCACCTACCTGAACAGAAGGAATCCTAGTCCCGTGACAGCAGCACGGCGGACGTCATCGTTGACATCAGACACCTGGAAAACAAAAATGGGAGATATAGTGAAGGGTTTCTAAACCCGGATTTCCGTCAGTGACACAGTAGCTAGAGACGAAAACGACTAACGATCCTTCATGGCCAATCTCCTTGGCATTAGGACTTAAAATCTTCCGAAGGCTTAATATTAAGGCTTCCTGCTATACTTTCTTTAAACCAGGGAAAAAAATACATTTTCTCTCAAATTAACTACACGGTGTATTAAACAATAATATAAACTCAGAAATCAATACAAAGAGTAATAAAATAATTCACCAGAAATTCATGCGGTCCACATATTTTAACGACTGTAGATATAAAAATAATTTCAAATACGTGCATCACTGCATGAAGATGCAATTACGGGTAAAAATAATAAAATGGCTTAATATAAGATTCTCATAGCATACGATTCGGAAAGATAGCACGCAATTTCCAGCTCTTTACACAGCAAGCCATTATCTTTGGCATATTATATTTAACAAATAATCATTCATTTGAGTATTCTACCAGCTGACTGGTAGGATTTTGAATAGTTATTTGTCTAACTTCCTCATTTCTGACCTATCATTACTTTCCCTCATGTACGTGATCCGCGAATGGATTCATCTTCATTTCCTCACTTCGTCTTCTCCTTCTTATAATTATACCGTAATCTCTTAATATCAATTTTACATCACCTATGAACTAGTCTTTTAGGTTTCAGGTAAAAATCAAGCAACAGGTGACATTTAACCCATTACCAGGAACTAGGTTACATATTTCTAAGCACATACATTAACTCTACTTCGTAGAAATTTTGAAGAATTGGTTGAATAAAACAAGGTTTTCAAATTAATAAGTGAAAATGATCTTAGGAATGAATACGCCCACTTAGTTGGGCCGGAAGCCATTGATCACAGATTCAGACTCCTTTGCCACTTGCGCCCAAGAGTTCTTATTTTATTATGAGTCACCCCGTTCAAACTAACAATTATGCCCCTAAACACGTGCTATCATTAATCCAATTCAGCGAAAAACAGATTTAAACAAAACTCTCAGAACAATTCCTTCACGTCTACCAAAGGGTTGCTCCCTTAACTGGCGCAAATGAGTAATCCACAGACGCAGAAGCAATTACATCCTACATAAGACATTCCTAAGGCTCCGATGAACGCATCTCCGATGCAAAATGTTCGACGGATCGCACATTTTTAATTACTTCATTCTCTCATTTGTACGCGAAAATTCTCCCTCCACAATAACCTAAAATAAGACACGGCAATATATGGCAACGATAAGTGAGAACAACTCATCTTACTAAGTATGAATTAGAAGTCTGGAATTCATATCAAGATCTCAAACTTCCTTTTAAATAAAACTATTATTGAAATGAAATAAAAGGATACTACAGCTTGTGCCACGTTTATTTCTATCACCACATACCTACGTGTCACAACTTGAATCCAGTACAAACCTCTAGCGTCAGAGAAAACAACACGAAAGCAAATGTATAACACAAAAATATGCTTTTCCAAAATAAGGTGACAGCTCTTTAATTCGACTGCACCATTGATTGTGAAGTTAGTCGACGAGATAGCGTTGAGGCCAGCTTCTCTCCCACCTGACCTCATTCATTTGGAATAAAATTCGAGAGAAAAAAAGACGAAAAAAATTAACGGAGCGTAGCTTACCAGTGATATAATTAATGGCGTGCGTCGTCAAAGGCAAACGTGTTCCACTCGTGTCACGCGAGGAGGTAAAAAGCTTGGCACACCACTAAATGAACAAAATAAACACCGTCGCTCATTTTCAAGCGGCCAATTCTACGCATGAAAGGTACATTAATCAAAAATGTGAAGACATTTGGATAATCCACAGTTGTTCAACGCAGTAAATAATTCTATTCCAGAGATATCTTACCACTACAGCCAAAATTGAGCAAAACTGGCCAAGGAAAGTAATCATACTCATATTACACGATTAAAACTTCTACATTTTTAAAATTTTCACAACGAACTATGAAACGGGAATGAGGGTAAAATTAATTAATCATGGGCTGGAAAAATATGCCCGAGTAATAGTTGTAATTCGAGAGTTGTAGGCCAGATAATATCTCAAGGCCGCAAAAGTTAATGCGAATGAGTCAAAAATACTCCTATAAATAATACTTGTCAAGAAAGTGATGCGATAACTGAGCTTTCCCAGCAATAAAACCACGTACAACATATGATTAGGTGAGGTATTCTTCCAAGTCGAGCATTTCAAGAAAATCAAGCACTACAACTTAGACAAAGAACTTCAAGAGCCGTTTCTGAGAAGATTTATTGTTATTTCTAACATAAAACGGGTAAGGAAAAGACTTTAAGGGAAATCGACAAGTAATGAACAAGATGGAATAAAAAATGACTAACGTGTGGCCTCCAACAATTGGCTACAGATTATATTTTTATTTTTAAAAGATCATAAAAAAATATTAAAATTGTGGGGACAAACGTTGAAGAAAGAGTATCACGGAGACAAAACATGAGATATGCTGACCATTCACGAAACAATGAAGGATTAGGGCGATGCGGGCAGATGAAATCCCGGGAGAACCACGGAAATAAATCGAGCAGGGCCACCTCTAAGATTAATAATCCTATTATTCAAAAGAGAGAGCATTTTCATTCCGTTGCCCTTTCCTTAAAAGGATGAGTTACTGTGAAAATAGAATCTTTATCCCGAAGGCCAAGTCCCTCAAAACATTATCGCTTTGTTTCAATTTTGGCACGCGAGATCGAAAAGGCCCGTACAAAAAATGGGGGCGTGGAATCTTGAGACCTTTTTCGTCCCAAGACAGGTGAAACGAAGGCACGTGCAGAAGGCGAAAGAACGGTCTCTACGACATTAACATTTGTAAGAGATTAGGAGCCTCCAGGGAAGGTTTTAAAGCTCACGCAAGTCAAGAGGAAGAAGATAAATGAAATCCACTACAATCACAGGGACATTTAATTAGCCCTCGTTAGAGAGGGCTTTTATGTCGGATTACACGACACGCTGGTAACTTAAGCCAAAGGAGGGCTTGTTCCGGCCTAAGCAAGAACGTGAAAAGATAAATGAAAATGTTCGCAGAAAACTTATTTTTAATGAAAAAATCATTTCGTAGATAACATTTTAATCGACTCCAAATTTGCATCTAAATTTTACGCAATTAAAAGCATAATACACAGATAAGGCATGCAATTTGTACGCCCTCCACTGGCTGCCACGATAAATGTGCAGAAAATGTCGAGTAGCCGCGCGAGAACTTTAATAATACTCCTAGGTGTTGCTGTTCCCAAATAAAATTATGTAAAGAAGGGCATAACACACCTGCTGGGGATCACAATACTGAAAGGAAGCACCCACACTATCGACGATCGCCGTCAGTTAAAAATCAACAACCATCTTAAAACTTCATAAATAAAATATCATTCCGCATCTCCAAACTATTTTATCTCAACCGTCCAAACAGCAGTTATTAAAAAACTGACGTAAGTTACAACCATATGAATGGGTAAGAGAGTCACAGCAACGCAGAAAACTTAACAATAAGTACAGGCTCACAAACTTGAAGGGAAAACCGTTTCTTGGCAAACAACCTTCACATTTCCTTCATGTAGGCTGGTAGGCATAACTTTTTGAAGAAGATAGAAATTACTAGACTGTCTTTTTTTTCGAGGGAAGAAACATTTAATTTACTTGAGCACGAAGGAACAAAACTTATTCGACAAGTCTTATTTGGTAAATAAAAAGGGTATTAAAAATGTAAGATTTCAGGCTTTCCAGGCGAATGCTTAGAATGTAAAGCTCTCCGGTTTCCAACCGGGTGATGGTAGTTTGTGGTACCGATGTTTCGATGGCAGACTACGCCATCGAAACGTCGGTACTGCAAACTACCATCACCCGGTTAGAAACCTGAGAGCTTTACTTTCTGATATTAAAAATCTTTAATGCACCCAATTAAGAACTTGGTGCGTTGAAATTCTCCTCGAAACATGTCAAAGTATGAAAAAATTGGCACTTCTAGAATAGAGGATATGAAAAGATTAAACGCGAGAATTATTACATAATGTCCAAAGACGGCATTCCTCTAACTCCAATTTATCATTTCCTGGGGCCAACAATAAACTAAAAAGAAACGATAAACAACCATCAGAAACTGGGAATGCAAGATCGTAGTATCGTATCGGTACAATATATTATTACAGAATTATAAGCATTTAAGACGAAGTCACAGAAATGCTATACAATCCTTAAAATTCCTGTGATAAAAATACAGGCTTAGCTAGAATTCCCGAAGAAGATACGATGATGTCATCGGAGAGTGATGGAATGGACTGCAGTCTCACATCCGACCAATTAATGGCATCATTGTTGATCTTTCTCCTCTTTACGTCCCGAATCAATACTTACGAAATTCCATTGAAAACAAGGAAAGGAACAGCGATTTTTCTTCACAAAGATAACGGTAAGTACTCTCGAGAGCTACAACACCACGGAAATAATACCAGATGTAGTCTAGAAAACTCTTCGGCTAAATTAAATTACATAAAAAAAGGAAGCATATAACCACATGCAAAATATGATAAGCTTGAGTCTACAAGAAAGAAAAGACCTTCTCCATGAGAACTTAGGCGAATATCTACACAATAATCAATTTATATGACAACAATTAAATTAAGAAAAAAACTGAAAGAAAATAAGATTCCATGACAAATTTTCCCTCAAAGCATCAAATATTGCCCACACTATGTTACCACTCAATGTTCCAACGTTTTTCTGGACGGTCATGACTATATTCCCGAGTTTCATCTGATCGAAGATTAGTGGCCACCTAGATCTTCCAACATCCAAGTCGTTCCGAAAAAAAACTATAAGTCTGTGAGACGTATTTTACATATATACATTACACAGACGAAGATGACCTAAGCAAATCAAGCGTTTGACAAGGTGAGTTTTAACAGCAGTATCGGACAGCGTCCACAAAAGGCTATCGGAATGAATCGATTTTTTTTCATTCAAGGAATTTTTTTTCAGTATCGTCCAAATCATGAGGTGCATTCTACATTTCCTTACAAGCAAAAAGCCTTAATTAAAAAATTACTATTTATTTCAAAATACAACAAGAGAAAAACAATCCAAAACACATTCACCATCAAACGAATGCCGGCTATTTTCCTCACACGAAAAATCTAACAAAAAATCGACGAAAGGTAGGAATTCGAGGTAGCAAACAAACTAAGACTTCCCATTTCTAAAAGAAGGAATCTTTTCGTCGGCTACGAAATTAACAAAAATGTGCCGAATCAATTAAGGCACGAGGATGCGATCTTCTCCCCTCATTTCCAAAATCCGAGTTCCTCATAATTGATCTTAGAATCCGTAATTAGCATCCCGTCATTAAATTATCCAACGCTACGACTACGGATATACGTGAATACATATCTCACCGCCTAAAAGGTCCGGATTAAAAATTCACAATGGTGAAAATCATGAACTGCTGAACATACAGCAAAAAACTTAAATAAGATGACTACGGACAAAACCAAGAATAACCATAAAATAGAGGCTACACTTATTCTTGGTAGATAATAGTCTTCGATAAAATTTTAAATCTCTTAATCAGTTATTCAATTCCACGAATTATCAAGCCCTTTCTTTAGGCTTCAGCAGGTCTTCCCCGAGGCAGCGTAAAAGGATAACGAAAAGCTAATTGACAGAGTCGGGTAGAAAATGACAAGGTGAATGAGAGGAAATAAAAAACTTAGCTAGGGAATAGAAAGACGCGAAAAACTGAAGAGTATGCCTTAATAGATTTAACATTGAATGGAAGAAAATAGAACCCATCCTCACCTAAAAATCGGTATATTTAAATTGAGAAGTGATGGTTAGAGTTTGCTTTTACATATAAAATTTTACAATTACATATACGTATCACACATGTTTAAAATGACTCACCCGTAGATGATAGACGATATATCAATATACATATCGAATACAATAACATAAAAAACAATTAAAATTCATACCCAAATAATTTTCCATTAACAGGACTATTTTTTCTGACAAAACACACATGCTACGGGGACATACAGGTGATGATAGAAGAACTATCAAAAAAACGAGGAGCAACAACATCCGAGAACAAACGCGGCGGCCAACTTAAGGTTTAACAATAATAATAATAACATAAAAAAACACGTTACACCGGAACATACTATGTGATAGCAAAGCATGATGCATACATGATTTAACTTGTATAGCTAAGTCACCAATAGGACTTCAAGCCAGCAGCGCCGGTGTTTCATTTCAAACCCTAGACTCAATCCTAGATTCGATTGACTGATCAAGTTAACCAATGGATATTAGGCTTAATACATTTACACTTCCACTATAATCAGATGACCCAGAAGTTTAAACAAAACAACAAGGAAGAAGCAATTTGTACTTACGGCAACGTGGAGCAGCTTGCGGATAGCCCTGTTGTTTCCAGTGCCACAGAACGCCATGGCTAAGGTATACATGCCCGAACGCCGGAGGATAGGGTCTTTGTCTCGGGACAATGAGGTCACAAGGGGGTCAGCCTCCTCGAGGCGGCCGTACGTGGTAAGGGCAATTCCGACCGCTAAGCCACGGAGAATTTTCTCGTGCTGCGTCTCTTGTGCGTACTGAAAACGTAAAAAAAGAACAATTAGCGGAAAGATGCAAACCATAGAACAAGAATCTAACGATGACACTCGACATACTAAGTTCGAAAATAGCATATAAGATGATTCCGAGTTTAGAGCGAGAGATATCAATTTAGATAAAATTGACATTTTTGAGTAAAAAATTAATCTTTACAAGGTAATATCGACACATTCCTCTGCTAACCGCAGGTAGAAGTAGTTGATCATCTATGAGAGACAAATCAAGACCCTGACCCTGAGTCTACTCGTAGTATAGTATACCAAAACTTGGAGCCATAAATAAACCAAGTATTCAGTTATGAAGACGCTTACGGCAAAAAAATCTTTTTTCCCACTTCTAATTTAAACAACAATAATATACTACATAATAATTTTGGCATTATCCATTTCTTTGATAGAATTGAGGGCAGCCAGAATTTTTCCAAATGTTTCCAAAAAAATGTTGGGTGAAATTGCACAATTTGAGCCAAACGTTAATTTGGCTATAGAATTTATCCGGCAAAGATAAAGGATATAGTCGCCCTCACGACAGTACGACAATAGGAATACATTTCTTCTAACAAAGCACCCAGCAACTTGGCCTAGCTCACCCTCAAAGCCCTTAAAGTTAAAATATATTTCTACATCAGTGGAGTCCTCGCAACCTAAAGCCAAATTCAGAAAGAACTTCTACGATAAGTGAGTCATGAGTCGCATTATATTTTAACCAAGCCTTGAGCAATGCTGCTAGGTCATATACTAGGTCAAGGTGTTCACTCCACGTCCTGCGGCTAAAAAAAAATAAGATAAGCACAAGTAAACGTCATATTCACAGATTCATCGGTAGACTTTCTGTAGTATTAATGACACCCAACGTTTGTTTCTCGGAATCACTTGAGCGCATAAGTAACGTATATTAAATTGTGAGTGGACAGGTTATTTCCCAGCCTTAATCAACAAGGGCGAATTACTCCACAAGGATTTTCCTTTCCTTAACACCGAGGTTCATTATCGCCAAAGGATAGCAGATCGTGGTCCACTACAAAGGGTCATATTGAGGGGCTACCACGACGGCGGCTAAGGACTGATCGATAGTTGGCAAAAGTTTGGATAATAAAAGAATGAGTTCCGAAACCCGGTAGGGTTCACCACCGGGTGCAAACGAAGCTCGGAAATTCAATGGAAATGAGAGGAGATCTAATCTGCCTCTCCATTTCATTTGGCAACGGGTCAAATAGGAGACAACAACAGCCTTACGGTGCTGGATTGGACGTGGAATGCATTTTAAAAGATATTACTTACTAAACCAACTGACGCAAAAAATAAAATGCACCACCAACTCGGAATTTGAAAACTAAGTTTAATCCAACATTTGGAGAAAGAAAAAACAAAAAAGCAACCATAGCGTAAAAAAATGATGCATACGTAATTACTTTCATCATGATTGAAGAAAGTCATAAATTAACGTAATAAATAAGTTTGATAAAGCAGTTGGTGAATAAAAATAGAATCAGAAAACCATTTTTTCCATATTATGTTTAGCATACAACCAAGATTTTATATAGCTCTAAATGGAAAAGTAAGGATTTTTTATATTGGGTGGAAAATAATAGCAAAATTGATGCACAAATAATGGCAATAACTTGAGTGCTGGCATATTAAGTGGCGCTAGGCAGATATCACCTTAAAACTTCACTGTTTCCGGTAAACCAACAGGCGCCAAGGGCACAGATTTTTACATAAATCACATTACGCCTACAAACATCACATCTCAGAAGGCTTGCCAATATCATTCGTAAAAATCTGGGATTATGGAGACGACTAAACTCTTTGGGATGGGGAAAGTCAAGTTTCGATTTGGTTTAAAGGTTTTACCGCACGAGAGAAGAGAGAGAGAGAAAACGACGACCCCGGGCAATGTGGCGAGAGGATATCACGAGGTGAAAACGTTATTGATTGAATATCCGATAACAGCATCAGTCCAGAATTGAGAATTACTAGAGAGAGGCAAGGGCGTCGCCTATCACTTTCTCATCATCCATAATTAATACGACCACCATCCTTTTAGGACCCAGCGGAAAGGTTCCCCAAGCAACTAAGTAAATAAAACGTAACTTCAAATACACCGTGGATAACACGTACACCACTGAAAATGGGATGTCCTTCCTACGTCGAAACCATCGGTAACGATCATTGGAGCAGCCAAGTGAAAATGTAGTAATCAACGACAGAAAGGGTAACCTAACGAAAAGTCACTAATCGCCAAGAGCACATGGAAGCAGGGCTTTGGAGACGAGGTCCCACTGGAGAGTGGTCTACGCTCCAGCTCTGGTTTATTCCATAACCCCAGGACCGGTCGAACAATTAGTTCTATTGGATGATTTTTATAATTATATTGTCATATTAAGTGATTTTCGAATGTTTTCATGAAACACTAAAAATGTGTTCCCTATATTAACAGACTTGCACTGTTAACTTTTAAAACAACACACATAAAATAAATCAATTTTAAACAAATCATATTAAAAAATAGAGAAAATGAGGGATTCACACGTTTACCTTATTCACATAAACATGAGGACATAATGACACTTTCAACATACCTCTTGAGTAAATTAAGATTACTCAGCACATGAAATGTTAACAGTAATGAAATGTATCTAACAAACGTGTAGCGCAGATATCCAAATCGAATAGGTTATTTAAAATTCGGTGGTCTGAGCCAGAGTGGAAAAATTTTACTTCAGAGCTACGGCCTTAGTTCTGGCTAAATCAAAAATTTTGAGCTGCGGGTTGCTACAGCTTTCTACCCTGCTAAGAAGGCATGCCAAAAGCAAGGTAGTGGAACTTATAAGGCCAGCCAGTGAGTCAAGACAAATACTAAGTTACATATTTTAATATATCCAGTTTTAAAAACCGTATTTTCGCTTATAAAATGGTTTAACATTGAAAACCAAAATTAAGGCACAAAGTATGCCGATTATCCCAAGATTATATTTTAGATGACCACAATTGTCCAGCCAAAAGAGCCGACTGCAGCGCCATTTTCACGGAACCACCGCATTTTCACTTCAATTATGGCAGTAATTCACTAAAAACTTTAAAATACCTATAGGAGGTAACCAGCCTTTATTTTATTTTTATTCGATTTCCCAGGAGTTTCCGCTTTTAATAAACAGTTTTAATTAAAAGCTTGAATAAGCTATCTCGTGTAATTTGACGTTTATCCGCTGTAATCTGAGCTATCTCCGGTCTTTTCCGTAACACTCTCTTCAACATGCCATTCCCTCTCAGTAAGTCTCCAAGTTACTATTTCAATGACCTCCAAATTTCTCCCATACCCTTCTTTTCCAACCCTCCGAAATCAAACACTTCATTTGTTTTTCTGTCCAACCGGTTTACCTTTTTCATCCTCCTCCACAAACACTACTCAGTAGTAAATAAATTCACTCAATCATAGATAAATTTTCCCGTCGCCGCTCATCACAAACCAATTTCATGAACCCTACAAAGTTACATTCCAGCCTGAGATTATTATTATATAGATAAAAATTTCATAGACAAATGACAATTGTCAAATGGCATTTTTACCCCCCCCCCCCAATTGATTCCCTAGCCATCACCATTGTTTCTTTTGTTAGCTCAAGGTGGATCACTAATACTCGACCCAATCATAATAAAAGTGACAGTCGGGGGACTGCCGAGAGAGGTAAGAACTTAAAATAAATAGGTTAAATCATTGGTTTAATAAATTAACTGATATCAAAAATTGAATTAATGAGAGTTCATTGTCGGTTTATATTTGTTAGATCATTTCACTAAAATAATAGTCAATCTGATGATAATCAATTGATATTAAAATCGATTAGGTCATTATTCCCGATGTAAAAATTACAATACCGAATCGAATTAAATACACAATTGGATGCTCTAATTCAATAAACGCTAATGTCCAGTTGCCAAAGGCATTATTATTGACTGAACCGAATTCAACGTCTCTGTTTTTCCTGGGAGCTTCTTAAATTATTTTTCCATCACTCACGTAACGCTTTCCTTATGGTGAAAGCTACTCATCGTTCCCGAATGATTCGTTGTAGGCCTATATTTTTCCCATATATATTTATATGAGACACGTCTTCAACAACACTCGTTCGTCACTGGGACGTGGCGCCAAAAACGTGTAATTTAGAGCAATTGTACCAACTTTTCCAAAAGTTCACGGATTCGAAAGGGAAACGTAATTCGGTTGAAAGAATAAGAATCTTTATCAATTATCTTTCCTTTAGCGTTCGTCTCGACTTCGTGCGACCAGTATATCTCATTTAAATACGCAAAATAAAAGAAGACTGCAAGCGAAAAAGCGACAAGTGCCGACAAATGCGTACGGGTACAGAGGGACGAATTCCAAATGCTATCGCAAGTGTTCTACATTCTTCCTCATGTAAAATATATTTGGCTAGGCCCCGTTAAAGGAATTTTCCCGTCAAAAATTCCTAGGTAAGCAAGGTTCGCCATCACAAGCGTACATACCCACCTATTAACAAATCCTTTCGGCAGAATGTTCAACCTAAAATATGCCAACCACCACCATCATTGATCTCATTTCTGTGGAATAAGAACATGCGCTACACGGAAGGAATGTTATCGTGAATAAAATAACACGATCACGTAAAGCCTATCTCAACAGTGACAACCTATGTCACCACGGATGGATGCCACGAAAATCACTTAATACGGAATGATAACTCTACACGGCAAAGCGGGACAAAACAAGATGAGACAAGTCGCTTTCTATCCGTTTCCGAAAACGAATTCGTAAGGCCCAAAGGACTCACGGGTAGCGTTCCAATTATCTCAGCGTCCATCTGGAGAAACGTTCGCGCCGAGTTAAAAAAAAAATACCTTTTGCGTCGGAGCCCAAACCATCAAAATTACAACGCCACAGCTCCCCTGAGATCTGCTTGCCATAGAAATTTAAACACCTCCCCATGAAGCGACAAAACTTATTCAAAATAATCTCCCGGCTTATGCTGACATTTGAGTGATTGATAGCTGGGGCTCAGCGCTGTTTTTTCCGGAATATATTCCAGGCAGGTCGATAATTTGCGGTTAAGAAAAATGGAAATGCTATTCGCAGTGTTCAGAGATTAGGGAACAGAGGCCTACTGAGGTGTGAAGCCCGACTCGCTGCCTGAATAAAATTGCGCACGTGAGAGAAATGAATAAGCTGACACTTCACTCATATCACACTTCATAACCTTCAGTGTCAACGCCAAAGTTGAACAAAAATTCCGGCCAGAGTTATTCGTCACTCAAAAATAACAACCTCGCGCGGATTTTAAAATAGTTTTATCACACCAATACTAAGCTGACTCAATCGAAAAACACCCAGTGGTTGCAAAATAACCGAAATAATATACATTTTGATAAGTGAATTACTGGGAGATGGGAATCAGCTAGGTCAGAAGAAAACAAAAATTATTCATATATCTCCAACAAAAGTTCTCAAATACGTATTTCTTCTGCATAAATACATAAGAACTACCAATAATTGAATTGCAGGGTATATAGCCCGTTCTACCTGGGACGCGTTATTGCACAATATGATATACGTTCGTACGAGCATTTTAAATTGCGTTGCGTAAAGCAATAACAAAATATCCTGCACCAAATCCGTAATCATTGCACGCCAGATTGAGAAAAACATAGTTTTAAATTGTGCACTTTCGTGCGCCGTGTAAAACGAATTTTAAAATCATCGTCAGTGGATGTTGTCTACACCACAGAAGACTGAATTCCAGGGACATCTTTTCAATTTTCCACCTATTTCCTGCTCGCCATAAGGTCTCCCTTTCCTGATTCTTATACGCTCTTTCTCTCCTTAAAAACTCCAAAATCGGCGCCCCTACTCCACCCTTTTTCAAATGTTCCCGGCTCTAAAAACATCCTCCATCCATCTTTTCTGCCTCCACCGAATCTCCTCCACCAACCACCAATCCATCCTCTCCCACCAAATGACTGACCTCACTGTTCATCACCGCCCAGTCTACCATCTCTATTCTTCGCCAAACCCACGTCTTGAGAGACTCAAGTTCACGCACACCCTCTCCGCAATGACTGTATTGCAAGATATTTTTCCGTGCATAAAAAGTGAATATAAAAGAGTATGGGGCATAAGACATGACAGATGAGGGTCTAAATTTTGACTAATGGCTGCAGAAAAACCATAATTACACAAGGATTATCATTAATTATCAGAAGCAAAATTATTATGTACGAGCAAAAAGGGGTCTTCATAATGGAAGAGGTAACTTCATGATTCTACACTATATTTTTTACGTATGAATTAGCAATGAAGAGCGGAATCAGATGAAGTTACTTATTTTATTATGAATGATATAACAAATTCACCGAATAACGCCGGAGTTATAGTCTTATATGAACGTGAATTAACTAATGTGTCACACACCACTTTATTTTCTTTTACGCCATTAACTAAATTACTTAGCAACCCCTTAATTTAACATCCTTAAAAATTTGCTGCATGGATTCAATCCTTGGTCTTCATCGGTATATCATTCAATTCGTTGTTCATCAAATCTATACTGATTCATTTTTACCATTACTTATCACATTAGCATTCAACCAAGTCAACAGTGGTAATTCAACATAGTCCAGCACCTCCTTGGACCACTCAAAGAGTCCATTAGACTGAAACCTGAATATGAAGTTAGTATTCAGAAAGGGATGCACGGTTAAGCCCAAGCGTGGAGGACATCAATTCATAAAACCCACACAGAGCATGAATATGTTTCACACTGAGAGCGAACGGGTACACGAACAACCACTCAGCAGTCTGATTAGACGCCGGGTACAATCGAGTAGTGGAAGTCAGCGTAATTAGGACCACCTAACTTAAAATGCAAACGGCTAACTCCATTCTACATCTATATATTACCCTGCGAGCCGTCGTCTGGGCGTTTGGCAGGGGGTGTTGGGGCACCAGCCGTGTAAAGATGTAAGGGATAAGGTTTTGGGAGGTGAAATGGTGACGTGAATTAAGGGAGTGTATTTAGTGGAGCTCAGTGTATACATGTGGTCGCTTATTATGCGCGGAAAGAACGAGCTTTTGTACCTATCTCTTCGCCAATGTATCTCTCTTATTTTATCGCTTCTGTCAGACCTAAAAACATAGTGAGGCGTCATGAAAATATTGCGTGTGTCGCTCTGTAACACACCAGTTCTGGATTTCTCAAGCAAGCTAAGCCTAGAGTGTAATCTCCGAGTGTCTAGGGGCTCCCACCTAAATCCCTCTTAGAGTTGTGAGACACTCTATGTTCGCTCGTAGCAGTTTTGAACGCAGCGTGCAGATTTTCTTAGTATTGTACTAATTTTTCTGGTTGAATCTTTTTGACCAGTGTCCCAAATTATCGCGGCATTTGAGACCCTAGTCATTTTGTCATTGCCATTAATCCACTACAAAGACGAAATGACTAACTATACCCAATGAAGATGACACTGATGCGGTCATATTTCACCATTTTTAACAGACAAGAGCATTTCAAAATATTTTTATAAAAATTTCAGTTTCGTGTGATTTGGACCGAGGTCAATTAATTCGGTCCGACTAGTAGCATAATATGGACCGGAACCCAAAATTTCGCTAAGTTATAAGAATGCTTGCAAACTAATATTTTCGTTGCTTTCAGTCTTTTTTTTTGGTGCGTTATTTTTTTATTACTTGGTTGATAGTTTTCGTTAAACGATTTGCTAATATATTTCGAAATGCAACACGTGTAATTTCAATAACGTATGTTGTCCCACTACAGATGGTACTGCTTCTTAAGCGTCCCTTAAATTTCTTTTTTTCCCATTTCCAACATACCCACCGATTTTCTCACCACACGCATCTTCATCAGTAAAAAGATACAATTAGCGTATGCCCGGGCCTAAGCCAAACCAGGCCAGGACCAAATACCAGGTCAAAATACATGCTCAACGGTGGTGGGAATTACACGACGAGGAAGATAAGCGCAAATGACTGAATTTAAGAGTAACATTACAATAATGAGAATCTGTACACTTATACCGAGATTACTAGCGATTAACAAACAGCAAACCTCGCAAATAAACCAGTGAAAGTAACTCCGTAGGCCGCTATTACCCCAGGAGAAAATATTACAAAGAAGACGGGCGATTCCACTCATTCCGCATTTAGGGGTCAAGCACCCAAGCCGGACTGTTGAAGTTTGGAGGGAAGAAGATTGAAAGGAACGCCCTACCGACATGTTATAAAAAGTGTCAATAGCTTTAGTTGATATAAAGACAAGCAATTACACCGTGTTCTAAATTACACGGGCTTTCCCCACAGATAATGCTGAGCAGGGTAGAGGGAAAGACCCAACGAGGTATATTAACCAGAAATCCGTAATAGGGTGCTATGCCACGAGACAAAAACGGTATCATGGAATAAATTCCATAAAAATTCTGATAGATTTTCAATTACGCTTCGCGGTTTGAATTGTGGTCATAAAACATTCGTGGGAAAAATAATACCAGGAACTAATTTTACACTATCCTTTCTCAAATAATCCTAGGTCTTGCCTTCAGATGTATGAAAGCGAAATGCAGGAACCATCATTCCACCCCTTAAGTTGTATCACAATAATTCACTAAAAAACTAACTTATAACAAACATGTGCTTATATGTAACACACTGACATCAACTGACTAGCCAAATGCCGCAAACCTAATCATACTATTAGAGATATTAGCATGGTTGGCGCACGCATTCTTTAAGATCCCAGGGTAACCCAATTAACATACAATCCAAAACGGGAGTGACAACACTTAATTTTCACTCAATTTTCTCACAACAATACAACTGCCGTTATTCTCTTGATAAAATATAATCACCAACTTCAAACTTAACTGCACGTTGTACTTTGGCGTATCATTTTATTCTGTAAGCTACATATTTTCGTAGTTACACCCACGAAGAAAATGAAAAGCAAAAATCGCAATTTTGAGCGCCCAGCTAGTTTACACTAATACATTTCTCTTTTAAGAGGGCTCTGAAACTCGTTTGTTGGACTTCGGCATATCTTATGATCAATAAGCAGCACATATATAACTTCCTCCACGGAGAAAATTAAGTCCAAAAATTGATTTTTTTAACCGCGAAGCCAATTTTCTTCGCTTCTAGATGAAAAAGTGTATGCACGTTCAGAAAGTTCTTGAATATCAAAGGGTCAAACTTAACCATTATATGTATACTTGGAATTACTTGGTATATACTTGGAATTTAACGATAGTCAAGATAATAGTCAACGATAATCAACCAGTACGGAGAGAAATGATAAGGAGTAATAAGCGTAGAAAGACAAGATAAAGAGGGTAAGGTGAACTCTTAGAAAACCAACTTGAGATATACGTAATTCATACGTAAAAAGTAAGCAAGTTCCATTTTACTTTCTGCCTGAGGAAACGCTGAGATAGCGACTTCATGAAGGATGCTCGTCGATTGCTCACAGGCATGGGAGCAAACAGCTAACTAAAGTAGTTAATTAGTTTTAACTTGGTAGTAAAGGTTAAAATGTTTAAGAGCAATGAAAATTACTTCTGGTAATTCCTATCCTGAATGCAACGTTAGATGTTTCACAATTTACCGAGAAAGTGCGCGACTTATGGAATTATTTGAAATAATAGCATAATATTTGTACCGAATCACGCGATTCACATTTTCGAAAGAATATTTTTTTTTAATGGATTCTCAAACGCGACTAACTTCCTGATTGTGCCTCGTACATTCGTTACTGTACTTAAAAATCTTACGTAAAAATATTTAACTGCGCATGCTCCCCGCTTGACATGAAAAGCGAGAGAACCGACACCTGAATCTCCATCTTCTTCGCCATCCTCCAGTCTTCCATCGACAGAACTGCAAAATGTTCGAAAAGTGAGATGCAAAGGAATCCACATTGATGACAGCACTTGACGCTGCTTAGAAAGATGACGAGTGGAACGTCTCATATTTCCAAAGAATCCACATACTTGTAACGATCAAGGCGAAGGAAGACTTCACCGAGATCCTCGGTGTCAATGTAGCTCGTACTTCGGAGACAGGCATCTGCTTCTCAATTTTCGTTACGGTGTGACGTCCACAAGGGATACCCGCACGAATTCGAGATAAAAATCATACAAGGCCGCGGATTGCTGATAGCTACAGTTCCAATAAAGTCCACCCGAAAGAAACAAGCACGCGGAAGATATTTTATCAACTAGGCGGCACCTCACACGTAGCCTATCAAGGGCTGACGTTATCGTCACAGACACGTTTTAAATTCGTTCCACAAAATCGATTACGTCCATTCGTCAAGAGTATATTTGGTCGCTCACAAAAACCGAGAATAGAATATCGGTTATTAATTTTATGCTATCTTTGCCTGTCAATGACTCTCCACCATGATAAAAAATAGGATCATTCAAATGTCATGCAAATATAATATATCCCCAGGCCCCGGAGGCGACCAGATAAAGTCCTCGCCTGCTCGACCGAGGGTCGCGGGTTCGTATTCCGCCTGGGTGGAATTATCGCCACTCACGGCAAGGGCGTTTGTGTTCAAATGTTGTTGCTGTTATTCACCCAAATAAATCGGCCAAATTCGCTCTATTCGGGGTAGTGAAGATAAAATAAAGTCACCACTATTATATGGATAGGAGTCGAAGTCGTAAAGCGCGAATTTTTCAGTAACAAGATGGCTTTTCAGCGCCAAGACGTAAATGATTGGGGCATAGGGTACAAATGGTGGCTGGAACACTGAGTTCTCAATCCCTTTGACCATATTTGAATGCACTGACAGAAGCTGTCGGATGAAGTAACCTTTACTTTAGCTTGAAGTGAGAGTTCTGTTTCTATTCCATCACACAGACGGTTAATAGATGTGATCGTCATCGCGACCGTATCGTGCGATCGATGTGATCGTCATCGTGACCGTAATGACTTCGGTCTTCAAAATGGGGTAATATTTAATCAGAAGTCATTAAACTGGGCCTAAAACGAATCATAACCCATGCTGGTCTAATACCGACGCCATATTTTTCATCACTGAATATGACCCAACCTCCCATAAGCACGATGTACTCGCCTATGCCCGAATTGACATCTCTGTATCACATATAAATTGTCATGTTAAACAATCCCATCCATCGTCCTCTAATACGCAAACCGCTGTAGAAGGGCAATGTTCACAGTCACTTCCCTTAAACGCACTCCATCAACCAAAACAAATTGTTTAAAGCATCAGTCACAATTTAAAGGGTGACATCACGTTTTTGCCTTCAAGAGCGAAATTGAGAAATAACTATAACGCAAGCATATGCACCTAGGGTTGAAATTCGCCATGAAAAATCATTTTACTTGACTAGGATTCGAACCCGGATCTCCCAATTGGCGGTCAGGTGTGCTAGCCAGTTACATCCCTGCGAGTGACTTCGTAGCATATCATTTGTAAATGCAATGATTGGAAATTAAGCAAGCATATGCGTTATGAAGACGCGTGATCGCACCCTTAGGGTAAGAATAAAAAGAAATGACTGAAGATCCTAATACGTAGTGTAGCGTTGTATGGTCCGAAACACGGGGTGAAGATGAAAGCAGGTAGCTTGCGCTTGAGATCTGGAGACTTGAGGAGGTGCGATGGACGAAAAGGGTGACGAACGAGGAAAGGCTGGGTATTGTTGGTGTGGCGAGGAAACTTGGTGGAGATCAAGGTGGAGTAAGCGGTTGGAAGGGGTGAAAATGAAGGAAATCGGCTGTATGGATCGAGTGTAGAGAAGTAGTAATGGGTTTTTTAAGGAAACGGTGTTATACGGTCGTTGTAGATCAGATGATAATAAGATTCTTGAGTTTTGGTCATTCACACATTTCACTCACATCACATAACAGTTTTTGTTCAATATTAAGCTCCGTACCCTGAGGATGCCATTGTCTCAGTGCCTGAGGATGCCTAAGTGCACATGAGGATTAGGATGATTAGGCGAAATGTTGGATGTGAGTGAAATACATGAATGACCAAATACTCAAGAATCTTGAGATTATGTACATTATATTGGTCGAGAAAGTTATAACTGGTTACAGACAAGATTCGATATCTAAACCAATCTCAAACGGAGTCTATGTCTACTAATTAATTTACTTTCCCTAAAATGCGCGAGTGATCTACCATAACGACCACCACCATGTATCATGTTCTTTATTCACTTTCCTTAGATAATTGGTAATACTAACGGCACTTGTCCGATTCACTCATCGCGTTTTCTGCTAGAGCAGAAAGTTAAGTGGAAAAGTGTCGGGTAGGTTTTCGATAATTTACATTCATGTTTTTTCTTAAGATTCATAATGCTACAAAAAAAACCAGCTTTAATGTCAACACTGGCACATCTCCGCTAAAAACACTCACTGCTCTCCGCAATAAACTAAAATTCGGTTCGGGGATTAAATCTCATCCCAATAAAGAGAAGGTAAATACCATTCCACAGTTGGAAACGCGTTTCAACGCTAGACTCATATTGCCACGTCCGTAAAGAGAAGTTTTCATTCGGGTGTTTCCCTCGCCGATACTGCCAACTATGCATCGATTGAAACGTTCACGGAAACATAGGTATTCAATCGTGCTCCCGCCTGTCACATGCAGAAGCGCTGTCGCCAACGAAGGAGAGATTGTCTCTCGGGCAACGCTCAAGCGCGTTCCTCGAACGTAGGGTTTCCGAATTCCCAGCATATTAGAACCTTCCGGAATCGAGACCGGGAAATCGAAATTCCCGAGAATTCCCGATACCATATTCTTTATACACTTTCCTTAGATAATTGGTAATACTAACGTATTTGTCCGTTACATCCACCGCGTTTCCTGCTAGAGCCAAGTCTAGTTGGATGGTGTGGAGCTGGAAAGTGTCGGGTGGATTTCCGGTAATTAAAATTTTGGTTTTTTCTTAGGATTCATTAATAGGCTATGGTGGGCTGTGTTGGGTGCGTTCTCTGACGTAACAATTTTTTTACAACAAAATTCAGTATTTCAATCGCCACACACTTTCATAAATTCTTCGGCGATAAAAAATATAGTAGTTACCCAATTATGACAATTCCAACACACTGTACAACGGTAACTATAGCGGAAAATTCCCGAGGGGGGACTAAAGCACAATAATGCCATTAACAACAGAAATACTTCTAGTCTACATACAGAAAAACCGTAGCGGAGGTGTAATATAAAGGGCACACGGCCAGGGTGCTCAAGCAGTTTTGAGAAGGGAAAGAGACTGCGATGACAGGTTGTCACAAAATCGGTTCTAATCAACACTATCACATTGGATCGGCTACTGCCATATCTACGGTTTCCTCAAAATGCAAACAATATTATTCCATTTGGATTCGCCTACCTCCCTCGATGTAAAAAACATTACACCCTCAAGATATACCAATTTCATTCAAACTTCATACCTCCAAAAACCTCTTTCGTAAAATTCATTGCAATGTATACACCATTTAGTGGAACACTACTTGGTGTATGCAAAAACCAGTTCATTTTCCGGGTTCCCTCCCGACCACAAGGATTTCTACCAATTTCGCCGTTTCTTTTTTACAATTTCAGGGCCTGTCCCGAAGTTTAATTTTCTCCTTTCTCTCCCATAACCACGTCTTTAAGCGCGTCGTTTTGGTTTTATAGTCCCTTCACTCTTCTTTCGTGTTTGTGCACCATGTGGTGTTAAATTCCACTCGTAGACTGCGGAATATTTTATATGGCTTGAAACATAAAACACACCCATCAACTGAAAGGTCGGTTTCAAAGGCGAGACCCGCCTATCCTTAAACCTGAACAACAGCGAGTGAAATTAACGCTTCCACAGAAAGGAGTACCTTACTCTAACCACCAGTAGTTTCCCAGAAATACCTGGACCCCAAAAATAAGAGCGCAATCATTTTTAGCCACATAGGTTCTGAAATTTCATCCCGATTTCAATTCAGAACTATCCGGAAGAAACTGAGCCCATGTGGCTATCAAACAAGCCAATAGCATGGTCCTCCCTTTTCCAAAAAATTTAGAAATCCCAGCTAACATAATATGCATCAAATGAAACTCCATTTACGACCTTACAGTTCATCAAGGATGGGGCTCCAATTTAAATGTAATCTAAAGACTCACAACATTAAGTTTTCACTTCCCCTTGCCCACAATTTTTTCCAATAGCCCATCCATAATTTCACCATTTTCACTTCATTTTTACGATTTCATTCTCATCTTTCCTCCGCTTGTTGGATGGACTATAAAAAAGGACGGGCAAATGCGGATACCGCGTAAATATCAAATTTTAAAAAACTTCCGGGAAGGAGGTAAAGTTTCTTCGTAACCATGAGAGTCGATCGCTTCCACATTTTTAATCCATAAGGAAAACAAGCTAAATCTAGGGTTTTAGATCCCCTAGATATATGAAAAAGATGTAAAATTGGATGGCGAACAAGGTGAGGGGTGACGCTACACAGAAGAGGGAACATATACACGGGAAAATGTAGGGTAAGCGTGGAGGAGAGGAATAGGCACAATGGATGGTGTGAAGAAATACAATGGTGCGAAGATTTTAAAGGAGATTTGAAGCTGGAAAAGCTATATCGTGTCATTGATGAAGTCTTCTCGGGTGTGGCACCGGGTTAGGCTTTCCATGACCGATGTTTCGATGAGCTACTCGCTCATCTCCCTTACAGCAAAATCTGAGATATTGTTCTGCGAGAGAACTTTTGAGCAACTTTTAAGTCAGCAATTTTGCAAACAGGACTGTCCATGGACATGCCATTTTTGTGGTACCAGAACGCCTACGCCCTACCTACGCCATACCATACCAGAGCGCCTATGCGATGAAGTGGTGTGAGCTGTGCGTGAAATGTTTGAAATATTACTATTGTTACTATGGTAATCCACTAGTTAGATATGTTTCAATGGAGGGAGTAAGAATACTCTTGTTAATACAGGCGCAGGATCCTTTCCGCTAATAAGACTTCTCTATTCATCACACCATACGTTCTACTCCCTTTCACCTCGTCCATTAAGCCAATTACTCTCTTCCCTTTCGCCGCTTACCGATCATCTTCCTCAGAGCCTTCAGTATCTCTTCACCTCTCACTACTTGATATTACTACCTACTATAACTCCTACTAATCTCCTCCAGACGCATCCATTCCTCGCCCACCACATAAGGAACTTCCTCGTTCGTGTATGTGAAACATCATCTGCAATAATTCCTATTGGACGAGAGTGTTGAAAACTAGTACGTATCCGCAGCTGATAACTTTACTTCTTACCCCGAGATCATTTCAGTCACGTACTGAGCGGGCGTGCTCTTTCCCTTTTCGGTATCACTATCTCCTTGAATACCTCACGTCACCTTCCATCCACCCACTCACAGTATGGCTGGCGAGAGTGGCATGACGAGGGGACACAAGGTGGGGGGTCGCACCTTCTCCGCCCCCTTTAACATCGTCTTCCTCATCCACCAGCTCACATACATCCAGCTCGCCCAGACAGCCCACACACATCCCTCGAAAGCCATCTCCTTCTCCCGCTCGGTGAACCCATATCACACCGCCCATATTCCACCCTCCTACACCCCACACACACTTCGGCGCCCACCTTCCCCAGATCCGCCCTTCCAATCACCCAGCTAATACTTTCACCCACGGCCACCCCCTTCACTCCATCACACCCAAAACGTCCGATCCCCGGAGAAAGAAGGCACCCTTTCTCTCATCTATCGCCTTCACCTTCTGCTTGACACCTCCGAAAAATTCCAACAGCGTACTTTTCGTGTTCATGACGCCGCTCGCATTCTCGTCTCAATATCCCTCATCTGAGGTCACAGGTAATCGACAAGCGATACCTCATGCAAGTGCAAATGACAGGCTTGCTTTTAACCGGTGGCATATGTAAAGGTGGGAAAAGAGGTCATTCCGCCACGAGCGGTTCTTTTTCGGGAAGAAATTTTCGACATTAAATTATTTGAAATAGATGAACAAATGAAAGCTTAAGGGTGAAATTTTCCCAAGAGTTAGCCATGGCATATGTTGGATCCTATTCCTTCATGTGCAGCTGCATGTGTCACTCCAATCAAGGAGGAAAAAACAGTCGATACCTATTGGCCGGCGCACGAAGTAGCACCTGATGAAATGGGATCCAACACATCGAGTCACTGCACTGTGGTTCCGTCCACGATGAGTGGCGGGATGACAGTCAACTTTCTGACTGCATACACTCAGCGTTGGCAGAAATCTTCGGGCAATGTTTATTAAGAGAGTTTCTCTTGTTCCTCCAACGCAAATCCCCCAACTAAGCAAATCCGAGCAAAATACGAGGCCTTTTCTTCCTGACATCCTCCTAACCACGCATCCAACGACGATTCTAATCCTCAACATCCTCTCCATCTCAGGTATTTCCACTCGTGACAGGAGGAACAATCGATAAGTATACACAATTTCCCACAAAAAAATATGAATTTATCAAAAAGCTGCAACTATACTAATTGATTTAACTAAAATTAAAAAGAAAAATAGGAGAAACGTGAGAAAAAATAAGCAAAAATAAAAACATCAATTTCAGAAATTTACCATACTTTTAATGACTTTTTCGAAACAATTACGAAACTATTAAGTCAATAAGTTGAAATAAACGAACGTCAAATTTGAAGGTAGATACCACATGTATATGGAGCTTAGCCTCGTATTATTATCTGCAGCCATGAATATAGTAAATTACTATCAATTTTTACCCTTGGGCCACGATATCCATTACGCACTTCACCCGAGTATGGACCCGCTATAACGTTCTTCCATCAGTAGAGCAGTATACAAAGAATAAGGAAAAGACCGTAAACCAAAGCATATTTAAAGAAGCGATATTTGGCGGGATGTTAAGGCAACCCTATGCTATCTGTGGTCAAACGGTATAATATTACCGTTCCGTAGTTTAATTCATGAAAAGTCATAAACTGGTAACGGTAAATTTATGAGGAAAATACATTACTTCTACCGATCTTTCACAACTACCATCCTCATACACAGCTCAAATCTTCAGCGCGGCATACCGATACAGCGAAAAATCTTATTTCGCAGAGGGATATTATCCTTTCACTTTTTCTTTTGAAAACCGGCAGAGAGTAATTTACTTTCCCATAATCTGTGAGAGCAGCTCCCACTGAATCGGCACCATTGCTCATACACAAAAACATTGAAATCCATCTCAACTATACACAGATAAATTGGCCATGAGCAACATGAAACATCACGTGTTCCAGCCATAACCGAGAAATTGTAACCATTTTATTCCAACCGTGCCCTGATAACTTGGGTCAAACGGCGAAATAAAACGTCACATGTTCCGATGAATCGAAATTCGTACTTAAAAACCCGTACGCCCCTCCAGTTCTATGACGATCCCTTCTCTTACCCTACTCTTTTTCATGAGTATATAAAATATATACATACATACTCTCAAGGGTTCAACATCCCTGCTACCCACCGACTCACCCTACTTTGCCCAGCCCCCTCCCTCACCTCCAGAGTATCCTCATCCCGGCGCGTCCTAAGGGCTTCCCCGGAAATATGATGAATGCGCCTTCCTTGCCCTTATTCGACATCCTCGATTTTCGTTCCTCGGGGAGCCCGTGAATGAGGTGCCCAAAATAACCCGGTCTCCGCCGCACGCATCCTTTTCATTACGAGGATTACAACAGAAAACCCACGCGGCTCAATTAATACGGTCCCGACCGCAAGAGCTCTCAATCCACTTACGACGTCCAGGTCAAAAACCTGAGGCGATGTATTAAGCCTCCCGTCGAGTCCTAGCCGCCGATTGGCAATCGACGACGCTTCTCGGGGAGACGGGCGAAAAATCGAAGAGCAGCACGCCAATTTCACGACAAGGCGGGCACCAAAGATGTCAAAGCAAAGATTGAAATCAATTACAGTATTCACATTTTTTAAGACCTGCGTACGCGAGTCAAACATTTGCTAGAGGGGAGGTATGAACTAGTGTTTCATCCTTTTGCTGCTGTGGGCCAAATATCGGAATCCTCCATGAGAAAGCTCAAAAAACATGTCCACTCTTGTGATAAGAGAAATGGGAAATAATCATGAAGATAATCTATCGGTTAATTCTGCTATAAATGAAAGTGATTCAAAAATCTTCTAGACTTAAACATATCAAGCTTTGACATCCTTTCTTCATATCAGCATACACAATAGCCCTGTTCATCTCATCCATAATGCCGATTTTCTTTCTTCTCCTCGCCCACTTACCCAACTTCCTCCCTTCTACCACAACCTTAACCAATCATTCGCCACTTATTCCTGCATCCAAACACCAACTTTGCCTCTTCCCTATGCTCTCCTAAAGTTTCCTCTCCTTACCCATAATATCAAGCACTTACACATTCATCTTCCTTTCCTTTTCCACAAAATAAATTAATTACATTCAAAAACCTAACTTTAAAAGTTTCAGAGTAATATAAGGGAGACTGAGATAATTGAGACTGACAATTAATGACATTTAGTATATTGATCAATTCACTATATTGTAGTGCATGCCATGAGCAAGCAGTTGCATGTTGAATGCATGTGCTCCCGTAACAAAAAATCTCAACTACGTTAAGTGGAAAATGCTTTATCCATGATATTTTGCACTTAACATGCAAGCCTCTCATTTGGTAAATATAATGAAAACAGGCAACAGATTCACTTCGCCGATTGTGATGTTTAATATGAACTACTAGAGAAGTTCACAGAAAGGTGGTATGAGAAACAATATCAGCCCTTTTTAGGGCACAGAGTGTTTTTAAAAAATGAGGCCACGTTGCAGATATGAGCAGACACTGTACAATATACCCAAATAAGGTCTTACATAATGTTAAAGATTAAACTATAAACACCACCTTTATTCGTTAAACTGCAGATGTAGGCAAAATAATAGTTATTTTTGTCCTACGGTATTGGTGAAGGAGAGCAAACTACCAAGCTGGACAGAACAGTAAAGAAAGTAAAAGAAAGGCTAAGAGCTGCATAATCCCCAGAAAAAAAATAAACCCCAGTAAAAGAAAAGCTAAGAGATGCATAACTAAACCAACTACTATCAAGTTTGGTTTGATTTTCAGAAAATTTTATCACATAACTTCTCTACATGTTCATACTTGCCATTCTCAACTTTTAAAATTGCCTTAAAAACTAATGTGGAGAAGGCGCTGTAGATGATTTAGATAGACCAAAGAGAGCAATTACACTGGACCAAGTTATACTGATTTGAATTTTACACCAGCAGCAAATCTACTGAAGAGACTTAAAGATTCACCTACAGTCATTAAAACACACTAACACCTAAAAGCATTTAATGACACATATGCACCAGTAACATATCACCAATTACATGCGAGGGTGTTAAAAGAATATCTATCATGATGAAAATACTCCAAAATATTACACCTTAGATTCACAAGCACCATACCTAATGTTGCAGGGTTGAAACGTCAAAAAGTGAGTCTCCAAGGATGCAGAAAGTAAGCCACACAATGTATTTTTAAGATAAACAGCCAACTGTCAAATGAAAGAAATTGAATGACTGGCAACAGCTGGGATTTCATCTACACACTCATAAGCATTGGGTTCAACAATGTAGGAATACAGAGTAAAAATTGGATTGGAGTATATTTGTATCACAATGAAGTATCAAGTGATCAGGGAATGAATCTCCCAAGAGAATGTTAAGCTCTCGGGTTTCCAACCAGGTGATGGTAGTTTGCAGTACCAACGTTTCGATGGTATAGTCTGACATCATCCTCAGGGTGAATGTTTTGGCCAGGAGGGTGTCACTTATTAAATACCCTGTGGATGGGATCATCTTGCTTCTGGTTGGCCCTCTCTTCCGGCTCTTTTTCTAGTGAGTCTCATGATTGGTTTCCACGCATTGTTTATCTGAAAAGCTCTGTCTCTGTTGATATAGTCTCTGTAGTTGTCGATCTCCACAGCCTTCTTCACGGCCCAGTCCCAAAAACCAGGAGTGCAGTGAACAATCCTGGCCCCCTTGAAATTGACCCTGCACCCTTTCTCATGGCTGTGTTCCACTATGGCTGATTTCTCGGCATGGCAGAGCCTGAAGCACCTTTCGTGTTCTTTCAGGCATTTCATTATGGTCAGTTTCACTGATGTACACCTTCCCACATTCACATGGGATGTGGAATATGCCAGGTGTTTTCAATCCCAAGTCATCCCTAGTGGTCCCCAGGATGTCTTTAAGTTTGCCGCTTGGTTTGTGTATTGTTGCAATGTCATATTTGGCCAGTATTCTGGCAATCAGCTAGGAGATCCTAGGAATGAAAGGAAGGGCGGCTCTACTCTTCGATTTCTTCTCTTTCGTTGCATCTCAATTCCTCTCCTACAAGGCCCTTTTCAGGGTCATGTGGATATCCCATTCTCCATGCCCAATGACGAGAAAGGTCTTCCTCAAATGCTTTACTTCAGTGTCAAGTTTTTCTACATATGACACTGCTTAGAACTATGGAAAAGGTTGGTCATCATGCCTCTTACTTGTGTGGGGTGGTGGTGGTTGCTTCTTCCGTTGAGGTACAGGTCCTTGTGTGTGGGTTTCTGGTACACATTGTATCCCAGGCTTTCATCCTTCTTCTCAATGAGAATTTCAAGAAAAGCCAGGCGGTTGTCGACTTTAATTTCCATGGTGAACTGGATCTCTGAATAGATGCTGATCATGTGAGAATGGAACTCAGTCAGTGATTTAGGTGCATGTGGCCACACATGAAAGTGTCATCCACATACCTGAAGAAATGTTTAGGTCAAAGAGGGGCCAATGTGTTTTTGAAGTACTCCATTATGAGTTGGTGATTGCCTATGATAATAGGGACCCCATGGTCCTTCCACTTGCTCATATATATAAAGAATGATGTTTTGGGAGGTAAAATGGAGAAGTGTATTATGGTGTGTTTTAAGTGGAGCTCCAGTTTTATCATGGTCGCTAATTGTGAGAGGAAAGAACAAATTTTGTACCTATCTGTTCGACAATGCATCTGTCCTATTTTATCGCTTCTGTCAGACCTAGAAATGTAGTGGCATCAAAATGATATTCTCTATGTCACTCTGAAACACACCTGTTCTTAATTTCTTGAGCCAAATAAGTCTAGCATGCAGCCTCTGAGTCTCCAGAGGCTCCCTAATCTAATCCCCCTCAAAATGGTGGTGACCAATCCATATTTCTTTCAAAATTGGATACTAAAATGATCCCCAAAGAATCACAAAACACATGTATTGGAAAATTGTCACATTAAACTGAAATCAACACTCATACGCTAAAACAATCTAAACTATGAGTGCTAGTCAGCTTTAGCTGAATATATTAGGTAACCCTGCAGAGCTGAATGTCCCAGGGTGACTATTTCTGTATTGGTTGAAATTATTCACCAATATATGCAAGTAATTTAACCTCAGCGAACTGTTAAAAAAATAAAGCAATTTCTATGCCAAAACAAATACAAATATCCAATAATAGTTTCAAAAAGTCACCATGTCCTTACAACAAAGACAAAAAGGTAAGAAATTGTCCATTTCACAACAATAAGAGGCAATAATACCTCCCCCGGTGGCGGCGGGGTAAAGTCCCCGCCTGCTAACCCGAGGGTCGCGGGTTCGAGTCCCGCCTGGGTAGAAAGTTATCTGCCCAGGACATGGGTGTTTGTCCTACTTACATGGCAATAGTGCATGTTTGGTGATCTTCACCCCCTGCCACACACCCTCGTGGTGGCTCGCAGGGTATTACGTAGATGTAGATGTAATGTTTATTGAAAATTGTGGGTCTTAGCTATACCAAATCCCTCATATTTACACCCCTACCAGCAAATATAGCTTTTCAAAGCAGAAGCGGCATTTTTACAACTCCGAGAAAATAATGAAGCCTTGAAAATACAGAAATTGAGGGTGAGAGTAAATAAGGGAGACGCATAAAATACTCGAGAGGAATTAAAAAAACTGAATCCAAAAGTCATGTCTAATCACAGAGAGGTGAAGTAATTAAACTAAAGAAACATTTTAATGTAGACTGGAGGGTTGACTGCCAGAGTTGTCAGATTCTTCTACCTTCTAATTTCAGTATCTCTTTGGATTTCTACAAGTAACTTCTCAAACTGAAATTTTAAGGACACTAAAAGTTGACAGGAAACACAGATGGTCTAATAGATCTGCACCCTTTACCCAGAATGCATAAGTAGCACATAGGACTGGGTAAAAAGGGTGCCTCACCCATAATGGAGAACTTGCAAGGTTTTTTTACAGCTGTTTTAACTCATGCATCATATAGATAACCAAAAATGTTTCCTACATTCTTTCCTTTCATCTGAGCGACCCATGTTTATTGAACTACAGTCAATGGAAAAGATGATGTTGTTTCAAACGCTGCTTTTTGAGCGCCATTATGGAAGTGATACGTGTGATGTCACACCTGCCGTCCACCGTACGAGACATACGAGATACCGGTGAATAGTTCTGCGAGTATCACCGTTCCCTTACCGTTCATTTATCTTTAGCCTCGTGATATTTCGTTGAAATATTGCGTCTGAGTTTCGGAAAGTATATATGTATTTTGGTGTGCAATACTTGGCAATAGTGTTTCATCTGCATGGAAGTTTGAGCCAACTCAGATAATCTGCCTATGAAGTCGACGCTCTAGTGATGATGGAATACTTATAATGAGATGCGACATGTAGACACAGTTGGAAATACAAACTGTTAAATCACTTTGTTAATTATTTACTGTGATTTTCCCGATAAATTAATATATTATATGTTCGAAATTTCTATTGCAGTATTTCGACATTATTAGAATTGTGATCTTTTCGAAAAGTTCGATTGTAAAATTTAATTGCAGTTCCATGAGGAAGTATGACATCGATAGTGCAATAGGACGCGTTTGATAGCAAATATTGAAAAATGTATGCACAGTGAAGTGCGAAATATTGCCGGAACATAAAGTAACCGCAAAAAATTGTGAGTCTAGCCTTATGATCAGTGAAGAATCTCACGAGGAGACATCGCGTGACCTACGGTGAGGTGAGGTGATGCCAAAGATTTAATTTTTTTGCGACTGGGGATAGATGTAGAAAAAGGGTCATTGCTTTTTCTCCCATAAGCCCAGGTTCGCGAGAAAATTGTAGGTAACTGGAGAATTTGGCTCATCTTCAATTCGTCACATTAAGACATGTTCACACGATGCATGTCCTTGTAAGTATGTACGTTGATAGATAAATGCATGGACAAATTATCCGTATCATAACAGGAGCTTTTTTATGTCCACAAGTTCATGCATTGGCGCAATTTTGGGTGTAAATACGATGCAATTCTAATGGATTTAATGGATAAGATTACGCATCTGCTCATGCGTAATTAACAACAGTTTTACGCTCGTAAAATAATTATTTGCCGTGGTGGTGTGGGTTAAAGCATTGGGTGCACAGGACTCCAGTGTAGTACAGGATCGTGGCCATACTGCGTAATTTATTTTTCGGTTTAATATGTTTCAGAATTAAAGTAGAATTCCCAATCCCGAACAGGTACAACCGTCACTGCATCATTCTTAACTTTCTAACTATTACTTGGATCTTCAACTAACCCTTCAAAGAGAGAACAACTAGTGGTTCGCCTGGATTTACACTTAAGAGGTGGAAGGTGTGTCGTTGGCCACACATTTTGTAATCCGAGGATACATTTTAGGGAAGAGAGAGAGCTCCGATCAGTCGTGAGTCTATTTGAAGAGTGTTCACAATAGACAAAGATGTAATTTTTATCGTAAAGCGACGTATTCACAGTGAATTTCCTAGCAATTATACTCGAATGCTGATATTTGTAAATAAAATTTTCGCTCACCGTGAAGAATTTTCTGACATGAGAGAGTTAATAACAGGGTACGTAAAAGCAGAGGTTTGTGAAGAGGTTCATTTAAAACGAAGTATTTAATGTAAGCGAAACGTAGATCGAAGGATCATGGAGTGTTTTCCTTGCACAATCAACCAACACGGTTGAAAACCCGGAAGACCTTAATGTTCGACAACATACAAAAATGGTCATAAATTATGTTACCCACACGAGCAGCGTTCGTGCAGATGCAAAGCATCTGGTGATAACTTCATTAAATGCGCTGATTGTGGAGTCATTTTTTACTTAACATGCCTATGTGATATCATTTGAAATCATGCCGCATTACGCCGTGAACGTAAGATGAAATCCCTAGAGTTGCAATACACATAACAAGATAAAGAAAATACTGTGTAATCATGCCCTACATTTGAAATGAACTGGAATGTGTTAACTTTCTCTCTCCCGAGGTCGCCGTTTTGATTCCTCAAAATGTTACAAAAATAAATGCAATGACAGGTAAAATAGTGGAAAGAAATCTTATAGTTGCAATTTTATCGCAAACCTAGGCGTATGGGAAAAAAAATCTTACACTTTTCCCACGTTTCTCTCCTGTTCCAGAAAAAAAGTTGTGTCATTAGCAGCCTAAACCAGTCTCTACAGTGTAAGGAGTTCTGACAATGCCGATGACATGCGACTTTAAATTAATGTATATGGTTAAACTTCGCTTCGGTTCCGTTACTTTGTACGCGGAATTTCCATCGTTGATAGCAGCGTAGATGTATGCGTGCTTGCATCCATTGAATACTCCACCGTTCTAGGCGTAGCGCTCCTGCCCTTAGTCCCCGGTGACGCCGCCCGGAGTCCCCTAGACAATGCCGGGCTTGCCACCGCTGCGGCCTCCGAACGACAGGTGTGACATCAGACCTGCCCGATCTGACCATGCCCCCCTTTTCGCCCGTTTTTCGCGCCGTTGGAATTTCAACAACTTTGAGAATTTATATCTTGGAAACTAAGCGCTACTTACGCCTCGGGTTTTTTGCATCGGGCAAGATTCATCATCCTCTATTACCTCTATTTTTTTCAAAAAATCTGCAAGTTCTCCATTAACAAACCATATGCCTATCTTATAAGCTACAACAGTACAGTATTAAACTGCCAGGAAGGCTAGCTGACCAAAGATAAAATAAACTTACAATAAGTTACGGCCTACATTCTTACTCTAAATCAGCATAGCAATAAAAGGGGTGGTGCTTAATTTATCCTTCTATTTGCTTTTCCCCAGTTACTATCTACATCCACTTTCAATCAGTGCAACAATTATTTTAATACTGCATTTGATCCTACTTTTTCTTTCAGTATTGATGGATGTAAGCATGATTTACCATAGAAACTGGGGCAACTAACACAGCCTGTAGCTATCAGATTGTCAATATAAATGGCATAGCAAACAAAACAACCTGTTACCACCAGGATATTTGTAATTTAAGAAAATTGTAAGATATACATAGTATATTGTGCAAAAACACCAGTTGCTTTCCCACAATGCAGTGTTTCTTTGACTGAAGAGAATTCCAGCAGTAAACTGTCAGAAAGAATTTTTACAAATATTAACTTCAGTTGAACTAAAAAGTAAAAGGATGTTTTACGTTGTAAAGAAGTAACAGACTAGGTCATAACTTTGTGGGAATACAATATTGTTTTCTATATGAATTTGAGCACCTTGTTATGGGCATGTCCCTTCTTAGGAAGTAACTGTTTACATTTCAATGTAAAAACATGGTTAATTGTGTTTTTATTGGGTATTAAAATAATTGGCAATCTCCGAATCAGCTAGTATAAAGTTGCTCCTTAACAATGCAATGGTTGATAAACCTAATACATATGATAAATACAATAACTCAATTGTATTATCAAAAAGATAGGATATAATACCCTGCCGCTGTGCTTCCTCTCATTTTTCATTAACCCTCAAAAGTTGGACTTGATCCAACAGGAAAACCAGCCATGAGTAAATTCTTGGAATCCAAGGATAGGTCATTCAAATTCCAATCTTATTTCTACAGTTGACGGTAAATTACTTAATAATTACTTAAACTTCCACAAAATGTCCTTTGAAAAACACAATCACTTCCATTACTCAGCAACCAGTTTCTTTTCCACCCTGGTTTCACCTTAAATATTTGAGCTGGCATGGTAGGAGGGGTAAACATTCCTTTCTTCTGAAGGAGGGAGAAAAATAACAGCTAATGGAGTGTATGACTGCAGTACCACGATTATGTGAGGTGATTTGGCTTGGGGACCAATGTTCAATTCACTTCCTGTTCATCATAGCCATCAACATCACGTTCACTCACTTATACATACTAATATATGCATGTTACCTTGTGATAACCCATAAGAGAATGTGGCACAATGTACTAGAACACTAAGCCATGAGAAATGGATTAAATATGACGAGAGTTGAATTATGAGGGACAAAAAGTGAGAATTGTTAAGACTAAATTCATCTTTCTTCAACTGCTGACAAGACTAAAATATTACATACAAATCAAGAGGGATGAGAAAATGAAAATAATCAATATGAAAGATAGGTAATATAAAATAGGACGGTTGCAGTGAGCCAATCTTCAGAGCAGACAACAATGACTGATTTATCTTGTAACTGTGAAAGGTGTGAATAGAGATAAAAATCTTGTATCAATTTCTGCAGAGCAAATTTCTATTTAAAAACATTTTCTTCCTTGGAAATAGAGTCTCAGTTTACTTGAAGCCATTTTTCACCAAAATCGCAGCTTTCCAGTTCCTTGTGCTCGATTTATGGATTGTATATTTCAATGCTGAGCACGCAAATTTTGTTTAAATATATGAAGAATTTACCAGGTCATAAGTCAAAATAAAATTTCATTAAATGTTATCCATTTGCTTCATACATTCTATCCTATTCATTTCAGACCCTGAGCACTAGGTAGCACAAATAAAAACATATCAGAAGGAGAGTTGATGCCCGCCAAAGAGCTCTTCAGAACAAAAGAACTTAGATATTCCAACTGTTGTTGAGATTACTATCTACTAAGGCATCAATCTTGGTTAATGTAAACTTTAATTTGTGACTTTGCCTACCCCGGAAGGGAACGGCGTGAGTGGTATGTATATGTATGTATTTACTTTTAAGTAAAAAAGATTGCCTTTTCGAATGCTTAGCTTTGATTTATGTGTTTCTTATTAACAAAGCATTGACTATAACTATTTTATACTAAGAGTATGGAACAACCCGGCAGGATAATAAGCATTTTGCCAATGCAAGTAACCATATTCATCATTATTAATCCATGCTGAAATGCTCAGAGCTGGGCCAATGTCAATGTTTGAAAAGGAAAAACCCCAGAGTTAGCAATGTTGACAATTTTAGGTACACGACTAAATTATCAGCAAAAAGTAATTCACTCATGTAATTACAGACAATACTCTCATTAGGTAATCAATAAGCCTCCAAAAAATCATTGTACCCATGAATGAAAAGCTATGAATTTGATTTATCACTTGAAAAGCATAAGTATGAATTCATTTGAATCCAAGAGAAACACCAAATTTTAATGCAAGGACTTGCCATTGAAAAAGAAAATCATACAACTCTTTCGAAACATGTTAACTCAAAAAATATACCACAGCAAAAGAAGAAATACACCTGATATAAGACAATTCTGAAGTAAACGCATTGAAGATGATATTTTTTTCTAGCCTTCCCCAGTTGCCAGGAATTTTCCCTGGAAGCTCTTTTATATAGCTCTCATGATAACATTTTATAAACAGAGTTTTAAAAATTTCTATAGCCCCAAATCAAAACTCAGACACCACAGTGAGAGTTACACAAATAATTATAAATATCATCCAAAATAGGAGCAAATTATGCGCTGGATAGCCATTTTCACTAGGAACACTCCTCTAACAAGTCTACTTCATCTCTTATAAGGGTACAGACACCCTGACAACTATACTCGACCTTTATCTCTCTTTGACTAAATTATTCAACTGAAAATGTTTTCATCCTCCAGCAAAACTAGTTTTACCATGTTTACCAAGAATTCTACCGGCTATAACCCTCGGCAACATGCCACTTTCTTTTAACTCAATCATCACAATCTTTCCTGCCTCATCTGAATTTCCGCCACTAACTTCCCTCTTGCCCTATCACCAATAACACTTTGTTCTCTCCAGTTTACTTTTTCTCACAATTTGAAAAAAATATGAATATAGACAAGATTTGACTACAAAGTGTCTGATGGATATGGCAATTTACTGCATAATAAACTCCAATTCTGGATGATTTTCATTATTGTTCTATTGAAACTCTCCAATGTTCAGGTTTTCCACCAGGCCTAACTAGATTTCTGCTATTATTCGAAAAGACAAGTCATCCATATCTGCACAGGACTCATCACATAATAACAAAGAAAATCCAGATGGGTAGGCAACATACAGCCTCTTGAGTAATACTTACAGCCACCATGTCTTCAATGGCCTGAGTAGATTTAGATCCCAGCATCACCATTCCCATAGCAATGCCTGCAGCCTCTCCTGTAACAGCATCATCCTGGTACAGATTGAACTTCAATTGCTCGTACACATCTTGCCTGTGTGTACCCATAGCTGCCAGGCCCAAACCCAAGCAACCTCCATGACGGACCATCTGTTCCATGATAAGATAAAAGAGAATGGTGTGTTACATGACAGAAAACCAAACAAAATTGCAATGAAATCTTAAAGTGAATAACTCAGGGATAAAGGAAATAGTCTCAGGCAGAGAGTCACACATCTGAGAGCAACCAATTTTTCCCTTTAGGTTAACTTTCCCAAGCAAGACAATAGACAGCCTTATGCAAGTGCCTCATACTTAAAAATCTAAAGGCATACCTTTGTGGAAGTGACCGATATCAGTTCTTTGTCTGTCTGAACACATACTATGCACTTTTTCACACTACATATGCTATGTTTGCAACCATTTTCACCCTGATAGGGCATCTCCTGGCCAAGACGCAGTCTTATCAAGATTTAGTAGTAGGCCAGAAGATGTTTCAGGTGAAACAGATCCACAACAGGTAGAAATTAAGTGTAGAAAAGCCTCTCTTCATCCATTATGAAACAATTCTGGCCCCATAGTAGATAAACAAGCAGCAAAACAATAAATGCAGTCATGAAAATCATTCATGGCTACATCTTAAAGTGAGAAAAACAACCATCACATTCACTGGTATGCCAGTTACATAGCTATTAGGTGCCAGTGGATTTCAGGGCTGGATACAAAAATTGGCATTTGGAGATTTTATCAAGAGGGTCAAGAACCATACCAATCATCTCATAGAAAGTATTCTATCAGTCAGACGAAAAATATAAATGTTGACCCTTCATCCCTTCTGTTTACATTAAGCTAGGATAGATTCCTGGCCCCTCTCCCAACCATCTATCTCCATACATTTACACTAACCAAATTGCCTCACTGTCCTTCATGATACA
This sequence comes from Ceriagrion tenellum, assembly GCA_963169105.1. Classification (NCBI taxonomy): domain Eukaryota; kingdom Metazoa; phylum Arthropoda; class Insecta; order Odonata; family Coenagrionidae; genus Ceriagrion; species Ceriagrion tenellum. The sequence continues at coordinate 80,060,231 of OY720637.1, read as the reverse complement.
ATTAACCTAAGAAGCACATGAACTTCCCCAATAAATACGAACACAACAAAATACTTCAACCTTATTCCTTTTTCTGACTGGCATTTATTGCAAATGTCCAAGCTTAATTATTTGACTTTCAGGGTTGAAAAAGACAATATCAAACATTTACAGGGCAACACATTCTGCCCTACACTATGGCAGACAAATAAAAATTAGATATATGCCACTAAATAAAGTTTATAGCACCCAAGAAAATTAAGTTTCTAATTGTAATCGCGTCAATAAAAGGTAAACCATTTTAGAGCCAGCCTCCATCACAGAGAATGTGAAAAAAAATCAGGTATGTTTTTTGTTAAAAAGATACCTCATTCATTTTAAATCTATAACAAATTTACCAATGATATTTTAAGGCATAATTTTAGACGTAATCACTTTCAAATCATTTGACATATGATATGATTTAATTATGCTGTTTCTGCTGATTTTTATCCACGAAAAAATACTTATACTGATATTTATTGTTAAGAAAGACCAATAGGCCAGTACATGGCATTTATCACATATACTGAAAGGTCAGATATATAGGCCGTCTGGCACTCTAAAGGTTAAAATTTCTCCATCTTCTCATCTTGCACATTTAATGAGAGTACAGTTCGGGTAAGATGTCACAATATACAAGTTAGCATACTATTAATATATTGTTGTTTGTAAAATCACCTCGAGCATTTTACCCTGCAGCTTTGGATTGAATCTTTCACATATCCAGGATTGAAAAATATCAAATAGGAGTGAAAAAATGACAATCATCATGTGCACATACTGTTTTCATGGAGAATAGCTGTAAATAAGGCAATATTGGCCTGAACTGAACTATAAATAGAAGCATTCCTGCAAATCAATACCACTATTTACCTCATTCATAGCTTCCTTCAGCTGTCCCAAGAGATAGTCAATAATGGCTCCACCATGGTTAGCATGAATAAGACCCAAGGCATAGAGGCCGCCTCCTTCCGAGTACCCAGATGAAGGACCAGCTTCTTTTGGTAGATAGGATTGCATAAGGGCAAGTGCCTCTTGCTCATGACCTCGGTGTATTACTCCTAGTGATGCTGTAGCTGTGAGTTTTGCCCAATTTGTTGCCCTCGCCAGCCATTCAAGGTTGTCCCTATAACCACAACATAGTGAGAAATGAAAATCAACAATTCACATAGACAAAATGAATCATGAATCCATATTATGCCACATCCAGGCCACTTACATGTAATTGCTTACATTAAAGATCAATCATGTAGGCACAAGGCACAAACGAGAAATAACAACACTGGTAACTGAATAATGATGAAATGTTTCTCTCACACAGAGTTTAAGATAACTTGCATGGCATATATTGAGATCTTGCAAAAGACTAAAAAAATGACCTGAATTGACCACTGTTCAGTCCAACCAGAACTTATAAGGAATTTAAAGTGTTAATATAGACATGTAAAACTATGAAAGCAGACTAAACTGAAGAAAACAAAGGTATAACTTATTTTGCCTTGTTTAAGTACAGAGACAAAACCTAGAGCACACACCAATTGAACTAATTACTTCATGGGCAGAAATTTTAAGTGAACTGCTGACAAACATCAGAGTGACAACTCACTAAAAAATGTATAACATTTACAAAGATGCCATCTAATTAAACAACCATCTGGAGTGGTTAAGTTGTAAGGCACCAAATATTGTTTTATGAGATAACTTGAAAAAACTGCTTCACCAATACAGAAATTATTTTAAGCTACTTGCCTCAGAAATTGATCGCTGGTGGTGCCTGCATGCATGTATGCATTTGCAATAACAGTGGCAGTGTGGCATACAGACACCCGAACAGCATCTTTAGTTCCACGGAGAATTAAAAGATCAGCACGATTACTACGGATGAGGAATTGCAGCTGGAGGCTGATAGATAGTTCACCTCCGAGGATGGAAGCCAAGCGTTCAAGCCTCCCTGTATCGCCTGACTTATCTTCTTCTTCCTGTTACAGAAAAATTACACAATTGTAAGTACTACTGCTGTAACACCTTATATGAACTACATAGATGAGTTTTTAAAAAAAATTAGCTTAAAAATAAAAGACACACTAGTAAGATATCCAGTTTCAAGATTGTATTGCTTTTAAAAGCGTTTAAGTATTAAGCCACTGACACAAAATTTTTCCACTAGAAGTTAAGCAGAAATATGTAGATCAAAAAATTTTATTATCACATCAAGAAGTACGTTTTACATTGAATATGAAATTCCAGGAAAATGAAAGCTTTTAATGTACATATCTCTCCAACTTTATCCAACTGTTATTTACAACATAGTAATGCAACTTAAAACAAGGAATTTGTTTGAAATATTCTTTTTCAATATCATTACATGTATTGCTGCATTAATTATAAATTACAATTCCTTGAAAATTATAGATGGCTGGCAATGGCTGAAATATGTATCAACTCTGGTCATGAAATATCAAAGCTCATAAGCATAATTCTATAAAGGCAAAAGTTTATACCATTACATCAGTTCTTTTTGTTTTAGTACTTCTCTTCCATTATTTATGGCCATTTCAACAAATTAAAAGCCAGCACTAATAATTGTATAATGGTACAGATTGTCAGTTTGTTATTATACAGAAGCAAAATTGAAGATTCAGGACATTCTAAGACATTTTTGGAGTGCCTAGGGTTGGTTCCATGTCTGCTTGTAAGTCAATATTAAAATTTTAAGCCTAACACACTAGAATTTTGGCAAATAGCATCAAATACTACTACTACATCCATATAAGCTCCATTTAGAGCATGTTTAGAGATATGACTGATATTAACAACCTTAGTAGATGTTTTATCCTTTGTCTTGTCCGCTTCTGACGATGTTCCAGCAATCGCAGCGACTGCTGTCTCTCCTTCTGACTTGGTTTCCCCACTATCGCCTGCAGCAGCAGAACCTTCCGCAGGTGCAGTAGCCCGAATGGCTTGCAATACTCTGCCAAGGAACTGTTGGGTGGCACTCTCATACAAATCGAAGGCAATTTGGTAAGCCATCAGGGTACTTTCCTGCATAGTTAAAATTAAAGTGATTCTCAGAGACTAGTGTTTTCAATGAAAAGATCATCATAAGCATAGTAAAATATCAGGTCAAAATATAAGGCTTGTTTCATCAACAAACAATTTTTATAACTAATTTCTCATATCATAAATTTCTTTTCATTTACACCCTTTTCTTACCTCAGATTCTTTAGACAGCCTATCAAGGACTTCTGCAACGGCAAGTGGATCATCCAAGAAAATGAGGCATTGACACATGTTGACATAGTCTGGAGTGGCCAGCCCTCGGTACAACCCAACAAGAGATCGAAGAACAGCATTTCGAAAACCTCGATTTTGTATTAGTGACATGGCGACATTAAATGCATAAGATAGCATCCCTTGAACATCATCCTACAAACAAAAGAATAATTTAACTTTCAGCTAACCTTCTTGAGTAAATAAGAGTCAGTCTACACCAAGGTTTAAATAACTTCTTACAGAACCTTGATGACTTCCATCATATGTGGCATCAAGGATAGTAAGAATAACTTTTTACTCATCCATACTCATTACAATTCATTTAAAAACAACTTAGTTACCATCAAACCTGTTTATTAAAAAATTATTTCGCTATAAAGGATGTTTGCTAATAGCCCTGAATGCCCTTATGCACGAAAACCTAATCATACTATATACAACACACCGATGTCTTGCACAATACACATTAGATGGGAATCACAAGCCACTGAAAGGTGTAAACACATCAAGGAGTATATCTAATACTATTCTTACAGATTCCACAATTGCCCTCTCAAACACATCCATGCGGCGCGTTTCCAGAGCAATGCCCACAGCTTGGCGATACTGGCCATCATCAATACAACGCTGAAACATACGATTCACAATAGCTTCAAGCCGAGGGTCTATTTCCTTTGCCTCACTGGGGCTTTCCACCATTGCCACCCGCTGCTGAGTATAGTAGTCGATGCATTTCGCTGCCCGAGAAACAATAAATATGAGGATTATTAATAATGGACCACACGAGGCTTGCGATTTTGATTACTTAACTGCACATCTCAAAATAAGGAAATATTACACAACCATCACTTGATATCCTCCCCTTAAATTATCCAATAATAAGTCAGATAATGACCGTTGATTTTAAATGTTGGCCTCAGACTGATGGTCAGCCATGAGTTGTCATTTATGTGATCTCACAGTCAGACAAAACTTACCAATGATAGTGTCCACATATTCTGATCTCGAGTTTACATTGAATAAATTCCCAGCACCAAGGGCATAAGTGAGTGAGTCCTCGAAAGACCCAAGGTGATAGTAAACTTTGCTAGCTACGAGAGCCGCCAATTCATGCTGGGTGAATATTTTATCCTCATGCAGGATTTCACTGAAAGGAGAATGGAAACATTGGTCAATACAGTAACAGGGAATCATCGGAGTGGTGAATTTTACAGCTAATTACATTTTCTCGATGGCTTCCGAAATTTCTGGCCAGAATTCATCCACAATCAAATCCAGTTTCTTCAGAGCAAAAACTTTCAGTTCCGGCATGGGCTCATCGAGGAGGGAGATAATACCAGCTGAAAAGTAAATTTCAATGAGATCCGGCGATGCAGATTAATTAAAAACCATTAGATTCCCAGAATTTCCTTAAGGGCTTAAATGACGGGCATGGCTTTGAAAATAAAGATGACTTGCTACTCAGAAAAATTATTTCTTTCACGTGCACCCAATCATATTCCCAACGAAACATGAGATATGAATGATTTTTGCTTTTAAATTGCCAAATATCTCATGCAAACTTACCGGCTGATGTAATATTCATTTTTAATAAATGTTTACTGGCAGTTGCCGAATGACTTGTCAGAGTTCAACGAGTTTCCGTGAGGAATTTCGTAATTCGTTTTCTATCGAAGTCGAGTACGATGCGTCGCTACCGTCGCGTTTGCCATTCGAGACTGCAAAACAGCCAACTAAGAAATATTTCAAATTTGTACGTAATTCGAGCAAACTCTAAATAATTACATCCATATTCCTTTCAGAAATAAAAGGTAGGTCACAGCATAGTATTTTTGCAGAATTTCTTTCCTGCGCACCACCTTTTCGTGCGTTTTAACAAAACATCATGCTAACATGTAAATGAGATGTTGGTTAGTCTGCCAGAAGGTAAAAGGCGCCAAGCAGAAGCTAAGCGCGCTAAGTCAAATATGATAATTGATTTGTATAAGGCGAATATGTGAATAAGAATGTATCCAAGCACATATCATTTTACACAGGCCACCATGAATGCTGACAGCAGCTAAAATGATCATGAGAAAATTTTGTATGGATTGTTACTCTCGGCCAACTCTAGTTTAACTCATCTTGCTTTGCCTGACTTTCTCACAATGAGTAAGATTTGCTTATTCAATCGAATATCGATGTGCACGAACTTCTAAGCATCAATTATCTCTTTCCCGATATACTAAATGAAATCTAACATAATCATACATTTACCGGCTATTCACCATGAATATTTTGAAGGATACTTCACTTAACCATTCTTCATTCTCCCTTTGACCAAAGAATTGGCTAGCATTCCTCTCTTCAAATCATTTGTTTGTTTACATATTTTTTAAAGATTGATGTGTATGCATATTATTACAATAATTACACTTAATCACTAATCCTTCATTGGTTATAGGTACAGTGAAAATAAAACAATTTGAGACTAGTAAGCCCTGTTTCTCTTATTTCTCTTCCTATGTCTAATCTGACAACGAGCATACATATACTGTGTCTGCAAAAATCATATACTACCACGCACTCATTGGAACTTTATTGTAACATGCCATGTACATCTTCTTCGTTGCATATCTACCTATCAACTTTCTCTCCCAATATGTTTTCAGTAAGGTAATTGTGTGTCTTTAATGCCATTCTCTAAATCTTCTGTTACAATTATGCAGCTTGTTATTCAATTTTTCGGTGTTAATTCTTTTCATCACTAAACCAACTAAGAATACTCCTTTTGTGTTGATTTATTACTGTTATATTCAACCATGATCCTTCAATGGCTCATTTTGATATTCCCATATGTCCTAATGTCCCCAAAAACCTCTCTCTCTCTCTCTTTGATTCCACCAAAACTTTCCCCTGGGATTAGAAGCACAAGTACTTTATTGGCCTTGCCATCAGCCCATCAAGCAAAGTGTTCAAGGTTCAGGTGGATAGTTGTTTTTTAAGTACCTATTCTACCAGTAAGAGGTAGGTTTTCTTGAAATTCAGAGAATCTCCTCCCAGTTTTTCCTTCACTTTCAGGGGCCTCTCTATTTCTACTATTTGCTTTTTTGCCTCAGCATGCAATCTACCCTTCTTCATCCCATCCATATAATCTATTCCCTTTCTTCCCTTTGCCCTCTTGCTCATCATCCTTCCGTCTATCTCAGTCTTGAGAGAGCCGTCGCCAATTATTATACATCCTCCAGTCATCTTCTCAGGCAATTCAGGATTTCATTTAGAAGTTTTCTTTCCTTGTCCACAATACTAAGCACTTCCTCATTCATTTTCCTTTCCATCCTCAGTACCTTCTGTATCCTACTCCTCACCCACTTCTCAAATGCCTGCGGCCAATTCTCATCCTCCTCTTCTGATAGTCCATGTTTCAGCCCCATGCAACACTACCTTCGATCAAGCTCTTCATCAGACTCTTCTTCATATCCTTACATAAGGTCCTCATAATCAGCCCCCTTCAATTCATTAACCAGCCTCCTTAGAAACACCATTCTCCTCATCATGTCTTTTCAACAGTGTCCATTTCCATCTAGCATGCCTAAATAATTAAAACAATGTACTTGCTCAAGTTTGTACCTTCCAACTTTTATGACCAACCTCGCTTTCTTCACTTCAGAGAATCTCATTACATTTTTTGTATTATTTATCATACTTCCTAAATTTGCCTTGATTTTTCCTATTTCCTTTGCTTCACCTATGTTCCCATCTACTAGCTTTGGTATTCCCTCCTTTTTTTCTACTTGCAAAGCCTCCAAGTACCATCTCTTTACCCTCCAACTTTTACTAAGCCTTTTGAATCTAATGTCACATTTCATTATTTAAATTATGTAATCTGAGTCTGCATCAGCCCCTGGATAGCTTCGCAAATCTTTGAGTCATTGTCAAGCCACGACGGAAACAGTTTAATATCTCCCAGTGTCTCTTACCTTTTTCCATGTGTACTTCTACCTGAGATGGTGTTTAACCCTTTCACTACTGCAAATGTACTTATATACATCTATAATTTACATACATTTGTACAGTAGGCAGCTGTGAACATACTTTAATGCCCGGGACCCATGGGGATCTTCCTATTTGCTCATGAGCCCTTGATTTTTTAAAAATATATACCATACACTGAAAACTTTTTAAATATTTCTTAATCATCAAATAATTAAAAACCAGATATTATAAATATGTCTGTTTTGATGTTTTCTACAGAAATTCTTACTTCAGGAAGAGTTCAGCACGGGGAATTCACTTTTCAGCCGCATGGTAAACCTCATGGTCTGGAGACCGAGCCATAGCAAAAGGGTTAAATCAAGTGGTAGGGACTACTAATTTTTATCTCCAACAAAATTCATCTGCCTTCTCACCGCCTCATTTCTCATTCTTAGTCCATACCCTCTCACTGCATACCCAACTCTCCCTTCCCCACAACTGCATTCCAGTCACCCATTACTATCAGGTTTTTCTCGCCCAGGACTTTTCTGATTATCTCAACTAGCTGTTCATACACTCCATCCACCTATTTCAGGCCTTGAAATCCTCATTTGAGGATATCAAGCCGCCTATTTCAGGCCTTGAGATCATCATTTGAGGCTATTTCCCAGGCTTTTTACTATGGTAATTAGTTCATCACAGGCTAATTGTTTGCTCACTCCTTCATTATGGTTTGCCATCCACAGTTTCAACATCAAATTTTTTATATCAAAACATATGAAATTTAGATCCTTGTGGTATATAAGTCAGCTAATTTTCATACATAACTTTGCTCATTTGCCACTTTCTCTACCACAAGCATCTTTTCACAGAGTGTAACACTTGTACCTTACTGCATCATGGAATAGATTCCAGATCACAATAATCTATATGTTCACTGCTTGAATAATGGTATAAAATTTACAATGAGTATTTACTCTGCATTGTTATGCACTATTCATGGTGAGATTTGTGAGGGAAAAACCCGCCCACCTAGGGGAGATGACTAACAAAAAGATCATCCCAGCATGATTCCCTTCTGTCCCTTGTTAAAGGACAATGTCAAACTAGGTCATGCACCATGATAACATTAGTTTTGGGATTAACAATCATGAGAATTCACCTATGGGTCCCTACCCTCCCTTTCACTCGCCACTGACCACAATACTTAAACTTCTATTTAGGTTTTCCAATCTTAAAGAGCAAACCTTTCCTCAGGACCCTCATTAAATTCATCTATTAACACGTTGCATCCGGATCACGAGAATCTTCGTTTTTCCTGAGCCATGCGTTAAGGACGGATAACGAGAATTCTCGTTTTTGCTGTTGACTCCTTTTATTTTGCCAATTTAATTTAATTATATCAGTTTTTGGTATATGTAACGGGCAACTATCATTAATAATATATTTTTGCATAAGTTGTATGAATTTAGAATATCTGCATATATTTTTCATTAGATAAAAATTCCATTAAAAATTATTAATAAATTATGAAGCAATGGTACTTCTAAGAGAGGAGTGCATATTAAAGTGTTCCAGTTTAAATACCTGCCGGAACAGAGGGGTACGAGGGATTTAAACACTGCCGTACGCAACGTGTTAAGACCTTTGACCCTAAGGAATTACTCACATAATAGATGTCCATCCAGGAATACAATCTTTCAAGACTGTGTCTGTATCCTTTAAGTCAGAGTGACCGTGCAAACCCTAAAGTGCTAGTGTCTGCATGTTTGAGGGTTAGTCCAAGGAGAGTTGCATAAAACTCAGTCCAGGATTTGAATACTGGCCATAGATTAGAGGTGTCTGTATATCATAGGTGTCCATAAGCAGAGACTTCACTATATACCAATTCAATGTTACCAATGTCAAGTATTTTATTTAGTATTTTACCAGCTGATTGTTAGGTTTTTTGACAGCTCTTATCCTAACATCATAATTTCTGGCACATTGTTCTGTTTTCATTCATATGGTCGTCCTGCCATTAGATCCCTCTTAAATTCCTCATGTGGTCTCCCTTTTCAAATTGCATCCAGAATTACTTTCCCCATTATTCTCCCATTTTACTATCTTCAAAATCCCCTCTCCTTACTAAACATCCTCCACCCATTGCTTCTTCCTCCTCCAAACCTCCACCAATAGTTTCCTTTCATCTCCAACCATATCCAATACCTTTCGTTTGTACTTCTTGCCACCCAGCTTGACCTCTCCAAACCCATATCTCAAATGCCTCGAGTCTAACTATATCCCCCATACAGTGCCAACTCCAGGCATATGTTTTAGAAATTTAGTAATTGTGCATAGAGAAGGGTGTCTCTGTTTGCAAGCAACACACAAGGGACATTGTTTAGCTGATGCTCGGAGTCATCCATCCCTGTAAAGCATATATATTTGACACACATGTGCGAGTCATCTGTACTTGAAGGCTAAAATCATAAGTCTAGAGGTCAGTGAAATGGGCAAGCTGGGTAATGATTACGACGAATGAAGAGATGGATTTGGCTGTGGAGGAGAGGAGATAAGTATCACCAAGTAGGCAGCAAAAATAGATGGAGGACATGAATAATGGAGGGGAGAATGATAAGTAAGCACAGAGGAGGAAGAATAAGACTTTCAGAATGCATGTGAGGGAAGGAAGAAGGTTTGGGTAATGTTTAGAAACTTGATGCTGGAAAAATTGTCAGGAGTAGGACAACAGTTCTTTCTTTCGCATTGTGATTTTTGTTATTGAATCACTCACAAATCACTCTTATAGGGTAATGCCCATAGTTTATGACCTAAGAACACACTCAATTAAAACACGATTTTAAGCATCTGATCAAATTTGTAAAATTATGGTCATATTATCACTCTCATGAAGATAATGAAAAGCAACAAGAATGAGATTGCACACGTCATTAAGAAGCTTGATCATATTCTGGGGTAGGCCCAATCAAAAATCACCTCAGCATTGAGTAGTTTATATAGTGAGAGTCAATGCAACAAGTTAGTCAATTGGTAGAATGACTCACACATCAGCTTTAGGGATTTCAGCCTAAAAATAATAATTTCTCGAGAAACCTTATCTATTTTTGGAATGCAATTGTTGAGGATAAGCATTCAAAGCCGATAGTCTTATCAGTTAAAGGCACTGAAACTCTTGACAAAGTCAATCATAATCCAGGTAAGCGTGCAATGGCATAAATAACCATGATATTGGGTGTGTAATATTTTTTTGAAGGGAGTTGAGTTCTCCGTAAAAGAAAATGAGGATATGAACTGGGAAGGAATTAAAATAGAACATCCATAAGAAACAACAGGTAAGTTACCCATAATATGTAATGCCTGGTCAATATATCTGTAGATAATATGAATAGAATACATTAGAACCACTTTCAATCACATCACTCATTTTTTCTTTTGTGTCAATTGCAGTAAATGGTAAGCAAATGGGTTATAAGTAATATGAAATGTAGGCAGATGAATAAAAAACAATTAAACGATTCAAATAAAAAGACAACAAATAATCAATTAATTTAATTTCAATTGATTTCACATAAAAACATAGGAAAGATATCTTAAGGGTGAAGCAACCTTTGGAGCTGCTGTTACTTGAAACTAGTTAAGTTTTGAGAAAATCATAAATTCACATCACAACAAACATGGTAACATATTTACAAATGAGATGCACAGCTGCAGATGCGATGCTGCAGTAAGCATGCACACACTCCATCACTACAGAATTCACACTTTCAACAACAATACATACAAGCCACTTAGTGGCAGGCTGTACAAATATAATGTACAAAACATACTCCTCCTGAGCATTGAACCAAAGATTAATGAAGAGGAGAAAGTTTAATATTTATTTAAATATATATGGGAGAAGGGAACAAAAGAGATGAGCAACAATCCAAGACGGTAAGAGAAGCAAAGTTCAACATTCAACCAAGGGACCCAAGGGAGAGAGAAAATTTTTCAGTAAGGAAGATTAAAGGCTCAGCCAACTGAATCAGATCAAGATGCATACTATAGTCAAAATATTATGTCAGGATTGGTAAAATTACCCACAAGAGATTCTCAGGCAAAATTTACAGATCTACTGCTGTGGCATTTTTCTTATCAGGAACTGGTAATTTGACCAAGTTATTAACTTTATGTAATTTTTGAGAACTTAAAGGCCTTATGTGAGGCATATAATAGCATAAATACATGTGGATAAGTCTCTTAAGGCTCAATGCCTTGGCTTAAAGAAATTTAATACATCCATCAAAACATGCCAAAAAAACTACTTTTCATCTCAATGATGTGACTTCATTTTTGTAATTTCTGACCACAATGCGATAAAATATACATACTTATGTTCACATATATTACCATGCTAACACATGTTTCATACAAAAAGGCCAAATTGAAAAAAAATCCGCTAATGCCTGAATCCATAAAAAAAACTAACCAAACAGGGCAAAATATTTTGAGATAACAAGCATGGCTCATCATTCTGAGATGGTGTGGGATTTGACACCAATGGGGTGAAACCATTTATTTGAGCGGTGGCAATGAGTCTTTGCCAAATGACTCTACCCATGGCACAATGAGTCCTGTCCTCGACTTGAAGTGAATGTTCCTATGACTTTGTCTTGGGGTGAGATGCATGCCTACGGGGACGCCGAGGAGCTGGGTCGTCCTCTGAGGTCCCCTCTGACCGGCGTCTCCTCTCACCTTTCCGCCTTTCTATCGCTGCCTCCTTGTGGGCTGCACGGCTCTCAGAGTAAGCCCTCCTTCTGCCCCCAGGACCAGCCCTTCTCTTTGTCTGCTGCTGTTTCCCTTCTCCCTCGCACCGTCATACTTTTTCCCCACTCAGGCTGACTACATTGTAGTAACAGTGGTCTGGGAACCTCTCCAGCTCAATATAATCAGTCTCTGTCAAGAGAAGCCCTTCCAACAGGGTGACCAGCTCCCCAAACGTGGGCCTCTCTTTCGGGTCCTTGTCCCAACAATAGTACATTACGTTGAACAACTCCCGGCGACAATGCTCGGGCTTTTCAAGTCTCAGTCCATCCCTAACCTTTCTCATCACATCTGAAGCAGCAAGCCCAGGGTATGGTGTTGAGCCAAGGGTAACAACTTCCCATGCAAAGACCCCAAAACTCCACACGTCAGATTTTGTGGTGAAAATATTGTCATAGAGAGATTCAGGGGCCATCCAACGAATGGGTAGACGACCTTCTGATTTACGTTCGTACACATGGTTTGCTGCAATATCACGAGCAAAGCCAAAGTCTGCCACTTTACAGATCCTATTAGCAGAAACGAGGACATTGCGAGCAGCAAGATCTCTGTGTATGATCTGAAAGGAAAACGAAAGATATTGAAATGTCGGCTGGCAACACACAAGGAGAATATATGCCTCCATACCAATCAAGGCATTTCTGCATCAGCATAAAAAATAGAAAATTTCATAAGGAAGTATAAACCTTTCAATGAATTTAATGAGAAATATCAAAGCAACAGAAAACAAAGTAGCAATAAAAAATTGAAATAAATACGCACATAATTAAAGTAATAAGTGCATACATATGAAGCGAACTTAAATAGAAATTGCATCCTTAGCAACAACTAATACCTGTAACCATACAAAGTTTAAAGCTTCTCAAGAGTAATATTATTAAGTTCCTGAACAAAAATTATTAAATACCCCTTCCATTGAGCCAAAAAAGACTGTATCACAAGTTTGTAAGTGAAAGAAGGTTTTGTTCATCACAAGTTAACAGGTGAAGGAGGCACCACTATACTTTCAGCCTTTAATGCTGGATGGGGAAGAACAACACATTTTACTCAGAGCTTCATGCATAAGCAGATAGTAAGTATACATAAAATATTTTCCTTGAATTGCATTGTCAAATTAAAAACAAGTAAACCATGAACATTTAAGTAGGTATGTGTTGCACAACATTTTTCCTTCTATTTCATCATCAATTAGAAAAGCAAACAATCAGGAAATAAAGTTTATGAAAATGATCTTTAATTGACCTACTTTAACTATAGTCTTAACTTGTTCCACAGGAAGTTACCTCACCAAGCAAAACAAATTTACATATTTTAATTTACACACTAGAAACTCATGTATCTTGAGTTTCGTCTGCTTTTGAAAACTAGGTAACTTGATAGCAGGAGAAAGCCTGTTCACCCAAAGAGTTTATATTGCAGACCTAAGGGGAATAAAAAAATTTTAACCTAGGTACCTTGAATAAGCATTTCAAATTAATGAATTTAGTAGATAAAAGAATCATTTGTCAATATCAGGGGTTCTTGATGGGACCCCAATAGCATCATACATCGGCCCAACATTGGCCCATCATCGTATTCAAGTCGGCAAAGTCGGCCAACATATACGACGTAGGACTGACATCGGTTTACAACATTCCGGGTAAAACTATACAGCTGAGTTATGCTGATGTTGGGCCGACATGGGGCCAACATCAGAATGCAACCTTGGTATATGCAGTTATTGCTACTGTTTTTCTTAGTGCTGAAACTAGTTCTACCAGGATTATCCCTGTGTATCATTTTCAGCAAAGGAGTATTTAACATTTCTCTGCTATGGGATCCAATAGCACTCAATAGATGTATTTTTGGCATAATTTGTGCTCTCTGAATGTTAATTAATTCTGCTTACCAGTACTACTCCACTCATTCCAAAGATGTTATGAATGCACACCAAATACTCTTATTCCCTGCATTAGAAAGAGCCATATCCCTAAGCATCATTATAATTTAAGAAATGACCGAATGACATGGATATCTCCTGGTCAATATTTTAAATCTAAGACTCACCCTCTAATATATGAGGGTTAAAGTCAAAAAGTCTCCATGTAAGAAATGCCATTATTGTGAGAGAGAATACCTTGAAGGTGGGCCCACCAAGAGGGGGGGCAAGGGGGGAAAATCCCCTGGGGCCATATCCTACATACAGGGGTTATTAGAGGAAGCGTTTGGTGTTCAGGGGGCCCGCAAACCAGTACTTTGTTGGGGACCCAGCTCGGGCTTCGGCAGCCCTGCATGATGATAGTGTCATTGGTTATGGAAGTATTGAATTTTAAATATAATATTGGTTAATGAAACCCTTAATTACATTTGCCATGGTACAAATATTCCTGGTACTAACAACACTACAAACCAGAAAATCTAGATTTTTTCAGGATTTGGAGATACATTGAATCTGTATTTCTAAATCCCTCTTTAATACACGGTAAATCTAGATTTCCAAATCCTTCTTTAATACACTGTAAATCTAGATTTCAAAATCTTACTGTAAACATTTTAAATCTAGATCTTCTGATCCCCTTTTTTTATCTTTAACATACATAAATATACGATGGTGGTAATTGTGAGGGTGAGCCACACATAATTTTTTGAGTTTTATTTTTACAATGACCTTGAAATGGTTAAAAAGAACAGCATACAAATATTTTCTAAGCCCTACTCACATAAAAAGAACAATAACCTAAATGAGAGGGGTTTAGATCGCCGCGGCAGCCTCGAGAAAGTAGCCGCCAAAATCTTTATGACGACTTAAATATTGAAGGAATTCAAAACCTCAACTGGAAACTCGGATGAAAACCTTGGGTTTTGAAAATTGCGGGTTTCAACTGCCATAGACCCTTTCCCTTCGCAAATTGAATTGGATGGAAGACGGCGTGAATGCACAACGCGGAACTACTGAAGAAATGTAAGTTTTTGTCCGTTTTCCTTAGCATATTATACATGAAAATTAAACTCTCCATATCGATTTAAGAAACTGTATTTACTTAATTTTCACGGTTGTTATAAACTTGTCTAACCTTGTATTTTTAGCCAGGATCTGATCAGCACATCCTGCTACCAATAAGTCACAGCTTCAAATAAGTAAATATGTGGAAGTGGGACTGAGGCTTGCAGAATTCAAATCGAGAGGGAAGAAGAGTGCAGTGGAGGGGAGAGAGTGAAGTAAGAAGAAGAGGAATGTAAGGAAAAATGCCTTTTGGGTAAGGTGTTGTATGATTAAGACGTCACATAGCTGAAATTTTGTCTCGATTGCATCGGAGATTAAGAGAGGATTTGTATGGGGGTTGGGTATTTTAGGTCCTCTACTACTGATTTCATTTCTGATGATTTATTGCTGCTGTTGTTGGTTTTGAAAATTTTTCCAAAAATGATTCATATACTACCTTAATTTATAGACCATGAGCATGCAACTATCAGCAATGAAAATGAGTATTTTTGGAGCAAAATATAACCTCATTTGGGAATATACATGATACCTAAAGCTAGCCTTTATTGTCTTTGTATTGCGCTCTTGGATATATTTCTTTTTGATATGATGATTCAAGTAAAGGATTTTTCATAGCAAATGAAGACGCTTTTCCCAGTGAAGGGGAATGAGGCTGCTTTGCCAACGGGAATTAAGAAATAATTTAGTAATTCATCAAACAGCATGAAAGGGTTCATTAAAATTTGTAACAAATTTTTGCAACCTTTTGAATTGCCAATAAATTGTATTTTTGCCAAGTGAGCATTTTCTTTCCGAAACACTTTCCTTAATGAACCTATAATAACTCTAGGTATGCAATAGTATTACACCTTTGAGCTTACAACCAGATTTAGCTCTAAGCTCTTGGGAAAATGTGCTCTGTTGTTTTCAGAATCAGCTATTTTGATCATGAATATAATAACAATTTGACCATAAATATACATACATATTCTTATGTATATTCATTATTTTGACCATGTACTACTCTTTCGGTTTAATAGATCCATTTTTTTTATTTTCCATTACATTGTCATAATTTTCCCTTATAAGGTTTCCTGTTAATGCTTAAGTAGACATACTAATTCAGATTCTGATATCTGTGGGTCTCTGTTGAATGTTTTGTTTCAGCAGATATGCATGAACAATTCCAAATCACTCCCCTTTAATTTATCCTTTTTTTTAGTATTTTTTAGCATTGGGTAACTTTTATCCAGGTATTTCAGGTCTCTCTGAATTATGTTCTAAATAGTGATAACAATAATTAATTCAGCCTACTTCTCAATTAGTTAAATAATCTGCATAGGTTGTCACACTTATAGTCTTCATTGGTGCACCGAATTTGGTCTCACATGACAGAATAATTTCAATAAACTTGTTTGAGTTTATTGGTATGTGGATTTAATATAATTTTCTTATGCTGGGCCGATGTCGGCTTGATGCTGGGCCTATGTCGGCTTGATGCCGGGCCTATGTCGGCTTGATGTCGGGCCAATGTCAGCCTGACGTCGGGCCTACATCAGATGTTACGTCGGCTGTAGCCCGGCTAAACGTTATCATTACGTTGGGCCGATATCGGGCTGACCTATAGCCGACATATTCCTGTTGGGTCAACATCGGGCCGACATAGGAATGCTACCTGGGGAGAACTCCCCTTCAAAGGAATTGATATACATTATTTAATTCCCCCTTTAGCATGAATTGGAATCAATATTCACCAAGTGTGATATATTGATGTTCTTTTGTTTGTGTATTTTTTTGATCGTCATTATTGGGAACAAGCGTCACTTCCGGGATGCTATCATCGGGTGCTAGAAGCCATGCCTGATGTACGAAATGTATCTGTTTGTATCGTTGATATTAAGTCATTAAATTGAGTTTTACAAAGTTCTGTAAGTTACTACACCAAGGAAAGATCTTCCCTAAATTACATAACTTTGGAAAATATTAAATTTTATTTTGTGGCTTTCATAAAAGTTTAGTGAATGCAAAAGATTAAAATTTCTATAAAAAATTGAACTGCATCTTCTGAGTTTGATAATTAGGTAGAGGGAATGATATCCTGAACCATGGTGACTGGGAATTCAACAAAAACAGATGAATGAAACACTCTCTCGGGTAACTTTGTGGTAATTCATTTCTAAAATGGATTTATTGAAATAACTTTTACAAACCACAAGAAAAATACAACTCACGACCCGGGTTTCAACGCATTTGCGTCATCTTCAGGTGATTGTCAGAGTTTTTTTCGGCTCTTCATTGGTATTGGTATATAAGAGCCGAAAAAAACTCCTGCAATCACCTGAAGATGACACAAACGCGTTGAAACCCGGGTCGTGAGTTGTATTTTTCTTGTGGTTTGTAAAAGTTATTTCAATAAATCCGTTTTAAAAACAAATGAGATGCATTGTTATTTATGAGATTTGAACTAAAATCTTTCAATGGTTGATAGTAAAAAGTTGTATAAATTTATTTTGGGCATTGTTGAACATAATTTTGTACACACCATTAAGTTTATCGGCCAACTACCAGTCAACTACAAATGGGAGTACCCAGGATTTATGCTGGGGGAGGGGGGCAGGACACTCATCCATAGCTGTAGATAGATGCCAGAAGGGTCAGGACATCATCCTGTCCAGCTCTGTTTAACTGATTTCATATGAAATGTCTCGTCAAGGGGGGGTGGCTGCTCCCCACCCTTGCCTCTCCTTGGCTATGCTCATGCTATAACCTGATGGCTGTAGCCAGGATTTATGTTGAGGGGGTAGAAGATAGCTACACCCTTGAACAACCCAGTAGTAATACCATGAAAGGTTGAAGGTGGATGAAGATATTTCCTAATTCTGACAATAATATGCTATAACAAACAATAATTCATGCTCTCCCAATCACAAATTCAAAGAAGGCAAAATAAAAAACTTTTTCGGAAGCAAGCACCCATTTTTCAGTAAAGGACTCTAGTGGCTGATTGGTAGGTTATTGGAGAGTACTCATCCTAACTTCTTAATTTCAGGCATATCTTTCAATTGTCACTCCTATGGGTGGCCTCCCATTATAAACCTCTTGAACTCCTCATATAGTCTAGTAATTGAGTGAGAATTCTGTTCCCTTCTCAATAGCGTTTTTTTATATGACACCATCACGTGAGAGGCCACCCCCTGGGATAAGATGCATTTTGCAGCAATCTTGCTGAGAAACAGATGCTGTACAGACTACCATACATCTGTCTTCAAACCTTCGACCTATCTGGTGTAGGTGGCCCTACCAGGAGCATTTCTCCGGCCAGGTCAGCTCTAGGAATCATCAGAGCTCATAAGCCCTTCCACCATGATGAGATTGTAGTCCTTGGGAAGAGCAAGTACCCACTAAGCATAAAATATCCACAGGTAAAAAGATATTTGGATCAGAATACTTTCTTCACAACTATTAGGTCTCATCATGCACATCTCTTTTAGTATTCAGTTTCGAGAAACTACTTACTCCTCTTGATGACAGATACTGCATTCCTCTGGCTACTTGGTACACAAAAGATGTGAGATCTCTTGAGCTGAGATTCTCGCTCTTTCCATGCAAGTTTCCATAGGACCGATCAGCCCTTGTACTCCTGAGGTAGCTTTGTAATTTTCCGCCTAACATGTACTCCATGATTACAAATATAGGATCTGAAAATAGATTATGCCATTAGCATATATTTCAGTCTTACATATTTCCATGAAATTTCCAAAGTAAGAAATGAAATCTGCCTCAAAAATAAGACAAGAGGGTACACTTGACGAATTTATAGGAATAATTACATGCCACCAAAAACATTTTGAGCAAGAAAGCCATATGGATGACCTAATGTCTCATAAGAACTACTAACATATAAACAAAAAGGACCAACCATAATTTCACAATTACTCAATGACATGAAAACTGGTATGTTTTGAAAGTGCTCATGTTTGTATCAATCAATGGGTTGAAGAGCCAATTCAAATTAAGGAGCAGATTGGATTGATTAAAAAACCAGTCCTATTTAGCATAAAGTACCTTTTTCTGTACAGCACCCAAAGAGACGGACCACATTTGGGTGAGGATCCAACATTTTCATCACATGGAGTTCTTGCAGTAGATCCTGCCTCTCCTTTTCACCTGAATTCTCTTTCAGAGTCTTGACTGCAACAATTGTTGGGCCTTCCACACCTGAAGTCAGCCATAAAGATATGAATAGCATTGAAAGATGTGGTTTTGATATAAGTGGGGTCTATGTTGTGTGTAATTAGAGAAGTAGAAAAGTAGGACCATGAATAAGAGTATACATAGGAAAAACAGGAGAAAATGTCTGCTAGGCATTTAAAACTGCAGTTGTGACAGCAGTGTAATGGCTGATTTTTTTTTAGATTTTTGCTTTGCAAAGTTATAAAAGAAAACATAGAAGCATGGTTTTATGTTGGTAATTAAGCATTAGAAAAATATAGCTTGTTTATAATAAATATAAGAATAAACAAAATCAACACTCCTCACTTGAATAAAACAAACATTACTTTTCCTTTAGTACCCTCCATTTAAATAAATTCCAAACTTGGAAACTTCATACTCACTGGACACCCAAGGCTAAGTCACTTACATAACCACTGAAGAGAATAGAAATAAATTGTAAAAGCTAAAGGTGAGACAGGTCTTAATTCTAATTTCTGACGGGAATGAAAGTCATATAATATTCATGCCTATCCCAACCTGTGGTAGGGGTGAACCTAGGGGCAAACTGGTGTTATGAACAGACCACGGTTCTCATACATTCAGAACAATCAAAATCTGAATCATCCACAATTAAAGACACTTGAAAACAACTAATTATTCCTTGTAAATCTCATGCCTTTTAGCAGGTGGTGTAAATATGTGTTTATATGAGCCACCATCATAAAAATAAGAAACTGTGCAACAATGATGATATTTTATCAAAATTTTGGAATAACTCAAACTTTCCTTGAAATTATTAATTCTATAATTGTTCAATATTAGATCCTTGAGGCCAGGGTAAGCCATGAGGGTGGTATGAATACAGGAGGAGATTACAAAAAGATTCAAGACATACCATAGCTGTAATGCAATACAGATTTTCAAGTTATAAAATATAAATAATAGGCAATCTGAAATACCATCCAGAAGGAGCTCCAGATACAGCTCTCAAAGATATTCTTGATCTTTGCTCACAATTCACTCCATTACAGTTGTACATTTATCATGATCTATCTGCGGCTGTAAAAAAATGCAATATTAGGGATGGATGAGGTTTTTGAGGCAGCTGGAGCTTTTTTCCATTCATAGTCTGCAAATGGTCTCCCCAGGAGAGAGAAAAAAACATGAAGCACCTGGCGAGTTTGAGGACCTGGGTTTAGATGGTGACATGCAGAAGAAGAGTGTGGAAATAAAAAAGTTATTTTAACTTCACCTTTAAACAGGTAGAAATTGTTTGTTGGATGGAATGTTAAACTTTGGACCCTATGGTGCCTTTTATTTCATCATTTAGGTACCCTTCCACTTGAGGGAGGTACATAAATGGAAGTGTATGAAAATCCTCAAAGTAATTTAAACTTGCATAGATCTTACGTCATCTTACAGGTAGATTACACCCTATATCTCCTTTCAGTCCATTGAAATATTGTATAATCTATTTTCTCATTCACCAATTACCTAACATCCTCCCCTCTATCATAGCATTCATAAGCCATTTTTACCCTTATTCCCCCTTTCAACTACCTACTCTGTCTCCTATTGTGATCCAGCATGTTACTTTCCTCTACTTCCATAACAAGAGAATACTTGTTTGTCATCCTTTCCAACCACCACACCTTCATCCTATTTAATCCCGCATCTCAAATCCTGCAGCTTATTCCTGTCTTTCTTAAAATCCACATTTCTACCCCATACCATATGGCACTCCATACAGACAAAATCTTTGGATGGAATCTATAATTACATAGACTATGAATACCTATGATAACAAGGAAGCTGTTAAGACAACCATGTCTGCAACAGATTAGAACATGCTAGAGCTGACACCGAGTTTTTTCCTCCCTCAAACCATTTCCAAAAACAACCATCCCATTTCAATCTGACCATCTAGCCTAAATAGGAGAAATTATTACTTCAATTCCAATTGCCTCTCCAATAAAAAAAAGGTCATTCAGGATGAGATCAAAATGAATTGGAACACATTTAATTATTCTGTAGTAGAGAAAATGGTGTCCAAATTCCTAAATTTAATACTTGGAACAAGAAGTGAAGGAAAACAAAGAAAAATATCCTAGAAATGAATAACAAGGTCAATTGGATGTATGCAGGAATCAGAAGGCAGGTAAATATAAAACTTTGGAAAATAACTTACCATGTATATCTTGGGCTTCACAACGCCACACTTGGCCAAAGCAGCCTTCACCCAAGATATTGAACACACGCAAGCGATGCCGAGGAAATTCCCATGGGTCTCTTGTTGGCTGCTCATTTTCATTCCCTTGAACACCCCCACCATTAACACCAGGTCTTCCATTTGCAATGCCAGCCATTGGACCATTCTGTAAATTAAAATGCACCCATGAATAAGAAATCAGAAGCATAGGAGTATTCAAAGAGGAAGGAGTATTAGCGTCCTATCATCTAGCGAGTCAGTAATTCCCTTTTCTCCAGAAAATAAAAAAAAAGACTAGTGAATCTCCCAAGAGAGCCTTTTCACAACCATAGCTATAGTTAATTATAAATGTCTACTGGTAAAGAAAAAACATGAAGCACCTGGCAAGTATGAGGGCCTGGGTGCACACATGAATGCACTATAAAATGCACACGAGAATGATAAATCAGAAGCATAGAAGTCAATGAACAAATCATAAAAACTTAAAGGACATGTCTCTTTTTACATACTCTTTACTAATCTATAGCTTTCAATTGTGCATGGTAGGGCTTATTTTATAATTATAGCTTTCCATTGTGTATGGTAGGGCTTATTAAGTAATTATAGCTTCCAGTTGTGCATGGTAGGGCCATTGGTAGATGTCTCTTTGTACATACTTAAATTGGTCACAATATATTTTGCTGAAATTTGAATAATGCAAGCACAGAAAAATGATTTGAATTTTTCTTGAATCACTTTTTCATGATTTTCGCCATATAATCTGTAAACCTTATAAGTTTTAATTGTAAAAGAAGTTGAGGTATTAATTCATTGTTATTGTATTACATCCAGTTATACTTTGAAAGATCCTCTGAAACTTTTCATCTGAAATAGTTAGACATACACTGAATGAATTCCTTTTATTAATTAAAAATATTGACAAGCCTCATAAAAAATAAAGTTTTAATGGTGAAACTAAGTACATACCTCTGCATCCCAGCTTTCATATCTGTTGCTAAGGGCTCTGGCAGCACGCCAATGCTGCATTGAGGGACCATTGCTGGAATCAGTGCTGGACAATGGTACCGAAGTGGTAGCTGATGATGAGGCACTGCTTCGGAAACCAACAGACAATGCTCCAGGCAATCCTGGCTCCTTCCTCTGCACAAAATCAGAAATTACCATTAATACCAATAAATTTATGATTACATTTTAATAAAATTCATATCTGAAAAAAATCATTCACTTGGAGTGGTATTCGATCTCAGACACCTCTACTTCATGCTGAGTTTTCTAACCAATATCTAATCTAATCAGGTACATATACATATATATATCCATAAAGAGCAAGACAACCTCTCAGACACCCGGTTTATATATTATGCCATGGAGAGCCCATAAATTAGTGATTATTTTGAAATTTTTGCAATAAAAAAACCAATGAGACTCGACATGAGTAAGGAAATTACTTCTAGAGGTCAAAATCATTGCCAATCTCAGCATAAATTCCTGAAGAGGCAAATTCTAGGGACCACTAGGTTGCCATTAAATTGAGAAAACTTTAAATTTTCACCCAATTCTGATAACATGATGACCATAAATATAAGACAACATTGATGATTAACAGAGTAGAGAGGGATACAAAAATAATAGCAAAAATATCATAGAGGCTAGTTTTAGATTTATCTCTCAAGAGGTTTTGTGAATCTATAATATTGAACTTAAGATTCAGGATAATAATTATGCACTGCCTTTCTGATATAGGATTTTTTTACGAATCAATAAATCAAGTAATGAGCAAACACAGCAGAAACTTCCTTCTAAGACCCAACATTTGAAGAGTGGTACAACTTAAAAACTATTTAAATAAAATGAAACTTTTACTATTGCTATAAAAATAAGATTCATGGCAAAGAATGTAATGATTAGAACTGATGAGGAAAGATTACTGAATTTCATGGTGTTATGTCAGCATTTTTAATACACAGGCAGTACCCTAGCTAAAGCCTGACTTCAGAGAATCAGAAGACAAAATTGAATTTTATGACATAAACAAGCCAATATTTCGAATTGGGTAACATTTGTATTAGAGGCCCAAGAGTAACAAGTACGAAGGTCTTTTTTTAGTGGACATACCATATCCTTGTCTTTTTGAGCTGGGTCCCTGCATCGCATTTTTCGGTGGAAGAACACAGCAGTTGCTCCGACTAACAGAAGAAGCAGTGCACACCCAACAACCACGGGCACCACAGTACCACCAAGACTAGACATGCCACTGTCTGTAGCCACATTTTTCCCACCTCCTCCTTCATCTTCTGTTTGGTTCTTTCCTATTGAAAATAGAAAATCATCAGCTTTGGGCTCAAGAAATTACACTGCTCCCTATGAGATTAAAAATCATGAAATAATGAGACATGATATTAGCAGTTTTTGAAAACATCGAGATTATATCTTTCAATTCATATTACAAGTATGCTCTTACAGTAGGCATAAAAATGTCTCTTCAAGGCTTATATTAGCTTTTTTCATATCTACACCCATTTTGCAATCAATATGGCAAGTGCAGCAATGCAGGGTGGCAATGAGAAAGTATTTGATCTGATGGATAGATAGTTCATTGGAAGAATGGATTTTTAATTTTTTATTAGCACATATATATACCTGAAATCTCAGGGTGTGTGGGAGTACATTACCATTCCACCAAAAGGATTAAGGTGGGATGGAATTCCCTATGACAATAGCAGTTTCTTAAATAATTTATACATATTTAGGGGAGGCTTCGGGCAAAGGAAAAATTGTGTAATAATTAACTTTGTTTCTAATACCAAGATTTTTTTTAAACTAAAGGTCCACAAGGCATCATATACCAATTCAATTCCAGTTTTATAGCTGGGTACTGACCTTCAGGAGGTCTTCCAATGTTGCCCGGTGGAGGTGTAGTACTGGAATGAGCAAGGATGTCCTTTCTTTCCTGATTTCCGGCTTCATTTCCAGGAACTGGAGGTACATGGGTGGTGTCACCCAGTTGGGTAGAGGGTTTCCCATAAGTTGGTCGAAGTTTCGAGGGCCTGCCTCCGGGCAAAAGCTGACTCACATAGAATGGATTCACTGGTGGGGGGTGGGGAGGCTTTGGCCTGCTGTTGCCTCCACCATCAGCGGTTGCATTCACAATATTCACGTACACCTCAGCCTTTGTTGTGAGTCTTCCATCCGTTACAGTGACGAACAGGAAAAGATTCTTCCCAGCCTGAGGGAGAAACACAAGGGTATGTACAACAACTTAAATCCAACATTATTTTATATTTACAGTGGATTTGAAACAGGTGAGACAGTAAAAACTCCATAACTAACTTAATTTACCAGAAGCATGAAAAATTCATACCCTCAGCCTACAGACATATTCAAAACTCCAACCCTTATTTCACAATATGGTCGGAAAGGTGTAAAAATGTTCCATTTTAAAAATTAATTCTTAAATGCTTGAATTGAGTTATATTGCAAGTTCTGATTAATACTTTTGGTTGAGATAAATGTAGGTGTTCAAAACACTTGTCTCCATTGGAATAGGTTAAAACTTCCTTGTCACACCTGACATAACACTAATTCAGGATTCATTCCTGTGACATCTAAGCCCCAAAGACTTCATAGAGAGTAACAGCTGTTATCCTGGTCAGTCCATTGGATCATTGGTTTCTTGAGGAGGCGACCAACTACTGGAGGCAAGATGGAGGAAAGGTTGGATAGGATGGTAAAGGAAAGGTCATATTGGAAATGGATGAAGGATAGAGAGAAACCTAGTTATGGCATAAGCCTACCCTTAAGGGTCCACAGTTTAAACTTCCACCCGATGAGCAGAGTTAAACACCGGAAGCATTTTAAACAGAGCATGGACCCTCTGTATTGGAAGCCAGTACTCACATGTACATATGTGCCCTTATTACTGTAATTAGCGATCATTGGGTATCGCGCGATAATACGACCAGTGTTGTCTCACCTCGCCGACTTTAACTGTAGTATACAGTCATTTTTTATGGCAAAGAGGAGGTAACATTTATCACCATATCATTCGATGCCCACCAATTGAAGAATTCCGGCATTGCTCTAGCAATTACTCAAGAGTAACTTTGGTTCGTCCATGCTCTGCCTTCAATTAATTTCAAAGTGCAGGAATATTTTTGCAATTCCCGTTCCGGCCAAAAAATTCCCCATTTTGTTCGATTTTCATCATTGGTAGCCTACCGGTGAGGACTGGGGCGTTATCTTCCCTCTTCCTTATTCGAGTTACGAAGTATTCACGAAATTATACTGAGGATTGAGCACGAGAAGACGGATGCTGACAAGAGTAAACGCGTGAAGAAATAATGAGAAGTTGGTATGCAAGTGAGCGTAAGTGATAAGTGACACTAAATACAGTTGGTACACCACTATTATTAACCCTTTGAGTGCCAACCGATTTTATAGGTACTATGCTAAAATTCCCGAGGCACTTTTCATAATTTTGCAGTAGTTTAGGAAAAAAATTATGTCTCAAATACAAGTGAAGGTAAATATTCAAAAACTCAAGGAAAACTTTATTATATGTGGTTTCACCTTTTAATATATTATTTGACGATTTTTTTTACAAAATCTGCATCTGTAATCTGCATTTAGGTGCCATCTGTGAACAATCAGTGAAATACCAGCAGAGTGACATTGCAGGAGGAGCGCTATCGCGCTCCTGGCACTTTTCGCGAGAGACAGTAGCGCCAGAGCGCTCCCCGGTACTCCAAGGGTTAATAGGAGGTGTAGACTTGGAGATGCTCGGATTCTTAAAGTGGGACAGTTTAATCACCACGCACAGGCCTGGGCTAATGTGGGGAAGTGGCTTTAGTCCCGCGCCTAACCTCGTCAGGGGGTCTCATCGTAGGGTTAAGTTTTCTGAATTTGTAGTATACGAGAGTTTTCAATAATAATAGAAAGGACGATTGCCAAACGCCTTTTGAAGTTTATCATTAGAGTCGGAGCCATTACACTTCCATGTCGATGATTTAATAAATGTTTTCCCAGGAGAAAAACGTAAAAAAGTAGGTAGCTCAAATAATGTTTTTTTATTTTTAAGCTATTGGTTCAATTGATGATAACTCTTAATAAAATTTATCGCATAAAAATTTACTGAAAATAGTACGTTCATCTGAAGTTGTATACGTTGGTTATACATCGTAACCAGGCGCCTGCAGTTCATAGGTAGTTCCGGCCTTCACAACCTTGAGGCACTTCCTCCGCAGGTGAATCAAGCTGCTGAATTGGAGGATCGTGACAATCAGATTGCGATTTTATAGCACGTTCGCAATAAAGAGGCCTTGATTTCGGAGCCCACAGAGCAGATGCGGCAAATAATCAATAAATAATTAACAAGAAATTTCAGAAAATAGTTGAGATCACGCTTATACGGGTGAAAAAACTGCTTAAAATCATTTCATGGGCAGGCTGGATGACACGGGCATTCCGTTTAAACACCCTTCCTCTCTTCCACATTTGCTCATCCCATATGAAGGTCATCTACCAAGATATTTCAAATAATCCATAATTACTTTCCACACCGCAGCCT
Source organism: Ceriagrion tenellum (assembly GCA_963169105.1). Lineage (NCBI taxonomy): Eukaryota > Metazoa > Arthropoda > Insecta > Odonata > Coenagrionidae > Ceriagrion > Ceriagrion tenellum. The sequence goes on along the minus strand of OY720637.1, from coordinate 80,033,225 downwards.
GGTCTCTAGTCCATGAGGTGGCAACTTTTAAGAGGCATCTTCATTCGGGTCCCTCAGATGGAGTGGGTTGCTTGGTCATTTGGGGAGGCGACCGACAACGAGGTATAGGTTGATATTTTCTTAAGTGGCGGAGGAGGAATCGATGAAAGAAACCGCATCGCTTTACTCTTAAGTAAGTAGCTCTGAAACTTTTGTTCTCAAACCCCCTCTTTCACCAACAATCACAATATTATTTTCCTCTCCCAATATATATTATTAACAGACTTGCTATTTATATTCTTTTTGTGATTGAAATACTTATAAATGCGTACAAAAAATGTAATAAATTAATAAATAAATAATGTTACCACAAAGGTATTTAAATGAATCACAAATAATACGAGAAGTACTTAAATATACTGAACAATTAATCTTTCTCGCCTCAATACGTCACAGATAAAGTTTTAAAATAACAATTTTGGTACCTACTGTATATTCCATTCAATACATTTACTCCACAGGTAAAATTCTACCCATTTTTTCTATAGCAAAAACACAAAATTAAAATAATTGAAGGGCCACAATTATAGACTTATACGCCCATTAGTCTTCATAAGAGTAGGAGTAATATGAACTATAACCTTTTTCCCGTACGCCCTTAAACGTCGTTTCGTCGAGCACCAACATTGAGATCATCAGTAGCTATATGTATTTATTATTATTGTTATTAATAGTAACCTACCAGATAAAGGTAGATTTTAGAAAAGTACATTTAATAATGAACGAAATATTGTATTTAAATATAAGTAAATAAATTTGTCCTGAAGCCCCGAAATATTTATATAATTAATAAGCACTAGATTTGTATTTTATATTATTTTAATGCAAGATCTATTTAGATAATGACAAGAATGATTATTGAATGATAATTTCATTCCAAAATTGAAAATAACGCGTATGCTTAGGAATCAATTTTAATTTGTGGCATTGAGTAAGCTTTATTGAACGCCACAGTATAAATGAACAATCTTGAGTTTTACATATTCTACAGTGCATCACATTTTGCACGATTGCAGTCCAATTTTCCTTATATCCCTGTATATTCCTCAGAAGGGGGTATTTCCCCATTGGGTGAGAACCAATGTCCTAAACAAAAGGCTCAAGGGATTCCGCATGATAACGTCCCATCTGGAGTAAGGCATTTGATATGGTCTCCAAGAGTTTCTAATGAAAATTTTCTGTTTCGGCTACGATTCGAACGGGATGCGAAGCCGATACGCTAGCCGTTATGCCCACCCAAACTCCAGGAGAGTGAGCATGCCTGTCGGATAGACCTTGTAACCGTGGGCCCCTTTCATATATGTCTACGGAAAGAGGCGGTGTCTTCAATGGGTTGAAATTAAACATCCGTTTCCCAAAATTATGGCTATCGATATACAACCCGCCCATTCCCAAATTGCGACAAACAACTTAGCATTTAGATGTCCTCCTAAGAACTAAAGTAATTGAGAGAGTAAATAAGCCAACAAATGCAGCGGAAATTAGAACCCACAGTACGAATATCGAAGATCTGAATAATCAACGGCGAACGAAAACGTATTTCTCCATGGATTTGCTTGGAAAAAAGGTGTAAAAATTTGTAAATGGATTTGCTTGGGAAAAAAGGTGCAAAAATGAATATGCATGAGTGAAGAGGAATGACTGGGCAATTTTGTATGTATGTTTGTACCTACTTACGATGCAATTAGGACAAACAAGATAGATTAATTGTAAGCTTTTTATACGCGCATAATGGTTCTCTCCTCACCCACAAAATCGAGCTTTGGAATCGTGGTGTGCAGGTACGAACGTTTTTGCATTCATATTACAATTCAAAGCACGCGATCTTCGTGAAAGAGGTTAAACAATGGCATATTTCCCCCGAACTTGCGGCTACGCGCACGTCCTCGTAGAAAGTCCACCGAAAGAGTACCTACCAGAAATCAATGGCATATTTGTGGCTTTAAAACATTTGTGTACAACATCAATCTTCTCTGTTCCCTTATCGTTTCACCCAATCTAGGAGTAACCTTAGATTTCAGTTTCTCTAATTGCCAACTTACACTAGAGCGTTTAACCTCTGGCCCTCAGCCTCAGAGGAGGGCCAAATTAGTATCCGAATTGGGATTTGAATCAACTTCGCCACCACACCTCCACAATCGTTCGATTCATGACAGTCCTCAATATTTCTCTTCCTCTCAATTAATAGGATATTCTTCTGGTATCAGATTATTCATTGTTACTCTTCTCTTCGTCCACGTCATGAAACACACCAACGTACTCTCACCTTATGCCCCTACGAGCTAAGCTGCGACCAAAGATTACTATCTGGCAATAAGCCAGAGATATCGCATAGCGATATGGATCTTCCAGGCTACGAGATAAATAGCGTTGAGATAATTACTTTCCTAGATATTTGATATACCGCATTTTTTATCTGCTTGAATCGACCAAATGCGGTACATGAGAAGCGATACAATATTCGGAACATGCGATGTCGTGCGATAAATAGGATGTAATGCGATACGACAAGCCATTTGTGCCGCAAAAGTTATATGAGCGATATTCAAGTTTGAAAATCACCACGTCATAGGCCAAGTGCTACGAGTTAACATTAAGGTGAAACATCTCTCAGGAGCGTGTAACGATCTGTTGCGCTATAGGCACTCAAATCGCTTCTGAGACGAAGGGGGAGCTTCATTTCAGATGTGAGGTTCAGCGAGTTGGAGAAGCGCCCTATTCTCAACGTTCATTTGGGCGAGTCATGATTTTCGAAATGGGGATTTTTAATGGCCACCAAAGTTGAAAGCCTTCGTTTTGGGGAGTAAATTCATATCAGTCAATATGACCAACGTGAAAGGGCATTAACCCGAGCCTCACGGGGTATTAATGTTGACACTTGAAAAACACGGCATGCCGCACAATAACATCTTTTCCAAACATGTGAAGGCATCGCAGAACTAGAGGTGCACACAGTTTACGCACCATACAACGGGTGATATACTGTACTTGCAGTGCTTTCCGCAAACCCTGCTTTATGCAGTCATTTTCATTGAGACAATATCGATATTGTTCAATATTTTGATCGTCTGAGGTATATACTGAAGCAATAATATTGATGGAAAAATACTGGAGGACATTAAAACGATTTAATTTCTATAGAATCTCTGTTAACGAATTGAATAGGTGTCAATAGTATTTTACTTATGAGGGGTATATTGCGCAATTCGACGTCAGTCTGTGTCAAGCCGTGACCTGGAGTGGTCGTTACATACGTTATAGTTGAAAGTCTTTGTTTAATTTATTTTGAAAGATATTGCAAGTTTTCCGCAATGGCTAGTTGTAATTTGACGGGGTTTTTCCGATCCCCGAAAGGAAACGGAGTAGGGGTGTGAATGCTCGTAATTGGTACTCACGAATGAAGAGGTTTCATCAGGGAAATACGATTACGAGACGACAACCGATCAATTAGCAATAGACTAAACGGTTCAATTTATCCATAAGAAACAATCAACTGCTCGATTAATAGTCTGATTAATTTATTTGGTCTAGAATGCTTCACAATTCTTGGTCATTCTTTGGCGGATTTCGCAAGCAAGAATTTTCCCTTAAAATTTATAATTTGAAGGTGATAATCTGCCTAAATAATTTCTCCCATATGACCTTATACTAGACATGGATTATTGATTGTAAAAATACGCCACCCGTAGGCAACCGATCAAAGTTTAATGATTACGAATTGGACAAATTAGTCAATAGTTTATATAATCGCAATCGTAACAAAGTATCGCCAGTTTCTACGGGACATAGTAAAGAGGAAAGTCTTGAGCGGATGGAACGATTTTCGCTTGTGTATAGATTTGTGTGAAAACGTTCGTACATGTACTTATTGGTAATATGTATAAATTGATGCTAAAAAATTGCATATTACCAAATTGGTTTCCTGGAAAGTTAATGCTATTTTAACACGTAGTCCTACGGCACTTCACAAACACTTCGAAATAATTCGATCACACAAATACAGATTTTCTCCTAAACGCAAAAAAATGTTTCACATTATTATAACGGTTTTAATAAACATCAAGGGGTCCTGCCGCATAAAAAAGACGAATTTACATATGATTTTCACTTGAATTTATTATTTCGCGCCATAAATCAAAGTTATATCAATGCTTTAATCTAGACAAAAATATAAAAATAAAATTCTTGCATCATTAAATAAACAGCACACATGGTTATTTACGACGTATAAATGGACGCATTTACGCAAAGTGAGGTCCAAGAATTATTTTCGGTTTACTTGAAAAGTTATCAACTCAATGACTTGCGATTGGCGCTCCAAACACCTTAGGTTTTTTGTTGAAGGAGTTCTCTGACCTGTCCCCATGGCACGGTCCATCACCGCCAAGTCCACATCCCTTCGATCTACGAAGCGTAAACACCTTTGATGAAAGCAAACGGGCATTTCCTCGTTGCGGATGGCTGACTCGACCGTCGGCAGCTATTCCATTCAGCGCTTCCTTCTGATACAGGTCAGGCGACATGGCTCTTTTTCGCTTTTGCTTCGTTGAAATAAAACACTGCTCGAGGTACGGTGAGGTGATCAGAGAGACTGCACGCAGCGATTCCTCTTGGAGACAAAGTCTTGGCTCGGCTTGCAGTTGCATAAAATTTCGCGCTTTACCGCGTAAGTATCGAGTATTCCAAAATCTATTTACTTTATAACAGTAATACAAGCTCTCAAATTATTATTTCGGAAACGATAAAACGTTCGAGCATCGAGTTGCTACGATTGCATTGATTTCTAAGAAAAAATTCATTTGAGAGTTTTTCTACTTTAAAATTTTGTTTCTGATTTCAGTTTATAAATTCAATTTTTTATGTACTAATATTTATTTGCTGACACTGGAAAATATTGACACACACTCAAGACTCACCATCGAAAGGGAAACGTTTTATATTTGGAATCACCATGGGTTTCCGAACAAGTACGTGATTCTGAGGTTTATGAGAGGATTATCTTATTAAACAATTAATTAAATATAGGAATAGAAGGCTACAATAAGAAACGTTCGTCATTCGGTGAATAATAACCTCTAAAATTATTTCAGCACAGGAAAAACTTACCAACGCCTGTAATGTTCTTCGCCAGATTGACAAAAAATATGTATCATTCATCGCTACAATCAAATCTCACAAGAAGGCCATATGAGAGAGTCACGTGAGACGACACAGCTAAAAAATTAAAGACCATAGAGGAAGTGATCCGGTCGGGATAAAACCACTTAACTCATTTTTAATAGTGGCTCTGCCTCATCTTCAGTCCACCTTAAAACGGGGCAGCATAAAATGAGGTAAGAAAATAATGTGAAATTCATGAGTGCACACACGTGGCAAGGTTATAAATTTGAAAATACGTCATTCTTACCCCGAGAACGCGAAACGAACCTGTCACAATGATGGTTGCCATCTCTACCGAGTGAACTCAACGGACATATCCTTAATCTGCCCAGCTCCGACGATAAAATCCACAGGAATCTGCCACGAGAAAAAATCGACCAGCACCGGCAATCAAAGCGAACCTTTGATTGTTGGGCGAATGCGCGAATTATATCGTTATCAAGACTCCCTTATTCTAATTAAAATTGCTAGAAGATTCAAGGGAACTAGAAGTTATATTCTAGGGGTCCATCAAGGATGTCAGCGCAAGGGGAAAGAGGAATTAAAAAAAGTCATAACCAGTAAGGTTAAATCTTATAACAGCACTTACGCTATCCTTTATATGAGTAGGATTGTAGCGATGAAATAGTCACGGTTATGAGCATACTATTTAGTCTCCTCGAATCCTCCGAAAAATTCCTCAAGGATTATGGACCTTTAGTAGCGTAGTGATCTAAGAATTGGCCCGATAGAGATCCGTGGCTCGATTCCCGGTCCATCAGAGTAGTTATTGGAGCAATTTAGGCGCGAGTACTTGTCTCGAAAATGCGCGCATGCTACATCCTGCGTTTATAGCATGCGTGGCCCGCGTGATATTTTCTTCGCGTCTTATTTTCGAAATGAATTAATAAGACCGCATTCATAGTTGCAATATATGGTGATCTGCTGATGATGCTGTCACCCACCGATCAACAAATACTGAAGCAGAAAACCTAGCATACCATTGTGATGTCAATTTTCGATAATAATTAGAAAGGGAGCTCGTATAATCAGTCATCACTGGCTAAAAATCTCCGCTCCATTCTTTTCCCTGGTAATCACTTAGTTCCTTCATGATTCCTCGTTCAGACATCCTGCAAATGTTGCGTCCCCTATTTCATCCTTCATCTTCCACAATCATTCTTCACAATCGTTGTTATTGTAGAGGAAAATTGAAGGTCTTATAAAAAAGGAGAGAAGATCACAGGTTCATTGCACTATAGAAGACTGAAATTTTATGGACACATCTTCAGAGTTATTGATTGCAGACTAAAAATAAAAACCTTAAGCTATATCGCACAATAAAAGACGACAATAAAACGGATTGAGCACAAAAAAGGATATGGAGGAAGTTAGCAACGACCTGGAATAAAAAGGTTTTTCGAAGGGAGGTAGATGGACTTGAAAATTCTACGAAAAAAGTAAATAGGCCAAATATACTTAGAAAAAAGAAGGAAGCATCACGGAGAAACAATGAAGAAATTTTGAAAAGAGAAAAGAAAGACAACAAAGCAAAACAGTTGTTTCCTGCTGTCAAAAGTATGCCAAACTCAGAGATAAAGAGGAAATATTTATCTCGCTATTTAATACACAAATCTATCCCAATCCCGAAATAAAATTACTCGGATAAAACATTTGCAGAACGAAAAAAGTTTAAAAATGATAGTGATACACTTTCGAACGGCACTGTACCAGAATTCTTCATTCCAACACCCCATTCCAGTCATCATTGTCATCACCAGACATCAATCCAAAGGTAGGTTTGATTTGTCTATCGACTCCGATCTATTCCATTAGTGACTGTTGCCTTATTGATTTGCCTTTTGTATTCAATCCGTGGCCTTCCTCGTTTATACTTCCCATTCATTTCATCCTCCATTACTGCTTTCAAGAGGCAATCATTTACGATCACTCCACCAAAAAACAAACGAATTATCGACGAAAGAGAGAAAAGCCTTTCTGTTTTACCCTCCCTGATTCCTTTATTATCTCCCTACCCGTTATCATAGTCGGTGACCTTAGAACACCTGCCGCACGCCCTTGCGGGTAATCCTTAGATGTAGATATCACAAGCCGGTGACTTTTCCTAACTGTACTCCTCTAGATAGAACCTCCAGCGCGCAAACTTTCGCACGTTACTGCGGTCACTGGAGACTGATGCAAGCGAGAAATTAGCATCGCCGCCGCTTGACTGAATCATCTGCCCAGCAGGGGAAAGAGAGAGAGAGCATTACGGACCACTCACCGCTTCCGTAGGCAGAGCACTCCTCTCGCTCAGCGGGGATCGCAATTAGAGGTAGGCGAAGTACGCTCCTCAGCGTAATACCCGCGATATTCCGACTGATGAATAGGCATGGCGGACCACATCAAAGCCGCAAAAGCGATAGGCGTCGCGGAATTGAAGAAGGCTCATCAAGCACGGCAGAGAACTATCGAATAGGGAGAGAGTCTCATAACGCATTTCCATTTCCCATCATTTCACATTGCGGTTTCAAAGCTTGGGAAATAGTCAAAAGAAAAGAAACGTTCATTTCCCTCGGCTCTCTTTAACAAGGCACATGCATAGAAATATTGACCAAACGTGTCGAGTGATGAATCTATGAGGCAAACATGGAATCCACGCGGCTCTTTTTAAATTTGAAAACTACTCCGACAGTAGTATCAAATGGTCGAGTTATCTTTAATGAAAACTTGAACTGAATGAGCGGCGAATATATCATCTATCCCGTAGCACGGGTTCAAACCCCTGAAAATATCGGATATTTTTCAAAGGAGTCTAGACCCTTACTTGAGGAGAGCATTTCAAGCATATCTAAATCTTCATACTTCCCTGCGAGCCCTCGCGCGTCATGATAATGTTCCATGTGTCGCTCTGTGACACTCCAGTTCTGAAGTTCTCAAGCAACCTAAGCCTAGCTTGTAGCCTCCGAGTCTCTAGGGGCTCCCACCATGATCCCTCTAAAACTTTTGTACTTATATAATCGTCAATGTATCTCTCTTATTATATCGCTTCTGTCAGACCTAGAGTTGTAGTGAGGTGCCATGATAATATTCTGCGTGTCGCTCTGAAACAGTACTGTCCGTCGGATGGGACCTTAGACTGAGGACTTCCAGGCTACTTTAGCATATCAATAATGGAATTCCAAGCATTAAAGTAAGTTTGGATGATTGTATATGTACTGCTATCAGCTCGTTTACTTCATGTGCAGTCGGAGATTACATATTTATTCTATCTGCATATTCAACTTTTGTTCTCCCTTTATCCCCTCCACAACTCTGGCCCGCTTACCCAGCATCCTCTTCCTGTAACAGTCTTCAGCATTCCTTGATGTTTCATTACCTGCATAACCCACAATTCCTTATTTAATTTACATTTGCAAACTACCCTGCGAGCTGCCACGGAGGCTTGCTTCAGGGAATGCTAGGAAACTAGCCACGACAAATTGAGGAAATAGTAAAATAGAATCTTGAGTGGGAAAGAACGAAATGAATAATACGCCAAAGGAGGGTTTGCAATGTTTTGTTTTCTTTTTAGTCTATCAAGATGCCGCGGAAAAAAAGAATTTTCATTCAGTGAAACCTGTATCAAGCGACCATCGATGGTTCTGCTGAAAAATGGTCGTTCGACAGGAGTTCGGTTTCTGCACATGAACGGGCGGCTGATTTGAAAATATCGAGAAATGCTTGAAGCGACGGTTTTGTTAAAACCCTAAACAGATGGCGTTCATTTCCTCATATTTTGACTGCTCTTGGGAAATTTCAATGCATATTTATTTTATGTGTACATACAGTGAAACTTGAATTAAGCCACCACCGATGGTTCCGCTGAAATATGGTCGTTGAGAAGGGTGGTCGCTTAATAGGGGTGGCCGTCAAAGGGGTTTCACTGTATCAATTAGTTCGGCAGGGTATCCCTCTTGTAGTATCACTTCCATTAGTCCTAGGAATTTAGGGCGAATGATCTTAGTCCTGTCTGTAGCCCCCGTGTCTCTGGCGGCTTCTAAATTCCGTCCGTTACCACTCTGGTTGCAGCTTTAAACAAAGCGTACGTCTTTTTTATCAAGAGGAGGTTAATATCAAAGCTGGTTCACTCTCCTCTCCTCCCCTTTCCTCCATTTCACAAATAATTCTTCTGTTATTCATACGAAAAATTGAAAGGTCTGGTTAATTAAGATATAGTTTCTTTATAAATCTAATTTCCACACGGCGGGTGTCTCGCGTTTTGCTCACCCACTGGTGGTCCCAAAATCTCATCTCGCCAGACGCAATTGTGTATGGGCTCTTCAGAACGCGAGCCAGCATGAAAGTTTCACCAATATGCGACCAACTTTGCTACCATCGATTCACTATCAAAGTAATCTTAATTCTTAAGAGACCGCGCATTGACACGCAAGCGGCCAACCCAGGACCGACGCCCGGCATCTGCTTGTATCTATCCACTCGGCTGGCCTGGAAAGCGCTCTCTACGTCGACCAAGGATATCCACTTGGAATTCCTCGCACTCATTGTAGGGCACCGCTGGAGCAATTATCTCACGATCATTAGGAAGTCATCCCAGTCGGTCGTAAAGGCATTCATTCGATTTCGCGGCGCCAGGGTGGAACCAGTTGTAATCGGCGTTGATAAGCGGCGGGGCCGAGGGGCAAAAATGCAAATTAGCAATGGCGAAATGACAACTGAGAGAAAGACTACCATCTCAGAGACATGCATTCCAGGGCCAAGATCGATAATCATGATGATTTCCCTCCGTTTTGACCACCACATTGCGTACAGTAATAAATCCTGATACGGGAACTGACAGTTGTTGGAGGCTGTCATTCGTGATCGCTGCGGGATGAGCGATAATGACATAGCTGTAGTTGGTCCAACATAAAAAAACATCACATTTCCAAGAAGATCCACTTACTTTACACAAGATATTACTTTGACATCACGTCCCCGATGAGGCAAATAATTTGTTTTGAAATTAATTATAACATCCTTTCGGCAAAATGTGATTAATTTCTTTTCAAAATGAATCCTCGCAATGGGTCTTGTACGTTGTTAACTTTGAATATGAATCTGAATTTTAGAGTCGAGAATGGTCGATATTATTGAGCATTCATCGAGTAAAAATGTTCGTAGATACTCGACTATCATATGAATTAGCTGTTGTCCAACCGGCCATTTACCGCTGAGCATGCTTCAAACGATCATTTTCAATTATTTCTGTTAATGTATTTTTAAGGGGGTGAATGAATGGATTTACATCTGGAGTAAATGGAAATATGTCCAAAGTTCAAAATAAACGCTCGTTGGCAAAAAAATAAACGCCTTTAATTGAAAGGTATCTTGCTTAGTGAAAATATCACGGTCTCAAAATGACAGAACTTTGTTGATTAGCTAAAGCTATTAATTCATCTTGTACCTAAGTTCGTCGTCACATTTTTTCTTTTCTTTCCTCGCCCACCATATTAAGCACTTCCTCGTATGTCTTCCTTTCCGTCCTACTCACCTTCTTCATCCTTCTCCTCACCCACATCTCAAATGCCTGCAGCCTAGTCTCGTCCTCTTTTCTCCGAGTCCACGTTTCTGCCCCATACACCGCCGCACTCCATATCAAGCTCTATACCAGTCTCTTCTTTATATCCTTATCCTTTATTCTTGATCGCATCTTTATATCCCTGCTATTATTAAACGCTTCCTTCGCTGACGCGATTCTCCTACTTGCGTATTTGATACAATACTCATTTTCTTCTCGCGTGCTAGCCAAGAAAATAAAATTATCTACTTGCTGCGGTTTGTGCTCCTACTTTCTTGACCTAGGATGGATACCTTAAGTAATTGTAAAAGAAACCTTCAATTAAATGATTCAATGAAAAGAACCCAAAATTATAGCTTTGTGAGAAGAAATAATCGAGTAACCCCTTCCTTTCGATATGATATTGGCTTTGTAACAATTGTCCATCAATACACATTGCATTGGATTACTCTACCTAATATATATCCGCTGAGGAGAGATTAATTCCATACCTACGTCTACAAAGTACCAAGTAAGCCACCGCCTGGGAAAGTGGCACGGGGTAATTTCACACCAGTCAACTATTTTTTGTGATGAATGCGCAAAAGAAACCGCTCATTCTCGGCAGAAATCATCGGGCTGATGTCATATACCGTTGTCTGGAAACGCCGAAAGGTTAAAAATAAAAGCAGTGAAAAATTGAGGCAAAATAGAATGATTTGAGGTCAGATACAAGAGTTTGGGATCAAATGGAAGGAATGGATTTGGTGGGCTTGGGCAAGGAAAGATGATGAACTTGGCATAAAAGGGGATTTGGCTGTTGGCAGCACACCTGCAGGTCCTCAGCCCGCAGGCTACACGCTATAGCTGGGGCGTTTGAATTGAGAAAATTGAAGGGGTGTGCTACCATTTGGTTTCGTCAAGGAGTTACTCCCAAACTTTGCATGTCAGAGAGGGATTAATTACGAGCTCATGCAGTCGCAACCGGTTGTCAAGTAGAATTATATAATTTGAGTTAAATAATGCAGCAGTAAAGCAACACACGCCTCGGTAAATCAACGAAAGGAGTGACAAGGAGTCTGACAGGGAGTAATATCATGTAATATGATGCACCCCAAAGATCCGCCTACTTCATGCATTACTTAAATGTCGGCAGCTGTTAATGAGACTAGGTTTTTTTCACTTTTGAAATATTTTATGACAAAATTCAGAGTGGAGCTCGAATTTGTTTAATTTTATGATTACACATTTCTTTTGAGGATGATGGCATCATACTCAGAAGTTACTCTTCGTTTAAGTCATAAGTCATAATGTCGGCCCCGGTGGCGGCGGGGTAAAGTCCCCGCCAGAATGCCAAATGGTAGCACACCCCTTTAACCCGAGGGTCGCGGGTTCGAGTCCCGCGGGGTAGAAAAAATATCTGTAACTGCCCAGGACATGGGTGTTTGTGTAATTGAGTTATATGTAAGAGAGGACTGCATAATCCTAATATCGCTCAAATAAATAAAGACGACATTATTATTATTATTATTATTAATTTATCGAAATGAAAATAGCTAAATTCCGCTGTCTGCTTCCCTAACAATCTAGATAATACGCTAGTTTTCTAGATAATACGCCTAAAACTCAGGGGCGCCTACTTTCAGCTTCGACCATCGAACTCTCTAGTACCGAGCGCATAATGCCAAGATTCGAATATGTACTTGTGGCTCCATTGTCTACAGAAAAAATGTTTACATTTCGTCGGACTTAAAGCAGCGCAATTTTGATGGGTGACACTCGCTGCGGAGAAAAAGGAATGTGCGAAATTCATAATTAATTATTGTATGGTGAATTTCGCACATTTGTGTATCTCCATGGTGGAAGACCCCCATTGAAGTTGCACTATTTGGAATACGTTTGCCATGTGAAAATTGACTCTCTTAAGAAGGTTCCACGGCGAACGAGTGAATAAAAAATAACTAATTCCACCCTCTTCGTTTGCATTGTTTAAAAATTGCTGCCATCCCCGACGACAAGACTGAGCTATCAGAAAACAGAATTTATGAGTAAATAATGAATATTAACCGACGACGGTATTCTATTCCTCGGCAAATTACCGTGAATATGAAGGTGAAATACTTCGAAATTGCCATGAGAAAATATAGGTCTGAATCGGAATTGAACCACGGACTTTAGGCTTTATTGGCCAATTCAAGGACCACTACGCTACTCAGACTTCCCAATAAGGAAAGGTCGGTAGTTCAATTCCCGGTCCAGGTCAATTTTTATTCCGATGCCAGTTAGACGAGTGTACTTTCAGTTAGCCGAAGCGATTTTTGTATATGTACAGATTTCCATAAAACGTTGAATACGAGTTATAAATGTTTAAATCAGTGATTTATCTTAATTAAAAGTGGAACAAATGAATTTAATGGTGTTTTTCTGATTATTCAATTTCTACTTTAACACGTAGCCAAATAGCACATGAGATATATTTCGAAATCACTCGATTACTTGTGCGCATTTTTTACTATCTACAGGCAAAATAATGCACAAATATTATTTTACTTTCTGCATAAAAATATGAGTGTGGCACGCCCAGTCAAAGATTCGTAAAAACATACTTAAATGTGAAGGATCTCAGGTTTTCCCTGCGTATGTGATAGATAAAGGTTTCTCGGGTTTTCCACCATGGGGCCCAAAGTTTCGGAGAATGACCGAGAACGACGAAGCTTCGGAAGCTGACACCCTGATGATGGAGGACAAGTCGTTCTCCGAAACGTTGGGCCCCATGGACCTGCTCACCCGGTGGAAAACCCGAGAAACCTTTATCTATACTTAAATGTAATTTTTGCCCATAGCTTGAATACCGCAAAGAGAAATATTATCCGTTCAATCATAAAACGATTAAGTAAAGACAGACGTATTGTAATGGCTCATGTTTCGTATCCATTACTGTGTGTATAGGGAGTTCCACCTCATAGACATGTTTTTCCGTTTTGTCTTTCAGAATATTACCTAAGCGTGCCCTCAATGACCTTCGGTTACCGCTTCAGCCACCTGACTTAAATTGGACGGACAATGGGGGCTGACTGCAGCGAAATTTTCATTGATTTAACCCATTTTGACATCAATCACTGCAAATTTACTGTAAACTCAAAACATAAGGAGGATAAGTGTCCATATTTCATTTTTATTGCATGAGAGACAGCCTCTAATAAAAATAGAGCAAATAAAATGGCATTAAAGAGAATTTATAGTGGTTCCATCTTATAGCAACGTCCCGAGAAAATGAAGAGCTATCAAAGGCACGCCTCAATGAACGAGGACGAACATTTCGAGTGCGACAAGAAGACCGAAACGGGCATGGGGCGTGTCGGACGACCGGTGACTCTTCCGAGCGAAATGGAGCAAAGAACTAAGCGCATCGAAATTTCTACGACCGAGAAAAATGACGGACCTTGTCCGCGGCGCTACTTAGATGGAACAAAGTTCCATTGACTTCTCTCAGCCCGAGTTTCACCAACCTTGGGCTAACTGATGATCAGGCAGTAGGTATCCATGCACTGATCATTGATTAAGTCCCACACGATATCCTTCAACAATTAATCATCAATAAAGAAGATAATGATCTGAACGACAATCGGATGAATGTAAATGCTCTCCTGAATCTTGAGGACTTTCCCATTGATGCTCTTAACTAACAGCCGACCACGACGGCGACGGGAGTTACTCCTCGCATGCTAAATCTAGAGCTGTGGGTTCGAGTCTTGGGTGAAATTTACACCACTCAGAGTATGGGTGTTTGTGTTCGCCTGTTATCGTTGTTGTCCACCTAATTTAAATTGGCCAATTGGACTGTATTTGGGCTAGTAACAATATTCAAACCAAGTAAAAAATAAAAAGTTCTTTTATTAAGTTAATAATAAAATTTTCCTCCACTGAATTGCGACTGACAGGTGTTAAAATAACTCGCGCAAGTACAGCTAATGGCAAGAGTACTAAAGTCACTTCACAGATTTCCAACTATTTTAAACAGTGAAAACTTGAGCTACACCAATTCAAAATTTAAGAAGTGAATGGGAAAACCTAGCAGAACAGGCATAGTAAATGTCGTGAAAACCGCGTGATGTTTAACACTAAAGAATATTAAAAGGCGACTGGTGTGAGAGACAGTCGGCCATTTTGGTCGATTCTCGACTTGCTTGCCCAAATTCGACATTCAACCTGACATATCATTTTAATCCTCGATCATAACTTTTTTCGTTACGTTCCAAAAATGCAAAGCGCTTTCATCGGCTAAATCAAGGAATTAATCACGATTGTCGCTGGTGAAACCAGAACTCATCGTCGCTCTTTTTGAGAGATCGCTCGGTCGGCTGGTAGGCTATTCGCTAGGAGTAAGGTTATTCGAGCAAGGGAAGTCATCCGCACCATTAAGGACTGATATATAGTTTTGGTAAGGGAAGGATAATCCGGGGAATGGAATGAGAGTGTAGAAAGTGTCTGTGTCTTTGCACACTCGGCCAGGGATTCCCAACGGGGCGGAATCTCTCCTCGGTAGCGAAAATAAAATTTAAGGGGGCAACCACCTGCGGCCACCAAATCTTAACTTCAGTGCCTAACAAATGATTTCTTGCTCAACTTAGAACTTATATCTTACAATAAGATGCATCAAGCACAAGTGTCTCATTGATTAAGAAAGTAGTAAAAATTTACGTCCTAATAAACTTTACACCTTCAGGCGTCACTTCGAGGAACACACAATTAAACTATTGTACCTGAAGATTCAGCAAGCTGCGAAACGCGTAGGACGTTTTACTATTAATAAATTATTGTGGAAAAGTTTTAGGATTATTTTCAATATGGATTCGAATGTATGTCCTATTTATAAATTTCATGCGGGCGATTAAGAAAAACGTTGTTCAAAACATTTTATTGGCGGCAATAGTTCATTGAGGTTGAAAATACTATTCTAACAACGAAAGACGCCTAGGGGAAAACGGTTTAACCGTCTATTTGACCGATGAAATACCAGTACAATTGAAGCGCCCTCAACAGAGCACGTATGAATCAGGATTTCACTAATAGGGTTCTTCGACATAGTTTAGATTCAAAACATAGACCTTCAGAAACCAGTATTTTAGCCTCCTAACCAACCGTTACAGACAATATGAAATGTCATCTGCGATATCCAACGAGGGAGTCGCTCCTTTCATCCCCTTGAAAAGGAGCACATCTCCAAGGGCCCCATGTTGATATCACCTCAGTCTCAGGGCGAGTCCGAATGCTTACGGAAGGTTTTATCTGAATTTTAGATGAGTAATTGCGATGAAAATGTTCCTTACCGAAGAAAACGTCTCATTCACATGCATTTTCGTTTACTAATATTTGGCGAATGATGGTATCATAAAGCTTGGATGCTTGTGCTTGAAACAACTTTTCAAATTTCTCTGACTTAAAATCATCAACAAGGTGTACTACCATGGAAGATTGCAGGGTCAAAGACTAGGTCATACGTAAATCCGAAACTTTGACTTCATTTGTCCATTCAAATTCCTAACTTTTGGGAAAAATTCGTTAGGAAAATAATCAGCGAAACCGTATGGATATCAACAAGATGGCGAATAGGTGCTGCTAATGACGACTCTAGTCTCCTCCTATTCTCATTTCTAGGATACTCCAATGTGTTATAACTATCATTTAATACCAAGCCTTGGGTAAATTAAATGGATATCCTTTGTAAGATACTTCGTCATTTTCACTCAAATGTGAGTAAAACGGGAAGTAAAAGAGTGACACTATAACATAAAGCAGCATGAGGCAGGTGACCAGAACAGGACCATGAGGCAAGAACCATTTTGATCCAGGTATAGATTTATACGACGCGAAAGAGGTCGTTTTATTAGCAGCGTTTACTTTTAATCCGAAAGAATATAGCAATAATCCCAAGGCATAAAGGGATATTTTTGGAAAAGATACGTATGACGATTCTGGGACTTGGTTTACTTTCCTATTGCGTCTCCAATCGCATTCGTCTTTCATTGTCCTACATTCACGGTATACAAAATCCCCGCTCAACATCATCCTCCTTGCCCAAAGGTCCCCTTCCACCTAAACCTTCAATCATTCCTCATTATGTATCTTGCAACAGCTTCTGCATGCTTCAAAGTTCTCGCAACTAATACCTCGAATAGAAAAGTCATAAGCTTTAATTAAGTCCATCCTACGGATGTTTAAGAAATGCTTTGAGTCATAAAAATGTTTTCATTCCAAGCTACAATACAACAAAATAATATGGCGACTGAGCACTTTTTAGCATAAAAATGGAACAAAGGTTGCACTTTGTTCCCTAGAATATTGAACATTGGATTTTTTTAGTTCACGGTTGAAATAATGAAAAATATTATTTACAAACGATTTCACACAAACAAAATCAAGGTTTTATTCGAGACATTAATGCCTAAAATAGCTTCAGCTGTTTTGAAGAAATCTATTTTCAAACCAGGGTGATACAATTTTGAATCGGGTCATACATAAACATATTAATGCTTGAAAAATATTGAACTACGATTAGAATCTTTTCCAGACCTCCTACGAAACGTAAAAATGAATAGTCATTCGTATGCAGTTCATTTCATTGCAATCGGTTCGCTGTTAATCAAGGTATAAAATGTCAAATTAGGGTGTATTGGCATTTGTCAAGGGCTATAGGTAAATGAACTTACGTAGCCTTTGAGAGACTGGTTGACGTAAACGACACCCCTCTCCATGTCGATTCGGAAGGGGTTAAAATCCCCGGATGGTGAAGTGGGCGCCGTTTCCAGTCCGAACTCGAGGTTGTCATTCTCGTTGTCATGGGCCCTCACGAGGGTCACCACGGAACCATTCTGCTCATTGTCTCGAACAACCCAGCTGCGGTCCAGCACCATCACGGGCGGAGTGTTGTCGCTCAGCTGGCACAGCCCTGAAAGAGGAAGCAAAGTTTACGTCAGCGAACGGCATGTGCTCCACCATCTCAACCGCAGAAATAAGAGCGAAAAAAACACAAGATCCCTTTAAGAACACATAAAGTAACATAGTTGATAGCTGACAACGTTGAGAGCTGCCAGAAATTCGGGAGGGTATACACTCGACTAGCCTAAGATTACTTTTAAAAATCATACCCTAAGAATAAATAGGATTTTTATTCGTGAAGTAAATAAAATAAATGAAAATCCGCACGCATCGATATAATATAATTCAAATTTGTCATCTCCCTCTCCTTTTTCCATTAGTCACCCCTTCCATGGCTCGCGTCCTAACACGCCCCACAACACGCGTCGGCGACGGCTCGCACGGTAGGTACTACGTAGAGACGACGCGGATATTGACCTCACCCCATAATCCATGTCTAGAACTTACCAAAGCCACATAATCAGAGAGGTACAACAAAAACAGACTGAGACACTAATCCCCAGTAATATAATTTACGTTTTTGTTGTTTCGTTGATTATTTGGGGAGGCAATTGACAACCATGGCCACATGCGCCTTTTGTAAGGGTGGGCAAGAGAATAAATGAATGGGTGGAGAGATACCCGGCGTCGGCATTATTCAGCTTTTGACGGACGCCAACAAGGGGTCCACCCTTCAACTTACGAACCGTCGGATAGTTGTAAAAATCAGGTAGCAGGACATATGCCCATCCAAACACACCTTTGTCGAAATTCCAACAATAAAGGCCGCATGGCACCGGGAAGTTGACTTATACGAAAGTGGCTATTGCATCGATTTTTAGATCAGTCTACTCACGGCAATGTTCTTCCTACATATTACTTCCAGTTTCGTCCTAGAATTAGGGAAACAATGGATACGGCAATTCCGAAAATAGCCTAATTTCATCAATAAATACTTACGCGCTGATATCGCATTCTGCAAGTCACGCAGCCACTCGTAGACTTAATTAATGTATGTGAATTACAATTAATTTGTCCGTGCATCTACAAAAGTGTATTTAATAGGAAAATTATTTTATTTTGACTTATTCAATGAGAGAATAGTCACCTTTGTGAAGTATAACCTTTAAGTAATCTCCAATAACAAAACACAATTCAAAGAAAACATAAAAATGTATATAACCAACAATAAGTCCTCCGAATAAAGTAAACTGATATTTACATTCTTTTCTCCGATAACAGTCATTTGAACAGATTACACCGGATGCCAAGCGATTTTATCGACGAATCGAAATGCCACTCGCTGGAAAAATTTAGCCAATCCATTTTCTTTGCAAGTGCGTGCCGCGGTTGATTACCACCACTATCTACCCCTACTGCCAAAAGTGTTCGGGCTTTCACATTGAAATGCCACTTTCAAGCGATTTGCAAGACAACTGTGACATAAATAACTTCCATAAGGTAATGCCGCCTTAGTAATAGCAAGTAACTAAGTTACTCGGCAAACAATATTTCGAAGCCTAGATACAGTATACACGTATACTTCTCCTCCGGTGCAAAAACAATTTCCATTCATCAGCATTCAAAAGTAAGGTTAAATTCAATTATGCGAAATTCCCACACACAACAGGTATAGGTTATATTGGCGGTCCTCGCAGATAGTTGCTACGCCGCCGAAAAAAGGTGAATTTCAAGGTCTACGAATCCAAAGTCTTTCTCTTTCCCAATTTTATCGTAAAAAAAGGGCAAAACTTTGAGCTGTTTCTTTATGGTATCATTTATATTCACGCCTCAGAAAACCAGTTTAAAATGGACACACCCATGTAAAACGGAGGGATCAACCAACAGAGTGAAAAAGTGGACGTTAGGTTTAAATTTCCAGTTTGAACACCCTAGGGCACGCAAGGAGACGAACTAAATGACCATTCAGACCTTGAAGTCCCTTGGTAACAATATAAATATTTAGCCGAAAAATGGCGATACACAGAGAGTTATTCAACCGAATTCTTATTTCATATAATTTCGTTCCATGATATTTAAATAGACATCGGAAGTTATTAAAAATATTTGGAAAAATATCATCATTGGTAAGAACAATTACACTTTTCTTTTCCAGAATTTCCGCTGTCTTGGACTGTAGGTATCTTATTTTATGCGTCTCAAGCGATGTAACCACACTTCATTTGACTGCTCGTATCGTTACGGGTTTTATCCGAAGTATCTCATTGAACTGTTTGATTCATATGAATTGCGAGAACGCGGACATGAAATTAGAGCAGGGGCCATTTTCCTAGCTCTCGAACATGCATTCAAGCAGTTATTCTAGCAAGTCACCGCCTTCTGCGACGGTTTTGCAGTACCTCAATCCAGACATCAGACTATTCAATATAAATGTTCAATTCAAGGCCTGTATAGAAAACGGTCTTAACGGATTGATAATGCATTCAATCAGAGGAATAGTATCTACTCAAGCAGTTGCCAAAATGAGGGCCTAACATGTATTATGGTATTATTTTCGAATGGAAATACCAACGATAAGTAAACTTGCCAGTGTAATACGACATGCTAAATATCAGAGGTGTGTTACACCATAGAGTAAAGATGCTTATGCTCACTCTAGGTGGTACTTACTCCATAGTAATAACACGGCGTTAGGTTGGACAAATAAAACTATCAAACATGCTATCAACAGAAGTTTCTTCCATGCATTCGGAGACTTAATGTTTTAATAACCATTTTAAATTTCCAATGGAACAAGCATATCAGCCACAGCAAATCTAATTTAACTTTCCTTGGAAGACTGTAATAATATTTATAAATAAATTGTCGGTACACATTAACGGATGTATTCCAACTGCCAAAATATCTATGCCTGATTTATTCAGTGAAAAGAATTGAATATCACGGCATTGTTAGTAGAAAGTGTCAGGATATGTTTAAAAGTTTTGACAAAATTACACCACCATCACGCATAATTAAGCATCGTAGGATTCCGCGGAGACACGAGAAAATATTATGCTGGCCCTCATTATGGAAGGAATATCTCATTAAATTCAGTTTTTCTCTGTTTAAACACGTTAGGCAATACATTTAAAAGCAAATTCTGGCTCAGAAACAATTCATATAATCGATTGCACCAAAGGTGTTACGTATCTTCGCATCCTGCTTATCATTCACCGGATAACTACTAGCTCTATATGAATGCGTTCAGTATTTCGAGGGACAGATTTTCATAGTACCGTATCACACAGAATCAATCATTGAAAAATACGATTAATGTGACGACAACTTTCACCAGCAACCCGACTTTATCTTCGCATTTTCCGCGAATGAGTGATTCATGGAATGATTCACGATGACACGATTAATGATGACACGATAACTATTCAGTTGACTTGGCGGCATGAACATTCCCTTTGTCCAAACTCGCAGAATATAAATTAGGACCACAGGTGCGAGCTCCGAATTGACTATGCAAAGATTTTGACATAAGACATACGGTTAATCAGAGACAGTAAAGCGGAAAACTGAAATTCATCGACACAAAACAATTATAATAAGAATAAGTTCATTAAGCTGAGAGATGTGCGAATAATAAGTGAAAGGTTGATTATTTCTTCAGAGCAAGCGAATTCATGAAGGACACAGGCCGCAGCCAAGTAAATAACAAAGAACAACGGAAATACGACCATTCCTTTGAAAGCATTATTTTAGTAATGTATCTGGAAGGAATTTAAGCAGAAATATCTACACAACAATCTCTTTTCCTGCCATTTGTAAATACTTTCATTACAGAGAAGCCTGGAGGATGTAATTAAATCAGTAGGAAAAATTTTATTTTGCCGCGATAGCCAGATAGGTAACGCGCGATAACCAAAAGGCTTCGCACCTTCAACATAAGAATTTTAATAGGCAAACTTGAGGTCACCGCTCACTGTCTTACAAAGAATTTCCCAGTCTGATGGATTGAAATGTTTTCTTTCGAGAATAAAAAAAATACTCACGGTTATTTGGAAGAGGACATGTGCTGATGAAAAGAGTTTTATTCAGCACTATCGGAAGTCACATAACGCCATAATATGAAGGGATAATTGATTTTGTTGGGAAGTAAGAGTAAGAGCTCAAGTTGTTATCCAGAAGGTTCAAGATATCTCCTATTGCGTATGCATCTGCTTGTAGATGGATAAGTCCAATTAAGAGTACATTCTGGATGCCTGAACATACCTATACGCGTTAAAAGCTTCGATTAAGGAAAAAAATTCAGTCTCCTGAACAAAAAACGAGCTGAAATCAAAATTGTCTTATGGCGGGGCACCAAAAACAAAAATTTCTCGAGGAAAACTTTTAGGCATTTCTACTAACACTTTATATTTATTATAACCGCGCTCCTGAATTATTGCGGTTTGATTAGGGCGTCACCAAAATTGCGCTCTTGAGATTTTCCTTTCGTCCGATAAAAATGAGAAACAAATTCAACGAATCAAATTGCTAGAGATACGTCAAGCACTGTTGTTTTTTGGGTAACCCGCATCAGGAATTTACCGAGCCAACGTTTCTCCTCCTTTGTCGCAAATCTCGCCAGAGCTAGGTGACCTTAATGCCTCTTATTTTGCATCAGTTATATATCCTCAGGTACATCAATTATGCATCCTCAGGGTGAAAGGGGGTAGAGGGTGGGAGTGGGTGTAGAGTCTTCTGGAAATTGTTTTTACTTCTGAAAACTGCGGGCAGCCACGACTCGCTTATCCTTTGATCATTGTCCCTATTGAAATTTTTAAAATTTTTTTTTCATTTCCAAGGTCTCCCTAAAGATTCTTTTCCTGAAATGTTTTTCTCCAGCGAGGATTTTAGGTTGGTGATATGGATGTCGAGGCTTTGGGCTGCATGTTCCGCAAACGCTGAGTACTCGAAATAGCCCAGTGTAATCGCGGTGCCATGCTCAGTAATCCTTCTCTTTATTGTTACGTTCCTGAAAATATTCATCATGACCAGATGTCATCAATCCGAAGACCTTTTTGGCGAAGACAGTAGTTCACTCCTCTCCGCCAACTGCTTCCACTTCATTATGTTATTCTCTTACACCTCTTCATATTTCGCCTGATATACTCCATTCTTGATCTTCGCTTGCCATTCCACTCATTCATTTTCCTCACACATATTTCGCTACCAATTGGCTATTGTGATGCAATGCGATTATGTGTCCAATAATTATTCACGAACGATATATTTTGCTCTGATTGTTTTGAATCAAACCTTCCGTATCCTTGAGACGAAACTAAACAATACTATATATTTTACTCAATACTTCTTTAACTCAGGTTATTAAAGCATTATTCTAGCCCTTAGCTTCTAATTTCTTATAAGGTACATTGGATGTCAAGGCATGATATACGATTGATACGTTGAGACCCACACAGAGCTTTGAAAGGTGTCGTTTCAAATGCGCACATGTCTTGTAATAAAAACAGTGGTACGAGAATGCTTATGAGGAAATTACTACTTAGCCCTGAAACGTGAGTTGGTCTCTGGCTATTCCGCCTTTCACCGGCTTCACTGACCGTGCAATGACAATGAGTCGACGTTAAGACCGGCAGGAGTGAGGGGCACAGGAGAATATATTATGCGGCAAAACTTCATTTCACTCCAGCATCCAAGAAAACCTTGTAGCGGCGGTCACTAACCCAGAGCCCGAGAAAGGTTCCTCTCGAGCCCGCAGAGCGTTCCATGATACCTCCTTTGAATTTTTAGTATCAAACCGAGTTCGTGACGGTGGAGGGCGAGTTGTGGCAATATGACACCTAAGGACTCGAAGATGGGGCCTCGTTACAAAGATAACGTTGATATTTTCCATACATGTATGCACTCAAAACTTATACCAGTTTGAAGATCACTACGCGGATAAGACGCCAACAAAGCACGGTTGGTTACCTGCCGGCTTGGCGTACCACAGAATCGCGGGTTAAAATTCTGTACTAGGGATGGATGTTATGTTTGTTTTATCTATATTTGAATGATATGCAATGGATATCGTACAGTCTACTTTATTTTTAAATCGTACTACACGTATTTCGACTGACTATCAGTCGTCATCAGGTACAACTAATCTTCCTCATATCCAGACACATGTATATATATATATATATATATATAGATAGATATATTGCCAAATCAAAGTAGTGGGGGGGAGGTCAGGAGGAGGATAGGGTGGGAAGAAAGTGAAAATCATATTTAGGATAGGATCCTTTGTTCGTCCAAACAATATGCGCCACTATACCGGACCTACGTCAAGCTGAGGAAAAGATAAAAGAAACGGGAGGTGGGAGAAAATGGGGGGAGGAAGTAAGGTTAAGTTAAGATAGTGTCCAAAATATTATTTATATTTATTTTTTTACTCCCAGTCTCTTCATTCACATTACACATTTACTCCGTGTTCTTCCCTCAATCATCCTCTTCAACATGCCCTCGCCAATCAATACGTCCTAAATCCACATGTTCTGCCTTTTCATAATCTCCGTCACCGGAAAATTCATTTTGGTATTTTACCAGCTGATTGGTAGGCTTTCAGACAGTTCTTATGCTTAGATCCTAAAAATCTGGGATATAATATGACTTTCCTCCAATGGATCGCTCATCAATAGATCCCTCATAAAGATCTCATATCGTCTACCTCATATTGTTTCGTTCTGAATTCCGATCCCCTCCCTTCCATTACCGCACTTCGTCATTATTCTTCCCTTCTATCACCTTCTTCAGCCTAACCTCTCATTTCTAAAATTCCTTCAACCATCCCTTCTGCCATCTCCGAATCTCCGCCTTCCTCTCCTCTCCAACAATATCCAATACCTCCTGGTTCGTCCTTCTCGCCACTGTACCCTTAAGGTAGTTTGAGCGAGATAGTTCCCGAGTCATAATGGAGACCGTATTCGAATTCTACGTTTTAATTTCACCAGCTCTCGGAAGTATGAAATAAATATTGCAGTATTAACGGTATAATTTATACCTCTACACGACTGAAGTTCTATTAGATTAAATTAAAATATCTCTTTAAGTCTTTAACTTGACTAATTTTTTTCGCGCGGTACGTTTAAAACTGCGTCACAACGGAAGGTTATTTTTGATTCTGAAAAAGTACTGCGGTGACAATATCATTTATTTTCAGAAATCGTTGAGGAAACATAAAAACTACAAACTGTTAATTTTGTGTAAGCGGTAAAGGGAATAAAGAGATAATCCTTTACAGAAGGGACGATGAAAGGTAGAACCTATGCCGAGGTGAAGAATAAATTATTGGAATATAGAGCGCTGAACATGAAACACTCTAGAATATTTTGGTTCCCACTTAAACCTACCTTGACTGGTATACTACCCAATAAACATATATGATTAGCAATATCGGCTTCACTTAAGAGTTTATACAATTTCACGAAAATCTTCATCACCGTGGGTTGGTAGTCCCTTCCCTTCGAAAATGCTAAAAAATTGGTTCCATTTTGAGGAATTACTTCAATTAGTACCAAGTGCTGCCCGCTTGAAATGTCCCAATTCTACATGCGATTCACGCTCTCTCGAATCCAATTCACAATTTTCGCCACGTTTCCATTCCAGCCGCCGCACAGAATTCCGGGGAACCAGTCTCCGAGCCCCGACTCGGTTATTTACGGCAGTGCGCCGGAGGCATAGAGCGGTATAGCGTTAGCACAGTCTACTCCTCGCTCCGCAGCTGTCGCTCTCGTCGTGCATCAAAACAGCCCGAATCGTGCTTTATTTCACGTCGGTGCATGTCTCCGACGATACCGTTTTTCGACCGATCGACTGTATCGGGAATTTTCCTTCCACGAGCAGAAGCGCGGGGGTCGCCGGAGACGAGTGTTGCCAACCCTCCCGGCTTCTTTGTGAGACTTCGGCAGAGGGAATTGCATCTTTTTAAAACGATTTTCTTGCACAATTCGCACTATTCAATATGGAACAAGCATATCAGCCACAGCAAATCTAATTTAACTTTCCTTGGAAGACTGTAATAATATTTATAAATAAATTGTCGGTACACATTAACGGATGTATTCCAACTGCCAAAATATCTATGCCTGATTTATTCAGTGAAAAGAATTGAATATCACGGCATTGTTAGTAGAAAGTGTCAGGATATGTTTAAAAGTTTTGACAAAATTACACCACCATCACGCATAATTAAGCATCGTAGGATTCCGCGGAGACACGAGAAAATATTATGCTGGCCCTCATTATGGAAGGAATATCTCATTAAATTCAGTTTTTCTCTGTTTAAACACGTTAGGCAATACATTTAAAAGCAAATTCTGGCTCAGAAACAATTCATATAATCGATTGCACCAAAGGTGTTACGTATCTTCGCATCCTGCTTATCATTCACCGGATCACTACTAGCTCTATATGAATGCGTTCAGTATTTCGAGGGACAGATTTTCATAGTACCGTATCACACAGAATCAATCATTGAAAAATACGATTAATGTGACGACAACTTTCACCAGAAACCCGACTTTATCTTCGCATTTTCCGCGAATGAGTGATTCATGGAATGATTCACGATGACACGATTAATGATGACAC
Source organism: Ceriagrion tenellum (assembly GCA_963169105.1). Taxonomy (NCBI): domain Eukaryota; kingdom Metazoa; phylum Arthropoda; class Insecta; order Odonata; family Coenagrionidae; genus Ceriagrion; species Ceriagrion tenellum. Next base: position 80,007,001 of record OY720637.1, on the reverse strand, counting down.
GATAACTATTCAGTTGACTTGGCGGCATGAACATTCCCTTTGTCCAAACTCGCAGAATATAAATTAGGACCACAGGTGCGAGCTCCGAATTGACTATGCAAAGATTTTGACATAAGACATACGGTTAATCAGAGACAGTAAAGCGGAAAACTGAAATTCATCACATTTTCTTGCACAATTCGCACTATTCAATACTTAAAGTTATTTATTATGGTAATCCACCAGTTAAGGTAGGTTTAAGGAAGGCAAGAAAAAATGTTCTCGATAAATATATGTTCACGGCCCGATCAACCAATTAAAAAAAAGTATTCTACCGGTTAAGGTAGGTTGTCATGTCTACATGTCAGAGAAGCTCCTCCCGGTTTTCTACACTTTCAGGGGCCTAACTACTTCTGGTATGCCCTTTTTCACCTCAGCATACGATCTACCCTTCTTCATCCTCTCCATGAAACCTAATCTCTTTCTTTCTCTTCTCCCCTTGCCCAACATCCTTTCCTCTATCACAATCTTGAGCAACTCCTCGCCCCTCCAGCCATCTACTCTGCCGATCTTGAATTTCAATAAGAAGTTTCTTTTCCTCACCCACCATCTCAAGCACTTCCTCGTTAGTCTTCTTCTCCGTTCACCTCACTTTCTTCATCCTTCTCCACACCCACATCTCAAATTCCTGCAGCCTATTCTTGTCCTCCTTTCTGAGGGTCCACGTTTCTACCCCACACGCTTCATATAAGCTCTTCGTCAGCCTCTTCTTACTTACTTTCTCAAGGCCCCCGTCATCATTTCCATTCTATATTATATGCCTCCTTAACTAGCGCTATTCTCTTCCGTGTGTCTTTGCAACCATGTTCGATTTCTTCTAGCGTACTACATAAGTAATTAAAATGCTCTATTTGCTCCAGTTTCTGTCCTCCTAATTTAATGACCAGCCTCACTTTCTTTGTACTAGAGAATTACATCAATTTTGTTTTATTATGGTTTATCTTCATTCTTTATTCAATACACTCCTTTCTTAATCTTTGCCCACGTCCTACTCCTCTTCATCCTGTCATTTCCTAAGCCTAATTTTAACTCCTATTCTCTTACTTCCCCTTCCCCGACTACCCAGCACCCAACCCACTATTATGACCTCACGCAACCCATCCTCTTAGAGGATTGAGCACTTAAACCTGACGGAAGCATGAGAAGAATATACTTTCTTTCTTTTCCATCCAACCACTGTCTCTTCCTAGTCTCTTCAAGAAGTTTCCCTTCCTCACCATCCACACCAGCAGCTGCTTGACCCTTCCTTTGCGTCAACCGCTCCTTATCCATCTTCATCCATGCCCATAGCTAGAAACGCCTGCAGCCTTTCCTCGTCTTCCTTCCTCATAGTCTACGTTTCTGTCTCACGTAACGCTACACCAAATAAAACTCTTCACCAGCCTCCTCTTTACATCCTTACTCAAGGAACCCGTACTCATCTTCCTGTTAATTCTGGACGCATCTTTCGCTGCCCACTCTTGCCCTCCTCATTAGTTAGCTACTTCGCCTATCTTCTTCTGAGGAACCATCCAAGTCGTTAAATTTCTCAACTGGCTCAAGCTTTGCTTTTTTCTCATAGAACACCTAATTACAATTGTTTTCCAATGATGTTTTACAAATTCTCAAATATGCATATCATGTATTGCGTGAAAAACAGCGTCTTCTATGGAATTGTTTATTGTTCAAAAGTCCACACTGGGCGGCGTGAAAACAGTGCGTCAACAGAAATCTGAGGATAACGACGCGGTATTTTATTGCAGCTAGTAGTCCAGACGGCACATGCCGATAGGATATCAGCAGAAAATCCTTATGTAATTGGGTATACTAATTTGTACAACATATATTAAGTATTTTTTGTATTTGCCCACTCCAAACGGTAATGGCAGGATGGGTACGAGTGAAAGTACGTATTAATTTTTATTTCGTTCATGAACTTTTCTATTTTGATATTATCTCTGTAAAAGTATCAACTATGCAACATGCTTATAAATTTTTATTCACTTGCATGGTGGTTTGTTTGCGACTATTCCAAAATTAACGTATGTTTCCTACCAGGAATTACGATATAATTGCTGAAAAATGTTTATTATAAGTCAAATAGATTCAGTAACAATGCTGTTACCACAATTAAATGACTAAAATAAAACAAAATTGTAATTTTTCAAAATGATGTTATTCATGAAAGCTGGGTGGGCATAAAGGTGGTCAAATTTACATACACTTCAGTATCTTCATTTGTCAACGAGTTTGGTATTATATATGAGGTAAGGAAACTTCAGCAAGAGATTAGGGGATGGCAAAGTAGGTGGTTGGAAGAGGTAATGAGGGGCGTGAGGATGCTAAAGACAGAGATAGAGGGAAGGATATTGGGTAATCAGGGAAGGGATAAAAAGAAAATGAGTTTTACGGACGGAATGGAGAGGGTGGGACATACCTATGCCTGTGCGAAAGAGATAGTTCCAGAAGATAAGGGCGTTAGCCAGCGAAAACCTAGAGATATTCACTCACTCTCATTTAAGCCTACCTTAAGTGCCAAGCCTACACTGTGGGTGGAGTAAACTTAAAATCTTCAGATACAGTAAAATATCTTGGAATTACCTTAACTTCAGATATATCCTGGGGAACACACATACAAAACATATACGGCACAGCATTAAATAAACTAGGTTTTGTTAAGCGTATAATAGGAAGGTCCTCGAATGAAAAAGTAAAAGAGAGACGCTACTTTGCTCTTGTTAGGCCGCACCTCAAATACACCGCGAGATTTGGCACCCTGCTCATATAGGTTTAACCAAAAAATTAATAAAATACAAAGAAAAGCAGCACGCTTCGTTGAAAGCTGCTAACAGCGAAGAGATAGTGTTTCACAACTTTTAGAGGGATTAAGGTGGCAGCCCCTGGAGACTCGAAGGCTACACGCTAGGCTTAGCTTACTTGAGAATTTTAGAACTGGAGTGTCTCAGAGTGAATTATTGAATATTACTGTGACGCCTCGCTACATCTCTAGGTTTGACAGAAGGGATTAAATAAGAGAGATACATTGCCGAACAGATAGGTACAAAAACTCGTTCTTTCCGCATACAATAAGCGACCACAATAAAAACTGAGCTCCACTAAATACACTCCCATAATACACGTCATTATTTCACCTCCCCAAACCTTACATCTTTACACGGCTGTTGACCTAACACCCCCTGCCACACGCCCATGAGGGGGGTTCACAGGGTAGTATGTAGATGTAGAAGTGGTGGATTAATAATACTATTGCATTGTAAATTGATAACCATACACTTATGCTGTTCATCGATGGAGATTATATATTACACGTGTTTACTGTGGTAAATATGTTCCTACACTCAATCCGCTGGAATTCCCAACTCTAGTTCAGGAAAACTTACTGTATCAACGCTTCATGAGTTGGCAGCCTGACCAGGCACTCGGGGCACGCTGACGGTACCGAAGTCTCTCGGGGACCGCTATTGATGCGCGGAGACACAACAACAAGCCGGCCAGAGAGTGTGTCGAGTGTAGGTCACCATTGACTGAGATGTGGGGGGAGGAGGGGAGACGCGATTCCGTTCGGAAGTGCACATCCACGAGAGTGATGAGGCAGGACGGGTGACGATGGTCGCTTTTTCTCCATCTTCTCCTCCGGTGCCGATCTCTCCTCGGGGGAGGAAGCAGAGTGACAAGCTCGGTCGCGGGGTTAACGGAGCGTTGCTAGAGGAGGAGGAAAGGCCACGATTCCCCCACCACGGGGCAAGGGCGCCTACTGGTGATTCCAATACTCCGGGATCCCATTCCAAATACTCCCATTATTTAAGTAAGTCGGAACGTAATTTTTTCTCTAGTAAAGACCATGTCCTAAGAAGGCGTTCATGAGAAAAGGACAACTGCTGCGCTCAAAGAAGATAGAACTACAAACCAGGAAAGAGTGTGAAAACATTCGTGTGGAGCATGGCAATCTATGGATCGGAAGCATGGACCATTGTAAAAGCTGACCAAAAAAGAATACAAGCCTTAGAAACCGGGTGCTGGAGGAGGATGCTGAAGATAAAATGGACAGACAAAATAAGAAATGATGAGGTTTACAGATGAGTAGAAGAGGAAAGAAGCATGTGGAACACCATAAAGAAAAGAAGAATAAGATGGATTGGACACACCCCGAGACACAATGGGTTTGTGAAGAGCATAATTGAAGGCGAAATAGAGGGAAAAGTACCCAGAGACAGACCCAGGAATAAGTTCATGGGCCAAATAAAGAGGAAAGTATATAGGAAGAGATACCAGGGTGTAAGGGAACTAGCATCAGATAAAGAAGGATGAAGGGCTACAGTCAACCAATCATAGAATTGAACAACCAATGAATCCTATCGTAATTAAACAGTTCCAGAGGTTCTACGGAGAAGGAAGTTGATGTGGTCCTCAGCAAAAACTTAGGGTTTTCACGAATGAGCTGCTCATTATTTCACTTAAGCGTTCTCAGAAGCGGCCGGGTAAAGTTCTTGCCGACTGAAACTGCTACAGCGCATAGTTCCGATGAAATATATCGTCAGAGCATTTCGAGGGGCGTAGGTTGGAATCAATGATGTAGCCAAGGTAATGAGGGATCAAAGAGTTCGAGCGCCTTCCAAAAATTAACATTAATAGTAATTTTTAACATAGTAATTATTAATAGTAATATAGTAGTTAATGTAGAAGTAATTAATGAATAGTAATAATTAATAGTAATAATATTAACAAAAAAGTAACATTAATAGGAGAAATCATATTTTTAATAGCGAATGCTGAATTTTCAATTAGCTACGGAACTAGCCGCGCAGTAACTTTAACGGAGTGACCCGCTAGTGTTCAGTTAAGGCGTTCCCATTCTAGGCGAATGATTTTTACACTGTGATATGAATTAACATGCCAAATATCTAATAAAGTCTTATTAATGGCCATTGTTCCATTAAAATGATTCCGTATACTTCTTCAACACTCATTAATCTCTGCACTTGAAGATGCCAAATAGAAAGGAAATACTAGCAAAGAAGTGTATCAAGAAGAAACTAGAAAGTACTAAATAGAATCCCAGCAGGGGGAGGGATTTTTCAGCGAAACTCCAAACCCCTCTATTCCTTAAACCTTAAAACTATCTTTTTTCCTTTTATTTTTTTAATAGCTGCCATGTGGAGAGCACGTTAATCCCCGGTTTTACAACCTTAGGTAAACTATTTTATTGTAATTACAACCGACGATAACGCGTACTTCCATCGTTAAGTTCAGGTAAACTAACCATTACTCTCCCACACTATATAAAACCCGAACTCTCAGTTAACATCTATTTAATGGAAAGGCTGCGTCATCTTGCTGTTAATCTTAACCAGGCATTAAAAACCTGGCCTAAGCAGGGCTGATCTACGACGTGGGCAGAAAGCACAGGCTGCCGGTCGCAGAGGCAATCGGTCTGCGACTTACTAATGAATATGAAATGAGAATAGAACGTATAAAAATCAGAAAATTTTACATGCCCCTTGCATGCACATATAACCAAAGTAATCTTATTGAATGTATAGTAAAAGTGACGGACTACTTTGACAAATGATCAATGAAATATACAGACTATAAATTTCATTCATAATCATTCTTGTCACCGACAATTCACGGTTGAAATTACACCCTCCCACCAAACTCGATATTAGTGTAAAATCCCTATGAACAATTTTTATCGTCAAACTCTCGCTTGGAGATAACTTATAGATTAAAAATTGATTTCCTGGAGGGATGGGAAACTGCCACGTAAAGAGGATCTATCTGAAATGCCACATTATACCTAAAATGAAAGTCCAGATCAAAATTGAAAATCGTTAAATAAATTCTTTATTAGTAGAAGCTAAATAAAATTTTAAGCACACTTGTAACATGTTCTTGGGTCGGCACGTGGCCTACGTCAAGGTCGTACAATATTGACTGTGTTCTTCCTTCGATATAGGTCTTCGAAATGTTCATAAATTGGCCATTAATGTGCTTATATTTCCGTATTCTCCATAAGCATAGCACAGGTTGTTCGACGTTTTTGTTGATTTGGTAGTGCATTTGTATACGAAATGACAACTTGTTCCGCATATTCGCTAATTTCCTTGGGTGTGTTATGTCAGTAAATGCTCAAATTACACATTGATGGCGGACATGTGGTGGAAATGATTGCGAAGACCAATATCGAAGGAAGAATTCAATCGATATTGAACGACCTTGGGCCTACGTAAGTATAGTACTCCATCTGTCAGTTGGGACGTTAAAAAGAGGTCCACATCGGCGTTTTCCGTTTAGGCAAGGCTAATGCCAACGCCGGGTTTTTCTCTAACCTTCCAACATTTCACAGATAATTCTACCCTTGCTAACCTACTCAATTTCCTCTGCTGCGCATACGACCTCAGTACTCTGTCACATCCTCCGAATAACCACCCGACCTGGAGCGCTACGGGAGAGCATTTCTCCATAAAGATCCGCTAGTGGTCGACCACCTGTCCCGAACCCACGAATTTCAAATCGCCAATCGTGATCTCTTAAGGATGAGATAATGGCAAGATGCGGCCGGCTGTATCCGGGTGGGAGGGAAGAGGGCGGGGAAGCGGCCGTAAGTCTTTTTCCCGTGGCGCGTTACGGTGGAAATGCGACACACGCGTTCAGAGCTCACTCCCAAGGGTAAGACAGCAGTGATCCCCATACCGGACCAAAAAATCAGTACCGGTATTACGGTATTCTCATTTCCAAGACTGGGATACCGTCATTGACGCAGGCGTGACTGGGTTGAAAAAATATATAAGAGCCGGGAACAACGACTGGAATCGCAAAAACTTTGCTAAAAGCCACAAACAGATGGGTCGCGTTCCGAGTCAGCCTCTTGTTTTCAGAGAGAAAGAACGGGAAAAAGTACCGAGGAAGACAAGGATGAAGCACGATATAATGAGGAATTCGGAAAAGATAAATTTTTCTCCTCAAATAAAATGGTCTGTGGTTCTGGTACTAACCAATCATCGGATTAATTACTAGTGATAAAATAGTAAGAAGTTAAGAAGAATAAATAAGTACAGTTAGGGTTAACTACCGTTTACGGTAAGCCTGAATGGAAGTGAGTAAAAATCGTCAAAATATTTACATGCACAGAGCCCTATCTCCATTTACAATTTCATTCTTCATCTAAACCTGCCCTACCTCTTTTCACCGGAGTACCTAATTAACACATGGGCTGGCATTTCTAGAAATCCCAATATAACTATGTAAATCCTACTCCTCGTAGAGATGCTCCAAGATTGAAACGCATAAAAATATGTGAATACTTGATATTATGGAGTGATTTTAAGAAATTATGAGAGCTGGATATCGCAATAGCCTTTGCTTAAACCTGACAAGCTAAAGTTCTATTTTTCGCCTCTTGGTCAAATATAATTTTTACGGAGGTAATTTCCACTTTTTTATCGCCATACATGCTTCACTTCCACAAACTAAACTCTCTTAGCCTTTCATTTCTCTGTTTGTTTTAGTTTTTTGTTTTAGTAAGCGGCCAGAGGATCGGTGTAACCTTTAACCAACAAAATAATAAATAAGCATATGCTTGGTGTGGAATCACCTAGTGCCACACAGCCTGGAATTGAAATACATGGTACTTCATCGATAGATCATCATTCCCACATAAAAACCTCTTACTATAATCTTTCATCTCTCATTCCCGCTATGCCTACTTTAATGACGGCCATAAATATTCCTTCTCTTCGGATTGCCTATGTGATCTACTTAGTCTGCTCCTCTGATAGAGAGCTTGTCAGTTTTCCGTGGTACAATTATTTGCTGAAAGCATTCTCTAAAGTAAGAATTGTTAAGGTAGTCCGAGCGAGATAGTTCCCCAGTCATAATTGAGACCATATTCGAATTATACGTTTAAATTTCACCAGATTTAGGACACATCAATTAAATACTGCAATATTAATGGTGCAATAATATAGATTTATATGACAGAAATTGTAAGTAATTAAATGAAAATGTCTAAATAACTCTTTAACTAGACTCATTTTTTTCGCGCGGTGCGTTTGAAACTCCTTCAAAACGAAAGGTTTTTTCTGATATCCAAGAACCTACTGCGGTGACAATATGATTAATTTTTAAAAATAGTAAAGATAGCATACAAACTACATTTTTTTGCGACATCAAAGTGTTAGAAATACCTCATTTTGTAAATAATGTCCAAGGTAAGGGAGTATAAGAGTACGCACTCGGGTAAGAGTACGCACAGGGATATTTCGTCCTATTGGTAACACTGCAAAGCCGTTCTCCAGTACATGTGATAGCCATTTGGTGCCGAAGTGTCTGGGAATACAACTCTTGTTAAGGTGACGTTTTGGTGGATTAAAAAAGGTAATTATAACTTTTCATAATATTTTCAATAGTATTTTATGTGTAGTAGACAAGGTCTGACAATTTAGTGGGATATTTCCAGTGTTTTTATGAAATATACTGCCAATGAGGGACTCCTTTGTCAGGCTGTGGCGTTGGTCAGGTAGCCGAATCTAGTCTGTGCTGTTCTCTATCCGGATATTTGTAAACAAGGAGCTAGGCGGACAAGAGTACGCAGCATGTGGGAGGGCAAGAATACGCGCGTCCTCTTGCCCTCCCACGTGATGCGTACTCTTGCCCGCTACATAATTTTCGGCTCATGCTTCTTCATAGTAGTTTCTAGGTTTTCTTTTTTGTTTCAGAACTCATGGGAAAATACAAAAGGACAAGTGATTGCAAGATCACCGTTACTGAAGAACGGCTGGCCGAAGCTCAAAGGCGAATTGCTGAAGGTGAAAGCAAACGAAGCGTTGCTAAGGCACTGGGAATCAATGAGTGCAGCCTTAGGAAAAGACTCAAAGCTGTTTCATGAGTAGGCCTACCGTTACATGGAAAACTTTATTCTTTCCCCTAATTTAGTGAAAGATTGAACCATATCAAAACTTCCCAGTGATTAAATCGCACTATTATTTTGTTTTAGGGTACAGTGCCATCTTCGCCAGGAAGATTCAAGAACTCGTTCTCTGTGACAATGGAAAATGAACTAGCCGTTCTCTGTCGATAACTTGATGCCAGATTTTACGGGTTGACTAGAAGATCCTTAATGCAGCTAACTTACCAGTTTGCAGAAATTAATAAAATTGATCATCCATTTAATAAGGAAAAAAAATGGCTGGCAAAGATTGGGTAAGAGATTTTTGTAAAAGACAGGGTTTATCTTTAAGAGCACCAGAAAACTGTAGTATGTGGTGTGCTGTTGGGTTCAATAAGGTACAGGTTACAAGATTTTTTAACAATTTGAAACAATGCTATCAGGAGAAAAACTTTCAGGCTCATAGAATTTTAACATGGACGAGTCAGGTATTACCACTGTACCAAATAAGTTACCAAAAGTTTATACTCCTACGGGAAAGAAAACCGTTTGTAAAGTATCTTCTGGTGAACGTGGGGAGACGATAACAGTAGTTTTCTGCATCAGTGCCTCTGGCATTTAGGTTCCTCCAGCACTTATATTTAGTGGAAAGCGAATGATATTAGACAATTATGAAGGGGCTCGAGAAGGAACACTGAAATTAGTTTCCGATTCTGGATTCATGAATAGTGATTTATTTATGGACTGGTTTCGCCATTTCGCTGCTCATACAAAACCAACAAAAGAGGATCCACTTTTGTTAATTTTAGACAACCACTCTTCGCACTGCTCTTTGGAAGCCAGTCTTTTTGCAAGGGAAAATTACATCACACTCCTTTCGCTTCCTCCTCACGCTAGCCACAAATTACAACCGCTAGACAGGGGATTTTTTGGCCCACTGAAATCGGCTAATGCTATTGAGGTTGAAAACTGGTTAGTAAACAATCACGGACAGATCGTAACCAAAAAGAAGGTCGCTAATCTTTTTCGAGCAGCGCACTCTAGAGTAGCTACAATTGAGAAAGCCAACAGAGCATTTTCATCCACAGGGATTTATCCCTATAACCCAGAAGTAATCTCTGATGAAGATTTCTTACCATCTGCTGTACGACCGCCTGTAAATATTCCGGAAAGCAGTGTGGAAGCAGCATCTCACTCATCTGACAAGGAAGAGCTACAGGTGACGGAAATAATCGTTGAACACAGTGTTGATGAAAATAACGAGAAAGAATTTAGTAGGCCTAGTCATCAGCTCAGTGTGGATGAAACTTCAAATCCGGCTGAGAAGAAAATTGTTCATATTGAGGTAATAAATTCTTTTCCTAAATGTGTTGTAATGAAAAAAGGAAATCGCTAGACTATGAAATCTGAAATTCTATCTTCAACTCCAGTAAAAACAAAGTTAAAAGAAAGGGAGAAAGACAAAACAGAGAAGGTTCGAAGACAGACGAACAAAGATGTAGGAACCAGGGTGCCTAAAAAGAAACAACAGAACAAAAGATCTGCTGCGAAACAATAAAATTTTCAGGAGAATCCTGGACCATCCACTTCTACAACAGTATCAGAAGAAACAAAATCCATTTGCCCAGGTTGCGGGGAATCTTTAGATGACGAATGGGTATAGTGTGGTAAACGTAAACAGCGGAGGCATGAGGCTTGTTCAGACTATGGAGCGGAATGGGGGAATGGAGCGTTCTTATGTGATCATTGCTAATTACTGTAGGTAATAATAGTTTTCTTATTCACATATTCACTCGTATGTAATAGGCTATGTTCTTCTAATAGCCTATATAAGCATTTTTATTTGAAAAAATATTGTTTTTCATAATGTTTTTCGTGTTTTTCATTTCATTTTATAACTTTATTGAAACTGTAAGTCAAACACACAATATTATAGTTTAATTATAAAAATAAAAATGATGAATGTACAAAAATAAAGATAATCTAACATTATAAAGTAGTAATTTCAACTAGTCAAGTGTATTTTTCAATGCCATATTCCCGTGCGTACTCTTAACGGACTAGGAGGCAAAGAGTACGCAAATGTAGACTATTTTTTAATTTGTTTCATCTGGATGAATATTAAAACCTCAGTGGTTGTATTTCTTATATATGGAAATATAAATGTCAAGTTACAAATGGAGCTATTGTTTTCTCCACTATACCTCCATACAAAAGATTTTCAGGTGAAAATTGCTTAAGTGCGTACTCTTACCCACCTTACCCCTATCTGGAGTGCATGCACGTACCATTTCCCAAGTAAAAGAGCTGGTATTTTTGGCAAATATCTCCGAAAGTAATGTGATAAGGGGTTAAATATTTGGCGCCATTAGAAGGGTGATATATTATTCTTTAAAATGAGACCAAATTAATTAATTTCCAAGTAAAATGATATTTAGCTCAAGCTACCTTAAGAGGATAGCGATGCGAATTGAAATGTGGAAAGGAGCTGTCACTTCCGGTGAACCCTTACTTGGTACATACATTTTTACTTGGCACATTTCTCTTCACCTTTTTTTGCAGTAAAAATCAAGCCTATCTATATTCAATGTTCAAAACAAAACAGTCTCCGTATTTAGACCCACTAGGATTGACCCCACCCCCGGGGCCTCGAACGCCCTATACTTCGGACAAATACAAACCTAAATTTTTTCTTATCTGTGGTTCAAACCTCGGGAATACCTTACCGTTATGGATAAAAAATTCTCCCTGTCAATATTTACGAAGAAAGTATTTTATTATTAATTTAATGAGCTTATATGTTTCTAACCTAAGTATGTATCTCATTTGATAGTTTTTTGTATTTACATAATTGTCAGTGAAATTATTTTTTTTCTTGTCTTTCTCAGATGATATCATATTTTCCATTTTATATTTAGTGTTTTATTTATCTGTTACTCCCCAACTTTTGCTTTTGTTTACCCTGTATGTTTTTCGTACACTACTTTCATAGAAAGAAGAACTTTACATGTATCTTGATCTTAAGGGGAAACCTAGAGCACGATAAAACATTAATCGATTTTATAACCCAGGAATGGGAAAGGATGCAGGAACTATTCGAAAAATCTCTCGACTGGAAACGAGTTCATTACGGAGGAAACAAGAAGTAGGTAGCTATGGAGAAAGAATTTCCCGGGGAACGGAACGATGACGTAGTGAACTTCTGAATCATCGTAGAAAGAGGTTTGCCCAGTATTTCGCAAGGAGTGAGGTGTCCGCGAAGTGCACGAGAAATCGACAGCAATACAGAGCGGCAGATTTACTCGGAAAGTTTCGTAATTTGTATTCCGGAGTAGGACAGGGAAAGTGAAATGGATAAAGAAATTGAGAAATGAGGAGGCTTTAGAAAACTTCGATAGAGCATCGTCACCCTAAGAAGAGAAAAAACACGCCTATGGATCAAATTCTACCAAGATAATACACCGAGAATGGTCATTGAGAGTAATGTGCCGGGTTGAATATGCAGGGGAAGGAAAATATTTAAAGATGGCTCACGAAAGCCGGACGAGAAAGACATAATCGAGGTATAAGATGATAAGGACTGAGGGAATAGAAGAAAATGTCCAGTTGACCTTTTCAAAGAATTGAGAGGAAGAAAACCATCATCATATGGAGTTCTATCATTTCACTGTCAGGTTTGAGAACCGGTCTAATCATAGTTCGTAATCATAGTAGTGTCACATATAGACATTTCCAAAAAATACCATTTTGGCTCGTGTTTAGCCTCCCTTTATGCTCTCCATTCTTTCTTTCTCTCATAATGTCCTCATGAGTCAAACTTCTCTCCCTTACTTTCCAGTGGCTGCCCATGTTCTGCCCTGAATCACTCTTGTTGCCACCTTTTGACTAGATCATACATCCACTTTTCCAACATTTCCAAAACAAATTCCGCTGACATCATATAATTTGTAAAAAATTTAGTCTATGAATCCAGCCACAAATTCTGAAACATTATCACATACCTAACATCATTTAAATGCATGCAACTGCTCTAAGAATACATCTGATTGCACCAAATCACCATTCATATTATACACATAAGTATAAATTTCTACCACGTGAAAGGTATTCCTTACATATTATCTTCCCAAAATCGATTAGTTTTCTTTTGCGTGTCCAATTTCCAAAATTAAATGCATTTTTGAACTCATCATACTCCTCCTCGTTCACCCTGCCCAAAATTCCTATTTCTCTAGAACCTCGTGGTTCGATTCCTGGTCCAGGTAATCATCTTCCTCTGTCAATTTTCAACACACACACATTGCGGCTCATCCAGGCAGTTGAAACAACCTTGGTTCAATCGTTTCCAAATATCTTTACTTTTACTTCTAAATATCTAGGCCTAGCTTATAGTCTCCGAGTCTTAAGGCCGCATTACACGGTACATTTTATTATACAAACGAATGTATCATAGAATGTACAAGGAACTGAATGGAAATAGAGCAGGTTCTATTTTCCGTTAAGTCAGTCAGACAATCATACAATTTTCCGCTTTACACGGTACAATTTTCCTCATGCAAGAGTTCATACATTCGTTTGTACGATGAAATGCACCGTGTAAAGCGCCTTAAAACGGTTCTCAACCTAATTCTTCCATCATCTGTGTAACAATAGCTGTTCTCTAACAGCAGTTAAAAAAAAGACGCAGCTCCCCTTTGTATTTTATTTACTTCGCGAATTCAAGTTTTCTGTGCATGGTCCCAAATTCTCTCGGCGTATTCGAGATAAGGCCTATCCAGAGGAAAGTAATTAGGTGTGCTTTTATAAATGTATGGTTAAAAGTAATGATTCCTTTTCTAAAGCAAGGTTTTCTGGCCGATTCAGGAAAAAACTGCCCTGAAACGGTGCTCTCGTCAATGAAGCCACAACATCTTCGACCATCCATCACGAGTCATCCGCGATTGGATTTAGAGATACACGGAAATCGATTCATTATCTAACGGGCTGAGACCATTCTTCTTCCAGCTAAGCGGTTTCTGAGTTCATAAAAAGGTATTCGGTCAACTTAAGGAGGTTATCATAGAAACGGTTCAAATGGATCGGGGTATGTTTGTTTTATTCGGACCGATCCACTTGGTTCTCAGCCAGACGAATACGGGGAGTAGGGCACTGCACAAGCTGCAAGCGTATGTCATGCCGGAACCAGCAATCCGATCCGTTGGTAACGACACATAATGGATGTCCAGAGAAGTCAGAGGACGGTTGTTTGGCAAGATTGTCCATTTCAGACTTCCTCAAGCACGTGTTGGTTTTCGGAATTATTTTACGCACCTCAAAAAAACTATTTTCAGAGAAGAAAAATGAGAAATATGGAGGAAACATCAGGCTTTAATCTAGTAAAAGTTGGTAAATGTTCATCTATTATTGGACTTAGTAAGTTAATAGCTTTCCAACAATAAATTTGCCTTCACATAGAAAACAAAACTATGTCTGTTGCGTGAATTCCAATGGGGCTTCCCACCGGATCAGACGTTTTGATGACTAAATACGCTATCGTATTCGGGGTGAGTAAGACGAGAACGTCAACAATCTCAAAATGATAGCGGATTTAGTATAACATCTCTACCTGAACTCCTCATCTGGCGGGAAACACAAATATACAGGTAAGTAATTCGCCGGGAAAGTACCAGACACTTATTCATAGCTGTTGCTTATCTTTGTTTACTGTCAAGAGTATAACAGATTTATCAGTTATACCATCTCTGTTCCATTTTTTTAAACAACAGGTTTATAGAAGATCTCCAATTTTATCAAAAAACATTTAATGAAATTAGAATTTATACTACTCATATTGAAAAACGTGACACGCAATATTTCAGGCTGAGCAACAGGAATAGGTATTCATCCACATTTTCCACCGTCCACTAATCACACAACTTAATTTTCTTCCCTCTCTCACCAATAGCAACACTGTGTCTGTTGTCGTTCTCGCTATTCAGCACAGCCTATTCTTCGCTTAACTGAAGTTTCAAATACTTAAAAGCCTGCAAAAAAATTTTTCTTCCGCTCTTCCGAGTTTCAGACTCATTTGACCCCATCAGAGATACACGATCTGCGCTAATTATTTCCTTATGCCTCTACTCAGGGGCCCCAATACCAATTTTTTCTCTCTGAAAAATGCCTCCTGGACCAGGGCAACTATGCACGTGATATCCCAAATACTGAATACTTCCTCTTCCGAGATACTCCATGGACATAGGAATTGGTCTATTAGTTCTGTCTCATGCCCTGTCAAATTTATATTGATCCCCAATTGGTAATCAACATGTCAAGAGCAATAAGTAAAACATTGTATGCATAAAAAAATCTGATCGTCGATACATGCGTTACTATGGAGCCAAGAGAGAAGAGGAACAATCCTCAAAAATAGAATCACACGTCAAGCGTGTGATTCTATTTTTGAGGATTTGACGACGTGCTTTGCAAGCAGAAAAGAGATGTTGATATTCCCCAACTATTCTAATACGACATTATTACTGCTCCGTCATTCCAAATACTGCAATGAAAACTTACAATCCAAGTTTCGGGGTGTCTACTGATCTCCGATGCAACAAAATTGAGGAGCAATTCCACTACTCATCGTACCTGAATCCATGCAGACGCTATTCGCAGAAGGCAAAGAAACTCATGCCTTGCCCGCGCCTTTCCAAACCTACTTAGCGCTTCTCGGAAAAAAATCAGTGCTAATTATATGTCAAGCACCTCACTTTCAGTTTTCCTCGAAGAAACCACAGCTATGCTAATGCACGCAGGATTTTTCCCTTACTCAACAGTTTGCACCCGTGAAAAATGGAATGCTAAAGATGGAAACCACAAAATACTGATAGTGAAAGTCTGCGAGAGCATTCGCAATGCTACGGGGAGTTGGCCAACTGGCCGCGCATTGGCCAAGTGGTATTTACGCCTTATATATGGCACTGCTAGTATGAAATGCCAGCGTCACATTTTGAAAAAAACAAGCGACGCCGCGTAATCATATAATCTTATATAAAGATATAACGAACTGCGCACACGTTTATGCAAAAGAGATTTCGTTTAAACGATAATATGGGCCACGTCATGAACATTACCTTGAAGGTTACAATAAATAAAATAGGATTATCGTAAACATGAAATGCAAAACAATGAAGCGAATCAAAACGCGTACAATAAAATTTCCACAATTCCATACAATACATTCGTGATAGCGGAAAATCAACTCATTTAGTTCACAAATTCAGAGACGAATCTTACTTTTATAAACTTCCACACGGGTAGAGGCAAATGTTAGAGAAGAATTTTAATACAAGAAGCACTATAACTGCCCGCACAAAGGTATTTCTTTTAGTAGAACGGATTTAAGGGAAATATATGTCTGGTCAGTGATGTGAGATGGTAAGTGATTAGAAATGGTGAAGTGAGCAGTTAGCCAGGTTGCGCTCAGTGTTGGCACAGAGCCAATTTCACTATTGCACTCGGCTAGACTACAGTCAGAAAATTTATAAATTTTCCAGCATTTATGACTGTGGTATTAAAGTTTTATGACTGTATCGAGGGATTGGCGTGATGGGAATGTGTGGATGCAATTTACTGAACATTTTGCTTATATAACTTTGGTATGATTCCTAGAAATCATAGAGTAGTTATTTTGCGTAAAGAAACACACGCGAAGTAATCACAGATGAGCTTAATGAAATCATAGATTAACGACATGTGAAAGGCTCTTAGCACTGTCATGGCTCTGTCATCGACAGCAATTTTGCGTGAAATATCTTAAATAAGATTTAACAGCGATATTTAACGAAACTCTGTCGATCATTCAACGTGCCCCGTCCGGCTCCGACAAATTCAAGAACAAACAAAAACCCGAGCTCTAAACATTCAGAATCATCGGTCCATTCCAATCAAACTCTGTCGGGAATCACTGCACATTCGGTAACCCCATTCACCACCCTATATGAATCCTACCCTTCTTCAAGTTGTTCCATCTTTCTGCTCCTTTTCTAACACTTCCCTTAAGTCCAACATTCTATATAAATTCCTATAGCCCTTACATACTCCAGCTATTTCTCCTCTCTCCTTCAATTTACCCCCACCAAGCGACTGTTTCCCACCATATTTTGATAACAATTCCGAGAAAATACATGCAAAGATAATGTACCGTGATTGGCAATAGTTTAAAAAATAAGAAATTCACTCAATCAGAACAACATTAGCTTCTGTTTTTCACCATATTTTGATAATAATTCCGAGAAAATACATGCAACGGTAATTTACCGAGATCGGTTAAAAGAAAGTGATTTACTAAATCAGAAAAACATTAACTCAAAAGAAGTAGCCAAATTCGAACAAAAACCTAACAGATAATCCTCGAAGCGTAAGTTAATTAGAGCTCTTCATATGTAATACAAAATTAGAGTAGTTTAACTATAATAGTTATCCCGGGAGTAGATTAGGAGAATGCTGAGTAGATGGCTGGAAGAGCTAATGAGGGGCGAAGGGTCTCTGCTGGCCGTGATAGAAGGGATGATAGTGGGCAAGCGAGGAATGGTAAGGAAGAGAAAAGGTGTAATGAATGCAATGACGGGATGTAGATTGTATGTTGAGATGAAGAAAGAAAATGAGTAGGTATATACATCTACATACTACCCTCGAGCCGCCGAATGGGGCAGGGGGTGTTAGGACAATAGCCGTGTAAGAATGTAAGGGATAACGTTTTGGGAGATGAAATGGTGACGTGCATTACGGGAGTGCATTTAGGGGAGCTCAGATTTCATTGTGGCCGCTTATTGTGCATGGAAAGAGAGTTTTTGTACCTATCTGTTCGGCAATGTATCTCTCTTACTTTATCGCTTTTGTCAGACCTAGAGATGTAGTGAGGCGTCATGATAATATTCTCTCTGTCGCCCTGAAACATACCAGTTCTGAATTTCTTAAACAAGCTAAGCCTAGCTTGTAGCCTTCGAGTCTCTAGGGGCTCCCACCATAATCCCTCAAAAAGCTGTGAAACACTATACGTTCGCTTGTAGCGGTTTTTAACGATATAGAGATCTAAGAGAGTAAAAACTGGAGGACTTTTACTCTCCTCCGATAAAACCAAGCTGATCAGGTAGATAAGCCTATTAATAATAACAATGCCTGTACCGGATTCGCATCTCTCTCCGAATAATCTTACGCCGGCTCGATTCATTAACTGATGGTTCCAAGGGCTCTAAAATAAAAAGCATCATCAAACAATGTATACCCGGATTGGAAAGGGATTTCCGTTATCTCAGAGGGTTAACTCTACAGCACTTAATAAACATTCTAGAAAGGTACATAAGGCTCCAAAACCCGAAATCGAGTCCCATTGAATTATTCATGACAACAGCGCATGCCTTCATCATTACTCAATTATTCATGTATTATGAGTGCGTTTGTTCCCGAGGGTGGAATCTTTAATGTATTATGCATCAGCTTTCATTGTTTGACTTCAACCGCTATCATTTAGATCCCGCGTAGAGGAATACAGATGTGGCGCCAACAGTACTAAGCCCGCGGGAAAGGCTGCGTCTCATCTCCACCATAAGACCACTCGAGCCATGCAAAAGCGATTTTTAATACTGGAGCCTCATAACAAACTCCCATGAAAATTGAGTATCAACATTATGTACCACTCATGGACTTATGAAGAGAACATACAATTGATACGTTAGCACCAGATTTTGGAATTTTAATGGAATTTTAGTTCTCTCCATCGCTATGTAAAATGTATGGTGAGTAACGATTCCACTTAGTGAAGAAACGAACGGAAGGCATACGCTCAGGTTCGTCGCCCGTTGTAAAATGGTGACACGGTGAGTAAAGGAGTGGGAATTTTTCATCGAAGTAAATGCATGCTCGACAATTTAAGGCTTGGTGTAGTAGAAGGAATCTATAGAAACCAAACGCAATTCGTAATTCTACAAAAAAATGTTATTCTAATACTTGTTTCAACTTACTGAGTCATCGTCAGTGAGCCATAAGGTCTTGTACCCGAGGATGACTTGGCGAGATGAAATTGGCGAGTGGTAGAATTATAGAGCCAGCGGAAAAATGCGAATGATGATTAATGCAATTTAAAAAGTAAATACAAACCAATGGGAAGCTACAATTTTTTTCGACGTTCCATAAAATGATAGGGGTTAATCGTCAGCATGTAAAACAACAAAAATTGGTTTACATTTATCACACGCTGTAAAGTCAGTAAGCATGATGTATCCCAGTTTTTATGCTTCCATAAATATTAATGAGAGAAAATAGCAACTAAGTATTACTATTATGCTAAATAACATAACACGGGAAGTGCATTTATTAGAAATTAGAAACGAAATGTTTGCATGAGACAAAAAGGTTTCGTAAGAATTGAAAACCGTGCAGCGTCGCCGTACTCATAAAAATACAATAGAATTCTATCGATAAAAAGACCTAAAATATTAACATTACATAGGAAGGTTTTGACCCCCAACATTAGAGGGGAAGAATAAATACAGAACCTATCATTAAGCTGTGATAGGAAAAAAGAGAATAACTGCTGCGGTCAAAATCATTAGATGGAGCAACCCATCGATGAAAAAGTAAGATCTTGAATTTAAAATTAAACAGAAAGATCTCTCTCATCTTTAGATTGATTAATAAATTGGCTGTCAGAGAATGAAGTTTATTAATGATCGAAGTGAGCAAAAATTAATCACAAGAGTTATTCGTCCGTGACTGATCCATATTGAAAAATAGTACCCAAACAATAGCTAAAATCGTGATTTCCAATGCATGAACATCAGCAGCCGTCAGCTGGGAGAAGAGATTTCTGCTGGCCTATACTTCGTTAGGCTCAAGGCACTAAATTTCTTTCAAACCTGTCCTCATCAGCATCTCTCGTTAATAGCTTGATAAATTCCATTCAGTATTTTAATTCTGATTTTTTACTCATATCTCTTATTAGGACAACTAAATCGATGCTGGCCATTTAACCCTCTACGGTCATACATTACAAAATGTATGACAGTATCTCTAAGATAGTGGAAGCAAAGTTTATGCCTATCCATATTGGCAGTCTTTCCAACAGTTAGTAATTACACATTTAATGAAAGCTGATACATTTGAACCAATACCTGTAATAATTATTATGACTATAATGGGCATTACTGCGAAAGTGCGTAAACCAAGATGGACTAAAAGGTATTATTTCTTCGAAACTTGAGTGAATTATCTAATTACAAATTATCCAGCACCACCTCATGTTTTAACTCAACGAAAATTTTGACACTTATCACTTTTATCATGCATTTCCATTCCGAAAATACAACTCTAACCATCACGGTTAATCTCCTTATTTCAAGTTTATATATACCCTGCCTCTTCAAAAGTTCCTCTACATAAAATTGGAATTCTTTCTATACTATTCTGCGAGATTCTCCTCTTACTTTCATTCCTTATCTTCTTTCTTCTCACTCATGGCCGTGTTTTTTCTTTCTATCGTTCTTTCTCTGTGATTATTCCCACTCACATCTCGCACGTCACCGAGATCATGATTGAATTATAAACCCATAAAAAAAATAGCATTTTCAAAGTTGAAATTTCCACCAAATCACTCCAAGCACATTAAGGTATGATGATTGTCGAAATCAGCATCATTGCCGGTAATCAATCTTAAGATTACTTTCCTTCGGTTGTCCAATCCATCCATTTATTGACTAATCACTTCACTCCTTCACACTTCTCCACCTCAACGTCTTTTATTCTCCTTCAGTTATCCCACTCATGGTCTTCCTTGGTAGTTCTTCCCATTCATTTCTCACATGATTGTTTTAGGAGGCTACTACGGCCCAAATATATCCATGGAGTTTGTCCCTATTACAGTGAAATCTATATTAAGCGACCATCGACGGTTCGGCTGAAAAATGGTCGCTAAGAGTGGTGGTCGTTCGACAGGGGTTCAGTTTCTAGGAGTATTATGCAAATGAACGGGCGGCTGATATGGAAATAAAATGAAAAAAAAACTATTGAGGCTGAGGTTTTGTTTAAACCTATACAGATACAGGTGTTAATTTTCTCATAATTTAGTTGCTCCTGGGAAATTTAAATGCATATTATTTTGATGTACACATACACTGAAACCTGAATTAAGTAACCACCGACGGTTTTGCTGAAAAATTGTTATTGAGAGGGTTAGACGCTTGAAGGAATGGTCGTTAAGAGGGGTTTCACTGTACTTTTCAGCATTTTAATTGTGCTTCCATCACACTTTTCTCTCGGTAGGACTCCTTTGATGACTCTGGCTATTTAATCTTCTATAGCCACACATTACAACATTTATGACAGGACGATTCAATAAACAGGACTTTTGGTTCGCCCATTACTGAGCGAAAGAAATGGAATTATTGCATTCCGCTAGTAATAATGTCATAAATATAATGAGACATTGTTCAACTTTTTTTTGTAGATTTACGCTGATTTTAAATCACGAGACAGACAAAATATAAAATACAATAAACTTTATCTACAATACATAAATGATCGAGATGTGACCTTAACTCTGTGAACCGATGACAGCGATTTTAAGGCGCGTACCTGTTGCGCTTGGTACGAATTCCACCAATTTCACCCCCCCCCCTAATTGGATGCTTAATCACATACCACATCAAAAACCTTAATAAAATTACCGAAAGTCGCCTGTTGCTACACTTGGAGGGCGGGACTCGATTAAACTTAACGTTGGCTAAGCAATATGGTCCCAATTTCCCAAGGAGCCCGCGCTCGAGCAAGGCCCGGCGTATGTATACCTCTAAAAATATCGAGGTGATGGTTGATAATTAATCGCCCCAGACCTGCCGAGAGGTCTGGTTTCTAAAAAGGGCGTTTCCTTTTCTCTCCCTCTCTCTCTCTCTGAAGAAGGCTTTATCGACTGGTCCCGAGGAGGCAAAAGTACCTGGGGAGCGGATTCCTGCTGTCAACGCTTTCATACGCGTGTCGCCGGGGCTCGGACTGGACAAGGTCGCATACGTATTATGGCTCCCAAGAGGATTGAACGAATCAAGGTGAACGAGTGCGGGCAAGAATACTCTGCTTTAGGAAGATGGAAGAACAGAAGGAATCGCCAAGGACTGCTATGAATTTTGCGAGCGAAAGGAGTGGTTGGCGCCAACGGTGCTCCTTACGAACTCGTTAAGAACTTGTCGCTAACCCATTGGTCCCAGAATTCTTGGAGGTAAAGAATTACACCAATCTACAGAGCCCACCTGCAGAACGGCTAAATAAAAGACAACTGTTTCGGAAAACCACGCGAAATTTTGGTTCTTAGCGTAGTACAAAAATACTTTTGACGCAACTCACATGGAGCTGACGATATTCGACCAATCGTATGAAGCTAGGAAAATGAGGGGAAGCGATAGACCTCGCCTCCAAATAACGGTCAATTGAATGCTCTCCATTCTGTCGACAATCTAACCGACCAGTATCGTTGAATATGGGAAACACAATGTCGCTCATCCCTAAGATGTTGTTGAGAAATATAGCGAAAGACGCATGTCGCTACTATGCCTTCGTAAGCTGGAGTTAAGTAGCCTCCTTAAGACATGCGAGCAACACCAGTCATTTCACAATCCTTACAAAATATCTGCCATTGCAATTATGTAAACTACAATCAACAATTTTTGATAATTATAAGAATGGTTATTGGGTAACGACTACCTTCGTTAGACAGTCACCGAAGGGCTAGTGTTGAAAAAATACGGATAATGATGAATCATTGATTGGAGTTGCAAGACGACAAAACTCACCAGCATGTCTTAATGAGTTACCAAATAGCAATACTGGAGAGATTTTCGTTTCTTTGATTATGAGTAAAATAATTATGATACTCTAAATCGCATTGATGGCGGAAATTTTCCGTAGAGAAATGCTAAAAGACAACATTTGTATTTTAATATTCCAAAAGAAGGAAGTAGAAACTATCGAGAAATAAGTTTGATAACCTTCACATATTTTATTTATATAAATGATGATGCACTTGCGAGAAAGCATAACAAAAATCAACTTATATAAAACTACTTCGTGTCCAAGAGCAGTTGCTTCGTCACAATAGTCCCACAGAGCAAAGAGGGGATCCTGAAAACAGGCTGTAAAAGAGTATTATTGCATCTTGAAAATATCTTGTATAATATCGCACAAATTTATGACGTAAGAACAAAATAAAACACAACAAAGGAAAGGAGTAGGTAACTCAGATTTTCTGATTATCAATGCTCTTTTGTGGACTGCATATAGACGAAGGTGTAAAATAGCGTATCGGCAAATTAAGGGGAGTGAAGCTCGTATACGCAAAGGGCATTGTGCGGGTATGTATTTTGTTGACTCGGAAAATGTATTTGACTGGTGGAAAGAGGTAACTTATGGAAGTACTAAGTAATTATAGTATGAAGAAACGGTTACTCGCAGCTATATAACCGATACATAATATCGGCAAGGCAGGCGTTGGAGTGAATGGGATCTTGAATGACTGGTTTGACATTAAGCTGAGCGTGCAAAAAGAATGAAAAATCACCAGAGCTATAAAATGTTTTATGTATATACGTATGCATGAGATTCATCTAGCGATAAGGAAGTTGTAAGGGTTGGAGGTGTTAATTGGGTTCTCCTACTCGCAGGTCATGCGATATTACTGGACGAAGCCCATGTGCCTTACGTCAAAAAATCAAAACTAAATAAAGTTTTATTGACTTTTTGAGTTATTAAAAGTAATAGGATAAAATAATAGGGAGGAATAGCAATCCTTAGTGACAGGGCTAATGGAAAGGGGAAATTGACCAAGGCATGTTAGGTTAGTCAGAAATGAATAAATTTGAATTTTCGTATACGATTTCTAACACATATTTTTCGATGGCACCAGGAGAGAACCATACAATGATATTTTTCCAAATATTCAACTACCGCCAATTTTTTCGGCTTGATTTGACGCACAAAGTATTACCAAAATAGCTTACAACATGAGTAAATAATAGATGGATGTAGTTTAAAGAATTATGCATAGAAATGACAATACGACCTTTATTTGCCCTCTACAGCTAAGTATCATTTAAGAAGTATAACCAGGCAGAGACAAAAATTAAGGGTAAATGACAACATGGGTTTGTGTATTTCTCAATAATAGATGTAGTCTTCCGATTATGATAGGATAAGATAATAATCTCTCTATAAATCTTTCAAATAACCGCAGGGAATTCTTTTCTCATCCCAACTCCTTACTATATATAATTCTTCACCTCGGAATGCTTCCCACTTCTCTTTATCCTATCCATTCAGTCTATCCCCTTTCTTACCCATCCTTGCTTGTCCTTGAATCTACTTTGGCCCTCAGCTTCTCTTTGCCTATCATTACCCATTCCAACCACCTACTCAGCCTCATCGTAATCTCTTCAATCAGTTTCCTACCCTCACCCACCATGCTGAGCACTCCTTCATTCGAATTCCTTTCCGTCCACCGCACTTTCTCCATTCTCCTCCGCACCCAAATCTCGAATGCTTGCCGCCTATTTTTATCCTCTCCCCTCAGAGTACAAGTTTCTACAGCACACAAAGCTACTACCTCTATACACCAAGCTTTTCTTCATATACCTTTGCGTCGCACGTCAAGAGTACTCTCTTATTGCAGTTTTACTATCAGAGAACTATTTTTACCCTCACAAAATCAATAATAAATTATGTAACTTTTTTCAGGAGAAGATAGGACTTGGTTAAAAATAAGACGCTATTGACTCGTTTTTCCATAATAATTTGACCAAGACCAGTCTTCTCCTGAAACTGTCACCATATTATTTTTGACAAGGTATGGAGAAAAATTACTATAAGGGTGATCCACTGCTTAAGGTAGGGTCAAATGGGAGTAAAAATCCTAAATATTTTTACCTATGTAGAACCCTATGAACATTATTAATGCCTTTCTTCATTTCAGCACGCATTATACTCTTCTTCATTACGTCCATAAGACCTATTCTCCTTCTCCTCCTTCCTCGCATACCCAAAATACTCCCGGCCCTTTGCTCCTCATTACCTCCTCCAACCACCTTCTTTTCCTCTGGTTAATCTTCCCCAAATTTCCTCTCCAAACCCAACATATCACGCCCTTGCTCGTTTGTCTTCCATTTAATTCGCCGTACCTCCTCCTGCACACCCACGCCTGCATAGTCATTATTATTCGCATTACATTATGAAGAAATTATTTATAATTTTCATCACAAGGTGTACAGAGAATTTAATTTATTTTTTCCTTGAGTTTTTCAGATTTTCCAGGTACATTGTAGTATTTTTCCAGGGTATTGTCGTACATTATTCCTAACACATTTTTGTCAAATTTTCTATAAAATCTGCATATTTTGTCAGCCTGAAAAAATAAAACAATTTGCGGCTATCTACGGGTATATAAAAGTGGAAATAAGATTCACTAAGTAAATGACACGTTTCTTTTCAAAGAACAAATAGGCGAGAGAGAATATCTGACGATAAAATTGAGTCCTAAGGTAAAATTCTTAACAATGGAATGAAATGAGCACCTAGTTAAAAATTTTATATGATCGTACCCAATCAGCATGTCGAATCGTGTCCAAGACATCACGACGGCAATTTTAATAGAAATCTCTCGCTCTCTACCCCAGCAGAATTCGGCAGCTGGGTAATTTCTAGTGTTATTCGGAAAAATATAATAATTTTTTAGTTTTCCAGGTCGCTGAACACTGTATTAGAATAGAGGTCTTGGTTTAACAATAGATGTGATTTAATTATCGGCTAATTAAAATTTAACCGAGACCTTTCTCTCGTGAAAAATACACAAATTTTATTAGAAAAGAGGTCTGGAAAACATAAAAACGGGAAATAAATAATATGGCACTTCGGCAAGGCCTAACTTGATAAGAAACGGCGTGAGGAGTGTGTTCGCGTGAACAATAGCCGATAGATTTGGTCTTTGTCAGCGGGTTGCGCCACCGATTATTGGGAAGTTCCAGGGCCGGAGTGACTAGAATGAAGCAGTTTCCGATTTAATCAGCGGCACGCCCAGGATTCCTATCGCCAAGCCGATCGAATACGTCACGTGTGTCGCACGGTACGGAAAAAAATATTATAATGGCCTGTAGCAGGTAGGAGCGGCGAGCCTCCGGCTGAGAACCGGTTTCGGGTTGTCTGGGAGGCAATAACGCGAAGAAGAAAGCCAGAGAGGAAATTCGAAGTGGGCGGCTACTATAACCACATAACCAGCCCTACATCGACCTTGCCTGCGGTCCCTGTGGGTGGGTCGAAGGAGTTGGTGGGCTCAGGCAGCGGGTGGGACCGAGACGACAAATATTTATTAGTCGAGTCGATAGCTAGCCATCAGATTTCAGTTGTCGTGCTCGATAGATGGAATATTGTAGGACAAGAAAACAGTCTAAGAGATTTAAGAAATGAGCGGAATAAATTAACTGATCCCCAGCGGAATACTGAAGGTAAATTGATGGAATGTATCCATGTTAGCAATTATAAATAAGAAAAAGTTGAGAATCTCATGCACCACCTGGTATGCTCGAGTTTGGGGAAAATGATGAAAAACCTTTGGTTCTTTCAAATGGTGGAAGATATAAAAAGAGACAGTCGGAAAAAAGACATTCTAAATCTTCAAAATTCCTGAAATCCCCATCTATTGGGAAATTCCTGAATATCCCAAGAAATGGCGGAGTTACGCCTGAAATAATGAAGTGAGGAGGGAAAAGGAAACGGACGCAAAACACAAAATTATATTTTCCTGAAAAAATATTATAAGTCCGGGACTAAGTAGGCTTCTCCATTGACGGAAAAGGCACTAAAAACACCTAGGTTTATCATTGGCTATAATCAGAATAGTGGCAATAATTACGAAAGTGGGAAATCTTGAATAAATAAGATGTTAATTAATATTTTGCTAACTAATTAATATTTTGCTTGAACTAATGAGAGAAACTCTGGGTAAAAATCTTATGAAAAGATAAGCGATGAGTTTAGAATGTAGCACGGCTTACGCTGACAGCGCAGTATTGACCCAGCTATGAATGAAAGAGAATATAAAGTGCAGGTTGCTGAAGCAGAGAGAGAAGGCCATGGGCATAAAGGCCACCGTTGGACTCGCAGACGAATGAAAAGAAAATTAACGGAGTCGTAAAGACTATGCCTCATCCCAATAATTTACTGTAATCCCTCAGAAGAGATCACTGCCGCTAACGTTCTGGCTAATTTCCATCTCTTTGTAAATTGCGAGTAGCTTTAAAGAATAATGCTAAGGGAGCAGATAATAAATTTGATAGAAGATACTTCCGATGATCATTACAAGAAATCGTCATTATATAGAAACTCAGTGAGATCAATGTGAAAAATGGCAAAAGAAATATATACATACGAAAAAAGATGAACACCCCCGAAATTTTTTCCCGAAATCAAAAGAGAAAAGGAAGTTAGCTAAAGTACGATTCCACGTTCATTCAACTATAATAAGAACCAGGAAAGTTTTTTCACTTACTCGAAAAAAGTAGGGAAAATTGATAGCGGAAGCTGTAGCTTTCGAGGCAAGGAAGACAATGCGGAAAACTATAAGAACCATTACGTTCTCAAAATTTGAAAAACAATCGATATTATTCGCCGATTTCAAATTTTTCAACCATACTGGGCTTAATTAGATACCGTGCTAAAAATCTACCAAATTCAATTAAAAATTTTTACTACATCGGTCAGCGAAAGTTAAGAAATAGCAGTGAACCGAAGAAAGGAGGTTGTTCACGAGTTTTCGAGGAAGTGCAGGCGAGTGAGACAAATATAAATGGCTAAGATTTGTTGAAGACCGTAATGAAAAGAGAAAGCTGAGTAAGCTGTGAAGAGGGAGGAAACTGACAAGTAGGTCTTGAGGATTGAAAAGAGATGGTAAGTATTCTGAAGTGAAAAGAGTAACATTGTGTGAAATGAAAATTATTCCACCACCTTATAGTTGGTACTAGCTGACTAATCACACGTATGTTCGCCGCTGGAAGAGATTTCAACGCCCCTATCCACATTATACACCACTTATTAGCGGAAGATAAAAAAGTACTATATTTAATTCAAATATCGAACCTAACCACCGAAAAATAAATTTGTAGGATAATACTTGTATGTTTCAAGTAGTAAAAAACACACACAGCTGGGAGTTATTTAACATAATAGTTTCATTCATGACAACTTACAACTACGCAAGCAGTTCTTCCAAACAATACCCTGGGCAGCCTTGATGGCAACTATCCTGGTCTCTTATCGAACGCGGAAGGTAAGACACACAAAACCTGTCCATTCCGCCAAGCCTCCCTCTTTTATCTTATGCTAATGAAGGCAGCAACCGGAGATCGCAAAATATATGAATACCTTCAGAAAATGTATCTGCTTCCAATTTACATAAAGGGTTCAGCTTATATTTAACCGTCGCTCCAGTGATTCTCTTCCTTTCTCCCGGTTTTCCCATGCAAGTTCTTGCCGCTACAGCAAGATTTTTTATCTCTCAAGGCTCTACTGCTATGGCATAATATTCTGCAAGTATTAAATATACAAGAAGTAAAATCACTCTATGACCCTTTTTCATACTTAAGCGCCTTTATCGTCATAATGATTAATCTTCTATTATTTTCACCCAGTTTTGCATATGTTTTTCCACAACACACCAGGTTTAAATGTTCTGGATGTCAAAATTCTACTCTCTATTGGCTAATTTATTTCTTCAGACTATAAATAACTGGAGAATGGTTTGCCAAATATTCGTCATGACACTTTTCAAAATCAATTCCTAAGACTAAGTATCATCAGTTTTGAAAGACATTTTTAATTTTTTCAGCGAATTTAGTGTCGTAGCGACAGCAGATACAGCTTTGTGGAAAGAAAAAAGAACGCATATTTCTACTGATATTTAATTACTGTAAATACTACGTTCAATAATTAAATATTTTTTCCTTTTTCACCTCGAAAATGATTTTCCACATCGTTTGGCATGACAGCTCTGAATCAGCCTATAGATTTCGCGTTCATTAAATATGAGATTGATATCGTCAACGAACAAACAGGTGAACAGTGGAACAATTGTACTTTTCACGTGATATTCACACTTAGCAATTAAAAAAATTAGTGCTCGATTAAATACTAATAACTAAACATTTGACGCAATAAAAGTTGAACCATTAATAAAATTCGTGCCCAGATAAACAATAAAAATCATTCAAGTATCTAGGGTGGAAAATAAGAAAGTGTGGTATTTTTTAGAATGCCTTTTTTCGATGGGTATAATTCAAGTGAGGTCAGAAAGGATGCTTCTAAAGCATACTTAAGCTGGAAACAAGCTTTCACTAGAAAAAGGAGTGTTCTAATAGAAATATATAATAATAGTTAATTACATTCTAGAAAATCAATCACCAAATTATAATTTCTTCCTACACAATGCGGAAAGATTTAGATAGCCTTTAAGAGCAACCGTGCAGAGGCTACCTTCACACACAGAGCATTACAGCATATAAACTCAAAGAAAAATAATATAACAAGCATATTTTTCATAACGGAGAAAAAATATCAACGAGTCAAAATTGAAATAACAAAAAAATCTTCGCACAATAATATTAAATAAATGTCCCGCATCTGGCTAGGTTAATAGCCATTGCACAGCCATTTCGATTTAATCGATGATTTTAGCTATTACATTAACTGGAATTAAATTGTACACTTTAGAACCCATGTATGAAAACCTAATTTAAAAAAAAACCTTTGTTTGGCTTTCAAAAAGTAACATAATATCTCTTGTGTCATTATATTCTGCATCATACAAAATAGAACTTTCATGAGTCATATACGGAGCTCATCTAGTCTCCATGCAATCATAAAACAACAGATACATTGTAATCGAAAGGCCATTTATTCTTATGGCTGATATTTATGAGACGTGGCTTGCGGAGCAGAGACAGCAGTCTTGTCTTAGGAATCGGGCGCGGCGTCCTGGCGACTGGCGCAAATAACATCACCCATGAAAAACATGGACGTGCATACGCCACAAAAACACCGCAGCCCACCTCAAAGTCACACTTTTCCACAGCTTGAAGGCATTCACAATAGTCGAACGGGAAGCATTCACAAATGACATCGTGAACTTCACAAAGAGCGCAAACAAAATGAAGCACCGTGACCCACTATCCCCCGGCACGAACCAGATGCTTGTAGAGAAACGTGTGCACACCTCACAGCCGTTTTTATTCCTGAGGAGACGTGTCTGAATAAACATATTTCACAAACCGCAATGGGGACGCATAAAAGTAAATTACACGCTGAGTAAAGCATGCCAGTTGACTTCGCGTTTGTTCAATACGTAGGGAAATCGTCAGGTACTTCGTTTTTACGTGCTAAGGTCATATCGCAGTTCTTATATTTCCTCTCGCAGACACGAGCAAAAGCTCTAAGAACGAGCTGGATGCCACTCATCTTTATCCGATCATAGCCAAATGATGCTTAATTTTGTCGATCGAGCAGGAACCGGTCGCAGTGAATCCATCGTGGCAGACCGTTGCCCAATCACGAAAATCATTTATTAATTTTCAAATGTAATGAAAAGGTCACGACTCTTGCCATATCAGACGCTGTGACGGATGATCACGACTGGTACGGCCTGTTATGCTTTTCTTGTACTATTCCGTTACATTATTTGGGCAATCGTGAATTTTTTCCCCGTGACTGATTTCGTGAAGTCACTTTCTGAGTTTTGGAGCTACTTAAATACGGCTAATACACCTTTATCTGGATTAGAACATAGCCGGAAGGTAGTTCATGCGATGGCGTCACGTATAAAATACCGTATGGAGCGGATAAGAGAAGACCTTCCGCCAATACCTTCACCTAAACGTGGAAGTCTAAAAGTAATCCACATCTAATTGTTGCCCTGCAAGCCACCACAAGGGTGTTTGGCAGGGGGTGACTTATCACCAGCATGAACTACGGTGAAGAAATTTACTTTCACCAACAAGCACCACCCTATCGGTACGCTACAAATGCTACAGAAACGACTAAAATAATCTATAATGTAACTATATAAACTTGACACAAGTGTCATGCAGGGAACATGCAAAACATGATGTTAGCACTACTCGGCAGATTTAGAAACATGCATCAGAGGGAATGTGAATAAATCAGCTACACTACCAGTCAACAAACCTACTTCAAAGTCCGAACGCTGATGTGATAAGAACACCCATAGTACCCACCCGTAATGGAGAGGTATTGAAGTCAGACAAGTATGGGACTCGGCACACAAGGGTGAATGTCGTGCCAGAAGCGTTATGAAAGTAGATTCATAAATAGGAGAGTACAATAACAGAGAACTTGAGAGGAAATGTAAAGAATAGACTGAAGATGGGTCTAATGTGGAGTGAGGCATTGTGTGGGACAGAAACATTGACTCTGAGTAAGGATGAGATTAGGTGTCAGGTGTTTGAATGTGGGTGGGGAGAAGAGTAGAGAAGTAGCGATTGACGGCAAGGAAGACGAACGAGGAAGTGCTTGAAATGTTAGGTGATGAGAAGGAAATGTTTGAGGAAATTAGAAGAAGGCAAAGTAGGTCGCTGGGTCAGGTAATAGAAGGTGAAGGGATCCTGAAGGCCTTAGTAGAGGGGAGGATCTCGGGTAAGCAGAAAAGGGGAAGACAGACAATAAGCTTCGTGAATCGGGTGAAGCGATGCACGATGAAGGATGCCAAACTAAAGAATGAAATATTGTATGCAGACAACGCCCTGCAGCGGTAAAAGATTAGCATAGGCACAATAAGTACTGATCTACCTTAAATGTTATTGATGAAATAACCCAAGCCGTTTTATTTAAACTGCGGTATAGATGGGTATAGGTATACTTCCATCTAAACCTACACCTACCTACAGGTGACTTATATTATAATATTAACATTCGTCGCCTAGTTAAAAGCCTCTTCAAAATATGTTAAAAGTAAACAGTTTTTCTCATCGTTATGCGTTCATAACACGATATTAAGCGGATTGTTCGACGTTTCACGAATTCGTCAAGGAATATCAGGAATGATAGAGATAATTTTTTACATTTAAAAATTAAGGGCGGGAATACACTGCAACCAGAATTGGGTGATTGAAATCACCATAAAACCTATTGCGATTTCAATATTTTGGTCTAAGTCTGAGTCCCAACTCTCCTATCTCAAGCAGCTCTATTCCTTCCATCCTCTTTAGCGTATTTCAACCTTCGTGCCTAAAATATGAGTCTCGAAGCCGTATACTGCGTTCGTGCCCACGTGTTCCACCCACGGATCCCCAAGCAAGCGGCGCCATCGCCGCCGACAAGGAAAGGAAAAGTATATACGCCCATGCATATGGAGACACGCACATATGTATATATCTATATGTATGCGGCGCATACCATCGCGGGTAAACGGGGTGAGAGGCAGCAACCCGTGGCAAATGGGGAGAAGGAAGGCACCTATCGCGGTCCACGCACAATAACGGAACTCTCTCGTTTCTACGACTCGTGCTCGTTTACACGCGGCGATGCAGCGATACTCGGAGCAAAGACGTGGCTCGCGCACTTCCCTTTCAGACACGCCACCTTGGGGAATGTTTACACGATTGTCAACGGACACGCGAGACGCCGGGATTAACGCGACTGAAGCAAGTAAGCGGAGTTGGTGTAACTCCAAGTCGTGAATGCACAGATCTTTTTATGTTCATGCGAAAACGTGAAGACCTCATTTAAGTCTAAACCCCTTTCAAATGAACGAGAATTAACGCCCGATTCCAGGAAGCTGATGGGAGAGAGAGAGACTAAACTTTGAAGCTTCCCATTTCGAACTGGTTCGCTTCATTGGGACCGTATTAGCCCAGAAAACCCAGCGGAGCAGCCGGAAAGAAAACTCATTATCATCATCAGCGGCCATTAATACGAAGATTAGCTCGATGTAGCTCCCTATACTTCTCAGACAGCCGTTTTAATAAATATCCTTTTCTGATGACTCAGCAATTCTGGCAGAGAAGAGAAATCTCATGGGAATGCTGAACTGGATGAAAAAATTGAAGGTGAATGTGGAGAGTGCCAGAATATGGCTGGTTAAAGTAATCCAGGAGAAAAACTGATCATTACACATGAAGAACCGATATTGCGGTACGTAGCAGAATTAAGCCATCAGAGAAATAGGATACGGAGACGTAGAAAAGCAACAAAGGTATAATGCACAGAGTACCGTACAAGAAACACAACTGGTGTAGTACATGCTCTAATATGGCATTGAGATTTACACGATAGCTCAAGAAAAAAGTGGGAAGGAATGGGAATGGGGTGTCAATTTGTTCTATTTTTCCTCCACTGCACTGCATACTAGGATAAATGTACTGGTAGCTTAAAAGGTAATGCTTGTACTAGGCGAAATAAATAATCCGGTTAAGAACCTGCACTGGATTTGCTGGAAATTAAGGCTGTAAATTGAAAGATCGTATTTCCACTCAGCTTATCGCAATTTACAAGAATGAAACATTCCGCACGTCAGAAAAACATCTATAAATAATTAATCAAATATGCCACTTCTGAAAAAACGGATTTTCATCCCTCATGACACTTCTAAGCAGTGAGTTCTTTTCCATTATTTCCAACGGAACCGCTGGAAATAGCACTCGAGCGCATAAGTGAAATAACTGCAAAAGAATTTCAGGCACCGGCTTAAAAAAGGTAAAATGTGATTGAGCAACGGCGGATTCGATACAATTTACAGTAACGGAGGTCTTAAAACAAGGCAAATGATAAAACCTTACCGATATTGAAGGAGAGAGTGCAAACTGGTTACTACTTGTAATCCAAGCCCATTCGCATGTATCTTCAGGAGAAGTTGAATATTTAAAGTGTAGCGATATGATAATTACTGCCAAGTTGCGTCCAAATCATAGACAACATGGGGACGGGCCTTTTTCAGAGCAAAGTCATAATGTAATGATAAAATTGATGATTTACTAGCTTCCACCTCTAGTGCATTACATAAACATATTTGAAAATTATCAGCGGATGCATTATGTGTGCTCCCAGGTTCATGCCCAAAGTAAAGCCACCATAAATACTTAATATATCCCATTCAAATATTGGTTTCCAGTATACAAATATACTTGAATAATCAAATGACACAATATTACAAAAAAAGTTCAATATTTTCTAAAGATGGTAGCCATTCTTTGTCCGTATCCAAAGTTATGCCACATTTGCAATTCATTATATTTTAAGCCATAAATTGTAAATTTTAAGTCTCATATAGAGAAACAATCTTTTAAACGATGTTATTCTTGGTTTGGTTTTATATAATACAATTAATTTCTTAATTTATATTGAGCATTTACGTAGACAACTGACATATTTCCACTTCTGGCAATAAAAATTCACCGAACCTTAAAAACGTACAGATGTCCAAGAGATAACATTTTGAGACATACAAATTACGGATGAGATCGAGCATAACGATAACGATGGAGCATACGGATAAGATGGAGTAGTCTTTTAACGCAATAACATATTATTTTTTCCTGCGATGTCAGAGTATGTTTAAAGGTGTTCATGTAAATATCGCCCGAGCAAATAACACCATAAGTAAACTAGGAGTTATCAAGGATACAATGCATCGCTTTATTTAATTGCAGCGGAAGTTGATTACTAATGCAATAATATTTGGATAAAGCGTGCATTCCACTTTTGTTTAAGAAGCTAATATTTATATACCTATGCAATTAACTGATTAAGATCACTCCAAAACACTGACTCTCTCTATGACTCAACTACTGTCCCAAGGTTTCAAAATCACTGTGACATTTATTTATTCTCACAAATGTGGCCTTCTGATGTAAACGTCTCATGGCACATTTTATGTTACTGATGATTATAATCAATATTTCAGTTTCACAGTTAAATTTGAATGACAATAAAGAAAATATATTACGCGACCCGATTTATCCAGAGCATTAGTGGGCGCTACCTTAGCTCTCTCTAAACCGAGGAGTTATCGTATACAATCTTGAGGCGGAATGCATGACGAGGAGGTTAATGCATCCGAGGAAGACGCTTGGCATTTAAATGCACGATTTTAAGGTTGAAGTCCCAGGACCGAAACGAAGCGGCTCACTTCTTTTCCCGGCAGAGCGTCGACCACGTCCCCTCCCTAGTTTCTTTCCATCGCCCACGCAGCCAGCCCTTTTGTTTGCCCGGAATCTTTTCAAATGTCACGCTCAACAACTCAGTGTGAAAACTCCGAAGCGCTCGAAGTTATCTTCCTTATGTAAGCGCATGGGCGATAAACAGGAAGAGCATCAATATATCCAAGTAAAATTATCTCATTGAACGTTGTCTACTCACCAACTGGCTATGCATTCACGCAATCGTTTTACGGTGAAGAGCTACGAAATATTTTTTTCATTCTTATAGTGTTCTTTCAGCCTCTCGGTATGTTTACGGACAAAACTTATCCTTACGACCTAATTTCTGACATATTATTTTATTTTCCCTCCTATACGTGAGAATAAAACTCGATCTTCGTTAAGTTTGTGGTACTCCATCACTTATTTATAAACTTGAAACTTTTACAGACCACAGAATATTTCAAATTTCAACACGACCCGGGTTTTGACGGCTAAGCACCATCTTTGCTTCCCCACAATTCCACGATCCTATCAGCCATTGTACAACCTTGCCCTTTCCCAAATTTGTCCTCTCACACAAATTGTCTCACCTCCCCTTTCCCTCTACTGATTTTATATAAGGGAATGAGATACTTGTATAATCACCTAAAGACGATGCTTAGCCATGGAAACTCGGGTTATGTTGAAGTTTGACATATTCTGTGGTCTGTAAAAATTTCAAGTTAATAAATCTCCTATAGGTGCTCCACCAGTAGATATTTCTTGAATTCCTCATATTGCCTTGCATAACATCTAAAAAAAAAAGAAAAATCTGCCAGTCGATTGCGGGTCTCAAAACTGGGCATTGAAGAATTAATTAAGATTTTTTGAAAGGGGAGGGGTGCTTTGACTCTTCTTACGTACCAATGATACCGTACCTTCTTCTGTACCGAGAATCGGATTAGCTCTGGCATTGGTTTCCTCCAACGGACTGCAACTGCAGACTCCAATACTCAATTCGTCGTATTCTTCCCGAGATAAAAATGTATTCCAACCCATCCACCATGAGTTGAAAATTGTTTCAACTATCGTAAACCTCCAATAAAACAAAGGAACAAACATGTTATTCAAGTCCTTCCCTTTCAAGATAGATTCTAGAGCCTAACTGAATCTTTATCTAATCTACAAAGTGTAATTAGTGGTTTTCCCCCCTTAAAAATCACTCCGTATACTTGCACACAGGTTTATCTTGAAAATGAGGAATCTAATGGAAAAATTATTACTAGAGAATTGGATAATCAACAAGTCTCGGTCGCAATTTCCACAGGATTTATGCCATAAATATAACCCAATTTCCATCAGATAAACCCTGTGGAAATTATGGCTGAGACCTCTTGGTTATCAAAAAGAATTTCTTATATATTTTGCCCGAAAACATCAATTTCACCAGCCCGTTTAATCCCTTAATTTTATAGACGGTGTCAGAGCCAAGAGTAAAAGGCATTTGTTTGAATAAACGTCTCATTTTTTCATCGTAAGGCGTTTACTATGCCTCTTCTTTTAGCCATCAAAAGATATTATAAACGGTTTGCCACATAGACCCCTAACACCATTTTTACGGATCTATATGCCCACGCTACACATGAATTTCGCAGTCAACCCTCGTGCTATTTGCTCCTTAACCATGAATCGAATACTATAATTCCATAGCAGCCATAGCAGAGACACCAAAACAGTTAAGGACTCGATGGCCGTTCCACAGACGAGCACTAGTAAGAAATAGAACCCATAAAAACTGCCGAGGGAATCAAGAACTCCAAAAGCATCTCCAAATATGAAATTAATTTGATTTTTCACTTTTCTGCCCCGAGTATTTGGATCGAAACAATTACATGTTTTCTCAAAAGTGATGAAATAAATCCTAACGTCCGTGGAGATAATTTCACTGCAATCTCAGTACGTGCCAAAGGACAAGAGACTGATATTTATATGACTCACACGCATGTCGCGGGGAAAGTTGACAACCAGGTTAATCACTAATAGTGATTAATATCCTTCCAGGAAAAGGATTCTATAATGCTTCATATAAAGAGACCTACACACGAGAAAAAACTTGGAGGAGGCAGGGACGCGGATGTTGCGCAGGATCCTAAAGAATGCCTTCAGGCGCATTGAAACTCTCAGGGACGAGGGTTTATTACACAGGATATTTCATCCACCAATTACAGCGATCGCATCCGGAAAGACGCAGCGGCAACGCTGCATCCTCCTCTCCCGAGGGCTGGGAAAGCCCTTCCCATCCAGACTGTGGCTTTTCATATTGGTCGAGAGTCGACCGGGAGAGTTGTCTCCGAAAGCTAACACAAGACGTGAATGCATCCGTGACCTTATTATCTCCTGTCCCGGAACTTCACGGAACGTCCTCCTGAGAAGGTGAAAGCGGGCAGGCAGGAGAGGCCCACGACGCCGTGACGTCAAACGCGCCGGGCGGGCGTCCAAGAGGGGCGAAAGAATGAAGTTGGGAGCTTGAGCGGTTCGAAATCGAACAGCATCAGCAGAAGGTACCAACACGTAGTCGGGCGACACACCCGCGAGGGGCTGTGAATCAAAAGCGAGGTCCAAGCAATCTTTATCCGCGGTGGAAGTCGAGACTCGCACATGCTTTGGGAAGGTCGCCGAGCATTTTCACACAAGAGCTACCGAGTGAAGTAATTGCGCGCTGCGAAGAATAAGGGAAGGCTCGTAACATTAGATTCAAAGTAGCTATTTCCCATGGACTTGGACTCGCGGAAGGTGAAGCGTCATAATGGCATTTTGAATCCCATCCGCTGACAAATACGGCGTAAGGAAAAAAATCTTTAATTGAGTCCCGCCCGCCGTCGCTCTCATAGCCTTCGGAGAAATAAATTGAAAACGTAGCGCTCCACTGGAAACGGTATTTATAACGATTCGTTTCGTTGCGCCGCATTACCTCCGTAATAAATTCAGGAAGGTACTAATTAGTTTCGGAGCACAGATGCTAATTAGTTTGGTAGAATATAAATACATTTATGAATAGAACGTAGTGCTCTTAATTTATTTCTTCGATATAGGTTTTCGCTGAGTCTTGGGCTTAACCATGACTAGTATTTATAGTCTTCGTTAGACTATGAGCAGACGATTGCTCGCAGAAATAGCTATCAAATATGTGTTTATAAATGAATACCCAGACAAATGGCAGGCATAGGCGGAAATGATTGAAGGAACTAGTAGCCAACAATCATGTTCTATGGCACCATGAAATTGCGTATTATTGAAATCATAAACATTTCACCATAGTCTTAATAGAAACTAGTTCCCGCACATATACAACAATCCATTTAATTTTCCGAATATGTTTCGAAGAAAATTATCATAACGATTAAATAAAAAGGTGCCCTAATTTTCAAGAACCGTCCAGCGTTATTCTTGAACCGACTACCCGAAAATTATTTCCTCGAAATTCGAAGTGATTAGAATGAAATTGCCAATAAAATACCAAGGAACACTTAAGCGCGGAGGAAGCCGAAGGGTCTCTTCAACTAGCCAATAGAAAAGTGGGAAATTTCAAAGGAATGAGGCAGATTTTTCGAATACGGCGATGGAAAAGGGTGAATGAAAGAGGGAGATGACTCATTCCACTAACATCCGCAGCCCATTACGTAATGCCAAAAACTAAGGCGAATAAACTGAGATAACATTTTTTAGAACTCCTCTGCGATTTTGAGCGAAGAAAAAGCTACGTTCATTTCGCGAAATTCTCGTCATTGAGCGCTGAAAAATTAGTGGCGTACGCCTTATCCAATTATGTTTCATAATCTTTCATCTTTTATTTTGGAATTAATCTCTCTCCAACACACAAGCAAGAAATTCTCAACATGATACACACCGGTAACCCCAGGTAATAGAATTTACGACCTCTGCAGC
The DNA here is from genome assembly GCA_963169105.1 of Ceriagrion tenellum. Lineage (NCBI taxonomy): Eukaryota > Metazoa > Arthropoda > Insecta > Odonata > Coenagrionidae > Ceriagrion > Ceriagrion tenellum. The sequence continues at coordinate 79,967,941 of OY720637.1, read as the reverse complement.
CAAGTATTCGGCCGATACCTATTACGCTACTGCACTCTTTACAAGCTCATTATTACCGTAAAAATCGAAATTCTATATTCGATTAACAGACGGGCGTCTGCGACAGTGACAAACATCCAAATAAATCATTTCATAGCCTCTAAACACTCAACTAATTTGGATAGCCTGAGCACAACCGTGCAACTGGACGATTGTGATTCATCAACAAAAGAAATTGGGAATTATGCACATCAACTCCGAACGAGATTTCAGCAGAGAAAGATATGAGGACAAATACTTCACCCTTCCTTCGGATATTCTCATCCTGAGCAATGATATTTCAAAATGTACGGTTTACTCTGGACTTGAAATCTTCAAGTGCCTTTGATAGGTTTCAGAAAGTAAGACAAGGAGTTCGAGAGCAGTTGAGGAGAAATTAAAAGACAATCCGAGCAAAAGAGAATGCACCTTCGTCCCAGAAACATATTTGACACGCTAGGAGCGTGACGCGCCTTTGGGAAACGTGTATTTCCAGAGTGCGTCAGCCGCGTTCTAGCATCCCGAGGCCGGCCTTACGCTGCCACGAATCTGTGACGTACGACTACTTACTGAGGAAAGGTGAGAGGAAGGCACGAATCCGCAAGCCAAGGACGCCGCACAAGCTCCATGGCGATGAGTTATAGTCCCACGAATAGTCTTCGGTGTGGTGACCATTGTAGTCGAATCTCCGCGTTAGCATCGCAAGGACCACCCGGAAAAATTATTGTGACGCATGACTTTGGAGCGAACCTTGCGAATTATCCATAACTCAACAGTAAGATAGCTATGTAATTCCCGATTAATAGACGGAATCACCGCCAAATTATTGCCAGTGGAAACTAAGCCCGAATTTTAACCAAATATCCCAAAAGCGCTCGACTTCCGCTTGGTCCACTTAATAGTTCAACAATGACTCTCCAAATATATTAGCGTAGGAAAAAATTGAGAATCACAAACAAGTAGAGCGACTCTCGGCCTTTAGCGTGCCCAGATGCTGCGCGTTTTCATTATATTTTACGTTAAAAGTTCAATTTTATTTCAGGAAAAAAGCAGTGACAGGGCTGGAATTCCCATTAAGCCCGGCTAACGGCGAAGGAAGTTGAGAGATTAGCTTGCACTATTCTCTTTGAATGAAACATAATCTGGGCCTAAGTTGATTCGTCATCAACTTCTAGATTAACACGATGAATACGTTACACGTGAATAGGGCTTAAGATACAAGTTCAACTTACCAGACAACCCAAAAATTAGAGAGAAAAATAAAATTTGACATTAAAATTAACGAATTTTACGCACGACCTTTGCGACAGGAACTTCCAGTATGTGCTCACTGAAAGTAAAGAAAGGCGCTGATACCATGAGTCGAATCGTAGAGACTCGTGCCGGCAAGGAAATAAAACTTCAAGGGTGGTGCTCACCTTTGAATATCAAGGTCGCAATTAAATTCGCATTTACCTGAGATAATTTTCTCTCTTTCCCTTCTCTCATAGCGCAGCGGCAACGGCAAAAACTTGAACTGGTGGAAGAGCAATGGAAGTGATTACCTGCGTTCATCGGCCCACTCCGTCATGCTCAGTATACCATCAGGCGATATGGGGAGGGAGGGAGTTGCGTATGTGTTGCAAGTAAAGCCCATTTCACACGATACCAGATTAGCTACAAGTTCGCTGTTACTAGCTCGCATGATAGCTTAACAGTATCGTGCGAAACTGAACCACCAGGCTCAGACTAATAAGCATGATCGAACCATTTGTTATCGAGGAGGTACAAACTGTATAAGTAGGATCTAGTAATCCTGTAAGGTTTCACAGTATCTGTGTCGTATTGCCTTTTTTAAATCAGCGCCATCTATACCTTCACCTCCTAGCGGCTAGGAGTAATTTTATTACCGCGAAATCAACATTCACTTAATAATATCATTAATTCACGGAAGTCAGCATAAATTTTTGGCATGTTCTCAGGTGTAGGCCACCATCTCCTTCTCATATTTCTTTCTTCATCTCAGTGCACGCTCTACCCTTCTTCACCCCGTCTCTTTCTTTCCTTCACCAAATGTCTAATATCCTCCCCTCTATCGCAGCTTAAAGCAACGTGAAATAAATAATTAATGACATTATCCAACAGTGACTTTGGTCGCCTGCTGGCATGGATAAGTAAATTCAAATCTATAACAGACATGCGCCACGATGTGAATGATAGTACCGCTTCCTCGCTAGTGCAAGTTTAACGATCGTGAAGAATCTGTTAATATTGCTCAGATCACACTGTATTCCATCCTCAAAGCCAAGTAACATAGTATACTAGTAGAGACAGTGCTCTACTTTTATGGGTTCCCAGTTAGAAATACTGGGAGCTTTCCATGCAAAATGCTTAAGTAAGCGCACATTGGAACACAGCACATTTCTAAGCACACGAAAAACTATGAATGGAACGATTTGTGCTGTCGAAACGTTCAATTAACCTTCCAGATGGACGCAATGAGAGGTTTTCGCAGGTAATTGAAACAGTAGCATGATATTGTTTGATTTCTTATTTTCAATAAGATTTATAGTCACCTCAGTGCCGCATAAACAGTTATGAGCTCATAACTGGTGTGGCATGTAGATTTCTCTGGCATATAAATATCGCCCGATTTATTTCAACCTGCTTACTAAAATAGGTGTTTTTACCGCAAGGTATTTACAAAATTTTAATTTACCATATTTAACAGCGTTACTGAAAATCTGCACAAGAACAATATTCGGGGATGTCATCATCAAATTTCTTTTAAAATCGGTCATCAGATCTACGCCCGATCAATTTATAAGAGCAACGTAGAATGCAGGATCACAAACAAAAATATACAGCTTCAATGCTATGTAGCGAGATGACTAGCGCTCTAAAGCAAATACGAAGCCAAGTTAACAACGAAGACTAAAAGAGATTAAAAAACTGTCAAGTAGCACAAGATACAGAGATATATAGCTGACGAAACCGTTAACAAATTTTACGTGTCACTTCTGTTCCTGATGGAAACAGAAACAGGAGACTCTTCAAAAGCCTGGGAGCTTTTTTTCCAGTCCAACTGGTTGTGACTATCATTGCACTAAAAATAGGGTTTAAATATCTTTAAAATAGTTTAAATTCATTTATAACAATCTTCAAAATTGATAGCACAGCATTAAGACAAGAGGATTGCCGAGGGAAAGGAAATAACAATTTTTCGATTCATTGGGAGTATGAAAAACGAAAAGAATTTCAATAAAGGCATCAATTTAACATCCTTTGGCACGGCAATTATGAAGAGAGATGACATTGAAAGACGTTACCCCTTTGTGTAACAGTAAAAACTTTGGAATAAATACATAGGGGCCAAAAGTCACGAAACCAAGGGGAAGATAATAGTCTGAGGAAAGAAGATGAGTATATAATCACCGAAAGTTATAATCATTAACAGTGCATTTAAATTAATTCTGAGATTGCTACCCTTAACCTTCACAGTGAAACGCAAAACGTCAGTTCTCTTCTCGAAATAAAATTATCCCAAATAGACCGATTATGATCCAAATTTTCGAAGAGAGACATGTTTTATCGAAACCATATGAATGGAAGATAGGGGTCGCGTAATGTAACGTTCCTATATTATCATTACGTTAGCACGACAACCCTGCCAAGGCGCAGCATATCAAATAATTACCACTGAGAGCCCTTCCCGAGTATATTTATATGTACCGAAAAATGGAGGAAGAAGAGATGCCAGCGTAAGATGAAGTGAGAGATAGGAGCAAGAGTCCCTATTGATTATGCAGAAAGAAGAAATATTCAAGTAAGCAGGAAACTTTATATCTCTAAATCAAAAAACTACAAACCTTGATTTGATACCACGTCGCACAGATGACAGACGTGATATTCGAAATAAAAAATGAAGGAGATAGAATTTCGTTTCTCCAATCGTTGTATTTTGTATATTTGTATTATTTATTGTTTTGCATTTTGTATATACAACACCATTATTACTTTATTTCATTAAAAAACGTTCACTAAACTGCATCTGGGGTAAGAAACCGATTCAAGAGTTAGAAAATATTTTTTTCGGTATCCTGACAAAGGAAAAGAAGTGAAGCAACAAAGCAAAGAAATAAAAAAAGCATTAGATACTTATTACTGAGCAAATTTCTATGAGTCAGTATTGAGACTTAGATTCAGATTGAGAACTGGTATTAAATATCTCAAACAGGAGAAATTACACGTTAAAATATGAATCGAAAAGTAAAAAATTAATTTTCCAAAGAATAAATACATAACTCCTGCGGTAAAAAACACTTAATTGCTGATAAGACCCACCCTTTTATTTTCTAGCATTTTGCATGACTAGTGGCTGTATCTCATCAAGATATACATGTATGTGAAATCGAAAGATGACAACCACATTTCCCAATGCTCTCACTCTACATTGAGACCTAAAACCTTTAAACGTCTATGAAAAACTTCAAGCATACATTTAATAATCACCAGCAAAGAGTAAACACAGGTGTATTAGACAACGAATGACGATAAATAAGACAAAGAAAAAAAACCTAGTACACGGAAGAGAAAAGCTGAATGCAGAAGCCACAGCGGAGAGATTTTGGAGCAAGTGAATTCTTTTACCTACCTCGGAAGTACCATCACGTGGGATGGAATATATGCCACTAACATCAAGTGAAAAATAGCTCAAGCTTAGAAAGCGTTCAGAGTAAAAAGACAACTGCTGTGTTCGAAGAAGGTTGGGATGCAAACTAGGAAATAGTATGTGAAAAAATTGTACTTATTATTCGTGTGGAGCGTGGCACTCTATGGATCGGAAGCATAGATCATTGGAAAAGGAGACCATAAAAGACCAGAGGCCTTCGAAACCTGCTGCTGGAGAAGGATGCTGAGGATAAAATGAACGGAAAAAATAAGAGATGTACAGAAGAGTAGAAGAGGAAATAACCATACGGAACCCTATACAGTAAAGATGGACTAGATTGACTGACACAAGTCTGTGAAGAACATAATTGGAGGTAAAATAGAGGAAAAAGTCCCCAGAGAAAGGCTCAGGAATAACGTCATGGACCAAATAAAGAGGAAAGTATACAGGAAAAGCTACTATGAAGTAAAGAAAGTAGCATTGGATAGGGAACGGTTGAGGGTTGCAGCCAACAAATCTTGGGATTGAACGACCAATGATGATGATGCCAATGTGCAATGCATGATAGGCGAGGAATCAAGCTGGAAAACCGTTCATTCTCAAAATTGCCCCTCCCCCGCAAACTTCAAGATGTCGTATATAACGACGCTTTGGTACACAAGATTGATAGCCTCCTTGAAACGACATGATCCTCGCCCAAAAAAATCGAAAGATTTACGGATGCCCGAGAGCAGTTAATTCGGTTCAATCTCCACGAAAATTTCCCCCTTCGTAATTCCACCCTTCACTTCGAAAAGAGCGAAGTCTCGGGCCTGCCGGCTATCTCGGTAACCATTCACGAGCCGGACACGACTTCCATACCCCACTCCCCACCCCCGGTGCGATGAGCAGCACGCACAAGCCGAGTTGAAAGACCGGAATGGAAAAACATCGTCCGGGCTTCCGGCGTGAAGAGAGAGATTTGTAAGCACACAAAAAATAATAAGAAAAGCTCGTGGGAGCACAAACCGAGACTCGGTTGGGTCGGATACAACACGCACCGTCCCGGAGACTCCGACGATACCTCCACGGCTCACCAAGGGGGTGGGGCCCGGTATGTTTAACATCCCACGTGTGCATCGCGTATTAGCCTTCCTTTCATTCTCTCTAAATACGGTCATTGATACCTCCTAAAGTCAGGAAACATCGATTCTCATGGAGACCGATAATTGATATTTTTACAATAGTTAGTTCGCATTTTTTAGGAAAATTGAAGGTGGCTCCACCGCAAAATGGCTTTTATAGATAGTAATTTCATGCGTTAACTGAGTATATACTTGTAGATTTAACGTGGATAACAATTGCTATGAGAATCAAAATCATACCTTTTTCCACTACTTTAGTCCCTAATTGTACGTCATATTTTATGGTGCTAAATGTAAGAATGGAAAAAAATGATGGAAAAATATTACATAATATGTTCTGCCCAATGCGAATGCCATTTTCTAATAGAAATCCGTTTAAAAAAAGCGTAAACTTTAACGTAATGGGATAATAATGCAATTGTTTCACCTAACTCGATTGTCTTGCTCAGTTTTAAGCATATAACTGGAATACAAACGTCGAAATGCGTTGTTTCAAGAGAAATGGGGCTGCAGTCAGCAACTGAAACTGGAGAAAAGTGTTCAATAAAAATACCATTCGAGTATATTTTTAATGATCTTTTCTGTAAACAAATATCTCAAAATTTGAGCGAGGCTCTTCGTGAGATTTCGGCTGACGAGTGGGCGCAGGCAACTGTGGCCAGGTCGGTAACGTGTCAACTAAACGACTCGGAAATCACAGACGTCCAAACACCACTCCGGGGAAGGATGCTACTGTCGTCTAAGAATTGAGGTATTGAATTTGACGGATATAGCGTTGGCACAGATGGCCCTTAAATAGATGGGTAATATCCAAAATCCATTTATGAAAGTGAGGGATGATCACTTGCAACTGAAAGAATTCTCATTTTTTATTCTAATGATTGATTAGCAGGTTTCATGGGCAGCCACGACGGCAACCACCGTGTTCATCCAATATTCCGCCAGTGTACTAAAAACTTTCCCGCATATAAGATCCAGTGAAGGAGGTTCCACCGTGACTGACCGTGTCAAAACTAATATACTGCATTCAACTGATAACGTATCTTTGACATACAAATTTTAGAATAAAAATAAGCGGATATGTTGAAGCATATACACTTCATAACATATAGAAAGAACCTATATCAGAAGTAGGAGCCAAAAACGGCGCCAAGTCCGTTGAATTAGCACATATTGACTATATTTGCGGCAATATGCTAATGGTTTAAAGGAATTTGATAGGCACGTGCCTCGATTTTATCACCATTCATTCCTTGAGAATAATGGCTGCTAATAAACAATCATCGCGAAAATAAGATTTTGATTACAGAGAAAATACAAATTTTAATCATGTTTCCTCCAGTTTCGCATTCATCACCATGATGTTTCAAGTTCAGTTGGCGGAAAATAATAGCGTGAAAACGTACAGTCTCAATTTTTAAATCAAATAATGGACACATTTTTCAATAAGCAGTCATCATATGCATTTCATGACATATAAGGCATTTCTAGATAGGACGACTTCACACTCTCCACCTCCCTTCATGCCGTCCGAACGTCCTATTCTCACCATCCTCCTCGCCTACTCAACATTCTCACCTCACTCAGCATTCCCATCCGCGCTCAATGGGCCCTTCAGCCACTTTTACTGCCGCCTACGAATCTTGCACTCCATGTTTTTTATTTCTACGACGTCAGCCGCCGATGTTTTTTCTCCCGATGCTCACACCTACACTGCAGGTGAGGTCCGAGGGGTCTCCTCCCCGAAGCGACGCTGTCTCGGGGGGGCTTTCCGCTCTCCCTCCCCCGACTCCTCCCGCCCCCACCCCACTTCCCCAACCACCCTCATCCTCCTCCGCTCTCCTCAGACGATACCGTTAGGTCAAGGTTTCCTCGTCAACCCCTCTCCCTCTCTTTCCCTCTCTCATCCCCTCTCCTCCAATCCACTTCCATCCAGACTCATGGCATGGCCACCTTCCCAACCCCTTCCCTTCCAAACCAACATCTGACGCTGGAATTCTAAATAGAATGAGTGAGACGGAGGAGAGAGGGAGTGGGAGAGAGAATGAAAGAAAAGGCCGGCCGTCTGCCGAGGGTTGAGAGCGTGTTTGCACGGGACGTGAGAGGTGCTTTGAGTGATTTTTCCCCAGTCATGACAGAGATGATACTCGAGCATTAATTGCAATAAGCGCTAAGTTATTATAGTAATAGAAATGACGTAAAAACTTCGTTTCATTTGACTGAACTGCTCATAAATTAATTTTTATATTATTTTTATTAAAAAAAAAATAGACCACCCGCAGCAACATTGCCAATTTAAAGTTCACTCGTAACAAACAGAAAAAGACACAGATGTAAACAACAAAAACAAAAAACTAAACTTAGATGATCTGGGAATGCTGTTTAAGTTCATTAATGTCTAACTTCGCTGTTTACTTACGGACGGATGAGTTGTGGCCAAGTTGCTGAAGTGTTTTGCAATCTCAATTCAGTTTACAATCTAACACGGACAGAGTAACACGCCTTGAAAATGGAAAACAAGTCGTTTTTCGAAACGTCGGCAAACATGAAGCCAATCACCTGGTGCAGAGCCCGAGAAGAGTTTATTAATAACATGTAAGCTACTCACACTTATATTACTGACGCGATCTATGAGACATTAAAACTGCCACGGTATTGTAATGATATGTCTTCTAAGCGCACAGCTGTGCCACAGTCTTTTGACACTGACCGCACCATTGCCATGGTAAACTGCTGCTATTTTAAATCCATTATAAAGATGCGTTATTTTTTAATATATGGGAGCTATTTAATATATATAATGGATTCTCTTCGAAATGATGTATCGCTCAAGGTTCATACCTTGAGAGAGTTTGAGCGAGATTATTCCTAATCGTTATAGAGATCATTTTCGAATTTTAGTTTAAAAGCTTAAGAAGCTAAAAATGATATAGTAATACTAATGGCGACGTAAAAGCACCAAATGTGAGTCCGAGGTTTCCCTTACTTATTTGACACCATGCAATAAAAACGCCTTTAAAAACGAACATTTGTCTTGAGATTTCATCAACAGTATGGCGGTGATAGGTTAATCTTTTTGTAAAAATAATTGAGTTAACATACAAACAACATACTGGATAATTTCAGACTGGCTCTGATCATCAAAATATCGTATTGTTTGTAATATAGTCTCTCTGGAGGATAAATGCGTACCATATCCATTGGAAACGGCTTCTATATTATGGAAAACTATTAAAAGGAGTACCCAAAAGGTAATAGGGTTAGTGGCTCATACTATTATATCACTGAAAATATGAGATCTATTTTCTTCATAATGAGGCCAAATCAATTAATTTTACGTGAAGAGATATCTCGCTCAAATTACCTCAAAGAGGTTCCACCGCGACTATGTGAATCAAAACGGTTACTAAATCCACTTTCTCACTTGTAACATAGTGTAACAAGATAGTGTATTCAATGGCGACAATCCCGAGATATTACCAAATAAGATTAAGTTGCAAAATATGCATCTTATTCGATATGTACACTTGCGGTTTAAAGTTTTCCCGTTATGAGAGTCGACTGCACCGCCATTTCTTTGGAAATAACGCATTTTCACTTCAGTTTCTCCGTTTATTTCCTAATAGCTTATTAACTATGATGGAAAGGTGCATCTATATAAACGCCACCCGATTCCCCGCAAGTTTTTTCTCCGTAAAAGTAGTTTTTCTATAAAATGGCATTCATATTAAGGAGGGAAAGGTTAATTTCACCCATCCTTCCGCCATTCTCACATTTAACCCCATTTAACTTCAAGTTCAGTGTGTGAAAAAAGTGGCCAGGAAAGATAGGATCTTGTTATTCATAACAAGCCGAGGACACAATCTTCAATTACTACAATGTGCATTAGACGCCATTTGAGCCATTTTACTGCAGAACCACTGAAAGGAATTTTATTTTAACCGCAAAGCGACGCAGGGAGGGGAAGGGAAAGGAGTCTGGCGGAGGATGAGGAAAGATTTCCCGCCACACCAGCAACAACGGGTGATGCAGCTGTAGGTGGTGTGGGTCTCCTCTCTTACGGAAAAAGAGTTACGAAATCCAGACGAGGGGATGCCGAGGAGGACTGAGGTACAGAAATACAGGTTGTATATTGACGATTCGACGACGTATTGGCGAGGACGTCCTTCGCGATCAGCGTGGTGGGTACGAAAAATCTGACGAGTCACTCCAGTTCGATAAATATGAAAGCAGACGCCAGAATTAACCTCTGGGGAAGTTCTGCTCATTTATTCACGTCTAAGATCCAGTACTATGCGCATATGTTTGTTAAAATCAGTCTTATCCAAACCGAAGACGCGGCAACCGTCGCTATCATTGAACACGCGTACTTGTCACGTCTAAAGCATGAAATGTAGCTCAAGCACAATTTTTTATGAATAACTACAATAACTATTTATCCTAAATTTTGGAATTTAGAGATTCAGAGATTTGCTTTTGAATTTAGAATTAGAGAAAGATTTTAGGATAATGGACCTTAAGTTTTTCATTTTCAATTTCGTCCATCGTCCTAAAGAGAACATAGGACCATCGTCCAAGATTATAGATAGTAAATTCTACATAAGATAATCGAACGACCTAGGTTTCGTTTGCGACATCATCAAGTAAATTTTCAAGTTCGCCACATTCAAGTCCTTGCGTTGCATATTTCCCGGCTGAGGAGGCAAATTTCCATTGGAGTTGGATGTATTTAGGCACTAATGGGCTTAAAGTACTGGCCGTTGAAATTTATGTTCAAACTTGTCAATTGGTATTTAATGGACAATTTACAATAATTTTCGGTACAAGCTAACCTTGGCTGCGATACTAACGCACTTTATGAAAGTGATGTTTTCGGGCGTAACTGGGTGGAATAACTTCATGATTGCAGATCGAAAAACTTTGTAAATTCCACATTGTTTTTTGTTTGAACGACGTAGGTTTCGTCGCTGTGCGATATGATCAGGTAAATTTTCAAGTTCATTGCATACAAATACTTCCGTTGCATACTTCCCGGCTGAGGAGGCGGAGTGTCGTCCACCATCGAAAAGGGGTCTTTAATCATTGAAACTGTAGGTTTCTCCAGTGGAGGACCCTTCAGTGAGAAGCAGAATGGAATGTGACCTCGCCAAAATCGCTAGCCAAGCACTCACGACACATGGAGAGTTAAAAACCACGAAATATGCACTTTATCTCCGCAATCAACCATGTTACAGTAAACCCTCACATAGCGCAGTCTCATAAGACGCGATATCGATAAGATCAGTGAAAGTTATCCAACCGATTTTATAAGAGGTGTTGGTCCTTCTTGGTAAGACTCGGTTTTGGATGCCGCGACCGGAACAAACTTGAGGGCCAAGTACCATTATCGTTTGCTAGATTATGTTGAAGGAACAATTTTGAATGTTTGGAACAATATTTAAGAAGTAAATCTGTCAAATCAAAACCAAATGGTGAGTAAATAAAATTGAAATACATGATAGATCATTTTATTAGAATAACCAAGTGTTAACCTTTGATCTGTATGTCCGGTGGTGACTTCTACATTGCATGCGATCAAAGTTACATAGTGCGAGTTTTACGGTAGGAAAGACAGGTAAGTGACAATATCGCTTTTACAAATTTCTAGTTCTCAACAATACCTCCGTTTTTCCAGGCTTTTTGTACCGCCGACGCCGCCAGTTCTTTGAGTTTTTAATTTGAATTAAAGTTAAATCCAGGTGTGATTCGGTTGCAATAAACGTAATTCATTTCTGCAAATTATAAATGCATGCAACGTTTGTTTACGATTCATTTAGTTTCCGTAACTAATTCTAGTTATGAATGACGAACTTTTTTACTTTGCCTGGGTTTAGTTTATCTTACAGCCAATAGATGGCTTGTCAGCAGCAACAGCTGATTATCCCAGCCTCCGTGGGCTTGTAAAAAACTGCTCATATAATGTCGTACAGAAGTTTATTTTTATAACTTGCTTAGTAGAAACTTTGAGGACACCTTAGTAATGCGATCTATAGTAATGAAATGATTTATTGAAGAATGAGCATCTTGTTTAAAAAAGGTCTTCGTAAAAACTGAACATCTTTCCCAATATAAATCATAAAAATCTTTAGTTGTGGGTGTACAATTACCAAATTATCTTACGCAATACTGACTCTTACATTAGCCATAAAACAAAATTAAACATCGCGTACTCAGATGGAGGAACGGAACCCCGCTTCTCCGTAACATATGTTTCATGTGGCGTGGTTTTAAAAGCACGACGATTACAGGGAAACTAATTTTGCAGTGTCACGGATTATGGAACTATAGTACACTTAGGCCAACATTATGCTAGAATTAAATTTGAAGAAATGCGCGATTATGAATTTTTGGAAAAAGAATGGCCTTCCCCGGAATAATTATAGCATCAAAGAAAACAAAATATGTAACGTAGAATCAATTAAATACTTAGGCGTCACCATCAGTGAAGACATGTCATGGGGGAAACACATCAGGGAAATAACTAGTGTAGCAAACCGTAGATTAGGATTCGTAAAAAGGGTTCTAGGCAAATGCGATGAGAGAGTCCGAGAAAGAAGCTATTTTACACTTGTCAGGCCTCATTTAGAATATGCCGCTAGTATATGGGATCCCTACGAGGAAGGTATGATAAAAGAATTAAAGCGCGTGCAAAGGAGATCTGCTAGGTTTGTTAAATGTCGTTATGATAATTGTATTAGTGTTACGAGTTTAATAGAAGAACTAGGATGGGAATTACTATCAGAACGCAGGTTAAAATTTAGGTTAAACCTTTTAAGTAAATTCGAAACCGATTTGTTCACAGATGATGTTAGATATATATTGAGAACCCCTGCGTATTATGCTAGGTTTGACCATATTAACAAAATTAGAGAGATAGATTGTCGTACCGATAGATTTAAAATGTCATTTTTCCCGCGTACCATAAGAGAGAACAATAGGCAACGTAGCAAAAGGGATAGGTAGGTGAAACATAGTTAGAATAGTCTGTAGTGCATGATGCATGTAATAACTACCAATAATCCCTTCCTTATTATGTAGATTTTAACCTGTACTATACCGTAGTAACTAATATTCTATTGTAATAACTACTGCAATTACTTGCAATTACTAATAATCTACTGTAGTAACTAATAAACTATGACCCTATTTTCTAGCATGTCTACATTATATATCCTGCTTACATGGCAATGGTGCATGTTTGGTGATCTTCACCCCCTGCCACACACCCTCGTGGTGGCTCGCAGGGTATTACGTAGATGTAGATTATGCCATTGTTGAGCCACCAAAAGAACTTGGTCGAATTCGACTAACACTCGAGCTGGATTCAGACAGTCGACGACTACAGATAATAAAAAAAACGATAACATCATTCGAAATTGTTTCATAACTATCCACAATCCCAATAATAAGCAGATTATCCACACGACAAAACCTGACTTCCTCGACACAAGGTCCAGTAAATTCCATTCTCATTTTACGACTTCCACTTTTGGCAAGCGTCGGGACGATTTCTAGGAGCATATGAGTATGTCCTTGGACCATTGGATTGGAGCCAAGCCATGGACACCGCCCTGAACACGAAATGACGCCTCAAACTTAACACACAACGACATTGAAAGGACGTTGAACCACCGCCCTACGCAGTACAGAAGTAGGGAGGGAAGGGAATCAGAAGCTTTGAAAGGGCGGAAAACATAAGGCTTCCGAGGGACCGGGTTCGAACCATGGCAGGGAAGGAAACTGTTCATAGAAGAGTCCTAATCCCTCTTTTAGGCTCTATGGAGAGCACTTCCAGTGCTGCACTCCGTCGGTTGCATGGGACATTACACTACAGACCCCTTGCCGCCTTTTGTGAGGAGCAGGCAGAAGCTGATGCAGGGTATCTCTCCATTCTTCATCCATTCCCCAGCATACACTTATCCTTAACAACCTTCCCAACCATCATAATGGTGGCTTGAACGGTATTCTACATCTACATATTACCCTACAAGCCACCTCAAGGGTGTTTGGCGGGGAGTGAGTTATCACCAACATGCACAATAATGTTCAAGTAACTTTCATCAGCATGCACCACCCTATAGTTATCCCACCGATATTACGAATACTCATTGTATTAATTTAAATCTTGTGGGCCCAAAGGATCAAAATACATTACTCTTACCACCAAGACAACCCCACTCGACCCACATACCCTGCACATCAAAAATGACCTCAGCTCTCGGTCGCGTCCCAAGTGACCAACCAACATATGGCAGTGACACTCCGAAGACGCAAAAACCTTTCTGTTATAAGAGTAGGCCCTCCTAAATTCGCCATTAAAGGTGATGGAATTCGTCCCATCCTACCTTGGAACTCAGCAGCTGGAAGGCGGATATCTAAGAGAGGGGACGTCGGAACAGGAAAAACTCGAGTCAGCTAAAAAAAGCGCTCTTACGGTATCACAAATGAAAAGAATTTTACCGACAATTTTTCGTTTCCGTGGAGCAGTCGGACCGCGGATAATGGAATTTTTTAGGATTTCCAAGTAAGGAAATAATTTGCCGTCGAACAGCTTCACAGGTTACCTCCGTGGCCACCAAAAAAACTACTACCACAATGACCAGGTCACAATGAGACAATTTTTATTCTAAGACATAACTGCCCTCAATCGTAAGTAGGGCTCGAATAATATTACCTCGCTCGGAGAACTGCTCTTGCCAGCAGACGTGACGCTGCAAACTTTAAAAGAATGTAAGAACTATACAGAAAGCAAAAGTTCAAAATTTCAGTTGTCAACAATGGATAAATTCATCCCGAATTAGCCAGAATCTAGTGAGCCGGTAGCAAGGATCCGTAACGATTCGGCACAGCATCCAAAGGGTCGCGGGTTCGGATCTCACCACAAGGAAGCCAAGGTATGGGAAACACTGCGATTCTAGAAGAATGTTTGTTCACGCACATGGGGATAATTACGAGCCGGGGACGGTAAAGGCTACACTACAATCTTCTCAAATAGGATTGTTACCATTTCCATCATCAAGAAGAAATAACTAGTACACGCCCAAAAATAACTCCAAAACGCGAAATAATAGCTCCAACACGCGCACTAAAAAGAAAGATAACACTAAGAATCAAAGAAAGCAGCTAAACGATGGGCATCAAGCTAGACGCGATATAAATGTTGTAATAGCAAACTTCCGTAGCGAAAAGAACAAACGAGCCGATGTTAGCAGAAATTTTGGAAATGCAGACATAGTAATTGGAACAAAGAGCTGGTTTACAGAGGATATTAGCGACAGCGAAGTTTTTGTGTCAGGGTATAAAATATTATATAGACGAGATCGACCAGATAGGACTGGCGGCGGAATATTCTCAGCAGTTAAATCAAATTTGAATAGTACCGCGCACATATTTGACGACAATAAAATAGAGAGCGTGTGATGTATTATTTAACAACAAAACAAAAGAAATTTTCATAATTGCTCATTTTATTGACAAACAGATTCCAAAATAGACGTTTTTCATCATTTTGCCTTCAATTTTCCATCAAAGTATTAAGATAGATACCAGTATAACTTGCATAGTTTTCAATGTACACCACCCACGGTTTCGGCATGTGATGACATTATCCAACATTTTCAGTCAGTGTCTATAAAGAGTATAGATGTGTAGGTGTTTATCAAGTCCAAAAAATGAATACCGAATTTTTAATTTTTAGTTGATGACGCATTGATACACACACATTTAATTTATGACATGGCATGCTTTGGGCATTTCAAAGTGTGTACGACCCTATAATACTAATTTTCCTGTTTAAAAATGGGCATCGCGTATTTTCTTCAAGTTATTTCTTGAAACTCCCCTTAGTTAATATCAGCATATGTGGGCTGGAAGTAGCAACATACATTTGAAAACGAAGTAGTCACGAACTGCTCGGAAATCATGACAGGTCAAGGAATTGAAACAACTTTTGATGGCAAGGAAACGAAATTCATGCTTCGTGAGTTGTCCTCCACGGTGGGAAGTATGGACTATGTAGTTTGGTTTTCTGCACTCTAACTGCTAATGTCATATCAAACAGTTTAGCATTACGCTTCAGTCGTTAAACACTCTCTACATCCTATCCCAAGGAAGAGATTCGAACCTACGGCCTTAAAATGAAACGCGGCCACCACGCTGAAAATATGGATACCCCGGTCGAAACAGGCAAGGAAGGAAGATGTACTCATTACAATGTACAATTACGCGGGTACAATGATTTGCTTACTGGGTAATCCAGGAGTAGTATGAAGTAATCCTTACCGTCAATTACTTCAATAACCTTCAAAAAAATACCAGACAATATGACGTAATAAATTGCGCAAAAAATGGAAGTATGAGGTGCGCAGTTTTTTAGCGCGCATATTTAATTCAGCGTAATATGTCCGTCCTTGCACTTAAATAATCCGTTGCACTAATCTATCATTTTTCCTGACTCCAGCAACGCGATACAAGCCACTAATTTACTCTCACTCCGCCGCAGGACATTAACGAGGGTGATTTAAATATTTATGACGATGCTTATTCTTCAAACAGGTAGAAAAGTACTCGTCGTCGATGGTAAGACGGCGACAGAATCATTCTCAAGGGTTCATTAGAATGGAATGAGTTAGGAGACTCAAGGCAGCAGCATATTTGAATGACGAGCCACTGTATATTCACCGCGACAGTAGCATACCTATACACTATTGGGTCTTCTTACGATTTGTCGAAACATTAAGAGAATAACTCTCCATTTCAAGCCAAAGAGCTTCTGTTACGAACCGGTTACGTGGATTTAAAGAGGGAGACAATAAGGTTAGAGGTAAACAAAATGAAAATACAATCAAGTGAGTGGTTTAAGTCCGAGAGGATCGGGTTAGTGTAGTGGTCAGACCACTGCCACAGAGTATATTATAGACGCCAAATTTGCCGTTCCGACAAATCGTTATTAATTATACTGCGTGATTCATCCCATAGTCATCTTCAAGCATCAACTGAATTATTCTGTGAGTTGAAACATCTAGTGGACTTTAAAATACTGCGGAAAAGTGCGAATTGTGTTTGATTTAAAACGTATAAGCACACCAGTTCAAATCCAGCACTCAGCAAAGCATTACTGAATTCAGGTTGTATTATTATTACAGATAATTTCCATTGGAATTCATCGAGACGATATGCCGGCGGCAAAAATAAGAAAGGCATCTGACTGACGCGACGCACCCACTTCGTCTCGGTTGTAAGAAATTATATCCACGGCCGCTTTATATGGGCTTGAGGCTGGGTATCTTGGCGCCAGCACTTACTACGTCGTAGTAAAGAATGTACTCATAACCAACTCGAAATGGAAAAGGGAGCAATAAATGACTTGAGTCGGTATGCAAACGCATTAATAGTGGCATGATCTGCAATGTCCCAATAACTACTTTTATGCGGGAATATTTAAATTCACGTGCAAAGGAGCCAAATCCACCAATCCGTAATTGAAATATGATCTAACAAAATAACTCTTCCATTTAATACCTCTCGTCATAAGTTGAACGTTATCGTCTAAGCTTTCAGCCTTTACTGATAAGTTATGTAGTGATGTGGGTGATTTGTTATGGCTCAAGGCTATTTCCTGTAGCTCAAAGTTATTTGTTAAGGGTAATAATAATTTATAATAATTGCTTAACATTATAACTCTACTCTAACTAATTACATTTTCAATAGCTTTTTAGCTCAGATTTAATAATCATATTGTTTGCGATATTTCAAAAGTTTTATTGAGTTTTCTCGCTCTAATTGACAGCAAAATAAATCGCATTTTTAGTTTATCTCGTCACACTTTTTGAAGGCATTTTATCGACTCGCTCCAGCGCACTCCTTCAATTTGGTATTCACAATATTTTACGTTATTTAGACTGATTTAAATTGTTAAATATCACGGTATTTTTTTGAACTTCTCATCGCAAATACTCCGCACGAATTGCCTCATTTAGCATATGCGGAAACATCAGGTCATAAGAAGAAAATACTCACATATTAAGTTATTTCACTACCGCGAGTAATAGTGAATCAAATAGGCGCTATGGTGGGAGAAATGAGTTAGTGGAATTTCGACATTTGAATTTAAAAAACAATCGAAAATATTTCACAAAATAACACAGAGACAGGTTACGATGTCAACACGGCACTTTCAGAGCTAAAATATGTCGATTCAATCGGCAATAACATCTCATAGCACTGGCTATGATGTTTTAACTTTGGAATCGGTCAATTTTATCAAATATCAAATCAAAAGATCAAAAATCAAATAATAAGTAAAAATATCAATATATATGCATGGATTGAATAGTGAGCGGAATATTACCAAATGTTCTTTTCTTATTCACAAAAGTCCCTAGTTTCTCCCAATGAAATGTCCTTGGTTAGCATTTACCGCGGAATTCAGTGGAAGAGAAAGTTTAAAAAATGACAAAAATACGCAATGCAGCCTACTTGAGGGTCGATTTGACTGGGGGGAGTAGAGCATACCACGAGTACGGGGGTATTAATGTAGAAGTCACAAATTAACAAATTACCAACAAACAAAACCAACCACCAAACAAACCAACAAAATAAAAAAACAAACAAAAAACAGATTAACAAATCATCATGGCTGTAGGAAGGAGAAGAGCAGTACTTTGCCTGTATTGCAGGAGGTTCATTCAAACATCGGGTGACCGGAAAATCATATATCTTGGGCTTATAAGACAACTATTTTCGGAGAAACGCTCCTTTCACAAGGCTAGAGCCACAAAAAATCACCCACATCACAACAAAACTTAACAGTGAAGGCTGAAAGCTGAGACGACAACTTTCAACATATGACGAGAGGCATGAGATGTCCGAAATATTTGAGTCGGCGATTACAAGGAAAATGAGTGTATTGGGACGGGCCGCATAATCTGTAGTCCCCAAATTCACTTTCGGAGACTGAAGCGATATTGGAAAAACAGTAATCCCGCCATTTCACTGAAATAGCTATCGGTAACGGTCGAGAAGAATGGAGCTTGGACAAGCATCTATGAGAGACTCACAACTTAAAAACTAGGTAGAAATATTTCGTGCAATAACAATCAACATACACATATAAAGAGGCCATCATCGTATACATATATTATGCTTTAAGATTCAAACTATGAACTAGAGCGGCCACTTATCTACGAGAGACTGAAAAATGAATCATTACTAGGAAAATACCGTTTAAGGTAGGTTTGAATGGACGCGAGTATATGTTCTATAGATTTTTACATGCGCACTGCGCAGTGCCCAATCTCCCCATATTTATTTCTTCGTATAAGTATACGTCCTACTCTTATTCATTCCGTCCAAAAATCTATTCTCCTTCTTACCCTCCAACAACCATCCCTATATCACAACCTCAATCAAACCTTCACCCCTCACTAACTCCTCCAATCATCTACTTCGAATTGACAAGGAATATGAGCTACAACGCTCCAGCAAATATTAAAACTGAATTTATGTAAAAATAAAAATAGAACAAAACTCACTAAACAAATTTTTAAGGGCATCAGATTTTAATTCTAGCATGATCAGTCAGTAGACCAGCCGTTGAAATTACATGAAAAACTAATAGTTGGAAGATGGAAAGTTTTTTGAAAGAATTGTCACACTGATTAGCGTGTCACGAATGCTGATTGTAAAGATTACAGCCAAGAGTAGACACTCAAACACGATAGGGAAAAACTATACTTCGATAAGCTAATGGCTCAACGTTAAGCATTAATGCTGATTCAACAATGGGAAACTATAACTTACTTTCAAGAAGAGAAAAAACTCAAGTAACTGAAATCAGGACGGTGGGAGACATCGTGTGCAACGGAGGGATGTTTTGTGCGGTTTCGCGGACCATTAACTGTGCTTTCAAGGACTGAAGTAACCGATGCAGTATTAATCATTCTCTTTACCACTAGAGGTTCATAGAAAGGGGAGAAAACACAAAGGGTCGTTTGAGGAACATACACTGATTTCCCTATTCCGGCGAGTTAAAGGAATATGGATTCGTCAACATAGCAAAACCACGTTTCTCTCACCATCCTCTCCACATTGGTTCGGACTCACTCGGGTTGGAGTAGATAACTGGCCTCAATTCCCTTCAGATTATAACAAAGTTACTCTTTTTCGTGGCAATATATAATTCACCGAATATTTGGTATGGTCTAAAAAATCTTGCCTGTCTCAATGAATCTCAAAAGGAAATCCGCACAGGGAATTATCAAAACATACTAGAACATTCGGTTCAGTAAATAAAAACACTAATGATCTGGTGTCCAACGATATGATTAGTGGTTCCTTCGAGGGTCTCTTCTCTATCTCTCCCAGCTGCAGAAATGTTTCATTTGCAAAATACTAAATCTTAAATAAAATAAAATATAAAATCCAACCAATCTTAAATACCTCAATCGCTAAATGCATCTTTTCCCGACATTATAAATTCCAAACATTCCTGTATTTCTACTAACTCTACCGCACTTGACCAGCATTCTCCTCACTATAGCCCTCAACAGCATGTCGTTACCTCTTCACATGAACTACACCCACATTGCCTTCCACTTCATATGTTTCCCATCGCCCTTCTTATTTCTCCATCGACGTTCAGCCCCAACTCTTTTGCTCTCCTCACCACCACGGTCACTCTTGCAACCATTCTAGACAGCCACATCCCAAAAGCCGTTAGCCTGGGCCTATCATAGACCTGAAGTAAAAAATAGCTCGCGATGGACATGAACAATCAGAACTAATGCGAAGCGAGACCTGGCATATTCTAAATATAGATTTACCTCTTTGTTCAAGCCAATACGCCGACGAGTGTGAATTCTAGGTAAAAACCGATGTAAATGTCTCTAGTGGGGATCCACTAAAAATACGACACGATCATCTAAAGACAACTATTTTTCTCAAAGAAAATTCAAGCGCCATTGCTTGGAGCATAATGAAGGTTTTACAAATGTTGTGTGGCAGTATACATTTACCTCACAGTACAACTTTAGAACAGACAACAACGACTAAATAAAAGATATAGGTAAGCAGCCAAACAGATAAGAGATTTCCTTTATACCACGCATCATTCACGAGTAAAATATTTATGGAGTAAGACCCTATGGAACTGAGATGCGGAGGATACTACGATACCCCGTACTATATCTGTGCAGCACATAAGGCAACGTACACTGTCGAACTGATAGGTGTTCAAATTTTTTCTTCCTATGTACATAGTTAACCATGCACCATAATTACCCACAAGGCTTTCAAGGGGAAGCCTGACATACTTCATACTTCAGCATCACGCTGGAGCGTCGGTTTGTAGGGTAGCATGTAGCTATAAATCGTACTGTTTAGCTGTCATTACAAGATCTCCTGCATCATCTCGGAGCCAGAATATGCACGCATGAGCTAAAAATTTTCAATAGAGGCGGCGCGAGGAGGGAAATACAGAAATTTGAAAGCGACTGAAAGCCTTAAAGGTATAACTGTTCGTGGGTGTGGGCGAGCTTCGCGTGATCACGCATGAGAGGTTTTAACTCGCGGCCGTGCGCGGGAACCGGCTGAGATAAAAGCGATTTTAAAAATAAAGAAGAAATCGGAGAGTTTTTCCCTCCGGCTTGTCTCGGCTTTATAACGGCGGTTAGTAAGCTAAAATTGATATCCACCCTCTGGAGCCTATGAAAATTATCAATTCAAAGGGAGAAATCAATTTTAGCAATGAAAAAGTACACTTCACACATACTCCCTCGCTTGTGTACAATTTTCCGGTGTACAGATTCGCATTAATCTTGACGAACACAAAAGAAAGGATGATTATTAGCGGAGGGTCCCGACAAATGAGATCACTGATCCTGGTGGGTGGGATGGCTAGGGATAAATTGTTAAGAGCGTGGTGGTGAAAAATCCGGCGTCAACGTTAGCCTACTGGAGGCTAACTGGAGGCGTCAAAGAGTTCATGGTTAAACACCGCATCCGACGGACGTTTTAAACTCTTGCTTCTCTCCACACAGCACTAAACTAGGGACCAGGAATGCCCCCAAAATGGTCCTGCCTCAAAGAGGAGAAATACCTACCATTGGAGACTTCAACGAAAAAACGTGTCACCTGACAACCCATTAAAAGACTCCAAAGGGTGGTTTATCTAATAAAGAAAAATAAAAGTGTTTATTTGCAAGCATGTAAACAATTTAGATTTTATTAGTAGTGGAAATGTAAATCATGTCTCTCCTAGAATGAATTCATTCAATTACATCGATATCCAAATCACTTAGAAATTTTTCAGTTGACTTCGACTAATGGTGGACTAACGAGCAATTTTGACAGTTGATGCAACTACAACCCGAATGTATCGTAGGCATCTATCGCAGAATACAGCTACCTGCCGACGAAAATAAAGAATTTGAGTCATGGGCTCCACTAAAAGTATGACTGCAGTAATTTTTTACCATTAAGCTCCGCTGTCATCAGAAAACATCTAATTGGTGCCTCCCATAAGCCTCTGGCCATAGTGAGATGGCAGAGTATCGGAAAATATGGGCGCCTAGCAAGGGCTACGATAATTTATCGGTCTACTCACTCATATTAAGAATGGTGAAATATGTCAACGTCCACAAGGATGCATCACGTCATTTTTATTCAAATACGTGAGTACGCACTAAGCCATCATCAATCAACAACAAGAGCATAGAGTCATCCATTATTTACCACGCCGGAGAAACTTCTCATCTTCCGTCAGCCACACGGCCGATATAGCATCATCTTTCAGCAACGTCCTTGCGCCGCCGATGATGCTAGGGGGATCTTCCATCAGAGAGATTCCGATCCCCAAGGACATCCGGAAATCCCCACATTCGCCTTAAATGCTAACCCGGCGCTCTTTGCTCATTTGAAAAGGAATGACAAGGTTGGAAATGCGGAGAGAGACCGATACCGGGAATCTTGTAGACTTAAGATCCACTTTGCACTTCAACGACGTATTTTACTAGTGGATTCCGGGCCATCGAGTGCTCTGGAGTCACTCTCTCCTCAAATATTACGTGAGGCTCCAACATTAAATGGATATTTGCGGGTCAGCACCGAAAAACCTTTCGTTAATGGCACAATAGAAGGCAACGGAATGAGAAAGTCAAAGAAAGACGTTAGATTACATTATCATGGCCACACTAGCAAATGCCAGGATTCTTAAGAAACGTTGATAAACGTCAAAATTAGAAGAGTTCAAAGATAAGGTTAATGAAAAATAATAGGAATAAACGCAGAGACCAATAGATTCACTGAAAGTACAATCTTGCGCGACCGTCCGAACACGAATATAGTGAACAAGATTCAGAATTTTAGACACATATGGAGATCCTAATTTAATTCTGAAACCGACCATATACTGGCCCATCACTATATTGATAGATTCGACCGATTAAACACTGAGATGCGAACTAGGACTGAAGAGTTAAAAGTCTTTTCCCTTCGCAGCAAGGAAGACCACAACCTAAATTCAGATAACACTAATAAATTGCCAAAAGACTTTATTTAGATTAAGTACCTAAGAAACTTTCTTTCATGTACATCACATAAAATACAGCAGTTGGTGCAAAACCTTACCTGGGGACTATCATGGATGAAAACGGGTTCAGTCAAGGGAAGGATTGCGTCAGCAATTGATGCACTATCTAAAAAAAGGGAATCACAACTGATGGGGTAAATTTGAGAAATGCGTTATGAAAACTTCTGGTCAGGGAGTATGAAAAGATTGCCCCTGGTCACCATTACATTTTAACACTAATGCCAAGGAAATGATCCTAGAGTCGTGGGAAGAGCTAGATGTAGGAATAAAAGTAGGAAAATATTATTTTTGGGCGGGATGAAGAAGGGTATTTCATTAATTTTTTTATTTTATTTTATCTTCACTACCCTGAATACAGCACAATGGGCTAATGTACGTCGGGTGAATAGCAGTAACAACAGACGAGACACAAACACCCATATCCTGGGCAGATAATATTCTACCCAGGCGGGACTCGAACACGCGACCCTAGGGTTAGCCGGCGAGGACTCTACCCCTCCGCCACCGGGGCCGGGTACAATGTGAAAATGAAATCATGCAATGATATTAGGGCCTGAGGCCTTGAATAACCCCGTGCCACACACCCTGGAGGTGAAGGTATTTCGTAGGAGTATATGAAGTCTCAAACGAAGTTCGTTATCGTGGGCAACTCGTTTCTCTCAAGCCAGTGAGAGCGCGAAGAATAGCAAATGCATAAGTCGCATGACCCAGTTGCTCCCCTTACTTCTTTCCCATTGGGCTGGCTCACTCGAATCATTCCACGCTTCCGTCCGAGCGAGCCGGCCCTCAAACCCACTGACCCGTCGCGTCGTCAAATGAAGATCAGCGGCCGAAGGGAGGGGAGGGAAATTGAGAGGGTGGCGCCGGAAGTAGGCCTTAAGAAGTGGGAGGAACAAGAAACTCTCTCTCCGTCTTTGGGCGAACGAAGATGGCCGCCATTCCTCGGCTTGGTGACGGAGTTCCCTCCTAGCCCCGGGCCCTACAAAAGCCGACCGTCCCCACTAGAAAGTTTCATTGAGAAGACTCTTACGAAAGACAGGTGGGTAGGAAAGACCTCGATCGTCGACGCTTCTCAACTACGTGCGCCGCTACGAAGTATTCCCGGAGCGTAATCCAACACAGCGGGAGGGGCTGGTAAGAGTGGATAGAGAAAACTCCGTTTTATTTTTCTGATGATACGCCATGGACTAACCATAAGTCCCGGTTTGAAGGGTCTGTCCAGGAGTCCCGCCGGGTTGGAATATTCGTCCCGGCTGACGCTGAAATGTCCAGGAGTGTCTCCGTTTAGGTCCGCTACCCAATGCACAGGGCAAATGCGAAGGTAGTGACAGATTTAGGGGTAAAGGATGAGTGAATCGACAGCACTGTACCACATTTTATCACGTATCCCTGAAGACTTTAGACTAACTATTGAGTGCTCATCATTTGGTTGAATTTAAGAACCCCTCTGATAGAAACCGAATAGATCAACGTTATAATTCAACTTGTCCTGGGAGGTACGAGGGGATGGGAGTTACTCGGCGGACGTACACATAAGTTCAGCTGCGATTCATCCATCCCAATTTTAATGAGTGTCGAACACGGTACTCCAGAGTTTGATACTAAAACAAGCTACTGCAGCTGCAAGTATTAATCATATTTTGTAATTGCAAAGAAGAAATAAACTAACCGTACGCCATAAGCCAAACTTTTATAAA
Organism: Ceriagrion tenellum; assembly: GCA_963169105.1. Lineage (NCBI taxonomy): Eukaryota > Metazoa > Arthropoda > Insecta > Odonata > Coenagrionidae > Ceriagrion > Ceriagrion tenellum. Next base: position 79,942,825 of record OY720637.1, on the reverse strand, counting down.
CAACGCGTTTTAACGTCATGATTTTGTCTCTTCAATCTTTGATATGTTCTGCTTTTGGAACATCAGATGAATGCAGCCCTAATACTGTATAAATGATCCCAATCTCATTTGCAACAAGTTGGGAGCAACATCGAACATTACGCTGAGTTTTGGTGCGCGATATTTCCCCTACCACGATGTATGCCTCAGCACGCATTGCAAATGGCTGCGAAAAAATTTGCACTATCTCATTCAGGAAGTATGGATAAGATACATTATTTTAAAACAATATTTCTACTTGAATTTCGTATTCTTAAAAGTACAGGATGTACATTTTATCGTAGTACTATGCTGTATTATTGAAATACTTTGCTTGAAAATTACGCGAGGATGACGGAATGAAAACACTACACCATCAGCGAACGGTATTGCTAGCAGCAGCATGGCATTTTTACTTTGAATTTCAGGTTGCTTTTAGCGATTTGATAAAATTGGCGTTTAGATTCCCACTGAGGAAGACAAGGAAATAAGATTATTTGATTCCTCACGGTGATATACATGAAATATACGCACTGCAAGATACGTTAAAGACATCGTCGTAGAGGATCGGATTGGTCAGTTGACTAGAACAATCTGACTGGCTGACCATACAAATGATCAAATTTCAAATCCCGGCGGAGGTGGATATTTTTCAGAGGATACCTAATCCCTACTTAGGTCACTTCAGGAGAGCACCTCAAGTCCAGTTCTCCATCAGTCATTGGAGACGTTCAACCGTCATCTCCTTGGCGCCTTTTCTCAGAGCATACTAATGCTGAAGCAGGGCATCCTTACATACCCACCTCAATGGCGTTAATGACCTCTCCAAATAATCAACCAACAATCTCGCTAATGTTACAGACTCTTTTCAACTACTGGGATGCTCCCAAACCATCGATTAAAGTTTAAACTCAATCTTTCAGACGACGTAAGTAACATTTTTACGAAACCTGGCATCCTACGGGAGATTAAATCATGCGAATTAAATCAGAGAAATAGACTCCAGAACAGAAATGTGTAAAATGTCATTCTCATCCCGCGATTGATAAGAGACCATAATACCAGTCAATGAGACTTTTAAAAGGTAGTTCGAATAGCTATTTAGCCTATTGACTCTCTCCCTAATGCTTCTTTTCTAATCTGCTTCCAAGTATTAACAGCTAGCCGTTTAGGTTTTCGGTAGGACTCATGCATCTCTATCCATTTATGTAGTTGCATTGCAAATATAAATAGTTTCTCCAGCATTGGTGACATGCCTATAGTACAAAGCACGGTGAACTGTCACTCCTGACACTTGTTTGGATGTTTTTCCCAACTCACCAACAGTAGTAGCTACATTAACTTTCGTGCTGTTCTGTATACTACATATTAGAGATAACACCGTGCGGTTACTTAAAGACCCCGTGCGGCCTTTAGGAACAAGAAATTTTTAAAAAATTTTGCCCTTATGAAAGGCAAAAATAATGTTTAGAATTGAAAAACACGCCAATGGTATGGTAGCGTTTTTAAGGATTTTTTGTCGTGTACAACAGTTAAATATGAGAAATAACTTTGATGCATTCACTTCATTGGGAATCAGTAAATAGCGACCATATCGAAGGGTGTGAAATCACCGCCTCCACCCGCCAACTTTAATACTCAAAAAGAAGTAAATTCTTCATAATTAACCATGGCACTACATTCCATTTCTTTCACAATGACAATTTATTCATCATCATTGTTTCAAGGGAGAGATTTTGAATAAGTTATTGATAATAAAATTAAAACTGAACAGTGTTAAGGAGAATTTCAAATTAATGAAGTATTCATGTTCGATTTTTGCACGCTTCAGCAGCAAGATTCGCTCAGTTAAAATTGCTCACAGTTGACTGTTAATGATCAATCCTGCGACTTGTCTTATTTAAATGGTACCATCAACTATTTAGATAATATACGCAACTATCTCCTAAAGGCCAACCAAAAATACAGTAGTAAGGTTATGCTATGAAATTCTAAATAATTTCAGCACGAAATCTATAGTTACCCAAAACAACTGAAAAATTATTTTCTGGGAATTTCGTATTCCGCAAGATTTCATCCTCAATACCTTTCCTTGAAAATGTGTTTTTTTCACAAACTTTAGGTAAAATGAGGAAAAAAGGTCATGTCAACAGCCTCATATTATTAACGCTTCAACTTTCACTATCTCTGCGACACCCAAAATGTGATGAGCGGGCGTTGTCAAACTATTTTAACACAAACCCGTACCTCTTGGAGCTCTTCCTGTGTTGTGCTTTTCAAGATAAGAAAGATAAAAGTGTGTTAGTTTGGAATGTGAAATTTATCTCTCCTTCATTTATCAGATTTGCCGACAGTATCTATGGAACCGCCCATTTGTTCACCCATAGCACATGGGTAGTCCTGACAAAACACGACTTTCCTCAAAGGAACTCGGATTCACATGCAACGGAATCTATTTCCGAATTCACCCAGAGCAAGTCGGAGATCTCACATTGCAATGGTTGTTTTAAATCTGTACTCAGAAACTTACAACAAAAAGTCACTACGTCTCTAAAAGCGTAGAATCTTACGCTACGCTCCTTAAGAAATAGAATCTGCAGAACATTTGAGAAAAATTGGACGTAGTCATACCTAGAGCAGCAGTGAAAACACAAAATGCACCACTTTTATACGGAAAATATCACTTTTTTAACATCAAAATTCACCTTTATTTGACAGGAAGGTAATTTAAATGTTGCGTTCACCTTTTATATTCAATTTACAGGTCACAACTCTTTCAAATATGTAAGCTTGAGCAATTTGAGTACTTTACGCCCGAGGAGATGAATGCGTAAATTTTAAAGGGGTAAAATATTCAGGGTGTCTAGAGAAGAGGATTCTTAGGATGTGGTTTTAAGAGGTTCCTACACGCACCGCGAAATCTTAATCGCGAATCCATCTTTGACTGGACAGGATTTGGAAATGAAAGTTCACTATACCGTGAGATTGATATCGAGGGTGTAATACATTTACTGAGAAACCAAAACAGATTAAGCCGAAACTAACAAACTAAACCACCACAGAGCCTAAACTTACGGGGACAGCATACCCGGAAGACTCAAGCTATCAGCCGCATGAATTTATGGTATGTTGAATAGGGTTCCCTAGGTACGAATCGTTATAGTCTTCCTAAATCCACCACATTATATTGCATAGAAATACATTTTCGTCATCCGGAGAACATTACGGAAATTGAGAGGATAAAAATAATAGATGGCATGTATTCACCAAATTTTATAGTCACAGCATGAACAAATGAGCTGTTTCAAAGATACTGTAAACGATCCTCAGTGCGTTCAATTTATGCGTAAAAAATGTTTTGGAAATGAACACTGATATTTGCGGCAAACCTAGAAACGTGAATATTGAAGAACTCTTATTACAAATTTGAAAGTAGTCGTAAGATACCGGAGAATTTGATATTGGTAATATAGTTTAATCTTAAAAATGACAAGAATATGGATGAGCTTGCTATCGAAAGAGCGTCGAAAGTTAGCCCACAATATCAGGAAGCTGAATCCCCACAAAAAAGACGTAATAATAAATACACGCTCGCTGAGATTTCATGATGCTTAGGACATTGATGTTATTGCTGACAAATTTGTGACAAAACCAATACAGACATTCCATCGCCGATCATGAAGGTTTGGTCACTTACGGCCACTTATAAAAGGTTAGCTAACGACAGAAATTTTAGAACATCACACGATACATATTTGTACGTTAAATATCGATTCATTCATTGGCGTAAAGAGAAAGGACAAGAAGACAATTTCATGTCAACACGGGCAGATATTCAACCAAATAATCTTACTAATACCATACACAGCCACAACAGAACATAGTACTTTAGTCTCCAGTACACCAATTAACTCAACTACCACAATAATAAATGCTCCCAGAATGATAAGTTCAACATAAAACACGGTTATTTCTAAGGCTGGCTAAAGCAAAAAAGATACTCGCTACTGGAAAAAAAATCACAATTAAGATAACAATCATGACTAGAGACAGGATCGAATACATTTCAGTGTAAATTGGCGATACGTCCTTCCTATTGACAGATATTTCCTATTATTTCAATCGGACTATTTCCCTTAAAAACAGAAAATAAATTCAGAGAAATCTTTCGGGATTTAATTAATCATTCATTAGGAGAACATTTTCGAGATAAAAATCGATACGAGTTAAGAAATAAGAAAAGCTATGAGATTTCCGAAGTATATCCTAGGGCGCCACATTCGTGAAGACATTTCCATCCGTTGTGACGAGGAGATTTAAAAATGTGGAATGTAGCATAGGCTCTCATTATATGAATGACGTAACCCAATGAGCTCGAATCAATCTCCCTATCTAATTGTCAGACCACGGAAGCCGCAAAGACGGCAACCCCTTGAAAACGAACTGTTGCCTCTAGTAATACTGATATCCCGTTCGTCAGGGGTGCGTAACCTTCAGCATAATATTCCAGGGGCTCTCAGTACCACCTGAAGGTCTATTTTTGCCGCATGAATCACTTCCGATCTTCGAATCTTTTAGCCGAAAGTTAGTTTTTTTAAGGACCAATGCATTTACACTAAAAATGTGGTTGATTAAAGTTTACCACACATTTAAGCAAGTTTTTTTTAAACGTGAAAACCATGTAAAAGACGCGGTGTGGTCATGAGAGTGATTAGTGGAACATGTTCAACTTTATATCCGATTTTATTTTCACATATATAGGAAGATATGCGCATATAAGAGACAGAAAAGACTCAATAAAAGATTTATGTGAGTATAAAAGAGGTTGGAGTGATATTTTCCTCACATTATGCCAACGACACCTAGATAAATAAATAAAAAATATTTTGATTTCAAGCACTCTAGTCTCTAACTTTCCAGATTGTTTGCTGGTCCAGATCACTTTCGATGTTATGACAGAGATTTTTCAGGCAATAAAAACGAAATTATTGCAATCACAGGTTTGCGCGAAATAACAGGACTGACTATCAGCGAATAAAAACTTCTTTGAGATATCTGCTGGGTAATCTAACACACCTAATGATCACTCCACTCCCTTGTGCTGGGATTTATAGCAATGGAAAAGCTGAAGTGACACCAACACAGCTCACATATTGGCGTGATTTTACGATCACTTATTCCAATAAATGTGCTCCTGAATCTTTAAATGTACCGTATTTACATTTATAAACAATACACATTAAAAAACAGAATATAAGGATACTTTACCCCTATTCCACAGGATGAAGACGACGATGACAGTGCTCCAGTACCTGGCAATCATCTTGGCTGAAGTTTTGATTGAATCAGAGACGAGATGAGGTACAAAAATCACTTTTGAACACAACCTGGTTTTCACTCAATTTCACCAAGGGTCATCACGCTCACTGGAATCCGTTTTCACATCGGGGAATTAATTCACTGATAAATTTTCCGGGCGAAACACTCTCGTGGTTAAAAATTGGTTATAGTCGATGAGAGGAATGTCAGAACTCTCACAAGCGGAGGTAGAGGTCCAAACACTGGGAGATTCCTCATCCTTGCACTCACATCAAAGAGCCGATCACCAATCCCAACCGCACCTCACCCAGGAGCCAGCGGTACTACTTGAGAGGCCCCGACAAGAGAGCGACGTGGTTCTCGTAGGCGCTGCAGGCGCAACCTACGCTGGCGCGGGGAAATCACCAACCCGCGCGCACAACCGATCACAACTCCAACATGGCCTCTTAGCCTACATACTTCCCACGTATGATCTGTCCCAGGCGAGAGAAACTCGGTTATGATTCGCGAGATTTCCCGTCTTCTCCAATCAAAAGCACGTTCTTTCCTTTACAACCAATGGGGATCCTAGCGATAGAATTATTTTCGAAAAGATCGTGGCCATGAATAAAGAGTGATCATGAATATAGTCTCTATATTCATGATCGTGGCGAGAACGCGATATCATCTGGTGCTTTCATTTTAGGCGTAATATAATGACATGAAGAATTCTAATGTAAAATAGTCAATTCGTAAATTAACATGCATCCATGTGGAAAGAGATTCTTTTTCTCCAACGATCTTTTTATACTTCTGGATGAAAGAATCGGTCATCTCCTTCAAAATCATAAAGGTAGATATTTAATGGGATCTATCAAATAAAAGATTGGTAAAATATCGCATCCATCTCGCAAAACAGTAGAGTCTAATCTCACAGTATGGAAAGTAGAGCCTCATCTTCAAGCGAGGGAGGTGGAAAACCTCCGGAGATTTCAACGCCTGATTTCACGATACAACACGATTACAAAATGCCCGCCTCTTGTTGGGTGCTGCAAACAAAACAACTTCCCTTGTATGGTAAATGAATTTTTAAGACAGAAGCAACAACAACTCCAAATACCCATCTTTGTGGCGGCTTTATAGTTAAAAAGTATACGTAGCTACAGATGTTACTCCATTAGTTTGCTATCAGGGAAGACAACAAGACCCAACTCGGAGAACAAGAACCAATATAAGAGTTAAATGTTTTAGAGCTACCCATAAGAAAGCTAAAGAATTGCAAAAGTATGGTCAGCATGGTTTTAAGTGACTTGATTGAAGTGATAAGATTGCACTAAAAGTGCAATTAATGTATGGGTAGTTCTCAAGTAAAAATGTCGCCCTTGAAACTCAGCTGATTCTGGACTGAAACTCCACTGAATGATTGAAAACTGTCTTGAAACAGCCTTGCCACTGGACTGCACTGCCTTGGCCTCAACAAGAAAAACTGTGGTCAACTGAAACTCCACTGCAATACTCCCTTGCAACTCCATTGAAATAGAACTGCTTCTCCCTTGCTGCATGAGTGCTCCACTGAAACTGAACTGGAGAGCTGGCCCAGGCTTGGCCATCCCCAAAACTCCACTTCTTCTCCCTTGCCACATGTTTTTATTGCCTTGCCACTGAGCTGCTGCAGCATTTAGGTATCCCCACTCCCTCATCGATGTGAACTGCTTCTCCCTTGCTGCATCAGTGTTCCACTGAAACTGAACTGGACAGTTGGCCCAGGCATGGCTATCTTTAAAACTCCTGAAAATTTTCACATGGTGATGAGCAGATGAGTGACGAGGTCCTTAACAATCGGAACCCTGACAGACAATCATTTCAGGAAAAAATTATAAATAATTCATCCTTTAAAATCAAAGCAAAGTCTCCTTTCGAGAAAATCATTACTACAAGTCCAGGTAATTAGCTTATTTTCCTTGGACAATCTCCTCTAGTCAATACATCTAAAACAAATCCCGTCCTTAAGAAATCCCATTTTAGTATTTCAGCACCTAAATAATTTCTTAAAAATAAGCTGGACAAATAAAGGAGTAAATTTATCCTCCAATTCTATTGAATAAAATCAAGCACAAGTTGAAGGAGCTAAAATCCATTAATGGCTTGACATCAGGGAGGACAATAGAAAGACTAGTGAACATGATTATGAATGCTCATTTTAGACATTGTTCCTATTAAAAAAAACAACTTTGATTTTTGGTTAATTAACCCTCAAATTCATTCTCTCTAGAGATAATGGATTTGAACAGTCACTTCACAAAATTTGTCAAGTAGCTCTTACTGTTATACTACCCGAGAAACCAAAGGGAATATCTGTATTCCAATTGTGCTCTCAAAAAGTGCCACAGCATCACCTACACACCAGAGGACTCTATCCAACCATTTGACAAAAATTATCACTACCTTCATTCACACCTCATCCGTCTTTTTCTTAACCAGCGCCCTGCTCCTCACGTCCCTAGTTCTGATTTTCTTCTTGACCTCTCCAATTTTATCCTTACTAATAATGCTTTCTCCTTCAATAATAAATTCTACATCCAAACTAAAGGCTGTGCCATGGGCAGTCGTTTTGGCCCCTCCTATACTAACCTCTTCTTGGGTGTCTTTGAGCAATCTTTTCTCTCATCTTGCTCTCATAAACCTCTTCTCTGGCTTCGTTACATTGGCGACATTTTTCTTCCGTGGCCACATGGCCTTGATTCCCTCAACCCTTTCATCTCCTCCCTAAACTCCTCCTCCTCTGTCTCCTTCACTTCTAACATCTCTGCCTCCAACATCACCTTTCTGGATGTGGACATCTCCTTAAGTAACCTTAAATTTCACACTTCCATCCATCTCAAGCCCACCAACAAGCAACAATATCTCCATTTCAACATCTGCCACCCTTACCAAACTAAACGATCCCTCCCCTATTCTCTCTCTATCCGTGGTCACCAAATTTGCAACAACCCCAACTCTCTTGACCTTTTTCTCTCTAATCTCCACCAATCACTCCTTCGCAAAGGCTACCCTGAGCATCTCCTTCAGAAAAAAATCCTACAACGACCCTCTTCTTCTAAATCTCTCTCTCTCTGAATAAGCATCCTTGTGACCAAATCTCCCTCTGTACCACATATTTCCCTGGAGTTCACTCCATCCATTGTATAATCAAAAACCTCTACCCCATCCTCTCTGACAACCTTACTACTTCCAAAATTTTCCCCCGCTGTCCTTCTCTCACTTTTAGAAGCCCCCCCAACCTCTCCGCCCTCTTAAAAATTACCAAACCTCTTTCTAAATCAACCTTCAGCAATTCTAAATCCCTTCCAATGCCTTGCAATCGCCCGTGTTGCAAAACCTGCAGCATTCTCATTACCCAGCCTCTGCCTGATAAATTCCTTGCCGTTCATCTTCCGTCCGTCCCCCCACTCTCTTGCATTTCCCCTAATGTTGTTTACATCCTCCTCTGTCAACTATGCCCTAGCTTTTACATTGGTTTGACTATGACTCCGCTTAACATCCGCATGAATGGCCACTGCTCTAGTTGCAATGATCCACCTTCCATTTCCATTTCCCTCCCTGTCGCCACCCTTGTTTCTTCCCAAAACTCTACTTTAAATAATATTTTTAAGGTTGGTATTCTCGCCTCCCTTCCCCCTTCCTCCTCCATCTCAAAGATCTTGAGTCCTCTTGTATTTACTTTTTCCAAGCTTTCTCTCCGCCAGGACTCAATAAATCCCACTAACTTCTTCTATCACCTCTGCTCAGACTATCTCTTCCTTTTAAATTTCTTCCCGCCCCCACCCGCCCTCTCTCTCCCCCTCCTCCCTTTCCCCTCTGTCCATCCCCACCCTCCCTTCCTTCCACCTCAGTCCTCCCTACCTTCTCAGTCCTCTACGTCCTTGTGACCAAGGTGCCAGAAGCACCGAAATATTAAGGAATTTTCCGTGAGTGATTTTTGTGATTGTGTTTATCGTCTGCCTTCCTGTGGCAATTTTTATCTATAAATCCATAAAAACATTGAACTCCCATGGTTAATGTAACACAATCCATTACCTTAACCTTATTTTATGCAATCCTTATGGATTATTTCATTACCTATTATATTTCAAACCAGTCTATTATATGGAGGTTGATTCCTTCTTTCGGGTTTTCCGCCGCGTTGGTACATGTTGGGGACAATATTTCGCCGGCTGTCCTGCTGGCTTCCTCAGGTCCATGTGACAATTCGGTTCTGGAGGCGCCGTAGAACCGAATTGTCACATGGACCTGAGGAAGCCAGCAGGACAGCCGGCGAAATATCGTCCCCAACATGTACCAACGCGGCGGAAAACCCGAAAGAAGGAATCAACCTCCATCAAAGCCCCGCGGAAGCCTTCAACAGAACAGTCTATTATATGCCTTGCTGATCAGCAATTTCATTTCTGTCACCTCAAGTTTTCTTTCCTGTGCCCTGATGGTTGGCCAAGTCTCAGCACTATAGGTTTTTGCAGGTTTCACTATCATTTAAATATTTTTCCTTTCATTCTGTAGCTCACCTTCTTGTCACACAGCACCCCACTCCTTTTCCTCCAATTTGATCATCAGCATTAGATTCTATGGAATATCTCAGCTTCTCCATCCTTCTCCTCCATCCTTTCATCCTTCTCCAGGATTACACCAAAGAATTTGTATCTCTTCTTTACCAGTAGTACTTCTCCTAGCAGTTCCATTTAGGCATCATTTAGCCTTAGCTATTTTCATCAACTTCCTTTCATCATTTTTTCTTCTCAATATCCTCATACACATGCTCTCCAAAAACCAGTTTGGATATAGGAACAACAGGGGTACCAGGGAGGCCATACTCTGCCTGAGAGAAATGGTAGAGAAAACAATACATGTGAACAAGCAAATGTGTGTTGCATTTCAGGGTCTGGAGAAAGCCTTTGACAATGTTGAGTAGAACAAGGCACTGGAAAAACTGCAGCAAAAACTTGGCATGGATTACGATGGCAGAAGTATTATATACCAACTATACATGAAGCAAGTCATCACAATGAGAATGAGAGACAGAAGTCAGATAGAAGCTAAAATTAACATAGGAGTAAGACAAGGATGCAACCTCAAACTAGCACTGTTCAACATGTACTTGGAGGAGGCCATACGAGAAGCACAAGAAATTGGACTGAGTGGAATAAAGATAAATGAAAAAAATACATATGCTCCGCTTTGTTGACGATATTGTAGTCATAGCTGGAAATCGCAATGATCTTCAAAGGTAACTAAATGTAATGGACCAAGTTCTCCAAGAATACAACATGAAAATAAATAAGACAAAGACTAAAATCCTAATATGCAGAAAAGAGAAGCCAAGTATAGAAGTAACACTGAGAGGAGAGAAATTTGAGCAAGTGGATTCCTTAACCTATCTCAGAAGTACTCTCACATGGGACAGAAGAAGTACAGCAAACATCAAGCGAAAAATGGCCCAAGCAAAGAAGATGTTTGTGGGAAAAGACATCTGCTATGCTCAAAGAAGATAGGACTACAAAAAAGGAAACAGCATGTGAAAACATTCGTGTGAAGCGTGGTACTCTATGGATCTGAAGCATGGACCATTGGAAAACCTGACAAGAAAGGACAAAAATCCTTCAAAATCTGGTAGTGGCTGAGGATGCTGGAGGTAAAAAGGACAGACAAAATTATAAATGATATAGTGTACAGAAGTCACTCACTTTCGTCAGTCTCACTTGGTGGTATTCCATCATTAAAAAATTTTAAGATGTCAACTTTTACAAAACCACTCGATTTATTAAAACAACAACCCAGGTTTCAATGTGCATTCACATCATCTTCAGGTAAATGGAGGCCGATGTGCAGGCCTTATATAGTAAACATTACCAGGTGGGGAAAGGGGGGGGGAAGAACAATGCAGGAAGAGGGTGGTCATGGGATGGAAGGGAGGGGGGTTAGGAGGACGAAGTGGAGGGGATTAAAACTTTGAGGATGGGGGAATAGGCAGGGAGCATACTTTCATTAACAAGAAATTTATCACAGTAAGCTTGATTTTTAAAAATTTCTAGTTGTTCTAAAGCATTCAGCTTACGTCTGTCAGTTGAAAAATGGAGAGGTGTCATAGTAAAATCACTTTTATGTCCGTGGATTAAAAGATGTCGGGCACAAAAATACACAAGCCAGACACCCCTATCCGACCTGTTATTGCAAGCATGGGAGCCCCAGCTCATAAACTGGCTAAGAAATTGAATGACCTCCTGCTCGAATTCTCGTCCTTCGAGCCTCAACGCGTGGTGAAGAACTCCCAAGATCTTGTCAAGAAAATTCATCATATCAGTGTTCCTCCGAAGGCCCGTCTGGTGTCTTTTGATGTAAAGAATCTCTTCCCTAGTGTCCCACCCAGTGAGGCCGTGGACATTGCACTCAAGATACTGAAGGAGAGGGGGCACCCGGAAAAAATTGTGAAAGAATTCTCGGTTTTGCTTAAAGTGTGTGTGTCCCAAAATTATTTAAAATTTAATAACGAATTTAATGAACAAACCGGGGGGCTGGCCATAGGGTCACCCCTTTCCCCTTTGCAAGCTGAAATGTTTTTAGATGACTTAGAGACGAACCTTTTTAATGCTGGCAAGAATTTTACTTCGCAGGTCATTTATTGGTTTAGGTATGTGGACGACGTTTTAATTTTATGGAACGGAACCGACAGACAACTGGACATCCTTTTTAGCTTTATTAATAATTTGCATCCAGCCATTGCTTTTACTCGTGAATTGGAGTGTAACCGTTCAATCAATTTCTTAGACTTGACCATCTCCCTTGAAGAAGGGAGGCACCACTTTTCAATTTTCCGCAAACCCACCTATACCGACCATGTCATACCTGCTGATTCCAGACACCCTTACTCGCAAAAACTTTCTGCTTTCCACGCCCTTATTAACCGCCTTTTCAACATTCCCCTGAACGACTCAGAGTTTGAAAAAGAAACCCAAACAATCAAACAGATTGCAGTGAATAACGGCTATCCACTCTCACTAATAGACAAATTAATTCACAAGAATAGGAGGAAAAGAGCCGTGGCCAGTTTGTACAACAAAACAGAACCCCCTGTTCAACAATGGTGCTCAATTATTTACTTCGGGGAGATTTCCTCTCGAGTGACGCAATTGTTTCCAAAGGACCGTTACAAAGTGGCATTTAAAACACCATACAGTGTGAAAAAACTGTTAGCGAACTGCAAGGACCACATTGAACCTCAGAAATTAAGTGGTGTATACTTAATGAAATGTAATGAATGTGGTGGACAGTATGTTGGACAGACCTGTAGAAATTTTGAAATTAGACAAAAGGAGCATAAAAGGGATTTTAGAAATTTTAATTTTAACGGAAGCAAATTCGCCCGACATCTTTTAATCCATGGACATAAAAGTGATTTTACTATGACACCTCTCCATTTTTCAACTGACAGACGTAAGCTGAATGCTTTAGAACAACTAGAAATTTTTAAAAATCAAGCTTACTGTGATAAATTTCTTGTTAATGAATGTATGCTCCCAGCCTATTCCCCCATCCTCAAAGCTTTAATCCCCTCCACTTCGTCCTCCTAGCCCCCCTCCCTTCCCTCCCGTGACCACCCTCTTCCTGCATTGTCCTCCCCCCCCCCTTTCCCCACCTGGTAATGTTTACTATATAAGGCCTGCACATCGGCCTCCATTTACCTGAAGATGATGTGAATGCACATTGAAACCTGGGTTGTTGTTTTAATAAATCGAGTGGTTTTGTAAAAGTTGACATCTTAAAAATTTTTTAGTGTACAGAAGTGTAGAAGTGGAAAGGATGATATGGAATGCCACACAGAAAAGAAGAATCAGATGGATTGGACACACCCAGAGTCACAATGGGTTCGTGAAGAACATATCAAGATAAAAAAGAGAGAAAAGTACCCAAAGGAAGACCCAGGAATAAGTTCATGGACCACATAAAGAGGAAAGTACATAGGGAGAGATACCAGGAGGTAAGGGAACTCACATCTGATAGTGAAGGATGGAAGTCAGCATGGAGAGAGGAAATTGAGATTTATGTCCTTGGATTCTGGGAGGTAAAATGGAGGGACAGATGTGCTCATCTGGAGAGAGAGATACACGAATGTAGTAGGGGAAGCATGGGTCATGTGGGGTGTTACAGTATGGGGTTAAATGCAAATTTTGGGAGGAAGATTGTGAGCAGAGATAGACAAGAAGTGAAACTAAGTAAACTGTTTCCTCCATAACGTGATATGGGTGACAACCTGTTTCCACCTAACGTTACAGTTCTGCTGGATACTTTAAGGGGAAAAGCTGTACCAGATGATATCTTTGCATTCGAATATATAGCTAGCCAATATGGATACATGAAACAGCTTTGAGGTAGGAATATTTGAACATAATATTAGTTTAGCATACTTTGATAGCTAAGGTCATTTTTCACAATAGTCTGCCTCCATGTTCAGAGGGAAAAGCAAATGACCAAGAGAGTGAGTGATTTTCTTGATTATGCTACTACCCTAAGTTCCCCACAACTGATAATATGATTTTGGTCTTGGACAGAACCCCCGATCAAAAGCTCAATGCTGGAAGCCAAAAATGGCTGAAGGTTGGCAGTAAATACTGACCCTGGATTGGTTGCCAGTTCATAGTCTAATACTGGCCTATATTTGCACCATTGAAATTATAATGGCAAAAACCAAATAATATCTGTTGACAGCAGCGGCTCAAGCATGTGTCACATGGGTGGGCCAAGGGTGGGCCAGATTATAAAATGGGTGGGCCTAACCTCGAGTTAACGTGGATAAATGCAAAGGACAAAATATAGTTTAAAACATTTATTTATTGACCTTACACGAATGGCACCCCTTTCCTGACATGCCACGCAACAAAAACAAATTATGCCTCAGGCCTTAATGCATTTTTGAGAGTGCATTCATTTTATATTCACTTGAAAAACAGCAAAATTGATACTACTGGGAAGAAAGCGAAAAACTGTGAAATATAAATTAACAAGCAGTTGTTTACTTACTTTTAAAACAGATTTATCCTTCTGTTGTTGTGACTGATGGCAAAATCATCAACCACTCTTTGCAAGTCAATAGTCTTAGTCCTTTCTATTGCAAGAATAGACAAATAACTTAGGCGTTCATCAGACATTGAATTCCTTAAATAACTTTTTACACGTCGCATGCACGAAACTGTTCTTTCACATGATGCAGAGGAAGCTGGAATTGTCACTGCTATTTGGCTTAAGTTTTACAAATCATGTAATGCTAGTTTATATTGCTCAAACAACTTGAGCAATGCAAGTAAATTCTCAATCTTCACTCCGGTTTGCTGTTCATGTCTTATGATAAGATTTTTTAGTATCTTAATTTCTGCCTCCAACGACTTAGAATTGCACGAATAATTTCGTGCTAATGGCAGTAATATTTGCACATCCACAAAATGTTCACTTTTTGGGTTTAGACAAGTGATTCCTTTAATAACTCCAGAATTTGAAATAAAACGTCTCTCAAGCTCACTGTCTATATTATTTAAAATTTTATCAAATACTAAAGATTTGAAATCTGTTGGTTGCACAGGTTCCAGGCTGTCTTTATTCTGCAAATCACAAACATATTCCCCAAGATGTTTTGGCAACTTTCGAATTCTTCCAAGAGTAGGGGAATCTGTGGGAATATCAGCTACTATTTTTGTTGCAACATCTACACTTTCTTTCCATACATGCGAGAAACCTGAGTCTGATATATGCATTTAGTTGAAATGATCCCTTGTAGCTTCTACTAAGTTGATTGCAGTAACAATATCACAGTCTTTGCCCTGAAGGAAATCAGATGGGTAGTGACTTGCACTTTTCTAGCAAACAGGTGAACAGGCATAAATAAAAAATAAAAGAAAAGTTTAACTTTGCACTAAATCCTGATGCTTCGGCAGCTCGTTCTGAATTTTCTGCCTGAATGTTTACTAGGGTTACAATGATAGCTTCAATTGTCTTCTTCAAAGCCAAACAAGAAGCATACTGACAGGCCCATCTGGTGTCACTTAACTTTTTAAATTCCACTTCTCCAACCTTCATTTTAATTTGTGTATCAATAAACATTTGATGCACTGCCGACCCACTCATAAAAACATAGAGTCCCTGCAGTGTCATAAAAAAATCTGTAGCCGACTTGATCCCTCTACATGTGGCTACTATGACGAGATTCAACTTATGGTTCACACAGTGTGTGTAGATGGCTTGTGGGACTTCCCTGCTTAAAAGAGCTTGAACACCTGCACAAGAACCACTCATAACGGCAGCTCCATCATATGTTTGTGCAACACAGTAATTTAAATTGACTCCACGGTTTGCTAGTTTTTTTAATGCAGACTAACAAAGAAGAAGCATCTAATTTTTTTGCAGGTTCAAAGCCTAGAAACCTTTCATGTATGTTACCATCTAAATAGTACCGAATGACAATTGATAGTTGCTCATTTTTTGAAAAATATTTTGACTCGTCAACCATTAGAGCAAAATACTGGGCTTCTTTCACTTCATCTGAGATATGTTCTAGAACAATATTGCTCATGGTGCTAAAAATTTCGTTTTGTATATCATGATGTGTGTATTTTTCCCTTTCAGATTCAAGTTTTTTCCTAACACTTGGATCTTTTTTCCCTATAAGTTCCATTAACTCTAAAATTCCCCTCATTCGCACTATCTTTCGATTCATTATGACCTCTTTGAGCTATTCCTTGAAGGGCTGTGTATCGAAGTACATCGGCAATAGTTTCTATGTATCCTCTGTTTTCTTGAACTTCTAGAGCATATGTTTCATCTAGCAGAGCAGCAACTGATGCATTCTCTCCAAACTTACTTTTTAAATTTTTGAAAGACTCCCAAGCAACTACAGAGTTTTTGTGTGGGAAGCTGTTCTCATGCTGTATAAAGCCGGAATTAGAATCTGTTGCTCTTTTCCAATTAGTGAAACCCTCACTTACAAAAGTAAGCAATTCGCTTTTTGTGCCTTCAGTTTGGGGATGGAAAAATTGACAGGCAAAACAAAATGCAGCATCATTTATGATACTATATTCCAGCCATGGATGAATTTTGTACCAACCAGGCTGGAAATTTCTTTTTCTGTCTCCAAACAAGCGGAAAGGAAAATGCCATAATAGAGGTTGTTTTGGTTCATCGGTAGGTTTCGTAGATATATCACAAACTGAAGCAGATGGATTAGTACTGCTGGTGCTACTACTGGGAATGGAAAATAAATCTTTACCTTTATTTTCACTGAGTTTTTCATTTTCCAATTGTTCTAATTCTCCCCCTACTTCCATTTCATTATCATCAAACACAATTTTTTCTGCTTCACTTTCTGGATCGTGAACACTATCCTCCGCAGTTACAGATGGAGACACTGTAATGCCCTCATTTGGTTTAATAACTTTTTGTTGCCGACTGAAGATATCTGATATGCTAGGCAGTTTTGCCATCTTACTACGCTCACTTTCAATAGTGATTTCAAGTGGGACTCAAACATCTGTAATTGCGAACACGACGAAACATGTATCTACTGTACTTAATAAATCTTGGCTAACGGAAAATGCTTTTTCAGGACTCCGCGATTATCATCGTCAGGCTGGCATGCTTGCAGATAACAAGGTCCTGTTTCACCATCCGACACTTGGAAAATGTAGCGTTAGCCTGAGCATTTTTGAAATCACGTTATGTAAACCGTATTGGAGAAAAAAATTGCAAGCTTCCAGAAAAAAACCCTTTTTTGCTTGGGTATTACTCGGCTCTATATTGAGATACGAGAATGAATCAAAGTCTAGAATAACGCTACATGTAATATCTTTGTGTCAAAACATCCTCTTAGCGTGTACGTGCCACTGAATCGGCGCGATTTTATTCCGCGTAATCGATGTTCATGCCTTCGAAAGTATGCCGGCGACCAGATCCGCGTTGGTAATTTGGTGCTGCTCTCGCCCAGAGAGGTTTTCCCCCCACACTCACTTCCCATACATCTGTCTCTCTCCCTCCATTGCTCTCTCTACTTCTCTCTCTCTCTTCCTTCCCTACTCGACATTGGGTGGGAATAACTGTTCGGCTCACCTCGGAGAGAAGAGCCACCGATAGACGTCGGTGCTTTTCATTTGGGTACGGCGACAGCCAATTATCCAACGCAGGTGCCGTCGATCGCCGACTCATCTGCATCCCCGGATCCATGGATAGGTCGATGTTAACTTCGTCGTCATAAAATCCACTGCGAGTGTATTTGTTTTATTTTACGGACTTAATATAGACAATGCAAAATTGTTTAGTAAATTAACATAGTGGTTCCTATAACTGTACACAATTTGTTTTAATTTTATAAAATAAAGTTTAACTTTGGACTTTGATTCTGAAATTTGTCCGTCTTATTTGGGTGGCCAGAGGGTGGCCCAAAACATATATAGTAAGACTCTTTCTTTCTTTCTATTCTTGTCTTTTTACACCTCTGTAAGTCTCTTTATTATTGTGTTTGTGGCCATTTGGCAAAGTTTTCAATTTGTGTACCTACATATATACTTAGATATTCTTGATAGTGAAATCAAAAGAGCACTACAGGATTTGAGAAGGAAGAGGTGGTAGGATTGGATAACATCCCTGCTGAGTTTCTAAAGAGTATGGGGAAGAAAAAAATAAAAACCTCAACTCTCGTCTGTAGGATTTCTGAGGAAGGCAAGACACCAGAGGAATTGGTGAGTACTTATACCTGCATCTACATGACACCCGTGAATCACCAAAAATGAATGTGACAGGGTGTTAGGACACCAGCCATGGAGGGGAAAGAGGCCAGAGGTGAATTGTGTGTAAATGGTATATCTTGAGAAGTTTATTGTTGTTTTTTTTATCACTAATGTTGCAAGGAAAGGAGCATTTTTACCTTTCAGTTTGCCAGAGGATCTCTCTTATTTTGTCAATCCTTTGAGTTCTAAAGATGTAGCATGGGGATAAATGTAATATTCTCTACAGCTTACTGAAACTTGCTTAGTTGGAGTTTTTAATGTAGTTTGACTTCATCTGAGTCCTTAAGGAATTCACATTAGCCCCTACATGTTAAAGATATAGCACTGGTATAATTTCTTTTGCAGTAAGAGTACAGAGGGGTATTTACTGAGGTTAGTTTTGAGCCCTTATTCTAAACACAAGAATTTCAACCTTGCTGAGGTCTGATAAGATAAGCCTAAAAGTCAGTATTTAAGCTATTTTTCAGTAGATGGCAGCATCATGGAGCACCACATCGCTCGTCTCAATTTCCCTCAAAGCCACTCTGCTTATGACTACTATTATCTATATAACTTTGCACCTTGCTGTAGAGAGTGTGTCATTTACATGAATGAGGAATAAGTAGGGATCAATCAAGATTCTCTAAAGGATACCAAATTCCCAATTTATAATGTCCATAACAAAGAACAGTAACGCAAAAACATGCTTAGACAATCATGTACTTTAATATCCCATGTGGCAAAGTAGTTCTACAAATTATGGATATGAGGCTAAAGAGCATGGTTGATGAATCTCTGGATGATGACCAGTTAGGGTGTAGAAGCGAGGAATGGGAACACAGAATAGAGTAGGAGTGATGAGGATGACAGGAAGAAGAAACCTAGAAAAAGGGCAAGACAGTTTTGCTTGCTTGATATATTTTGAGAAGGCATTTGATTAAGTGCACAAAATGACATAAGTGCTAAAGAAATTAGGGATGAAGGACAGATGTCTAATTTGGACAGTACAGTGAAACCTCGGTTAGCGAACGCCTCTGATAACGAACAATTCGGATAACGACCAAAAATTTCACTAAAAATTTGCCTTGGATAGCGAACAAAATTTCGGTTAGCGAACAGATGTGTAGCGGCCATGTTTGTGTTCGGTGCTGTGCGATCCCAAATGGATACAAAGTAAGCTGTGCGATCCCAAATGTATACAAAGTAATACAATGTCGCCGGCTACGCATATATAAATACATCGTCATCCAGTTACACACACCGCCTTCAGATATGTTGAACACTTGTGCTACGTCACGTACACCTGACCAGCGGACAGGGGCCAAGTGCTTCCCATCTTTCTTTGTGCTCGAGACACGGTTAAGAACACACGTTCATTATCCTAATCGTTGTGCATCCTTCCTCTTTAGTGATTTTTTTACTTTATTTTAATAATCATCAAGCCTTCAATCATGGCACCAAAGAAGTTTAAGAGAGATGGTAGCAGTTCAGTGAGAAGGTAGCGGCCAACAATTGAATTGAAGAAGGAAATGATTGCCAAGTATAAACGAGGCATGCGTGTATCGGATATCGCAAGAGAATACTGCATGTCAAAGTCGACAATCTCGACGATTTTAAAGAAAAAAGCACAGCTTGAAGAAGCTAATGTGTCAAAAGGAGTAAGTATTATAACAAAGCAAAGGCCTAAAATAATAGACGAAGTAGAAAAGTTGTTGCTTTTGTATATAAATGAAAAACAGTTAGAAGGTGCTAGCATCAGTGAGGCATTTATTGGTGAGAAGGCGCTGCAAATCTACGAAGATTTGAAGAAGAAAACCCCAGGGACAAGTGCTTCGAGTGATTTTGTTTTCAAAGCCAGTCGAGGCTGGTTTGAAAATTTTAAGCACAAAACAGGCATCCACAGCGTCATAAGGCATGGGGAAGCAGCTAGTTCCGACAAGGCAGGGGCACAGAAGGTCCTCCTAGAATTCAAAAAAATCATAGAAGAAGGAGAGTACGTCCCGCAACAGGTATTTAATGCGGATGAAACAGGACTGTTTTGGAAGAAGATGCCGAATAAAACGTACAATACGAAGGAAGAGAAGCACAATGTAATAAAACAGAAATTGCCTGTTATGTGGAGGTCTAATTCTAAGGCTTGGGTGACCCGCCAATTTTTCGTCGAGTGGGTGACCGAAGTGTTTGCCCCGACTGTGAAAGAATATCTACAGAAGAACAAACTTCCCCTCAAATGCCTTCTACTGCTGGATAATGCTCCAGCACACCCTCCAAACATCAGCGAGTACTTAGAAGAAGAGTTCGACTTTGTTCAAGTTTGTTATCTGCCACCGAACACAACCCCCTTGCTGCAGCCCATGGATCAACAGATCATTTCAAACTTCAAGAAATTGTACACGAAAGCCTTATTCAAAAAGTGTTTCGATATAACGAATGATACCAACTTAACTCTGAAGGAATTTTGGAAGAATCACTTCAACATTTTGAATTGTGTTCATCTTATAGATAATGCATGGAACCAAGTGACCTACCGTACTATGAATGCAGGATGGAGGAAACTGTGGCCAGACTGTGTTCCAGAGCGAGATTTTGAAGGAATCGAACCAGAAATTGTTGATGAAATCGTTTCCCTCGGCCAAAACATGGGGTTGGAGGTGGATAATGACGATGTTGAAGGGCTTGTCGAGGAGCACAGCAATGAACTCACTACTGAAGAGTTGCAGTACCTTCAGGCTGAGGAAGAAAAGAATTTGTCTGAGGATATGTCTTCGGATGGGGAGGGGGAAGGGAAAGAGGAAGTCCCAAGTTCGGTGATTAAAGAAATGTGTGCTAAGTGGGGGGAATTGCAATTGTTTATAGAAAAAACTTTCCCCAACAGTGCGATAGGCTATAGGAGCCTAAACATGTTCAATGACAATGTGATGTCGTATTATCGAAAAGTGTTACAAAAAAGGCAGAAGCAACAGACACTGGATAAGTTTTTTCCTTCAACCTCAAAGCGACAGAGGACTTCCTCCGAAGTTCTCACAGAGGGGGATTCCCCCTCCAAGCAGTAATTCCACCCCTTCCACCCCACACCTCCATCCACTCACGCCATCACATGGCAGTAAACACGGTTAGTTTTCCTATTTTTCCTTATGTTTAAATGCTTTCCTTAATGTTTTTATTTATATTTAACTCAATTTGTACTGTATTTTAACTATTCACATTTAAAAAAGCATAGCTATATAGCCTGTAACTTTCATATAATAGCGAGTCAATAGGAGCTAGGAACCAATTATTCCTATTTCCTTTATTTCTTATGGGGAAAATTGTTTCGGATAGCGAACATTTCGGATAACGACCAGCTTTCTGGAACGGATTGTGGTCGTTATCCGAGGTTCTACTGTATAAGAACAAAACCGTGCAAGAAAGGATACCCCATGGAGAATCAGAATGGGCCCTGATGAGGTGGGAAGCAAGACAGTGTGGCTTTTTTTACATTTATTCATAAGAAATGGTTCGGGGAGCATAGGATGGAGGTGGGTATAAACATTGGAGAGGATTTGATTAGGTCACTGACATTCCCAGATGTCCAAGAATTGTTTTCTCAGTCAGCCAATGGGAAGTGCAGATTGAAAGGCATGAGGTGACATAAATTATAAGATGGCAGAGGTAAAGAAATTTTCTAGAAATATAGAATTAGCTCAGCAAAGGAAGCATTTTCAAAGAGTGGAGCCATGATGATGGAGTTTCTCAGGAGAGAGGCAACGTAAGGATTGGAGAAAAATTTAATATGGAGCATGGCACGGTCTGGGTGTGAAGTTTGGCCAATGTGAAGAGTGGATGTACATAGGAGGTATTCAAGAATTGGGTTTGGAGGGGAATTATAATAATAATTATTTAGGTAATAGAATGGAGAGAGAGTATGCTGGTTGGCAAGGAAGACCAACAAGGAGGAGGAGAAGATGGTAGGAGAGGGAAAGAAGTTGGTGGCAGAGATTTGGAGAAGGTAGAATAGGTAGAAAGCAGATGTATTAAGGGGGAGGGCATGTTTAAGGGTATAATAGAGAATAGAAAAATAGGGAAGCAACAAATGAGAAATACAGAAATTTAGGATGTCTGCAAGAAAATTAGTGGGGATGATGAATTGAAAAGATACCTCATGGCTGCCTATTTTTAAGTGGAAGTCAGGAGTTCCAGCAATTGAGATGCTGGAATGAAACCGTTAAAAACCTGCCAATCAGACGGTTGAATACCCAAATGAACTAACATTTGACAGAACCATCCACTAAAATTCATTAATTTTTGAGCATATGCAGGAATATGTGTTATCATTAGGATACCGACATTGGTTGCAGATATCGTGCTAGTTTCAATCATAATTGGCTAGAGTAGGCCGAACTCAGAGCCAATTTTAAACTGTGGACAGGAATGATAAAGAAGCAACAGTGACTGGCAAATTATTATTAAAATAATGTTACAAAGATCTACAAACTTTTCAATAAATGTTTTCAAAACAATTGCATGGGCATCTAATGAATGTTACCTACTTTTGACACCGAGGGAAACATATGAATCAGATAATGTTTAAGGAAATCGGAAAAAAAGTATTTTTTAGAAGAAAATGCCAGAAACTCACTCTGTCATAACACAAAGACTTTAAAATTATCACACATCCTATACAGAGTAATGACCGTACAATTTAGCATGCAACATGTTACACTTAGGAAAAGAACAAACTTACACTTTTACCTCTATTCTCATTCATATCATACAAAAGGTTAAATCACACATCCACCACCAACTACCCTGCAAAGGTGTGTCCACTGCTTGCTCGGGAAAGATTGCTGCCCACTGACATGGTTGGAGTTTGACCATGTAAGCACACACCATCAGCCAGCCCTGCCTTATCGTGGTTTGGGATCTTGAACCTCCGGCACATCATCACCTCCCTGGGTAGGAGATCATGCCCGGATTGAAGCATCACCCTCTGGTGACCATAGGAGTTCTGGCTTCCAGCTCTAAGGGGCATAAAGAGAAACTCCCGCAGTGGATTTGTCTGATCGCCCCTTGAGTAATCAAATACCAGTTTTGAAAGCATGTCCAGTCACTGTAATTTGTGGTTAGGTGCCAGCAGTTGTTTCCTGCAGTCTGTTCCTAACCTTATCCTTCCCCCAGCAGGATACACAGGATTAAGTTTGATACAGATACCTCCTTGCTGGTCTCTTTGGCAAGGTAGATTCCCTTTCTTCTTCTATCCACCACCAACTATTAAATAACCTCAACCACTTGATAATTTGTGGCCATCGAAAGAGCATCAAGAAAGTATCCTTTGTCGAGGAAGAGAACACGACCTATAATAGTCTTATGACTACAGCTATTTTCAGCCACATTAATAGTGCCAGTCACCACAGCCAGAGTGATCCAGTCTTTCAAGAGCAATATTCACATTAACTTATCCCCTATGTTAGAGCAGGCACTTGCAGGGTATGAGGACACCATGGATTAAATTTTTGGCTGCCAATTGCGCATATTTTTTTACCTCTTGGTCCATGTAGGTTAAAAATAAACTAAATTGTGCTTAAAAGTATTGTTATCGATACTTGCATCCCCTTATTACATAAATTTGAAATCAATGGCCAAAACATGCTTCTTTATGACTGCATCATATAAATTCGTCAAGCTGAGCAAAAGTGGGGAATGAATCTACAAAATAGCCACTACTCTGATACTGTGGACGTGTTCCAGCCAGGCACACATTGTTAATTAGACACTTTCTCTAGGGGATCTAGGCTTTACTTAAGCTTGCCTCTATAAAAATATTATTGATCGGAAACTGCATCGATCTATCTAGTACCATTCTGGAGTAATACAAATATTACGAATTGATAAAAAATGGTTGATAACATTGAAAACAGATCTCAAGAATAACATATAAAGGCATTGACATATTAAGTAGAATAATTTTTTACCCTTTTGTCCAGCTTTTACCTGAGTATCAAAAAGGTTCGTCGGTAAAGTGCGGCTTTGTTCAAACCAGCGGAAAAATGTTTTGTGAGAAACTCCAGTTGAGCGCCATAAGGAAATACCAAGATTTCTTTCTTGATGGTACATAATGTCGTAAATCCAATATATATTTAAGTAACCCCCAAGAGTATACATAATATGAACGTATACATATACGTTAGTGATGTCCTTCATTGATGCGCTTCAAATTCTTTCGCGCTGACTTAGTTAACAAAAGAATATCTAAACGATAAATTCCCGTAGCACTTGCAAAGCTTGTAGATGGAAGCACCAACAAGAGAAAAAGAAATTAATAAAAATGGCCGCCACCGAGAATATCACGCGAGTGTGCGAAACACCAGGATGCAATTCCCCTGCTAAATTGCAGTGCCCAACATGTTTGAAACTAGGAATTCAAGGATCTTTTTTCTGTACACAAGTAATGCTTTTATAATATCGCGTGTATGTTCTCCCCTCATGAGTGATTTGTCATCTTTGCACTGGGTATTTTTCTGAAGCAAATGGACATTCTTGAGGTTCCGAATCTTAATGAAGTTTGATGAATGCCTCTCAAAATATCAATTGTTGATTTGTGTGAAAATTTAAAGCGTATTTAATTATTTGCTTCAAGGATAAAATTTAGTGCCTGATTTTGAAAGTGTAAGGGTGTTATTCGAAAATTTCATTGAGGGTGGACGTTACTTTTGACCTGATTTGTTTGCTTGTCATAGCTCTGGAGTTGACTATTTCGCAGAAACTCATTCCTGTGTGAATCTTGGTTTTAGGATTGCTTTAAAGGAAATTGGAAGTCTCACAAGGTTCTGCATAAACTAGCGAGTACGTACATTTTTCAAAATCATTTGCTACCTACAGTTTTGATGAAACATGGATAAATCATTGTGTCATCCATGGATGTTAGTCGACTATTTTACTGAATGTGTCTATGCATTCTTAAATTTCATATTTCCTGAGGAAACCGTTAATCTTTCTCTCTGCAGAAGGCGAGGGTGTGGACACCAAAGATGACCAAGACCAGTGGCCTGTGTGGCCTAATTACAGATTTACGGGTACGTATCTACAAGCATGATGCTTGCATTAATAGTCTATGGGAGAAGTGGTCAATGAGTCGGGAGTTCGCTGTATATTTTGTAATTTGAGTCTGAAGCCGTGTAAGGTTTTTATATGTTATACATTCTGCATATGTAGTTAGTTTCCTAAGTGCCAGAGGCAGTGTTTCTTTGATAGAGATATGTTTCGTTACTCCCCCCCTCAAAATATGGCCTTAACATCTGTGTGAACTGCGGTAACTGCCTCTGGAAGTCCGAGAATTATTTTTTCATGCTGAGCGTCTCTCTCCAGAATCTCAACTGGTTCTCAAGGAAAGGACTTCTGAACATATTTGTAAAAATGTCTTAACAATTTCCTCCTCTCTTGTTAAAAGCAATTTCATTTTGTGACTGCCATGTTTTGCCATTTTTTGGGTGGTAAATGGTTGCTATGGGTAGGTGTAATACTCAGTTTTCCCAAGTGCAAAGCTATTTATTGTTGTCCTAAATGTGTGCCCCCCAATTTTTTCGTAAAAATTTTATGAAATATTGATAAAGGCCTTGAGTAGAACATTTAGAAAATTCTATTTGTTGGGTAGTGGAAGAAGGTTAAAATTTGCCGCAGGATTTTGAGATGTTTTCCATTTCTTAAATCCTTTTTTTATGTCGCATAGTAATTTTTGTTAGTGTGATTTATTACTCATCTTAACGTTGAATGTGAATGCCTTTATTTCATTATAAAATCTCCTTTCTGATCGTTTGAATGCTTAGTTCTTTTCAGTTGCTAGTTTTGTGCTAGGTGAAAATCGAGTAAATGCTGCTGTTCTGTTTTTCGAATCCTCAAAGTATCATATAGATTATAAACAAAGTATAATTATATTAAAAATAGTATTTAATATGTATGCATATCATTTTCTTAATTTATACTAAGACATTTAAAATCACCCCTAATAAATGAACACAGAAACAGTAGTTAATTATAATAGTACATGGGAATAGTTAATTGCATGTATGCCATGTAACTTGTAAGAAAAAGTTAGCTGTGATTTCAATCATGCAATCATCCCGTCACCACTTGACTCTATCTGCCTCTACAAGATAAATAGTTTTTTTTCTCTTATTGAATTTGAAAGTGATGAGATCATTGACATAAGTTAGCCTTTTGTTCTCTGGATTGGGAGTTCATTTTGTTGTCCATAACTTTCAGTTTACTTATATATGTATGTATTTTTATGATTAGACTTACTCTAAATCTCAGTGTATACTTTTTCTTAGTTGTGTGATTTGAATGTTTAGGGAAGCTCAGGCCTCATGCTCAGTCCAAAAGAAGAACAGTGCCGAGCCACATTCCGAGACCAGACTATGCGACACATCCCGAGGGGATACCTCTGTCAGAGCAGAAGATGAGGGGATCTGCTCAGATTCGAACTTTGACAGAGGAAGAAATTGAAGGAATGAGAGTATCATGCAAGGTTAGTAACTATTCTCATGGTTGTTCTTATTAACTATGAAGAGATGTTTGATGTACTTGAAAATGTATGTTCTTCAAAGCAAATGTTGCCTCTGTTGCAAGGAAGTAATTTTTACCTTTTAAAGTGACATTACAGATAATTTTTTTATTAAGTAATATGTATCTGTGCAAAATTTCTTGCTTATATGGGTAAAATTACCTCATGGCCATCTTGAGTCATATTTCTCTTCCACCACTCAATGGATGAATGTGAGCGACATAATTCTTTACACAGCTACTCCTCCCATTCCTAGTGGTCCTGCTGCCTTATATCCCTGTGGATCTTGGTATTGGTGGGCAAACTCTTTTATTGGGTAGTAGATAGTTTGAAAGAGAAATGGGTGATTCAAATGAGTGAATCAATAAATAAAGTTGAAGCTATGAATTTGATTCAAGTGTGTTGAGTATGAATATCACTTAATTTGGTGCCTACTTTGTATTTCGTCTTATCCTAGCTGTGTGGAAAAAGTTTATTTTCTTGTTCATGTTCTGGTAGAATGTAAAGTTTAACTGTTGGATCTGCTTATCACATCCTGGATATTAAATATTTAGACTTAAGGTAAGGGACAATTTTTTAAAGAAACTTACACCTTTTTTACACCAAACTTTTAAAAAACTACTAACTACAGTCGCCATGGCGAAAGAAGTCCTATGACAGCTAGAAGGGCCGAGAGAGGAGGAGGGGGCACCATTGCCAAGTCATTTAGAGAGAGAGCCATCGCTACGGCTACTGTCCTCGCATGGAGCCGAGTTACCGGGATTTGAGATATTTGATCTTTATAACCAATGAAACTATTACAAGAAAACATACCGAAAATAGGAGATTATATATTTTTACGTTCCCTGATTTTACTTCGCTTCCTTGATTAATACTTTGATACTCAGCAAGAAGAAAAGAACCACCATTGACCTTTTTCAAAATACTCGTAGATGGACACGATCATTTTGCGAGCGTAATGTCGCACCACGACCTCGTTTTTTTCCACTAATTTTCTTGAATGAATGCCGAAGGTAGAAAAAAAACTCCTATGGTGAACACCCAAAAGCGCGAATGGATTAATCGCGAAAGTATTACAAATTCAATAATATGCACGCAACACACCCAATGACTGAAGCACTTGACACCGAAAACTGCACGAACGAAGACTCAAGGGAGACTGAAAAGTGAAAGGCATGTGACAACGTTGTCAGGGTCGGTGGGGGGATGGGGTGGTGATGGGGTTCTGCTATTGGCTCTAGGATACGTGAGTCCCGTTATGATCTCCCTGACCCCTTCCACTTTTCGAGCTGTCATCAGACTTCTTTCGCCATGGCGACTGTACAGTAGTCCTCAATGTGAAGCCATCAGGGCCAAAAAAATCAGGACTTAGTGTTTGCTAGTTTCATATTTGCAAACCTTTTTAATAAATTGTGAAACAAATATTTCTATTGTTTCTTCTAACTTTTGCTGTTTAACAACATGTTTAAATGAATTTCAGTTGAGAACTGTAAAAGCATTCTAAGAAAATATCTTTGTGTCATAACGAATCTTAAAATAACTTTCACCTTTTAGTTCCCTAAGCAAATTACAAAGGTCTGCAATCATGGTGACTGAAATTTGCACCCAGTTTAGAACACATAAATAAAGCTAAAATTACTTGTAAACACATATACAAGTGTAAGTTATGTAAGAATTTAATTTTCATATTACTTGGACAAGAGAGAGGAACAACTAGTTTGTGTGGTTAAGATTGGCATTTGCTTCCAGCATCTACTTAAAAATTGTAGAGAGCAGGGACTCGGCCAATTTCTTAAATTATCCTTCACATATCATTATTAGCATTACCGTTTGTATTTTAAGTTGAATGTATGAACTTGGAAGGAAATATTATTTCATTCCCATTAGGTACTGATTGCTTGAAGACAAATGGAGCATGATGAAGCATATTTTCCTTTTCGCCATCAGTTTTAGATATGCTCTGTATTTGGTTCTGAATGGCAAGAATTTTTGTATTAGTGTAATAATTATGTGACGTTGTGGTGATAGACACCAAAGAAAATATACTGTGAAATGCTTGTGGAGATAAATCATGTTATCTATATCAATCCCTTAGGTTGTGAGGTTGACTATTCACATGCCACTAAGGCAATGCTTTTGTTTTCAATTACAGCAATTCGCCAATTTTCATTGGTACCCAATGTTGAGGGTTGAAACGTCAGTTCATTAAATGGTAGTGTTGAGGATGTAAGATAATACAGGGGTTTCTGGCCCTATTTTATGTCCAATTATTTCTCATGAACTGTGTTGATGTCTCTTGTATTGTATGTAACCAAAGTCCATGACCTCACTGGTCGGTCAGTGAGGTCGTGACCAAACTGGGCCGTCAACGAGTGAATAAAGCTTAATGTTTTGTGTCTGGAGCTTTGTCAGTGGGCTGAAGGATGATTTTGTGGCATTTACAGCTTGGGCGTGAAGTCCTGGATGAGGCAGCAAAGGTGATTGGAGTGGGAGTCACCACTGATGAAGTGGACCGTGTTGTGCATGAAGCTTGTGTGGAGAGAGAATGCTACCCCTCGCCTCTGAATTACTATGAGTTTCCTCGTTCTTGTTGCACATCTGTCAATGAGGTTATTTGTCATGGAATCCCAGACCTTAGGCCTCTTCAAGATGGAGATATATGTAACGGTGAGCTAAGAGTCTTGACTCAGTCCCTATTAGTTTCTTATGTACATGTATACTTTTTATCTCAGTGTAAATAGCCATTTTGAGTAATTCATTCCTTCTCATTGTACAATCTGGAGCATATCTGGTGTAGACTCTCGTTAAATTGAAATTCACAAGACCAAAAACTCGGTGGTTCATTACAGTGGACTTCATATCTATGTAATTTTTTCATTAACATCGCAAAATATGCCCCTTGGCTATTTTCCTGGTCTCTTCAATCTTTCGTTAGTTAGAGCCATGCTGTGGTATGATTTCAGATGTGTAGGTATGGTTAAATATTGAATAATGTGCAAAGATATGTAATTCCACAGACATGTTCTAATTTGTGGTTACAAAACCATGCCATTCCTTGTCCTAATGGTCACAAACCGGAAGAGTATTTCCTCAGAAAAACTGTGCTGCTGCTTGGACAGTTTTTATGTTGCAAAAGTAATACTGTTGAATCTCAATTTTTGGTGTATTGATTTTACATAACATTTGGCTTCACAAAAGTGAATGAGTGGTGTGAGTCAATTCCTCAAGTATAGTTATAGAGTCATAATTGGATTTTACATTAATGCAATGTTATCATTTAATGCTACGTCGTTTTTGGTTCCTAGTTTAGGTATCGATTTGATTTTATGTAATGAAACAACAGAACTTGTAGAAACTTGGCAAAATCAGCCAAATTTTGCCCAACTTCAATGTAAATCTTCCAGTTAATGCTATTTTTAAATTCAATGGTAATAAATCAATACACAACCTTTTAGGCCAAATATTAGTATTTACTTCACAATCTTTCAGCACAAAAGTTATTGGTGCAAGGTGTTTACACTCAGAGAGTTGCGACTGAACCTTGACCTCGATAGAGGAGCCCCCTCAGCTGTCACGATTGATAAGATAACACTCGCTTTTGGGTCACCCGAAAGCAGGCGTGTCATCACACCAGAACTTGCAGTTGAACGAAAGTTTACACGGTTTTTCTTTGCTAAAAATTAAATGAATTATGAACCAAGCTATATTAAAATGACAGCAAACATTGTAGTTCAAGACAAAAAAACGACTTTAAATAATTTATAATTACAACTCATGTTATCGTATGCTACCTGCGGTTCCTAACCTTTATGTGCCAGGTCTGTGTAATAAAAAATTCTATCCTTGTTCTGAGTACTGTTAGCATATTCAGGTTTCATAAACAGGTTTCAAGAAAGGTTTGGTAGAAACATTAATGCATGTAGCTGGGTTGATTGTGAAACCATTTGGATGCTCACAAATATGAAGATTGTAGTTTTACATTATTTTTAAATTTAAAAAAATACATAATCATGGTAGAAGATAATTTTTTAAATTCAAGTTTTAAGGATGAGCTATATTTTTAAATATCTTGTAAGTCCTTGTGTGTGGTACCCCTGAGGAACTACTGTTGAGAATTTTCAATAGCCATATGTCATATAGTGCATGCTTTTTCTGTGCACTTTCACTGTAAATTATTGGATGGCTTGCTAATACTACCCTAACCACCAAGGACTGTCTCAACCCCAAGAATTGGTGTTATCCAAAGTTCAGCTTATCAAAAGCTGCAATTATTTATGTGCCAAATATGGTAATTTGAGGAAGTATGCTGGTTTGTCAAGATGCAATCAAATTTGAATTGCTGTAGGACTACATGGCAGACATCTTTTGTATTAACCTAGTCATTAGTCTGAAAAGTGAAAGGTGTTGAAAAGTTAAAAGAAATCATTGGTGAACTTTTTTACAATATGATGTATTTACAGTGTTTTCAAACAAGATCACCCTGTCTATATTTATGATGTAACTTTTCTTATATTTACAGTTGATGTTACTGTTTATCATCGAGGATATCATGGTGATCTAAATGAAACATTTCTTATTGGTGATGTCAAGCCTACTGCCAAGAAACTCGTTCAAGTCACTTGGGAATGCCTTGATAAGTCGATCCAGATAGGTAATTGCTCCTGTGATTTAGTAATTTTGCATTCATTTCATAAATGTGTTTATAGTATGAAGACTTGAAACTTTGATAAGATGAATGCTTTATTTGGTAATTATAATGGTGTGATTATTAATAAGAAAGTTGAATGTTGCAATGCTTAGGGGTGACAACTAATAGTGAATACATTTTCATATTTTATGTCTGTTAAAAAAAAACTAGATAGGGTGCATGAAAACTTATGGTGAGTAAAATTGATGTTTGCTGGTGGATTATTATTCTTTGTTTTCTGATGGTTTTCACCCAGCTTCTCTGTTTGAAAACATCTTATTGTGGTTGGAATTGATGCTTCTGGTTTTCTGTGAGGTTTAATTGTGCTGTTTTTAATAATTTACCTTAACATATTTTTATATATTGAGACCTCCCTCGAATCCCAGAATTTCCTGCTTACCTTACAACCTTTTAATGCTCGAAAGGGTATCGTATTATGGTTGTGAATTGTAAAACATTTCTGGAGTGGCTTGAAAAGGATCCTGGCAAAGGGTCTTTAAGTCATTTAACCAAGACATTGTGATTATCAAGGACTATTGTGAATTTGAGTTTGTGATAAATAAGTTTAATATAACATGAATGAATTTATAATCATTGTTGTAAGCTATCTGTTGAAATTTTCTCTCTTTTCAGTAAAACCTGGTGAGAAGTATCGTGAAATTGGAAACGTTATCCAGAAGCATGCCCAAAACAATGGTTTTTCTGTTGTAAGAGGCTATTGTGGACATGGAATACATAAATTGTTTCACACCGCACCCAGTATACCTCATTATGCAAGTAAGTTTTAGCTTAAAATAGACAGCACAAGTCTGACATTTTGAAATATTGCCTTGAATTATCCTGCAATGGAATTGTTTATTGAAATAGATGTTTGTTTCCAATGTTGAACGTGAAATTATATTTTTTTTGCAGAAAATAAGGCTGTGGGAGTGATGAAGTATGGCCATTGCTTCACAATCGAGCCTATGATTTCAGAAGGTAAGAGAGACAAGAGAAAATTCCCATTTTAACTACCTCCCTGATTTTAATTGTTTACTGCTCAAACTGACTCAACTAACTCACTTCACTTAAATACTTATAATAGTGCTCACTTAACAAAATTTGGGGGAAATTATCCATTGGTTTTTTGGCTTTGAATGGTGGCTTATGAAGTTTCTCTTCCCGTACTCTGCTATCCTTGATGGGTCATTAGAGCATAACGTCTTATTCCCTTGAATCCTAGTTCAATTGCTTATGGAATTAGGAAGCCTGGGCCATAATGGTCTACATTTAGGCATGCTAAGCCGAAGATCTGGATTCCCAGTCCTGGCAGATTTTTTCTTGCTATTATTTATATGCCTTAAGTTGTACTAAGAAAAGGGCTGAAACAAAAAGATGAATTGGTCTTGAAATGGCATAAAAACATGTTAGATAAGAAATATTTCAATATACGAGACCTAATAGCATTGAGGATCTTTGAACAGCCACTTTGTACCATTTTTTCTACCTACTGTTTGTTAGGTTTTGTACAGTTCTGATTCCAAACTCTGGGATTTCATCTCATTTTCCTTCTTTTAGATGGTTTGCCTTCAGATCTCTCTAGTTCCTCGTACCATCTACCTCTTTGTTTTTGTCCTAAATCCCTTTCTTTTCCCTTCCTCTGCCACACTTCAGTGTTCTCCTCTGCATTACCCTCTTCAGTATGCCCTCGTCTGTCATAATATCCTCTATTTGAAATACAGGTATACCTCGACCTACATCGGTTTCGAAGATATGTCAGTTTTCATTTATATTAATATAAGTCACATTGAAAGGAAGTATAAGTTGTTTTCAACTAATTAATGCAAATAAAATGAGAATAGAAAATCCAAAGAATTGTTAACACAGAAGACGTAAGGAAAGATTGATTCTTAGGTTCTTCACGCACTGGCATGGGATGCTTGGGCAAAATTCATGCTTATTTGTGCCAGGAGCACGAATTTTTAGCCCATAGCCAAGCAAAACATTTGCGGTAGTTTCAGTGCTTGGGAATTACTATGTATTTGAAAAGGGTAAGAGAGTATAATGACAGCAGTAGTCAATACTAGAGCTAAGTTACTATGCTATCTCTGAGATGGGACGAAGGATGCAATGGGCAATTCATTCATCGGCTGGTGATCTCATAGTAATGGCATAGCCTTAAGGCTAGCCCACACAACCTGAATCGTTTGATATCTGCGGCCATCAACATCCTATATGCCAACACCTCCTACCCCAGCGATAACATATAGCATTAATATCGCCATTCAGATTGGCTTCAGCATTAAAAATTATTTCTTGGTAAATTAAAAATAGTTTTGGAATGGAAACATTGTGAAGGAGCTGTGCATCAGAGCAAGATTTTACAACAACCATCATGATACTCTCTTAAGCCATGTTTGCATGATGCACGAACACATTCAGCAATAAATTGCATTGTATAAACACCCTAAATTGCACAAATGCATGAATCTGAGGCCATAAAATAGCCCCTATTCTAATTTGGAGCATTAGCTCACGCATCTGTCCAGCCACATATTTGCGCAGGTACATGTATTATGTAAACACACCTTTAGGGACCAAGATAATGTCAACAACAAATATGGTTGAATTTGCTCGCAATGTGCCATATTGAATAAGATCGTATTTATGTTTCGTTATCTTTTGAGATATTATCTTGCCAATACAGGATACTCATCTGGGAACGAGAAATATTTTTTTATGAAATCTATCACATGTGCTCAACTGTACTGCAATAAATTTTCATATTAGAGTACAAAAGTTTATATTATTGGTTTATAGGGGAGCTGGATCGATTTACATAGTAATTTGACTTCTGTCGGAATTAGACTTATGTCAGATCATCGGGAACCTATTAACGATGTAAGGCAAGGTATACCTATATAGCCATGAATTTAGTCTGCTCCTATTCTGAGTCTCTTCCTACAACTTCATCTCCTCCCCCTCTATATCCAGTACCTCCTTGGCTTTCTATCTTCCTCGTGACCTAGGTCACCCTCTCCATCCATCTCCAAATCCATATCTCAAATGTCTAAACTTAGCAATGACCAAGTGTCTGACCGATACCATGTCTAGCTCCTTATGAGAGCTGTCATAAATATAATTTTATGGGCTGGAAATATATTGTTCACTGTTACATGTTGCTGAAGTTTTCTGTGGGATATAGTGATGTATGCTGTTTAAACTTAAGGTCCAATTTACTCTAATAAAATGGCAATAATATGTTGTAACTTTAACTGAGTTATGTAGGATTGTGTTAACTTACTCATGGCAGAGAATCTAGAATGTACCGTAATTTTCCGTTTATAGTATGCATTTTTTTCTGCAAAAATATGTCAAAAAGTAGGGTGCATATTATACATGGTTACAAACTTATCGCATATTTTTTGGGCCGTAGGTCACATTTGAAGTAATCTTAACATACTTATAGGTATTCGATTTTACAATTTATAATAAAAAAACAATGCAATGAATCAATTTAATTTATTTAACAAAGTAAAAATTCACACGCAGTTCCTCTTGTCTTTAACAATGTTAGCACTGATCCTTCGAATTCAAAATCACTATCCTTGCTTGATTCGAACAGTTGGTGCCAAGCACTGACATCACGCTTGCTGGCAGCATATATTTTGTCACCTAGGGCATCATATTTGTCCTCATTGTCCACTACGCATTCTTCATCCCTATGCAAATCCTTGTCGGACCCATACAATGCATTCATGAGACAGCATCTTTTAAAACCTCTCTTAATCACAGATTAAGATAATCATAAATTGATGTCATCCCAGGACTTTTTAATCCACTGACTAATTTGCGATAACTCCGGTTTCTTTGACTTTTCAGAAGTTGTCAATGAATGCGGTCCGGAATAAAGCCACTCATTCCACTTTTATGCATCTGTGTCTTAAATGGACGGTTGCAACTGACATCCCTCAGTTGCAACTGGCTTGTCATTTCTCCAGGAATAATGATGAGATCTGTGCCATTCTCGAACAATATATTCTTGATGCATGGCATTCGATGGCATCTAATACATCTAAAACCAACATATGATGTCTACAAACTGCATCTTTGCACCACTCATTTCACTGCCAATCTTTGGTTTCATCCATCCAGCCTTTTTAGTTGCGTGTTCGAGCATATTCTGTGGCCATATAACATTCTTAGGGAGAGTTTGTCCTTTTAAATGTTACACAGAAATATAACATCTTCAAATAACAGAGTAACGTATCTTCTGCTAGTAGATCGGGCGGAATCCGACATGAACGGGCATAAAGTGAGGCAAATTGAATACAGACATATGCACTTTTTCGAATTGAAGTTTTGGAGGAAAAGAACCTACTACAAATAGAGCGTCATATTGAGACAACAAAGGCCAAGGAAAAAGCCATTCATAGGCAGCATCACCGCTTGCGCAGTGATCTTTCGGGTGCTGAACAATTCGGCAGACAATGGCGTAGAATGCTGTTCTCTAAAAGCTGACTGCGTATTATACATGGTGATTATTAAATTCTTACACTGCACTCGCCATAAAATGGGTGCCTCTTATAGTGGGTGTGTATTATAATTGGAAGATTACGGTAGTAATCTCATGTTTGAATAATGTCTGAACTGTTGTATGTAATTGCTCAAAAGCATTTGAAATCCATCATCATTTCCTGTTATTACAGGGAACTGGAGAGATGAATTGTGGCCTGACCGATGGACAGCAGTGACCGTAGATGGAATGCTCTCTGCACAGTTTGAGCACACATTGCTTGTCACTGATACAGGGGCTGAAATTCTTACTGCTCGACGTTCAAACAATGGCAACCCTTACTTCATGGACAAACTTTGACAGTGAAAAATCAATCTTATTTTTTTCACTTCTAATTTGCTTTGTTCCAAGTATTTCATTTTGACCCTATGGTTATTTTGCAAAGGAGAGTCCCTTTTCATTTGGCATTTGTTTGGAAAAAAAAAACTTTTTTATGCCTAGCATTTGCCTTGTATGATGATGATTTTTTTTGGAACTCTCTGAAGCTAACCATCATATAAAATCCTGTGAAATGGTTGCCAACACTGAGTGAGAACAGATGACTGAAAATATAATCTAGAAAACCGAGTGTATTTGAGCTATGTGATTTAATAAAATTTGTTACTTATAGACTCACAGACAAGATTAACAATCTCTTGGCACACCCTTCATGTACATATTTAAATTTCTGATAAAATTTAGTCCTTGGGTACATCACCCCATTTAAGGTTAAGAATAAATAGAGTTATATTTGTTCATTGTCATCTTAAGTATATTATTTGAATAAAATAGTAAAAACCCTATTTAATGTGAAGGGCAAGAACCAAGGTCAGTTTTTGTGCGAAACCATGTTACAAAAGTGGATTCTTGTCATTGAAACCCACCAGTGGGCAAGTGGATATGTTTCATTTTTAGTCAATCTTTTAGCCCATTATTCTTGGCCACACCTGGCGTGTGTGCCTCCTTTGTTTCCTTGGGAGCAGGATTTCAGTGATTTATGTTGGTAAAAATGATTTGCCAGCATAGTTGGAGATCTCTCTTTTGAACTAGTTATCTAACAGTTTAGACTCTGAGTTTGCTTTTTATTTGATAATGGATCAGGTCTAGGACTGTGCATACTTAGTAGTTAAAGACAAATTGTGTACTGAACAAGAAGTGATGGAAGTACATTGACCCTCAAGCAGTTGTGCTGGTGCACTGAGTGGGCCAGTGTACATTTTTATTTGTAACTTGTTAACCTATGCTTGTAATCATCCTGCGCTCAAGTCTTCCTACAATAATGTTCTATGAGTGCGAATAGCAGTGTTTACTTCTTTGTCTGACAGTTCTATACCAGTCAAGGTTTATAAGTTGTTGGTTTTTCAGAGTATCTCAGTCTACAGCTGAGTATTCCTTGACCTCGTACCCAGTGGGAGACGTGATATCGTCTTTCGAACAAAGTGTGATTTTCATTCACCACATTGAAATATTCCAGCTCTCTTAGAACAGATTTCAAGCTAAAAGTGGCATTTCCTCTCAGAATGGGGAGAATTGGTATGTTTTGCAGAAAGTTAGCTACCATTCGAGAATTTTTAAAGTCATTAATTTGCAACTGCAAAAAGACTCTGCATTTATGTCACTATTGATGAAAAGTTAAGAGCTTTCTAGCTAGATTTTGCTAGAAGCTAGATTTTGTTAGCTATCGTCGATTGAAAGCTAGGTTTTGTGGAAGATGGTCTTTTGTCCAATATATGCCAAGTAAACCCGCTAAATAAGGCATAAAAATATTTGATTTGTGTGTGACTAAGTCAGTTTACACAAGTAACGTGGAGAGATATTGCGGAAAGCATCCAGAGGGTCCATTCTGCTCATAAAATTCTCCCCCAGACATCGTGAGCAGATTAGTCCAGCCCATTATAGGCAGTAATTGGAATCTAACCATTGATAATTGGTACACAAGTATTCCCCTTGCACAGTAATTGTTGAGAAAAAAAATTCCTCGGCATCCCGAGAAAAAATATAAAAGAAATTCCTTCAGAGTTCGTGCCCAATTGAAAAAAGGATTAAGGGTCTTCAATGTTTGGTTTCCCAAAAATATGACTTCACTGTCTTATTTTACTAAAAAAAATGAATCAGCATTGCTCCTATCCACACCCCATGATGATCAATATATAGACCAAGCATCTGGTAAACTAAAGATGATTTTGGAATACAATAAATCCATAGGAGAAGTCGACACAGTAGATCAGCTCTGTTCCACGTAAACTTATGTTCGAATTACCCTGAGATGGCCATTAGCAGTCATCTATTCCTTGGTCAATGTGGCTGGGATGAATTTGCAGGTGGTGTTCTTTGACATGAACAAAGATGCCTCTCCTAAAAGTAGAATAATTTTTAAACAACTCACTTCAGCTTATGTAGGGTCACCTTCTCGTGAGGGTTACAATTTAGGGTCTTCCAAGAGATATTTGATTGATTGTTTCTAAAGAATCATTTACATATTGAAGACAAACTGCCAAAAAATGAACCTTAAAAAAAGAGCATGCTGTGTAGCATGCTGCAGGGTAAAAAATATGTACACTACTATCATAGGCTCCCAGTGCCTGTTTCGTTTGCAGAAGCCATGTGCAAATGGTAGTGAAGTGCCACAACTGATAAAACGGAGAGGCATCGGAATGAGTGTGAGGAAAGAGATTTTGACAGATTCATCTAAGTATTTTACTGCATATAGAATAAATATTTTTTTTATATTAAGACCATTGCTGTGTGATAATAAATGAATGTGAACTGTGAAAGTCTATACGCAACTAAATGCAAGAGTTATTTTCTTGAAAGTTTTGAGCTTTTCATAGATGAAAGACTAAGTTATTTGTAAGATTACATAGCAATATTGTACACCTAATATAAATATTGTAAATAGAAAGAAAGTTGTATATGCATTTTTATGATATTGTGTCATATTCTATCTTCAATCCTAAGTCAGAAGTATGTTCAAAATTGTTTGGGAAAAATTTGGATATCTTGCGTGCTAGTTATTTTTGACTGGTGTCATAAATATGCATAAACCCAAAATAATGCCAATTGAATTCTGTCAATGGGTTGTAAATTGTAAATTTTGGTGCATATTGCTAAGGAAGAAGTAATACCTATGTATATAATGTATATACATAGAATTTTGTCTGGTTAGTTTCGAGGTAGCTTTTTCAAATGTTTAAGTCTGATATATTAGACTATAGTCGATAGCTTTATGACTATAGCCATAAAAAAATATTAATTAGTAAATGAATTCAATCTGTTTCCAAAGCTTAAAATATTGTGCGATTTCTAATAGTTATAACTTTATGTAAATTACCTGATTTTAAGAAAATATTTACATAATGTGAATATGAAATAATCACTGGTGCTCTTGAGATTGTCAGCTCGACTACTCGTGTTTCGCCAGGGGGTGCGACTGCTCGAGGGTTAAAGGCCAGATGAGAGTAAAAAAGGAAGTGAGTGGATGATGCAGAGAACTTCATGAGAGTGGAGTGATAATTGGGAATGGGTGCCTATACTAAAGTAAGGCAACGAAAGTATTCAATGAATAAAAAATAGGAGAGCAAACATAAAGTTTTAAGGCACATCTAACTAATTTCATTGGATTAGAGGTCTCTTAGATGAAAACTGGCCACGGAGGAATAATTTGACAAGCAGAGGTAAGTGCGGAAAAAGTCCTTGTGTCCTCAAAGTTTGTAAAGCCTTAGTAAAATGACACTCCATGCAGAAAGCATGAACTTCCATGCAGGATACAGAAGTGGTAACTCAAGGTAGGTAAGGGAAGGAGGTTGAATATTATTACATAGTTATGAGAAAGATGGGCTGCATAGTTATGGGTTGGAGGTGATGAGCATTGTTTAAATACGATGATACAAACAAAATCTAAGGGGCATTGAGTTATCCATGAGTTCATGCAATGGCAGGACAAACTTTACAAAACAGCTTACTAGAACATTTTTTAAAAGCTGTGAAAAGTGACTCGCTCAAGGGTGGGAAAGACTCAAATACACAAGAAGCAGAAAATGACAAGAATTATTTAAAAAAAGGTAGCTTAGTGTATTCTCCTTAAGGCCTGTTCAGCAACTTAGGATGCAAGTCATGACCCCATGAAATATTTGTCAGATATTTGTAAAAATTCTGTATGTTCACAAATCTGGCAAAATGTGTGATACATTAGTAATGCCATGTATTTAAAGTTCACCAACTGCTGAGGCTATATTTTACCATCCAACATAATACCATAGCCCTAAGAAGTGTGATACAGCACTGCCCTCTGATAGCTTCAAACAAATGATTTCTGGAGGTCACCAGGATGGTATTACCATTTTGGCTGAGTTCAAACTTCTTAAGTGTATGGATTAGTTTGGAACAGCAGAAAGTGGTGACTATAATACTAAATGAGAACATCTGGAATGATGAGGTAGGCTGGCAGGCCAATTCAAAGAGGAAGTAAGATTGGCCAGCAAAGTATTTGGGTGGGCAGCAGCACTTCAGAAGACAGGAGAACTCAACATGCTCTAGGTACGACACGAGAGGTATAAAGGTTGTAACGAAAGTTGATGGCGAGCTGATTAAGGAATCGAGAATTTTATTATGCACGAGAGTTCATTGGCTTATCTGCCAAGGTAATGCTATTGTCAGATTATTTTACAAGCATTGGACTGATGAAAATATGCTGGAAAACAATTTAGGTTGTTATTATTAGGGAAAAAAATGACCCAAGCAGGCAAGACAGCAGGAAATAGAACAAGTCACTGATTGGAAGACCAATGAGAAAGTGCTATGGGTCTGAAGGAGAACAGATAGAATGTGACTGACAGAAGAAGACGAATGAGGGAGTGGAATGCATATACTGCATGGAGCAGTGAATGAACAGTATGAGCAGGTTTTTTGTTTACCAAGTAAGGCACAAAGACATGCTTTTCTGCTGTGAATTCAATCGAGGCTGCAAAGGAATGAGATATTTTTGAGTAACACTGCTTATCATATTATAAATTATCTCAAGCACAATGCGGCTCTCGATCTGGGTACTAATCCCAGTCTAAGAGAATGATTCTTCATTGTGAATTTCACACATTGATGAATCCTCTAGAGGGCAACTTATACTCAAGTAAACCTAACTATGGAGACATTAGATGAGGCAGGTTACTTGCCAGACAATTTGATGCAGCCAACTCTGCCAAGACCAACCATGACCTGTCAACACAACAGATGACAAAAGGAGATCCAACATCGCAGCCCTCCAATACAAGTAAATTGGTGATTGAAACCTTCACTTTGCTCCTGAAGATGCTTGCAGTAACATAGGTGAAACATGCTCAGAAGGCTATGTATGCAGCTTTACTCAAAAACCACATCCACATTAAACATCCTTGAAAATGGTAGGAACAGTTTTTGCACCGGAGGGACACGCTTGGAAGATTAAAGTTTAACCAGTTCAAAATAGGTTTTTGTTACATATGTGGTTTTGGATCAAAATGAGGAATCTTCCATCAAGTTCCAAAAGTAAATTAATACTTAGCCAGTTTTTTCATCACTGACCTGACCTATTAAGTGAGAAAAGATTGCAGAAACTATGGCTACTAACTGCTCTTTACTGCCAGTATATTCCAAGAGAATAGGAAGATAACGACCCCACAATAAATTACCTGGTCACTGCTACTTCCACATGGCATCAATCGTGTAACAGATTTTATGAAATATCTTACTTTCTAGATGGACCTTCATGTGCTGCCATAGTCACAGACTTGAATAAAAGTATAAAAATTAGGTGTTGCTTCAAAAAAATTTAGTTTTCATAACATTTATTCTGTGGAAATCATGATCTTGTGTCATTACACAAGGAAGTACAAAAAATATTGCAATAGTCAAAGATGATTTGAAAGAAAAAAATATGGCCACATAAGCATGCCATGCTATACAATTAAAATTTTCAGGTCACATAGAATTTACAGTCAATAAAATTTATAAAAAACTATACACATTTTCTTTTGGGAATGAAAACATGTTGGTCATGTATGAGCAGTAGTGATAATAATTTTGAGGTTGCATGGGCAAGTTAAAATATATTTGTAACAATTATGGCTCCTTGATAATTAGCAAGTTGATCATCAGATAATTAAAACAACTTGTCAGTCAAAATCACAACCTAATGACTCCGAGCACAGTGACTAGCATTAACACTTATGGATTACAATTATATCACAGCAATTTTTCTTGAACAGTATGCAGTTGGTCACAATATGCAAATACCATTTTGTAAAGCTCACATGTGAAACCATTAGTCAAGTAAAAGATACATAATTATGATTCACCTCATCAATCTTCATCTGAATCAGAGAGCAAACGTTGTTCTTCAACTCCCATTTCCTTCAGGATTGAATGACACTGATTTTGTTCCATTTGCCTGAAAATAGAAGTTACCATGCTCATTCTTCTCTCAATGAATATAACTTTAGCCCATTATCATTAACATAATTTTCCAGTTACGGTAGGTTTGAATGAAGAATATAAAAACCTTTAAGATTTCCATATGAGCAAGGCCCACTCTACCAATAATGTTTCTTTCTTAATCTCAGCATAAGTCCAACCCTTCTCCACCCTGTCCATAAAATCTTATCTTTTCCAACCCCTTCCCTGCTTAGCCAACATCCTTCCCTCTGTCATGGTTGTAAGCAACCCTTCATCCATCACCAACCTTTAAAGCCTCCTCCAGCCATCAACTTTGTCTTATCCTAATTTCATCCAGAAATTTCCTCTCCTTACCCACCATACCAAGACTTTTCTCGCTTGTCTTCCTTTCCATCCACCCCACCTCCAAACCCACATTCGGAACACCTGCAGTCAATTCTTTTCCTCTCAGACAATGCTATGCTTCATGTTAAACTTTTAGCTGACCTCTTTTTTATATCCTTACCAAAGGCCCCAGCTATCCACTCCCCCCTGCTACCAAACACTTCTTCAGGTATTAATAGGTCTACTTGCTCCAGTTAGCACAATCCTCCTTCAAAGACCAGCCTCACTTTATCATTTAAATAAAATCTCATTGGGATCACATGTAACATTCTTCAGGTGGTCCATTGTAAGACATAACATTTAGCCTAAGCTGTCACTTTTCTGTGCATTACTATGCCTTTCTCTTCGAAACATGATTTAGAGGAAAAATGTTGAACTATGAGAGGGCTTATACTAAAATAGGCCATATACTTTTTATATAGAGAGCTCCATTAAACAACACTTTTCATCCCATGCAGCCAAATGGATGGAAAGACTCATTTATGAATAAGTCCTGGAAAGAGCC
Organism: Ceriagrion tenellum; assembly: GCA_963169105.1. NCBI lineage: Eukaryota > Metazoa > Arthropoda > Insecta > Odonata > Coenagrionidae > Ceriagrion > Ceriagrion tenellum. Next base: position 79,899,640 of record OY720637.1, on the reverse strand, counting down.
AGGAAGAAAAGTTACTTTTAAAGTCAATGTGAAGTTACAGAGACAAACTTTATGGACACATTCTGAGACATAACATCATTAAAAAAATTTACTGAGCAACTGAGGGGGAAAATCACCTGGGAAGAAGACAAGAAATTGGTATTTTTATTAATTGGTCAATGTACCTGATAATGTACTCTTAGGAAGTGATTAAAAATTCTCTTAAGTTTTTCCACGTGAAGGGTCCTGCATGCTAAGAATCTGTCTTTCTTCACCTCAGGATACGTCCAGCCTCTCTTCATCCCATTCATTTCTTATTTTCCTTTTTCCCCATTCCCAACTCGCCAAACATTTTCCCCTCTATCATAACCCTCAGCAACCCTGAGCCCCACATTATCTATTCCAACCACATACTCGGCCTCCTTCAAACCATCACAAGGCATTTCCTTTCCTCACCTAATATATTAAGCTCTTCCCCACTTGTCTTCCTTTCCATCTACTGCACCTTCTCCATCCTCGCCCACATCTTGAATACCTGCAGCCTACATGCTAAACTCATTATTAGCCTTTTCTTATATCCTTACCCAAGGTCCCCATCATCAGCTCCCTTTCATAACCGTGAACTGCTTTTACTGGCGTAATTCTCCTTCTAATGTCTTAACTGCTATGCCCCTTTTCTTTCAATCTCCCACCAAGGAATTGAATATTTGCAGTAATTTGCAAATAACTCAAAATATAAGTTATAAAGTTCCTCAATAGGATATATATTCAATTGCCAGGGAGAATTCTGCTCATTTAAGCAGTTTCATGAAAAATGGCATTTATATTTAGAAGAAAAAAGGACTAATTTGTTCCATGTTTTACCCTACTTTGTATTTAGTACCAAGGGACTTATATCCTCGACCAGTGTCAATGCCAGGAAGTTCATGAAATCAGAACCCTCTCCCCCAAAAATTTTGAATTCATTTAAACGTAGGACATTACAGGAAAATGTTAACTTGTTTTTCTATGAAAAATGTTACTTTCATTTTTTCAATTACTCTGTGCAACTTTTTCAATTACTGTGTTAGTAATTTTCAACATAAAAACTGTGATAGTATTTAATCTTCAAGAAATTATGACAGCAGAGACATAGATTAGTTCAACATAGACTTTACTTCCCTGAAATAAAATCCTGGCTAAGTCAAAGTCATCTAACTCTTCTTCATTCAACCATTATTCCAATCATTCTCTTCTGTGCTAATTATCTAATCAACAATTTAAAATCACTGCTATATGCTGAAGTTGAAATACTTGAGTTGGAAATAAGAAAATGAATTAGGCATAGATTCAGTTGTTTCAAAATAAACAAGTGAAGGCACATTTTTGCCTAATTTTAATTATTCTTCTAATCATACGAAAACTGCTTAAATAATGCTAAAATGTTTTTAAAAAATGAACTAATTTCATACATGTACATGGAAAAAAATGTAAATTGGATAAGTAAATATGTAATGAGATAACCCTCACTCGTTATGCTAATATTAGAATCCTTTCATGTTGAATTCTGCCACTAACAATGGGAGACTATGTGCGTTGACTAGCCAATCTGAATTCTGCATTTTTTATATCATGCACGAGGTCAAATGCAGCGCTAATTTGTCTTGGTCTAACATGCTCTAGTTTTTTATAAAAATTAATTTGTAATGTCTGTCATGAGTATTACAACGCAAGGGAACATTATAACAGCAAATCACTTCTATGGTATATTGGTTAGCACTGTGGGCTCATAATGCGGAGATGTCTGGTTCAAATATGCAGGCAACCAATTTTTTTCCCTTGCATATATGGGAGGTACTGCAAGAAATGTTTTTCCTCTAAGTTGCATATCCTTATCATAAGCCTTCAGCTCATTTTTTTCTCACAAAACTTCGCTCAAAAAACAAATTCAATTGCCACGGAGAATTCTGATAATTTAAGCAGTTTCATGAAAAATGGTATTTATATTAAAAAGAAAAAAATGCACTATTTTGTCCCACGTTTTACTCTACTTTGCATTTAATACCGATAGCGCTGATTACAAATTAATTTACAATAAAAAAAACTAGGGCACGTTAGACAAAAGACCAAGACGAATTGGTGATGCATTTCACCTCATGCACAATATAAAAATACACCATTAAAATTGGCTAGTCAACATACGTAACCTCCCCTTGTAAGAAAATGTCAGCTGGAACTAAACTGAGCATGAAGAGTAGTAGCATGCTATTAGCCAGATTTATTGCTAGTTCCGCTGATTGTTGTAGAAGTCTGCATCACTTGCAGCAGAACTCAGATGCCAGCACAAACAAAAAACCATGCAGGATTTCTCTTAATATCATATGCACCAGCAGAAAAATTTAGTAAGTGGCGCATTCAACATATGCAGCTAGGGGCAAACAAAAATGGGGGTTCCACAAATTGGTTTGCTCCCAACAAAAAGTGCCAAAATGTTTTCAATGTGTCCCCCAGCAGGCACCCATGGATAATATGCATATATAAGTAATATGGGATGAATAAATAAATTAAGTACAACAAAATTGGTTGCATTATTATTTAATCCACATTCTCTAAATTAAATATTTTGATCAGATATCATTGAAAGAACAAGCACATAGGATAAAATTAAATGGAAATTGGCAAAAGGAATTATGCATATTTTAACCATAGAAAGAGTAAAATTCTGGTGAAGTATTCATGGATATCCCAACAGGTTAGCCACTTAACTGCCTATAAGATGCATGGAGATCCTAATGGAAAATCCACGAATACATCACAAAAATTTATGCCATGAAAATAAGTAATCTATGACTGCATCCTTGTTTCTGCAATCCGCATCAGTTCTTCAACCATGGCCTATGGGAATGCTACAAAGTATTACATTCTCTAGCGGCCTTGAGGGGTAGTGCTACAAGAGGAAAGAAAAGTGTGTGAAAAACCTGTAGTAGGGTGCACAAACAACAAATATTATTTAATAGCATCATATCTCAAAAGCATAACCAAAAGTGCTTAAACTATGTAGAAATCTGCTGCGACTTGAAGGTCCTCCCATCACATCCAAGGCAGAAAGGAAAGACACTAGGAGGAAGAGGCATGCAAAGAAAAAAGAAGCAAATGAAATTAAACATGCAATAACAAAATCAAGTTAGGTCATTCAGGTCAGGTAATTTCTGATTACAACTATATATGTATGAGACTAAATTAGGAGCCATTATAATGCAGCAAAACCAAGCTTTCTCTCACAAAACAGCCTGAAGGCCACAACTATATATTTGAGAATGGTGTCTCATTTTGCCACTTAACTTGGTGATTGACTAAATTATAACAAAGTTTTCTTTAAGAAGTGACACTCACTGAAAACATTTCATGATTCATGAATAGTTAAGTCTATAATTTCACTCTCCATTGAACAATAGCCTTCCTTGTAAACTATGGCCATAACCTTAAACGAAATTGTTAAATCTCAGGGTACATACTTTCCTGCCTTTAGAAACCAACATCCTTTTTGAGAAAAACAGATTACAAAAACTTATGAGCTACTGTTAACTCCCCTCTGCCCCCATGCTTCATACATGTATATATTAGAATTATTCTTTCCCCAGCTCTTTCTTTTGGACTAGCTGTTCCTTAATGACAATGTATGTATTAAATCTCTTGATCCCATGCATTCAACCTTGGAAATTATGAAATTATTTGACAGAGAGGCTTAAACATTTTCTGCACAGACTAGGCTAGTATGAGATATGTGTACATCTCCTCAGGTCAGAAGTATCGAATTCTTTGCTGTACCATGATCCTTCATTATCACCACAAAACCTAATTAATGTAAAAGTACGTAACATTAGTTTTTTCAAAGGTGGCATCCATCTTCACCTGAAGGCCAATGAAATTTCAAGTAGGATTCAGCAACTATTAATTTATAACCAGAGGACATCTTTTCTGAAACAAACAGCCTTCAATCTGAAAGTTGAATTAACCAGCAAGATCTATGCTGTCAATGATTTCCCAGAATGATGTTTCCTTCAGAGCTCTGGTTTAGCCGAGCATACAAGTAGCTCCCATCCAGGTTGTAACAAGGGACCAAGGTCAACCAATGCTAAACCTATCGTCTACCATGCTACCCCTTAAAATCATGGACAGCACAAACACAAAACGATCATTTTCTCCTGATGTTCAACCCAAGTCATTCAACTGCTCCAGATGCCAGAGTTATTTCAGATGAGGCTTTACCTTCCCTGATGAAAATATCCTGTGCAGAGAATGTCCAGGAAGTGAGCAGGATATGTGAAATACTGTGCACACCCCACGGTTCATGCATGCTCCTGGCACATTATGTGCACAAGTCACAATTTTTACAAAAGCAAAGGGGACCATGGCGACGTTGAGTGGGAAAATATATGCTTCAATTTGCATGCCAGCAGTACATTAACTGCAATAAATAAGATTTGGTAAGAAGACTTACAGTAAGTTTTTGTATTTAGTAAGATTTTGGAGGCAAAAAATAATAAAATGTACATTCTCATAATTCCTCATAACTCCAGCACAGTGTATTTTCACCAGCGTAAATATCTTGTAACTTAATGGGACATTAGCAGGGAGTACAATAGCAAGAAAGCCTTTTAACTGAAACAATAGGAGGGGATTTCTCCCCCTTTGTCATCAGTTAACATACCACTAATTCCTCCTCTTCTACACAACTGTCGCCAGATGCGGGAATGAATCATTTAATATATCCTTCATATTGAGGACCAGATATGCAGGAGCCAAACCAGGATGAACCCAATATAAACTCTTTAGAACAAAGCTTATAAACCACTAAATAACAAATTGAGCACCCCAGGTTAGGAATGGTAAAAACGATCCAAGTATTAGTATCCAAAGCAGCTACTTATTTAAGGTAGAGCACCCATATTGATATTAACAGTCAAGAAAATGGAAGAGAAACTAGAAGAAGAATTACACCAATTAAGAGCACAACATAACCAGTCTTGCTTTTCCCAGTGAATGCTTGAATTTGTGAAAGTGAGCAACATGTGATTGGAGTGCAAATGGTGTATGGTGCAGTTGAATAACACGTTGTTCAGAATGTCGTCCCTTATCCTTGGAGCTTCAGAAATATCTACCAGGGCCATGTGACTTGTGAGCAAGATTTATGAGCTAGATGCCAAAATTTGACTGAATCAATCTAGTCAGGGAATATAATAAAAAGATAAGCACAGCATCAACACTCAGTTAATTGCACCTGTAACTTATGAGCTGCCAGACCAGCATAGGACCTGACTGATAATGACTACTGGCTTCGATCCTTACCATCAATAAAACTTAGGATGATTATGGAACAACTCCTAAAATTGACAGCAAAGTTTAAAAAATATTTAATAGCTATGGCAGAGAGTATCTCACTAATGATTTCAATAGCTAACTGACTTTGAATGAGAAAAGGTACCATTTATTCATCAGTATTGCAGCTATCCATTAATTAGTTAAGATCTGGCCTGGGAAAAGATGGCTCAACTCCAATAAAAATATTGGGATGAAGATACTCCATGAGGTAACTGGATCAAGAGATTTTTTCCATCAAGTTGGTGGTATTCTTTAGCATTTCCACCTTTTATTTTTACAACTTTCCCCTCTTTAGATGTTTCCACTCTGCGGACTTGATTTTTATCCCATACACTTAGCAAAAGGACTTGCCCAAGGCACATCCAACATGCGCACTAGGAATATAGGGCCAAATACCCAAATAATGCAAAGACCCAAATTTGCACCAACTACTTCTTGGCAGTAACTTTGGCTGCAATGTTGGTCTAACCATACCCCCTCTGGGTCAGCTATCATTTACATGACTGCTAGAGCACGCTCTAATTCTATCTTACGCTCTAATTCAGCGGTTCTCAACCTGTGGTCCACGACCCCTTTGGGGATCAAACGACCCTTTCACAGGGGTCACCTAAGACCATTGGAAAACATATTTCCGATGGTCTCATGAAGTAGCAACAAAATTAATTTTATGGTTTGGGGTCACCACACATGACGAATTGTATCTAAGGGTTGCAGCACTAGGAAGGTAGAGAACCACTGCTGTAATTGAAAGCTACCACTCCATACAAGCACCCTTCCCACTATTTTCTCCTATCCAAGGCTACCAATCACTTTCATCCTAAACTCACCCAATCTACCTCGACCCTGCAGACAAACCCCCTCCAGGATCCATTTCCAACTCGGGACTAGTAGGTATGGAGAACATATCTGTTGGTGTGTGTGCAATTTCTATGTCCTGTGCATCTTGTGTTTTCTTTATTCTTGTGGACAAAGGAAGAACTATTCTCAGTTGTTTTTTTGTTTGGTTTTTGTTTATGTAGTTACCATTGTTGTGCTGTAATCGAAGTTGCAGTTGGTCTACGTGAAAATATAAAGTCTTGTTTTTGTGGTTAAATCCGTGTTAATCCATCCTTAAGACTACCTGAAAGACAAGAGTTTATGGGCTCAGAACTGCAGTGAGAAGAAAATCGGAGTTTAATTCCATAAGTAAATATAAAGGAGTGTGATTTAAGTTTCCGGCGGCATGGATGACGAAAGGTGTAAAATTTCACTCTTCGCTGGAAAGGAATATAATGAGAGGAAGTTTAGGATGGACATTTATTTGGATGAAAAGGAGATGCTGGAACATGTGAAAGTGCCATTTGAGAAACAGATGGAACCTCATAAAATCTAGTCAGGAGATAGTGCCAAAACTTGGGCAAGTAAGAACACCGCAGTAGCAGAATTAAAGAAACTAGATAAAAGGTGTAAAAGGTATATTGTTCAGAGCTTGGGAAATTCTCAGTTATTACAAGTGCGAAGTAAAGACACTGCAAATGAAATTTGGACTTAATTAGAATCCAAGTTTGTGAAAAAGACTCCCGTAACTAGAATGATGCTGAAAAAGAAATTAAGCAACCTTGTGTTTCAGCCATCATCAGAAACATTTGATGATTGTTGTGGGAAGTATGACGCCCTTATTAGGGATTTGAAGAGAGTTAGGGAATTGATAGACGATATGGGGAACGTCTTACAATTCTTAATGACCATGCCTGAGGAGTATGATGCTGTAGTGTCAGGGTTGGAGACCTTGGCTTCGGAGAGGTTAACCATGGAGTTCTGTCATCTTTGTATTGGTGAGGAGGAGGCGAAGAGGAACGAGAGGAAAGCTGGACCGGAAGATGTTGAAGCAGCTCCTACAGCATTTGCTGGTTCAAGGTGTCAAGAGGCAGAGTGGTCAAGTGTTCCTCTGTACCAAGATAGAAGCCGGAAGAGGTCCGGCAGGCCCCATCTTGTTTGCCACAATTGAAAGCTTCCTGGTCATAAGGTGACCGAGTGTTGGAGACCAGGTGGGAGGATGTACAAAGGTGGACAGGTTGGAGATAGTAGCAGGTCAGGTAATGGACACTGTATAATGCAGGAGTCCTCTGAGGATGTTCTGCCGGCCTACAGTTTTGCCACTTTCAGAACAGTAAATGACAAGGTAAATAATGTATTGAGTCTAGACTCTGGTGCTTTAGACCACCTAGTTACGGCAGATACTCATCGTAAATAGAAGAAAACTAAAAGAATTTGTTAAGATAGGTGTAGCAAAAGCAAGTATCTATTTCATTTCAAAAGAAATTGGCGACGTGCATGCAGTGACCTTTGTTGATGGGACACCAAGGAAAATAGAACTTAAGGATGTATTGATTGTACAAAATTTTAAATGTAACCTGGTATCTATTTCTAGATTAGAACAAAAGGGGTTCAAAATTATAATTGAAAAAGGTTCTTGCACACTAGCTAAAAATCAAGCTGTTGTAACTGTGGGGTGGAGAGATGCAAACATGTATAAAATGGAGTTAAAAGAGTTCATTGATATAGAGGCATGTATTGGAATCAGTGATGGGCAATTGTGGCACCAGAGAATGGGTCACATAGGAGTTGATTGGCTGAAGCAGATTAGCAAAGCAGTAGATGGACTGTGTGAGTTCAATGTTAAATATGGAATGTGTAATATTTGTGTACAGGGGAAGCAGACATGTCTTCCACACAATCAGAGTAGAGACAGAGCCTGTAGAACCCTTGAGAGAGTTCACAGTGATGTCTGTGGACCTATCTCACCAACTGCTTACAATGGTGTAAAATACTTGTTGACTTTGATTGATGACTTCTCTCATTTTACTGTTATGTATGGTTTAAAAAGGAAAAGTGAAGTGATAGATTATATACAAATCTATGAGGCTATGGCAACTAGTAGATTCTGTACTAAGATATGCCAGTTTAGATGTGACAATGGGGCAGAGTATGTAAATGAGAATGCTTAGAATTTTTTTCAGGAGAAAGGAATTCAGTTTGAGCTAAGCATCCCACACAAACCTCAACAGAACGTAGTACCAGAGAGGATGAATAGAACCATCCTAGATAAAGCCAGGTGTATGCTGTTGGGGTCCAGTTTAAGGAAAACTTTTTGGGTTGAAGCTGCAATGACTGCAGCTTATTTAATTAACAGGAGCCCAACTAAAGCGTTAGAAAATGGCAAGGTACCAGCAGAGTTGTGGTACAATTTCTGTCCAGATGTAAGTTGAGTGTGTTTGCATGTGTGGCATTTTCACGTAAGACCAAATCTGAATTATAAGGACAAATTTGATGAGAGAGGAAAGAAATGTATTTTGCTTGCTTTTTTTTCATAATGGCTATAGATTGTGGAGCCTATCAGACAGAACAGTAATCTCTGCTTGTGATGTTGTATTTGACAAAATCAGGAGCTAATTCTCAGGTGAATTCTGGGATGATGATGTGTGGGGGGATTCACCACATCAGGTAGAATATACATCAGAGATTGAGCGAAGTTCAAGGGAAAAGGAGGAGCAAGGTGATGAGATTGAGATGGAAGATTCTGAGAGAGTGGGGCGACTATTGCCTTTAGAATGTTCACACAGTGATTAATATCTAAGTTCTAAATCCTTACAATACATAAAATGGAAATAGAAATGGAGAAATCAATCACAACTTTAACATGGTGATTATCTTTAAATAGCAGATTACAGTAATATCTCATTTTTTGTTGACTTTACTTATTGTTGGTTTTGGTTTTTGTAGATTTTTTTCATGAAAAATTTTTCTTGGTTTTTGCCGGCATGCCCAGGTTTTTCGTTAGTTCTGGAATTCGACAATAGTTGTCAGGTGAATTATCGATGAAATTGATGAACTTCAGTAATTATGATTTTTCCCTTCACAGAGAAATGTGCATGAAAATTATGAAATAATATACACATGAAATGATACTTGTGATAAAACTACTGACTTATTGGTGAGGGACTTTTACACATGACCAATCATCAAAACACAATACTGTCATAGTGTGGCATGTATTTTGTTGCAGTAGTTTTGTTGTTGATATTGTCCAGGATGGGGATGGACTCGCAATTGTTGAGTAAAACATGTAATAAAAGGCCTAAAATATACAATTATCTAAAATGAGATTATAGTTAGATAAAATAATTTTTCCAAATAAAAAAATAAGGCACTTTGAAAAAAATTGGATCCAAAAATAACTGTTAATAATTAGGTATGCACATGCATCTAATATGGAGAAAGCTAATGATGCTTACCAGTCATATCCATTGGTTCTCCTCCGTCTTGATACAAGCACCACCGTCATAATTAAAATTCCAACAAGCACCAGAACAACAATTCCTCCTGTGAAAAAACATCATGATCGAAACTGGTGATCTATATAACTGTATTAATGATGAAAATCAATACATAATTCTACACTATGTCAAAAAAACCATATATATTGAATGCAGTTTGAAAGACAAGGAAGCAGAGTGAATTTGAAATGCCAAATTATTTACATAACAATAGATAAAAAATAACTCTTAAGTACTAAAAGTACCTCAAGTGTGTTCAATGTACACATGCTTTACAATGCATTTGCAAACAATGGAGAACTTGCAGGGTTTTTATACAGCTATTTTAACTCGTGCATCATATAGATAACCAAAAAAGTTTCTTATATATCCTTTCCTTTAATCTGTGCGACCCATATTTATTGAACTAGTGAATTGAAAAGATGATGTTGTTTCAAACACAGCTGTTTGAGCACCCTTTTAGAAGTTATATGTATGACATCACACCTGTCATCTACCATATGAGACATACGAGATACCGGCGAATAGTTCGATGAGTATCACTGTTCACTGATCGTTTATTTATCTTAAGCCTCATGATATTTCGTTGAAATATTGATTGAGTTTTAGAAAGTACATTTGTATTTTGGTGTGCAATTTTTAATTTAGTTTTGTTTATTTTAACATTTTTTAAAGTTTAGTTTAACAATTTAGAAGTGTTTCAACTGCATGGAAGTTCGTGCTGAATCAGATAATCTGCCTAAAGTGGACGCTCCAGTGAAGATGGAATACTTATAATGAGATGCGGCATGTACACTTAGTACAAAATACAAACTGTTAAATCACATCGTTAAGTATTTACTGTGATTTACCCAATAAATGAATACCTACATTAATTGTTTGCAATTTCTATTGCAGTATTTCGACATTCTTAGAAATTTGATTTTTTCGAAAAGTTTGATTATAAAACTTTATTGCAGTTCCATGAGGGAAGATTACATCGATAGAGCAATAAGATGCACGCGATAGAAAGTTTTGAAAATTGTATCCACACTGAAGTGCGAAATATTCCAGGGACATAAAGTAATGGCAAAAAATTGTGAGTCTAGCCTAGTGATCAACAAAGAGTCAAACGAGGAGACATCGTGAGACCTACGTTGATGACGGCAAAGATTAAGTTTTTTGCAACTGGAGAGAGATGTAGAAAAAGGGTCACTCATTTTTCTCCCATAGGCCCAGGTTCGCAAGAAAATTGTAAATCTAGAATTTCGCTCCTCTTCAATACTTATCTTCAATCTCGCTTTTCAATTATCAATACTTCGCATCAATCAATTATCAATACTTCGCAGTAAGACATGTTCACACAATGCAAGTCCCTGCAAGAACATAAGTTGATTGACAGATGCGTGGACAAATTATCCATATTATACCAGAGGCTATTTTATTTCCACGAGTTCATACATTTGCACAATTTTGAGTGTAAATACAACGTAATTTTAATGGTGACTGTTTACGCGTATGCTTCTACGTAGGTAACACCAAATTTTCTGACAGGAGAGATTTGATAACAGGTGACCAGGATATGAAAAAGCAGAGGTTTGTGAGGAGCTTCAATTACAATAATGTTTTTTATGTAAGCAAAATGTAGATCGTTTGGATCATGGAGTGTTTTCCTGGTACAATCAACCAACACGGTGGAAAATCTGGAAGACCTTAATGTTCGACAACATAGAAAAATGGTCATAAGTTATATTACCAACACGAACAGCGTTCATGCAGATGCAAACCATCTGGTGATAACTTCATTAAATGCGCTTATTGTGGAGCCATTTTTTACTTTACATGCTTATGCGATATCATTTAAAATCATGCCACATAACGCCGTGAATGAAAGGAAATTTCTAGGGTTACAATACACATGATAAGGGAAAGAAAATACTGTTTTATCATGCCCTACATTTATAATGAACTGAAATGGATCAACTTACTCTCCCCTGAGATCCCTGTTTCGATTCCACAAAATTTTACAAAAATGGCAGGTAAAAAAGTGGAAAGAAATCCATAATTGCAATTTTATCGCGAACCCTTGCGTATGGGAGAGAAAATCGTTTCACTTTCCCCACATTTCTCTCCTATTTCTGAAAAAAATGTATCATTAGCGGCCTCAACACAACACAGGTAGTATTTCGTGATGTTGACTTGTGAGTAGGGACTTTGGATGAGCTCTCGATAAATTATTCGCACAAATTCATTCACAAAACCAGTCTCTACTGTGTAAGAAGTTCTGTAAAGACCGATGACAGGTGACTTTAAATTAATACATATGGCTAAATTTTGCTTTAGTTCTGTTACTTTGGAAGTGGAATTTCCATCATTGATAGCAGCGTAGATGTTGTGTACTTGCATCCATTGAATATTCCACCATTCGTAGCGCTCCTTCCCTAAGTTCCGTGGTGACGCCGCCTGGAGTCCCCGAGAAAGATGCCAGGCCAGCCACCACTGCAGCCTCCGAGCAACAGGAGTGATGTCAGACCTGCTCGATCTGACCACGCCCCCTTGTTTGCCTGTTTTTTGCGCCGTTGGAATTTTGACAACTTTGACAATTTAAATCTCGGGAACTAAGCATTACTTAGACCTTGGGTTTTTTGCATAGAGCAAGAGTCATCGTCCTCTATTTTTAAAAAAATCGGTAAGTTCTCCATTCTATGCATACTCCCATCCAAAAGAAACTTGCCACCTCAGAGCCAAAAAATTTTTTAAGTCCCAAGTTGGCATCGATGTGACAACACCGAACCATGCCCCCTTGCATGGGAGAGCAATAAACGAATGGTAGGAAAAAGGAACATTCTTCAGAACTCAATTGACAAGAGGGAACCCTTTGACAAAAAATTTTGACCTGCAAGTGCATTATTTCTCGGGTGGTGGAGGTGGGTTGGGTCTATTGTGTCTGCTTGATCCAGGCTCTAACCACATGCTTATGGCTAAGGAAGCATGGAGATAAGAAAGGTTGGTCGGCAAACCAAGAACAGTAGAAATGCGAATGACAAAATCATCCTTGTTTTCGGAAGTTACAAGAATTAAAGCAAGACTTAAACATCCTGTTCTTGTCTCCATTGGCATACAGGAAACCTTAGCTGAAAGTGATGAGTCTTCTCATTATTAGGTCGCACATAGGCTATTGCCGTTGCTAAAACAGGTCGAATCATATAAAATGAGATATAAAAACTGTTCTTTTACTTTTAAATTTTAGGAATCAACAAGCCCTCGCCCAACAAACGACAGTGATCCAATTATCAGGAATATATCGCAGATTTGTGATGCTCAGATGCATTGAATCTGGTTGAATTGGACACCAAAATCATTCAATTACACTTAATGAGTTTTAATACCAATACATTCTTTCCTAAAAAATATAATAATTCTTTGGTCATATAAAGCCACTTACTAATTTGATATGTTTATTTCAACGTCTTATACATTTCATGTGACATATACTTAAATGTCTGAGGCAATAAAATGTGTAAACCACGCAATGTGGCCCACAAGTATATCATTTTGATGGTATAAAGGTTTTTCTTTGTCGTATAGGACAAAATTCATTGTTGAATAGAAGACTTTAGCTTCAAATAGGCACAACTATGAATTCACATTAATTTATCATTCACGTCCTAATCAGAGATTAACTTTAGCCTTGCCCAGTCTTCTGAATTGTTTCATGTCTGCTTATATGCTTTGAACAGGTGATTGAGAGGATATTGTTTGTATCCTCTACATCATGTTCAACATTTTGTCCCCCTCACTTGCTGAATTGTTTCTCCGCTGGTTTAACGTAGAACGAATACATGCGACCATCACATGGATGGTGAAAAGACTGCACTGGCTGAAATCGCCGCCATGTTACACTGAAAGTTTTTCTCTCCTTCAGTAAAATCGTTCCAAGAACTCCTTTGGAACATTGCGGCTATGCGCAATATTGCGGCTATCATTGAATTTTAATTTGATGTTTCTTTTCCCACGAATAGCTTTACAACTCCCCCTTGGAAGCAGTTATTCTTCAAATGTGGATTGGAATAAGTCTATGCACTATTATTCTACAGTTAGAATGCTTAAAATCCACCTTCCATCATCTCAACCATTGAATTCAGCCTTCATTCAATTTTTGTTTCCTGGTAGAAATTGATAAGGATGAAATACACTACTTTCCAGACAGACACCTTTTTGCCACACCATGTTAAGACTTGGGCCCACTTTGTCTCTTACTTACTAAAAATAACTATCCACACTGCATAAAAGCTCTGATGTGTTTTGGTTGTATTCTGAAGAAAACGCAACCTCCCATGCTTTGTCCGTATAATATGCATATGTAACGACGGGGGGTATTCAACTCTGAGAAATGGTGTACGCTTGTTGAGAAATGGTCGCAAAATGGACAGAAATGGCTAGAAATGGACAGAAATGGATACAAAAGGACAGAAATGGACAGAAATAGATAGACAGAAATGGATAAAAATGGTTATAAATGGACAAAAATGGTTAGAAATGGACAGAAATGGTTAGAAACAGACATAAATGGATAGAAATGGGCAGAAATGGATAAAAATGGATAAAAATGGATAGAAACAGACAGAAATGGTTATAAAAGGACAGAAATGGACAGAAATTGTTAGAAATGGACAGAAATGGTTAGAAATGGACAGAAAAGGATAAAAATGGTCGGAAATGGACAGAAATGGATGGAAATAGTTAGAAATGGATAGATATGGCTGAAATGGAAATGCAATGAACACTTGTTTTTGAAGTTGCGTACCCCTCGTGTAACGGCTGTCTAAATTTACAAATATTTTTCAAATACATAGGGTTATTATTTTCCTGCTGGGTTATAGGTCAAAGAATAATTATTTCATTTCTTGTTCATCAGCCAAGGAGAACTGAAAAATAACTTAAGGATTAAAGAATGAAAAGTATTGCCTGAGAGAACTAATGAGGCTCAATCATTCCCATTGCTCCCGCAGAAAGCACCTCATGCTTTGGCTATCTGAACAAAGACCTTTCATCATCACTGATTGGATGAGTTGTCTCCCAATATCAACTTCGTCTCCCAACAAAAACTACCTCCAAATGCCTCGTCCTTGCTGAATTAGTTTGAAGTCTGTGCCTGCCTCCTTAGTCATCATTGCTTCATTTTCTACTTCCACTTACGCCAAATTTTGGGCACTTAGCCAAAGTAATTGTGAAAACAACTTCCGTAAAAGCACTTCCTGCAATATGTTTTGTGAATATTCTATAACATTCTTTTGGAAACAGCAGATTTATGGAGCCAAAAGCAAAAGATGAGGTAAACTCTTAATTTATTTTTAACGTATCAGAATACAATGAGAAAATAATCATAAAAAGGAAACGAAGATGGGGACCAGAGATGGGCTTCATGGTGCTAGAGAAAGTAGTATTCTATCACCTTCCATGGACATGTCCTCTCCGCACCATCTAGTCATTGCGAATGAGGCATCTTGAGATTGTCTTTGCAGATTTGCTCCTCTTCCTGCTTCACTAATGGAAGCTCAAAATCACCCAACTGATTGGAATAAATTCAAAAACAACATCCCCCTCTTATATGCCCATTCCCAGCTGAGAAAGAAACAGCAGACCATTTAGGTCACATTCAGAAGAGTAAAGCGTTTCCTCAAACCAGGGAGGATAGGAGGGCAATCTTTTGTGTGGAATGTTTATTGCTCGCCCAGAAATGTATTGATGGGGTTGACAGGGTGTTCCCTCTACACATTGATTTTGGATAATAGAGTGGAGGCTGAATTCACTAATTGAGTGAACTGAAGATAGTATGCGAGTCACTCAAAAAGTAAGATAAATGACAGTTATTTTTACCTGGATTAAATGCGAAGATTATTTGACCCATTTATTTCAACAATTTTCGTGATTAAAAAAATCGAGACATCATAACACCATTTACATGAAGTTAGCAACCAGAAACCTTGTGTTACTAGAAATATATGAGGATTGAAATATGATGACTTGTTTTTAATAAAATCAGTAATTATTTATGTTTGTGTAGTAATCCATTTCCATAAGAAATATTTCCCATCAATAATTACTTTGAATAGAAATGCTCTGTTTCAATAAGAGGTTAAGATGTTGGCCTCCTTTGCCGTACTCCTATTTTAAGATCACGAAAGGAATATAACAGAGGCTCAAAGCTGATATTACTGTAATCCTACGTTAGCAACCATTTTTAATTTTACTCATTGTTATCAAGATGATAGCAGTGTAATTGAACTTCAGGAGGATGGCCATTGAATAGTGACGTTATTTTGGATACCGCTGTAGAATTCTGAGAGGTAAAGTAAATCAAAAGAATCCGTAAATTTAGGAGAAGGATAAATTTACGAATAAATTGACCCTTCCTTAATCACTTCTTTCTAGAATGGCAAATGAAAAATACAGACGGAAAAAGGGTGATGCAAACCTCAGTGGCCAATGCACTGTTTTCCTAATGCAATGTTAATAACAAATAAGTTAAGACTGTGGAAAGTTAAGTTGATATTTGAAAGCTGCCCAAGGAAATCATTTTCATTGAGTTCTTACCTCTTGATACTGGTTTTTTTTGGAGTAATAATGCAGAAGTTTGCTGTGTATTATACGCTCATGAGATGAAGTTGGTCAAAGTCTTAACATTTTGTGGTAAATAGATGTCTCTATCCGGCAAACAGTATTCATATTTTATCCCCAGTAATTTCTACCGGGAGAGTAAAATTGAGTGAAGGATGAGTACTAATGTTATGTGGATGGAAGTCAGTTTAAAAGCATTATCACAGTAGAAAAATTGGGCATAGAGACATTTCAATTAACATTTGAACTAAATACTGTTTCTAAGAGGGACCTTTAAAGCTATTTGTGGTGAAAATTATCAAATAAAAAATCAAAGACACTCAGTAGCATTGTCCCAAACGCGGTGGAGGAAATTTGTGTGATACCGACTACGCTAAAAAATTTATTATTTGTTTAAAAATCGAATAGCAGTCTAGGCAATGAATTTTTCTCTTGGAGAATATGGCATTCGGAGTAGTCAATTGCATCTTCAAATTCCTCTTACACATGTAACCTTGTAGCATGTAGGTTTAAATTAATACGTAAATGTATTTCTTAAAATGTGCTTTGTGAACTTTCATAGAACAAAAACACGTCAACTCTTCAAAAATTACAAATGTTTATAAATACGCCTACGAAATAATTATTCAAAACAAATGGAACGAGCAACCGGGATAAAGATGAAAACAGGGCTTTCCGGGTCTTCCAGCAGTTGTCATCATGAGAGGTCTTTGAGTGACTGAAACAAACCATCGTCTTTTCATTCTTGCCCAAACAAGTGAACAGAAGCCTAGACCCTCCCCCCACACCCCTTACAAAAATCCCTCCTGGCCTGGGTCCTCCCCCACTCCATCCTTTCTGAGGTCAAAATTTTCCCTCAGTGCGTCTTCTCCCTTGCCAACTATGGGAAGGAAGGCCTTTTTTCCATTCCGTACATTTATTGCTTTCCTGGGCAGGGGGCGTGGTTTGACCCTGTTGTCACATTGACGCCAACTCGGGACTTTGAATTTTTCAGCTACGAGGTGGTAAGTTTTTTTTGGACAGGAGTACAGTTCATTTGCGTTAACTTGTCCGATGACAACTCGTGAGAGGGGAAATATGTGGAGGAGAGGGTTAAAATTGGAGGGGTAACTGCCTGCCATACCTCATGCGCAGTTAGCGATTTTGGTTCGCACTAGTCCAAGTTCTTACATATTGGCCCGTCAAGGGGTAGGGTTTTCTAGCCGCAAGTGGTTTACCTCTTCTCTGATAGTGTTCTTGCCTTGACTCAATCAAAATTACACCAACATTGTTGCATTTACTGGACAAAATGCAGGCGTAAACAAGTCAGCCCACTCGACTTCAGATTTGAAGGGAAACCTTCTTCCCCTATGTTCCCTGTTCCTTTCCACCATGGGAAAACTGTTCGCACATGGCTCCCCTCTCAGTAAGCGCTGCTTCCCCTATTTTCTGAGTTGGACTAAGCCCACCTGCACAGTAGACTACAGAGTTTCGGCCAAGTTATCGCGAATGAACTTTACCAATACTTTTCTATATAAATTCCAGGAAATCTGAGATGAAGAACAAATATCACCTGATTTCATCACTACAATATGTATGCTTAATTAAATTAATTTAGCATATTTCACACTTTTTTATCATAATAATCTCAACTGGTTAAATACTTTTGAGTCACTTTACAATATTATCATAATGATTACTTTAATTTTGTGTATGATAATTTCAACATCTGGTCTTTCCTTATGTTTTTCCCAGCAGAGTTTGTTTTTAATGACTTCAAATTGCTAAGTAGATACAAAAGTTTTTCCCCAATAAAAATCAAAGAGAGCAAGAAATAAATATAACCAACCAGATGTTTTTAGACAATGCTATGGTTATGATTAGTTTGAAATTGAAACCTAGATGAAAATCAACCACAAGGTAATTACATCATAGAAAATATCGGAAAAACCACAAGCATGTTACAAGTAAGGCAAGGAGAAGTGCAGTCCCTCTGTGAACGTTACTAAGAGTACTTCGTCATTTGACCCTTCCATGCAGTTCACCATTTACTGTATATTATTGGTGACCAGCTCCATTTGCGGTTCGATGTGCATGGTATGGCGTGTCACACTCCTTCAGTTAAAAGTTTTTTTTTGTG
Organism: Ceriagrion tenellum; assembly: GCA_963169105.1. Lineage (NCBI taxonomy): Eukaryota > Metazoa > Arthropoda > Insecta > Odonata > Coenagrionidae > Ceriagrion > Ceriagrion tenellum. The sequence continues at coordinate 79,881,265 of OY720637.1, read as the reverse complement.
CTTAATCCCAATGCTTTTTGAAGGAAAATGGCTATTATTGGCCACTGAGAAGACACTTCTACAACATGAAACACCCCTCTACAAACAATAAAGATAAGGATGATATCAGGGTCATTGCGACTGGAAGGCCTGAGTTGACCATCTTCATCATATAAGAGAGACCTCTTATTTTGCTAGTCTGTGAATATACCAGTCCTATTAGGGGGATCTTCTTATACTATTTCTCTTGGCCATTTAAAACATCCTTTGCCCCATAGTGTAGGCTAAATGCAGGGGATAATTGATTTCTGGTGAGAGTTTGCCATAAAAGTGGGAGGCATTGGGTTGGTAATGAGAGGGTCAAGAGAAGATTAGGAATGGCTATGAGGAGCATGCTTTGTTGGTCTCCTTTTGTAAGTAGAATTGATGAGAGATAAATAAGAAACATATTCATAGTATGAGAGAGAAGGGGGTGAGAGGAAGGGGTAGAGAAATTCAAGGGTGGATGTCTCAGAAGATACCCTTCAAAGAAGTAACATTAGGAATCATAAACCAGAGAGCATACCTAAAGCAAAGTAATGCAAGAATGTAATAAAATGAATAGAATTTGCTGAATAATGTAGCATGAGAAAATGTAATAGAAAGGATACAAGTATGCCAAATAGGGCAGAATGGGAGGAATTACACAGCACTGGTTTCTGAAGACTAAAACCAATAACAAAGCTCCTTAAACTGTCATATTTTGTGGATGCCAGGACTAAGCCGACCTAAAAGGCAAGGTGTGCTGGGTATGCATGCTACATTTGAATTAATTAATTTCAAATTTTGAAGCAGTTAAATTACATCAATTCTGGAATCGGGAGGAGGCAAGGTTGGGGGATGGTAGCAGCGAAATTAAAGCCAGCACCCACATTAACTCTTAGAGAAATATTGCACACAAAAGGTATTGCTGTTGATGGTAAGAGTTTGGAATTTTCAGACCAGCATTCACGGCTTTGGTGTACTAGACTACAATGATCAGTGAAGGTTTTTCAATTTTTCGCATATGGTACACACTACAGTATCTAATTTTCAATTAGAGGGAACAAAAAAACCTCCTAGAATAAGTATTAACCAAGACAAGCCTTTCCAAAAATCCTGCACACAAATAAAAGTAATCTTCATGATGACACCCCTCTGTGCAAGATCTTATATCCTATATTTTCTTCTGATCGGAGTGGCATTTAGAAGGAAAAGTGTTATGAAGACTGAAAAAGTTAACAATAATTTTGACGTCACACTAACCTGTCATGATGTATGTAGACTCCATCTCCATTGTGAAACCTTCAGGATTAACAGATACAAGCATACTTTCTAAACCTTCCAAAGAACCATTAACTGGATGAGGCGGAAGGCCCAAAATTTTGGTGACAAGGGGAAAGAGATCTACAGTTTCAAATGGAGGAACAACAAATCCCTTCTTAAAGAGAGGTCCCCAAGCAAAGAAGAATGAATGCATACTGTCAAGGTTGTTATCATAGCCATGTACTCCATATGACTGGTTCCTGGATGCTGAAATAAAAAGAATTTCAAATGATTCCTGTCACTGTGAAGGCACAACCTTGGGAAGTTTTTTGATTTTGCAGAATGGAGTAAAAAACTATAGAAGTAAAATAGGTTTTTGGATCATAATTTCTAGAAGTTCAGAAATGATTGGCCCAGGAAGCCACGGATGCGCGATTTAATACTAAATCCAAATACAGAGCTTTTGAACTTTACAGACATAGAAACAGAATTATAGACCAAGCACCTAAGCTCAGGTTTTATCTTTAATTAATAATAAAGGAAAGGACCAGAAGGATGAAATGGTGATTCAAAAATAAGCAATTTGAATAATCAAACAATGACATTTTTAATTGCCAATAGTATTACTTCACTTGTTTACTGAAATGCATTCAATAATGTGTTGTACTTTTAAGATAAGATTCTGCATGGGTTTATCTCCAAGGTATGCCAGTAAATGTGACTCTTCTGCTTAATATGTAATTTAAAGTTACATTTATTTAAAAAAAGAAAATTTAAAATTAACA